>CM053791.1:679408565-680031065 GCA_028749045.1 Cupressus sempervirens | reverse complement strand
GTTTGGGCATGACAATTAGGATCTCTAAAACTTTTACTACATTATACATGAATCACATCCATACTTAATTTACCATACACACCTCTTCCTTAAGCTTAACATGCAACTTCATATAATAACATGTAATATCAGATCTAGTATCCACTTTCATGAATGAAAATACATAAATATGTAATCAATGCTTAACACAAGATGTGTTAACATAGAAACCCTCCAAGGTGAAGGTAAAACTATGGTGGGGATGGTACCCACAAAATCTTGACTACTATAGCAATTAAGTATGCCTATTAGGGCTACAATGTTTTATCACTTCTGATGATCACCCTAAGAGGGTTCTACCCTGTTAGGAGATTACAATACTATTAATTCTACCTTGATTAAAGAATTTAAACTACACAATTAAGTGAGCACTTTATTAAGAGATTCACCTTGATACACATGTAACAATGTAACAATACCTTGATCCTTCAGTTTACACTTGAATGTTGATGGAAGATCACCTCTTTCCAATATGTAATCACCTCTCTATGAAAAATCTACAATAACTTCTCTCTACACTGCTCAGTCACCTTCCTTCTTAACTTGCTAATTTACCTTAGCTTCACACACATGCAATGCTTCAACTCTCAACAACTAAACCCACACAAAATTAGGTCTAAAACCCTCCTTAAATAGTTATTTGATGAAGCTTCTAGGTCACAATCAATGATCCACATTCATGCTTTTTGTTCGCTTAGTCCTTCCAATTTTCCAATTGGTTGATATGCTTACATGGAGATTAATGACTTACAATTACATGCATAATTGACTCCTTGATTAACTACTTAAACATAAAAAAATGTGTTTCCTTACTCAAAAAAATAGTTTACATAAATTTTGTGCCATTCCAAACATTTATAAAAAACTATGTTACTCGGTACATATACTTTTTGATGCTTGGTCATGCTAGTTCTTCATGTTGTCACTCAAATTTAACTAAACTACTTGACCTCCATAGCACTCAACACATGCGTTGACTCAGCAACTATATACTCAAAAATTCTTGATCTTCTTGTAAGTCACTACTTCTTGGCAACACTAATTATATACATTACTCAGCCTATATGGATTATCTCAATCACAGTGTTGACTGACTAACTCTTCCTTGTAAATGATTAATTTTTTTACACTAATTGATAATACTAGATTACCTTTATGGTCAACAAGTGAAAATATTGAAGCCAAAAAAATTGCTACTCTATGATAGTCAACCACATAAAAGATCAATTTCATTAAATGACAAGCCAAACAAGTATGAAATGCATAGTAAGCAAATAACTTTAAGACTCAAGTTATAGATAACTTGTAAATAGAAGCCAACAAAATGGTCCTCAAACTACCATCCCCAAAGAACATCCTATCAAAAAACTTAAATGTTGAAGCTATATATAAACATCAAAAATGCTTATAACAAAGTAAAATTGGAAAGTGGTCAACTTCGTTAAAAATGCAAAACATACTATAGCCTAAACAAGAGATGTAAAATATCAATAATTAGGAGAGAACCATGCCTTTAATTGACAAGGTTCCATGGCAAAGGAGCTTTCAAAATGAAGAATAAGAAGATATTCAAAATCAAGTTTTGATTAGTCTTTCACCCTATCAATCAATATTACATAATCCCACTCTCAACCAAAAAATTCTAATGCTTTATACCTTCATTTCATCAACAAAGAATGTATTAAAAAGAAAATAGGATTTCCTCTAGATAGTAGAATGTGTGGTGGGTAGATTCTCATTGCCAATAATTATAATCATTTTTTATTGACAAAACCACTCCTCCAATGCTTTCATGCTAATTTTTAATGTAAATAGATTCTTATTGTTTGAATTAAAGTTTGGTTAGGTAGCTCTAGTTCTAATGCATATACCTAATTTTTATTTATGTATTCTTGTGTGTATTGAGATAACTTTTGGTGTACCTTAGTTATTCTTACATGGCATTCATGTTTACACCCACTAAATTATAGGGTGTGTCCTTTCCAAATATGGATAGGGACATATTCCAATCATAATTTTCTTGTGCAGAAAGGGCTTGTAGTTCTATGGGAGTTACATAAGGGACTGTACATAGTATGATAAAAATTGGTGAACCACTCTTTTACTTTTCTATTTGAATTTTATATGTTTTTTTCCTAGTGTGACTTAGAGTTATTATACAATATTTTTTGGAGGCTAAGTGATGTATTTATGTGGTAAAGGGTTCCAAAAGCCTATGAAAGCTACCTTGTTAGAGGATTTACAAATCTCCTTTTGAGAGACACCTTTTTAGAGGATTTTACATTAATCTTACTAATGAAGATTCCCCTGTTAAGAGATACAAATAGATGCAATGGTAAGAAAGCATACTACTATATTCACACCTTGAATGTGGCACCATCTTTCCATGTAGATCTCCACTTCATGTCCTTGAAGATAAATCAATCTTCTCATTCACTTGGTGAGTTCTCTGATCTCACATTTTTCCTTAATTATCTAGAACAACTTATAGTTGTATTATCTTACCCCACAACTTCTCTGCTTGCCACTCTCAGCTTTTTGTGTTCTCCTTTGCACCCTTCTCTCTTTGTTCCCTACTCTTCAACAATTGAGTTCTTCAGAAACAATAATATTCTTCTTTTGAAATCTTATATTCCTTTTGCATTGTCAAAGCACAATTACCAATAACCAAATTATCCCACTCATTTTTTAACTCAAAATTTTAATTCATTGCTTGGTCCATTCATGGGAAATATGTGAACCCTACACCAAGGGTCTACACTAGTAGACTTTGCCCTTGCTTATGTATATTGTTTTGTTCTTCTCTTTTGTCACCTATGTCCTACCCATTACTCACCTATCATATCCATGGTGACTCACTTTGTCGATGACCTGGATCAACCAACTTGCATACATGTCTACCTATGTTAGTGTGGTACACATAAGTGCATAGCAGTTTACTCTTCTATCGATACTCACATCTCCTTGCATCTTCCTTTTCCTTTGACTAGTTCTCAAGTAGCCTACCAATCGAAGACTTTGGCCATCAATGACAATACTCCTTATAACATACTTCTTTCATCCTTAATGTCAAAGAAACTTGTAACATCAACATACTTAGCCTTTAAAATTTTGACCCATAGTAAATGAGGGTTTAAATAAATACCCCACACTACTTTAGCACGTAAAGATTTATTAATAAGTTTCTAATCCCTTTAACCAACACCCCCATTTCTTTTTTCTTTACAAATTTTATTCAAAGAAATTAGGGGGAACTCTATCCTCTTCACGAGCTTCATTCCAAAAATAATCCTCATCCTCTACTTAATATATCTTAAAACCTTGATTGCTATTTTGAGACAACTCATAGAATAGATAGGGATTTTTGGTATAACAAATTGCAACATTAAAATACAACTTGTATATATTAGCCACCTAGTCTTCCATTGTTTCCAGTTTTAACATAAATATCCACCAAATCTTTCCACATATTTGTCCTACAAGATCCTTCAAATAAAGTTATTCCCAAATATTTCCTAGGTAGTTTCTCAATCTTCATCTCAAATAATCTACAAATTTATCTTTGGATATTCATATCTGTATTAGAAAAGAAAATTTTAGACTTATTCCAATCAATATATTTCATCAATGCATTATTATATCTTATCTAGTATAAAATTGGCTTCCTTTATAGTGGCCTCACCCATAAAATAGGTGTCATCTGCAAACTATAAATGAGATAAAGGATCTATAGCTTTAGTAGTATTAACACATTTCCAATTCCTCTCATTCCTTGTGTTAGAGATTGTTCTACAAAAAACCTTAGCTAAGATAATGCATTAGATTGGGGAGATTGGATCTGCTTTCCTAATACTCATAGTAGTTTCAAATAAACCATGTAGACTGTCATTCACCAAAATGGAGATTCTAGGGTTTATTATACAATCACTAACCTATTTAATCCAATATGAGCCAAAATAAAACCTCTCCAAAATATCAATTAAAATTTATTTGTTGATTGTTGAAAATAATTGTTCAATTTTATATTGTCTTTGATGTTACACAAAATATCAAGTCTTTACCAGTCAGTATCTATAGAGCTCACTCAAGAAATGAAGACAATTTCTAGTATCTATTGTGCATTCCAGAGTAAACTAAGTTTAGAGACAGTATGTGTTGAGCTTCACTCGAGAACCTGTTACTCAAATTTTGCACGTGTAAAATTTAAGTATTCATATAAGGAAAATACATAAATTCCATTCATTTCACAAAACATAGAAATGTCCTTGTATTATTGATTTTTAAATATACAATTTTCATGTTTACAAAGTATGAAATGAATAAAAAATGCTGGAAATGAAAATCTCACACAAGTCATGAGTCTAACTACTACTTTTATACATATTGAGAATAAGAAAAACATAGCATAAGGAGGTAGAGTCAGAGGTAACCAGCCATTGCCTTTCAGACTTTGACTGGTTAAATGTCCTTTGTTGCCACTCATGGTCTAGCTCTCCATCCAACAAGCTCCAGGTCTTCATTCTCTTGCATTGGAAAAAGTGGGGTTAGATCTTTACAATCTATGCAATGACTAATCATCTACAACTACATACCCACATATGTCATATTTCTCTTAATCTGAATACATATCAAAATAGTACTCTAAATCCTCAAATGAAAAATACAAAAAGATAGTTTCATGAGTGTCACAAGCCCGTGCTCGAACCCCATGAGATGCAATTTCAAACATCTAAAAATGCAAACAAAAGAGCCATTAAATTTGAAAATCTAAGAATTTTGTATTTATTGCCAAAAATCAGAACATAATAGCTTTTGAACAATCCATCAAAGGAGATCATAAAGTGAATTTAGAGAAAAGAAATATTTCTTTTGAATAACTTGACAATTATTGAGTACTGGTCTCCTGACATACTAAAATTTCCAAGTAAAGGACTGGATTTTAAGTTCAAAATAGATATAAACCTTTGAAATTTTGGCAGGGGAAAGAAATTTAGTCATAGAGGTTGAGCAATATGGAGCCACATTTCAGATGGATTATGGGCTGGTATACTGGAACTCAAGATTAGAACATGAACACAAGAGGTTGGTAATACAATTCTAGCTCAAGCAGATCATCTATGACATGTTTGCTAGTATAGGGCCCTTTGCTATCCTTACAACATAGAGAGGTTGCATTGTATATGCAAATGATCTAACTCCAAACAGCACGAACTATTTGTACATTAATACAAAACAAAACAAGGTGAAGGAAATGATTTCTATGTTCAATAATATGCAAGGAATTTTGTGGTCGAATACATATGTGTTGAAGGTACCCAAACCAATATTAAAATCTCGTGTTTTCCAAGAGGAATGTATGTATTTTGTGCTCAATCATCTTACTAAACATTTAGCTCAATGGAGTAATAACATCAATTTTCCAAAAGCTTGCATTTATCATTTCAACACCAACTAAAACAATTAATGGATCAGTTTAAGTGCAATGTTGAGTATGTAACAAAAATGTGAAGAGGTATCATTCTCTCCAAAAGATCATGCAACTGTGTGCTCATTTCCTCAAGCGAGAAAGAAAATGGCAACGAAAATCTTTCAGCATGGCAAATAGCAAGAAACACAGCTCGGTTTAAAATACAATTCAACAACCTTTGGAGACAAAAGAGACACGGTTGTATTTTAGAATGCATTTAAACTTATGGCTCGAAACTCATGATATACTAGTTCAAATATCATGAAAAGATACAACAGTAACTAAAGAAAGCATATATGTGGAATGACCGGTGATGATGTTCATGATGCACCCGCATTGAAAAAGGCAAATATAGAAGTGTTGCAATAGCAAGAAGTGCTTCCAACATAGTTCTCATAGAGCCAAGTCTCAGTCATGCAATCTTTCAGAGAATATTAAAAATTATACCATATATGCCATGTCAATCACAATACATATTGTATTGGGCTTTACACTTTTGGCTTTAATCTGGAAGTTTGATTCCTCACCATTTATGTGGTTTGTTGCAATTAAACGTCATGAAGAAGATATTGGAAAAACAATAAAAACTCTATCAATTTCGATTCTAGAAAAAAAGAACAATGGCTGCTTCAGACCAGCAAGCTCAAATGGAGAGAAGAAAACTAGAATAGCAAATTCAAAATTGGCAAGAATAGCAATAAATCTCTCATGGCGGCATCAACATTCATGGCAGCAAATAATATGCATATAAAAAAATAGCAAACCCTACAACCGTAGCCAATAGAAATTGAAGTTTGTTTGCAAATGCTACAAGGGGGTATTTAAAACTAAACAACAAAATTTATCCTTTCATTTGTCATATTAGACACAAGGAAGCTGGAAGACAAGGGCGTCAAAGTATTTAGTTAATGCTTCTTAGTTAAAAGGAAAAAATTGTGCATGCTGTACAATATAATCCAAACAGAGATACAAGTTTTTTTCATTTGCTTCTCACAGTTAATGAGACAAATTGATAACCCTTTGGTGATGATCGATTTGGATAAAGGTTCTGAGCTTGACAATATTCATGCAAACTTCATTATTATTAAGCCAGAGAAGATCAAATATAAGGAAATTCTCATTTAGTTCATCTTTTAGAATAACGGTAACATGATTGTTGTAAAGGAAATTGATGGAGATATTAGAAGTAAAGAGCTTCCAATTCACAGAAAAATGAGCATGCAGCCATCAACTGGAAACAAATATTCACAGCTAGAGAAAATAGAATATGAAGCTCCAATAGATAATCTTTGTTACACCAGAAAAGAAGCAAAACTTTTCAAAGCACAACATACCTTCTAGCAAGCTCAAAAATAGTAGCAAGAGAACCCATTTTCATCAATGTCGGCACCAAAAACTCTTAGAACCATAGCCATGACTCTATTTTTTCCAGAGCCTTCGAATGTGAAAATGAAAAATGAAAGGAAACTCATGGATTCAAACAATATACTTTGCCCCAAGTTCCTTTTGATAATTTTTGAAGTCCATGGGGTATTT
Organism: Cupressus sempervirens; assembly: GCA_028749045.1. Lineage (NCBI taxonomy): Eukaryota > Viridiplantae > Streptophyta > Pinopsida > Cupressales > Cupressaceae > Cupressus > Cupressus sempervirens. The sequence goes on along the minus strand of CM053791.1, from coordinate 680,024,023 downwards.
GATGGGGTTTTTATATTTTTGAAACTTTGTATTTAATTTAAGAGAAGGGAAAGGTTTTATTCAATACCTTATGGGTCGTTAATTTGTTTCTTTTCTTTTTTGCATATATATGTCACATTGTAAAGAAGATGTATTTGAATGACAATTTTATAAGTCAGTAAATATATATTCTTCTATTTTAAATGCAAAAAGAGAAGAATTGAATTAATTCCATATTTTATGGTCTTAATTGAAAGAGTTGGTTTGAAAACACTAGGAGTCCTTCTAGGAGGGAGTATAGGCTTTTTGGGTCGAATTTGGCTTTGTTGTGATAGTTGAAAGATATTTGTTGACTGTTAGAGCATTTTTAGAGGTGTTTGGAGTGAGTCATTGGGTTCTTAATGAGGTAATGGAGTTCTCCCAGGGGTAGGACTTAATTTTGTGAGTTATTGAGTCCTTGTTTGTATGCTATTATTCTGCATTCGACCCAAGGGTTGGCTTTTGTACTTAATGATTTTTTCAACTCATTTTAGAGGGGTTCTAATTATGCAAAGAAGTGGATGTGACTTTTTTTTTGAGTCCTTGTTCTTTTTTGCAAAATTTGTAATTCATCTTGGGAAATTCAATATAGGTGACAGAATTGTGATTATGCTATTTGATGTCAAATTTAAGCCTTCTTTCTTCTTGCAATTTTGTGTGTGTACCAGAATGATTTGATGAATTAATTTGTGAGCTATTATTATTCCTGGTTAGTTTGTCTCATTTTAGCATCTGGTTGTAGGAAAGTAAGTTTATTTGCAGGTTGTAATATGTGTTTTAAAGGTGAAATTAGTAAATGAGAAGCATCTGTTTTCCTCCTCTTGTTAATTTATCCTTCAAACCTTATTACAAATCACTTATGCGCATCTTTACAAAACAATGTGTTTTGTTGTATGTCAAGTAGCTGTATACTTCTTCTCTATTAAGTGTGTTTTAGTTTTCCATATCATTTTGGTGTATCACCATCTCCTAGTTTAGGCTGTAGGTTTAGGTTTGTTTTAAGCAATTTCTTCCCTTTTCCCTGAAGTTTAAGTTAGGATCTTGGAAATATCACTGAATATCCAATAGGAGCCGGCCTAGAATCTGGAGGTCTCATTTCATTTTGCATGTCCCACAAAGTGAAGTGATTCCCATGTTAAGTAAGGATTACTAAACTTTTTTAGTTCAGTACTGGGTGCAAATATTGAAACTTAGCAGAACCAAAGAAAGTTTGCAAGAAGACAATGTCTACCGAGTTCACTCGAGCACCAAAGAGAAGTTGGCATAGAACCAATGCTAACCAAGCTCACTCAGTTGCCAAAGGAATTTAGTTCAAGATGTAGTGTTAATTGAGTTCACATGGTTAATAAAGAAATTTTGAAGAAATTTTTTTCTTAGTTAATATTGACCAAGCTAGGTTGGCTAACAAAGGATTTTCTTGAATCAACATATTTAGTCTGATGAATTTATTTGTTAAGTCTAGCCAACTTAAGGGATGAATACTAAATATTTGTAAGTTTATTCAAGCTGATTTGACTAGACAAAAGATATAAGTATAATATCAAGTTGTGGGATTGAAAGAGAGAAGTATGGGATTGAAAAGATAAACCAAAGAAGCGAATTGGAAGGATAGAAGCGTATCCTAAGTTGACTGAGCTGCAAATTTTAATTGATCAAGGAGGATCAAGTATTCAAGCCAAAATAGGGATCTGAGATCAGCAATATAGTTGCATCAACAATCAAGTCGTATCATTGTTACTCTCTAATAATTGTAGCAATGTATCAAATCTCTTAACAGAGTTAGGTTAACATCTATTTGCCAAATCCTCTAACAAGGTGTGATTTCTAGATTGAAGTGTCTAAAAACCTCTAAAAATGCCACTCCTAATAGGGTGATTAAATAATTTAATAGGGTCACACATAAGGCTCACTTTAGAAGAGACAGTGGATTCATGTATTCATGAAACTTTAGAGAAGAGTGCAAGTAAAATGACAACTAACTAACCTAAACACAAGAAATCATTGTCAAATAGAGACTCTATGAGTGTCCCATATTTCCCTAACTACAACTGCTAAGATTGCTCTCAGACTAGTGTCTTAGTGACAATTTTAGAATGGGAATTTGCCATGAATGCAGATCTACAAAGATGTATGTGAGATCAATGTGATAATGCAGATTATATAAGTATCATAACCCTAGAATGCTATGATATGAGTATGAAATAGACTAAACATGTAATAAATGATACTAAATAACATGAAAAGAATGCTAAAATGTTATCAAAATGACATGAAATTTCTATAATAACAATGCTAATATGATCATTCTAAATGTGCCTATAGTGAAGATGCCTAGAACTTGGGTCCTTTTTCTCTTGAATCTCCCTCCTATTTATAGGATTTCACAAGGGGGTTGGGGTAAGAATTAGGATTTTACCTTTGACTTAAGGATGGAGATGAAACTAAAAATATTTCATAAGGTACCAAGAGGAAGAGTCCAACATACTTAGTTTGTGAGGATAACAGAGGATTTTCCAATTATTATAAATGTAAAAAGGAGGATTTTCACTTTTGTGAGGATAAATGGCTTTATTGATTTAATAAATGTTCTATTTATTTTCAACTTTTGTCTCTTCTCTTTTCCTTTTTGTAATTCATTTTATGATTTTGAGAATTGTTTTTCCTCTTTTTAAAGTTGACTTAGGTCTTTTTTTATTTGATAGGTGATTTGATTGATTAATAACCTAATGTAATCCTTGATTTTAAAGTCTATTGGTTTCCTCTGATTTTATACTTAATTTTGCTTCATTTGATTGAAATTATGTTGTTTTAGTTCTTTGCAAATTTTTAGGTGTCTACAAATGCCCCTCTTTGAGCTAATATGTGAAGCATACTAGTTCAAAGATTGTCTTGAATTTCTAGCTTTAGGTCAAATTCTGATATTTGGGTGTCTAATCAATGATATTTGATTGACTCAAGGGTAATATGATGTCTGATTGTTGATAATTTTTTGTGTGATCATTGATGATTTGATTGTCTAATTTTGATGTTTGATTTAATTTTGATGTTTTAAAATCCTCATTTGGGATAACTTAATTGGATGCCCCAATTTGATTTGATGTTAAAATATTGGCTAGGATAGAACACTTTTGATATAAGTTTGCATTTTTTGATGCCCCAATATACTGCCCCCTTAGAAATGAAATTGGAAAAATGGATGTGCAAAATAGGGATGTTCCAATTTTATTTCTGAAAAATGTTGATGAGAACAGTTGTGTAGTCACAAAGTAATGTACATAATCAATCAGATGATATTTGATAGATAGAAAAAGTGCCCCCTCTTAGGATACAGAGTAGGGAAAACTAAAATTTCTATCTCAGGATACAGAGTAGGACAAATAATAGGTTCAAGCTAGAACCATTAGCTAAATAGAAAGATGTTGAGATTTGATTGATGTAGGATGATCACTTGTGATGAAAAACTGATGTCATTGTTCAGTGTTTGATTGGTCAAGATGGGATGAGTGCTTCTAGTGAGAAGGGACCTTTAGATTAGACACAAACAAATGATGTAGGTGGTGTGACACAGGGTTGATTTGTGTATCATTTGGTATTGCATATTATTGGCTTATCATGTATGTCATTTATGATGATGACTTTTTGTAACTTGTGCACTTTATAGATCATGGACTTTATAAAGTTGATGTTATGGATGGATTGTGATTTAATTTATATGATAGTTGTAGATGGTGATGTAGTGAAATGCATAAATGGAAAGTGATGAAATGCAATGAAATGAAATGTATAAATGAAAATGGGATGAAATGGAATGTGATAAAATTAAATTGTTTGACATTAAATGAGATGTAATAAAATGTGATTAATTTGTAAGGGATGAAGTAAAAATGAGATGATAATAATGAGAAAAAAATAGAAGAGGGAAAATGAGATGAATGAAAGTGAAAAATAGAAGGAAATGATTGTACTAGAGGTGAAAAGACATGAAGGGATGGGACTCAACACTTGAGATTCAAAAGTCATGAATGAAACTTGAGATCCAAGTAATAATAGGTGAAAAAAAGAATGCATGAAATATGATGAATGGTGTAATGAACAATGACCAAAATTTTTTGAGATTCAAAGGTCACATAATGTAATAGATCACATGGTGTAAAGAAGCATGAGATGAAATAGGAGAAACTAGTGATCATAATTGTTTGAGATTCGTAAGTTACATAATGCAATAGGTGGAATAAATGATATGTGAGAATGAAGCATGATGCAAGGTGGTAGTGTTGTGATGAGACAAAGTCCACAATAGTTGAGAGTTAACCGTGCACAAGCATGTCATTTTGTGTTCTGTTGTTTGATAGCCTTCCTTGGAATGTATAGCCATTTTGTTGAATGGTGTTTGTTAAGCTTGTCTAGATTTTGTGCCAACTGTTTGTTTTCAAGGAACCCAAGATGAAAATACAAACTAAATGGATGCAACTAACTATCACTTATTGTAAAGAGATACAAATTAATTGTCATCATAGAGCATTTAGCAAAAAGTGACCTAGTACAACCACTAATGGCTCAGCTATGGTGATATGAATACTATATCACACTGAGAAGTACAACCAAACATAGGCAATGTACAAAAAATTTAAGATAGCTATTAGTTGCAGTAAATGAAAACAAGCATGTAAATAGTCACATGTCAGATAAAGAACCTCAGCTAAGATATCATACAAAAATGGTCGAGGTACACATAGCCCTCTAGATGGGAGGAGGCACTTACAAGTGGACACCAATAATGCATAAAATCAGAGGATCACTAGAGCAAAACAACTAAAAACAAAAGACAAATGAAATATTGTGACTTCACCCCAATACCTCTAGTCAAGTACATCATCGAGGTACTAGAAGTTCATAACAGTAGGAAAACCATTATTTGCAGAGCATTTGTGTTGACAGTTATGTACAATAGTGTAAATTTTGTTTAATTATTTTTGGAATTAACTATTGTAGATGGCAACAAAGCATGGGATGTGTAAGTGATAATTCAGTAGTAGGACCTATTGATTATACCAGAAGATATGTGTCAGTGAAAGTTATAGTGTAGGTATGGTAGAGCCGAGTGGTAAATGTATCTAGTACTAGTGCGATGGGGTGCAAAGGGCAAACATGTGGCTAGGCTAGTGAAGTGTGAGATGTGGCAAGTGAAGACCATAAATAGGTGGATGATATGTAGATGAAAAGAAGCATGTTGAATGAGATAGTGCAAATTTTGAGTTTTTTGAGAAGTTTGAGGTAAGTGTGTAAGTGAAAGCATGTCGAGCTCACTAGATCAATCACAAACTAAACTACAAGCATTAGTTTATAAGCGAGGTAATTCAAGTCATGCAGGACTAGCACAAACACAACCTAAGGGTTTAGGAGTCAGAGTGGAAGAAACACCATTGTCAGCATTAATGATGTTGTTAGGGAGTGCAATGTATATGAAATTGTAGGAGGTATTGGATGAGGGACCGACAGCTTAGGTGGAGATCAATCTGCCTGGGGTGACTAAGAGTGCGTCAGTAGGAGTAGTAAAGGCAAGGGAGATGGATTCGCTGAAGAAGACTATAGGGAAAGCTCAAAGAGAGGAAAATGATGTTAGTGTGGGTGAGGTGATGAGTGCAGTGAGTTAGTTGATTAGCCTCAGGATGCTAGGGAAAAAGTCAACAAAAGAGGGGGGGTGGATTGAGTGCGGTGGAGCCAGAGCCAGAAGTAGAGGGTGGAGTGCAAGTGACAAGTGAGGTGGAAGATTTACAAAAAAAATTGGCCACAAAGAGACTCTAGGTGGATAATGTGGAGCAAGAAGTTCTATTTTTGTTGGGATTGATGGAGAAGGCTCACGAGGATGGGGCACAAATAGAAGCAAAGGAGCTCTAGGTGGTAGTGAATTCTGAACAGGCTTGAGTGTAGTTGTTGGAAGTGGAACTATGAGTGGAATAGTTGTGAGCAGAGGGAAATGATGAAGGTCTATAAGCATAGTGATCACAAGCCCAAAGACTGTAGGAGTCACTAAGGATGGCACAAGTGGGTTTGGAAAGTGTGCAAAATGATCTAGTGTTATTGCGAGCACAGTTTGAGTCTTTTAGGGAGGCTATTGCAAAATCAAATACTTTGTTGTTGTAATCATAGGAGTAGTTAGCATTGAGCAAGTCAAAGGTGAGGAAGTTACAACAGTGATTAAGTGAAGCAAAAGTGGACATCGAGTGCTAGATGATGGAAACTAACTAGATGCAATAGGAATGAGATGTAGCACAATGAGAAATCACTCTACCAGGGATAAACAAGTTGGTGGAGAATGTGTTTGTGGATATGAAACAAACTATGAAAGTGCGTCAAGAAGCTACCTATTATATGGGACTTTATCATCAATCACCCCCCGAGGAGAAGTGACAAGAGATGCAATTTGTAGCTAGGGAATTCACACAACTATTGAATGCTCAATTGCATAGTGGGAGATTTCCAGTTCACATGGATGTTGTGTGGGTGCGAGGAGGATTGACACTAGGTGCCTTATCCTCTAGAGCTGGGTTTGTGGACATCCCCCTGATCAGATGCCCTGTCTTGCCACGTCCCCAAGGGATGTCAAAATAAATGATCCTCTAAATGTTATTTGACTGTACTATTATTGTTGCCATCAAAATAGAATAGAAGTGTGTTTGTTTTTGTGGCAAGCAAAAGGGGTAACTGTGGCTCATGTTAAAATTGAAAATGTCGGTTAAACCTTGTCATTTCTATGTTTGATATTTTGTGAATATATGTGGATGTTTTTGAAATTTTTAGGAGTATATATGGATATAAAAATTTGGGAATACATGGATGTTTTTGAAATTTTGGGAATATTTGTATATTTTTGGAGTTGTTTGCAAATAGTTGGCAAGTCATCAATCTTCATAAAAGTGGGAACAATGAGATATGTAGAGGAAGATTGACCTTCACTTATGTGTGGGAATCGAGTGTTGATGTGGGCTCTCAAGGAAAGATGAGTAAAAACTTGTGTAACATTTGAAGAACCATGGTGTTTACAGTGGAAAAAGTAGGAACTGCTAAACCACAAATTGGAAGGCACAATTATGTATATATTGATAGCCTTTACCAATAAGTTGGAGACCAAATTTTAGAATTTTCTCTAGTTGTCATCTAAGATGAAAACTCACGAGGCTGTAAAAAGGCGTTTGGGGTCTGAGAAGGACGTTTGGGCCTTGAAAAAGGCACATGTGGCCTAAAAAGGTGAAATAAGGCCTTGGAAAAGGTGTTTGGGCCTAAAAATGTGTTTCGAGCTTACAAAGGCACTTCGGGGCCTAAAAAGGTGCTTGAGGGGCCTGAAAAGGTGAAATAAGGCTTTAAAAAAGGCATTTGGGCCTAAAAAGGTGCTTGAGGGGTCTAAAAAGATGAAGTAGGGCTTTGAAAAAGGTGTATGGGCCTAAAAACGTGCTTAAGGGGTCTAAAAAGGCAAGGAGATCATTGCAATCACTCAAACATATGCTTACTTATTATGTGCCCCTTGGTTAGGTGATGACGAAATAGTGTGACAGATATCTAGACCTTTTGGGATAGCATTGATATATTTGTTGAAAGGTTGTTAGGTTAATCGTGGGCTCAACATAAATAAGACTAATAATTCTTTGGGAATTATTTTTCTTAACAGGAGGAAAGAAAAGGGACTCTATTGGAGCCTTATTAGCTATTCACGTTGTGCTAGATTTTCCAAAGCCTAACAAGATGTTTCAAGACATAACTACACGACTTCTTAATAAATTGATGCACTTGTTTATTATTTTGGCCTAAGGTAATAGGGCAATAAAATATGCCAAAAAGTATTTAAATATTTCTCAATATAGTGGGCCTCACCATTAATTTCATATAAAATCGATCGAGGTACGCAAACATTTCATGAAGGAACAATAATTATAGACAGACACCAATTCGACATGAGATCAATGGATCATTGGTTTGAAAAATACAAAAATAACTTAGGCAAAATTAAATACTCGTCTAGAATGAGCTTGTCAAGGTTTGGCCATAGTTTTGGGTTATTTTTGAGATTTTTTTACTATTTTTGAGATTTTTTTAATGTTTTTGGCAATTTTTGATAACTTTCGAATGTTTTTGAAAAATTTTAACAATTTTTGAATGTTTTTGGCAAATTTTGACAAATTTTGAATGTTTTTGGCAATTTTTAACAATTTTGGAATATTTTTGGCTATTTTTGAAGCTGATGGGAGTAGAAGTAGGATGTGAGTGAGATTTTTTGGAATATCAAGATAAATAGGACCTCATTGGAGCACATAAAGAGGCAAGGAGATTGAAATGGGTTGCAATGGCTAAAAGTGGACTCTAGGGGCTATAATGGAGACCATGGTGGCATGAAGGGTCTTTGGGACTACAAATGAATTTTATGAAGGCCCAAAATGGATATAGGGAACTATTGGTTGTGGCAGATATTTGATGTGTGTACTAATTTCCTGCAATTCATGTCTATGATATCTTATAACATAATCAGACTCCATGTTGCTTCTAAGTTGCATGTCTTCCCTTTGTTGTTATTTTGTTGGTTGTCTTTGCTACTATGAACTGTGTCTGATACCCATAAACTATTAAACTATAACCCAGAAGTGTTTCTCAATTAGGTATGTGTGAAATTAACTCAACTATGCTAGGTAGATCACAAACAAGAAAAATTTGTCTCAAAGAGAGTTGCTTGAGTCATGCCTTGTTGTCCCTTTGCATTGAAGGACTTGTGTTTTTTAGAGAAGTTCAAAGGTGTTATCTCTCGCTTCTTATAATATTTCTCATTCCTTTTGTACCATTTTTTTTAAAATTATTTTTTAAAAATGTTTTCTAGTGTTTTTTTTGTTTTTTTGGTATTTTCAGCGATGAGGTGTTTCCTCAAAGCTCTAGACATAAAACCTTTTGAGATGGATGTTTTTGATGGTCTTGGCTAGTTATTCTCCATTGCAATCTAATAGTCTATAGGTACCAGTCTTGAAGGAATCTGTGATAACGTAAGGACCAATCCAATTGGCCTCCCATTTTCCTTTCTTTTCTCTAGCTGCCTGATTCTTAGGGTTTTCTTAGAGGACTAAGTCACCAATTTGGAAAAAAATGAGGTTTGAGATTTTTGTTGTAGTTTCTTGATAACCAATTCTAATACAGTTTGAGGTGCCATGCATTGTATTCTGATGTTCTTCTAATAGTTCCAATTTTTCTAGATGGGCCACTTTGTAGTCTTCATCATATAGGATATTGCAAAGAGTAAATCTCAAGGATGGGATCTCAACCTTTAAAAGAAGAATAGATTTGCAACCATAAACCAAGGAGAATGGTGTAGTAGCACCCATAGGCATCCTAACACTCAACATGTAGGCCCAGAGGATAGGGTTTAGTTGTAAATTTTAGTCTCTACCAATACCATTAACGATTCTCTTAAGAGTATTGATAATAGTCTTGTTGGTGGCCTATGCTTGGTTATTTCCTTGGGGATAGTAGATTGATGAGGAATGGTGTATAATGTGAAATTTCCCACAAAATTTGTCAATTATTTGATTTTTAAAGTACAATTCATTGTTCGTTAGGATGGCATGAGGTATGCCAAACTGACAAATGATACGGTTCAAAATGAAGGAAGAGATTTGTTTTCTTATAGAGTCGGGAAGTGGGGCTACTTCAATCCACTTGGTTAAGTATTCTATTGCAGTGATAATCCATTTATGTCTATCAAAGGAAGGTGGGTGGATGGCTCCAATCAAATCAAAGCCCCACTAATAGAAAGGTCGTGGTGTGGCCAAAGGGTTGAGCTCTTGGGCTGGCACATGGATAAGGTTATCATGGATTTGACACTTTTTGCAAGTTTTAACATAGTTGATAGAATCATTTTCTATGATTGGCCAAAAATAGCCCATCCTAAGTATTATCTTTGCTAGCATAAACCTACTAGAGTGTGACCTATAGATGTTTGCATTAACTTCTTGTAGAGCGGCTCTCGACTCATCCTTTTCAAGACATCTAAACAAAGTATCATCAAGACCTTTCCTATACAACATATCAGCCACCAAAGTGTAGCATGAGGTCTGTTGAATGAAATTACATCTTTGGTTTCATTAGAGATTAGAGGGAGTGGTGTTATTGCAAAGGTAGGTGATGATGGAGTTATACCAAAGGGAGTTGAGGGTGTCTAAATGGATTTTAATGAGGGAATCAGGTTGAGTAAATGTGAGTTGAACCACCTCTTATACTAAGAACTCATACCACTCATGCTGCTCTAGCAATTGAACCAATGAGGCCAAGGTGGCCATGGCATCTGTTGCTCTGTTCTTATCTCTAGGAATTTTTTCAAAGGTAATGTGAACAAAGCATGCCTTAAGTGTTTCAACCATATGTTTGTAAGGAAATAACTTTTCATCCTTGGTCTGATATGTGTTAGTAACTTGATTAATGATCAGCTGAGAATCTCCATAAAATTCTAGTGCAATTAATTTCCATTCTAAGGCTTATTTGAGGCCTAAGACCAAGGCTTCATATTTTTCCATGTTGTTTGTGCAAGGGAAAAGTAGTTTGTAGGACTTGGGGATGGTAATTCTTAGGGGCATAATAAACAAAATACCAGCATTAGAACCATGGTGTGTATAAGAACTATCAAAGTAGAACTTCCAAGTAACCAATTTTGTTTCAAGAATGTGCATATCTAGAAAATTAGATAGGATAAGATTCGATCTCTCCATGGGCACATCTGCCAGTTGGTTGGCAATGACTTGTCCTTTTATTTCTTTCCTATCAACATACTCAATATCAAACTGTCTCAAGATCATTACCCACTTTGCTAATTTTCCTATTAATGTTGTCTTGTTGAGGACATACTTGAGGGGATCAATCTTGGAGATGAGTTTAACCTGTGAACAAAAACTACGACCAAACAAGATTTTTCAATAAAGGTGTAATTGAGCTCATAGTTAACTAGGGTGCAAATGATGTAATAAATGGCCCTTTCTTTGCCCTAATCATTTTCCTATGCTAAGAGGGCTCCAATTGATTTATTTGTTAGAGAAATATATAGCAACAATAGTTTGTGAGATACTAGAAGCACCAACATAGGTGGATTCACAAGTAGTTTTTGAGTAAATCGAAGACCATATGACACTAATCATCCCATTTTAAAAATATGTCCTTGTGGAGAAGGTGGGTGAAAGGCACACACTTTTCTACTAACTAAGAAATGAAGTGACAGATTGATTGAAGTCTTCCTTGAAGATAACATAGTTGACTCAAGGTCTTCAAAGGTTACATATTGATTATAGCTTGTACCTTATCAGGATCAACCTCAATCCCTTTGGCTGAAACTATGTACCCTATGAGTTTGCCAAAATTTATGCCAAAAGTGCATTTTTTAGGGTTTAACCTAACTTTGAATTCTCCTAGCTAGGTAAATATCTTGTCCTAGATGGGAAGATGATCTTCTCGAGTATGAGATTTGGCCAAGATATCATCAAAATAATCTTCCATAAAATTGTGCATCATGTCATGAAAGATAGTGGTCATGGCCTATTGATAGGTGGGCCCTATATTCTTGAGGCCAAAAGGCATGACATTTCAACAAAATTTTCCCCATGCACATGTAAAATTTATTTTCTCTTTATCCTTTGGTGCTATCCAAATTTGGTTGTACCCTAACAATCTATCCATGAGTGAAAACATGGAATGACCTACTATTAAATCTACAATTGTGCCAATTTTGGGGAGGGGGAAATCATCTTTAGGATATTCTTTATTTGCATCCCAAAAATCAATATAAATGTTTACACAACCATATTTATTTAATAGGCACAATATTGATATCTATAATGCATAAGCTAAGGACCAGATGAAGTTGGTGTTGAGCAATTTCTCTAGTTCTATTTTGACTAGCAAGGCTATGTGGGGATGCATTTTTCTTAGCTTTTGTTTAACTAGCTTGGCCTATGGAGAAATTTTGAGGTGATGAAGGATTAGAGTTGGTCTAACTTGGGCATGTCTACATAAGACCATGCAAAGTTTATTTGCCTCTCTTTGAAGAAGCGAATGAATGCACTTCTTTCTTCTGTGTTTAGAGACTGTGCCAAATGGATGATCCTTGGTTCCTACTCTGTTCCAATGTTGAATTTTTATGAAGTTTCAATTAGGATAGATGATCTTTCCTGTAAGTGCTCAGGTAAGGTATCAATCATCTCATCCATGGGTGCCATAGTTGGGTTTTCACCTTTGTATGCATCATTTCTTTTTTTTTCTCAAGGTCAGCCACAACCTAGTGTTGGTCATTGAGGCTTTGATGTGCTCAGCCTATTCTGGTATGACTGAGATGATTAATATCAGACCCATTTGTGTACATTTCTCCTATTCTTTGTAAATGAGGTAGTTCAACTGCATTAAGGTAGACAAAGACATCATGGTCAGTGTCAAAATTGGGAATACGATGAGGGTTAGTTGTATCCCTGTTGATGAGCTTGAGATGGACTAAAGATAGTGGTTTGTAATATGAATAGGATTTGGTAGGTTTAAATACATGACCTCATTTGACAATTCATACATTGTATTGGTTAGGTCTATAACATGTGCTTCATCTAAAGTATCAAGAAAAGTAGAGCTAGCGAGTGGCTTATAGTATTCATCTTTCACTTCTGCTGGAAAGAAGTTTGGAAATAAAGTTTGAAACTAAAACCCTTCAATAGGTTCATCTTCCTCATATGATGTAATGTGATGTGTCTATTCTATATCAGCCTCTAAGTTTTTTTGATGTGTGTTGACCCTTGGTGAAGTGAAGTCTAAATGAGAGGTTGATCCTTGTGCCATGGAACTATTAGATGTGGGTATGTAAACAAAATAACATTCTTTGTCATGGATGGAATCTATAGATAATTATTTGAATTCCCACTTGTTGGAATCATCATCGTCTTCATTATTAGAGGTGTCCATGAATGGTTCCCTTGTAAGACATAGATCTGGGATGGATAGATTTACATTCTTGTTGTCAATTATTATTTGGTTGTTAGCATATTTTTCCTTGGGTACCCATACTAAGGTGAAAGAGGAGGAGTCATTGTGTTTGGAATGGGACTTGTAAATGATCTCTACATTGTCTTGTTCATTGTACCCTACCCATATTTTGATCTATTGGACCTAAACTGTGTTACTAGGGGTTTGATGATGCTTTTCCCTTTCCCCAAAGGGTCATCGCTCATATATCCCATATTTTTCATTAAATCAAATCCTTTTCCATATAAGTGAAGGGAGATGTTAATATTTTATAGTTTTTCACTAGTTTCCCCTATGGAATCTAAAGATACATCACTTTCTTTGACAAAATGTGCATGATAAGGCCTAGTGGTGGATGATGGTTTTTGTGAGATCTCAAAGAGAGTGGGGGATAAAATAATGGGACTAAGTACTCACCCACCCCTTTTCATTATAGTTTGCACTTCCTATCAAACTCTTTCATTAGCATATCCATTTCTTCATAATATGATTGTTTAGGGTTTTTTGATGATGATGGTGAAGGAATGGAAGAACTTGAATGACCAACTTTCTCTTTACCCTTAGTTGATGTAGATAGGTGGTCATCATCTTGGTTGGTGAAACATGAAGTGTCTATTGATGTGGACTGGCTGGTGTTATCTGTCGAGGTGTTAGTTTCTTCCCTGTTATGGGGAAGAAAGGATTTACAATATTGAGCAAGGTTTTGATCCCCAAGTATGGTGACCTCTTGACCCATGTATGGAAATTTGAGACATTGATGGTAAGTGGAAGGAATAGCTTGCATGTCATGGATCCATGGCCTTCCTAATAGGATATTATAAGTTAATTTTAGGTCCAAGACTTGACAAACGATTTCTTTTACCACTGGACTTACCCTGATTGGCATAATAACCATGCCCTTGGAAGATCTCTCCTCATCATCATAAGCCTTAATGGTGGTTTTCTTCTTTGGATCAACTGCATCCTCTATATATCCTAGGGCTTTTACCAAATTCAATGTGCAAATGTTTAGTCCTACCCCACCATCAACCAAGGCTCTTTTAGCTCCATTTCTATGAATAAAGACTTCAATGTGCAATAGAGAATTTTGTGAATGGATGATAGACATGTCATCTTGGACTGAAAAAGATATGCAATGAGGGGCAACAAGGTTACTATATGCCTAAAATTTGAGCACACTTCTATGAGTCATTATATCCAAGATTGTTCAAGAATGAGGTCTTGAATGGTGGCTCATAGCTCTCTATTCATGGAGTGCAAGGGTTTGTAATGGAGGCCCTCAATTTGACCTAGTTTGTGCCCATGCAAGTACACCATGAAACCAAAGATTCAAGGATCCAAAATGTGCATGCAAATGAAAATGCAAACTAATCTATATGATAACAATGCAAAACAATGGAAGAAAGGAAATGTATCAACAATGCAATACTAATCTATAAAAATAAATATGGCTCTAAGATAATATGAAAATGCAAGGATGAAACCTCATGATAGAAGCCATGGATGCAAGAGAGAATAAGACAAGAAGATAGAAGTTCTCCACGAAAAGCTTTGATGCTCAAACTCCTTCAAAAATCACTCTCCAAACCTGTAGCATAACAATAGCACAATAATGGATGTATAATCGTGGATGTCTAAAATGAGGAGAGGGCTCTCCCTTATAAAGGAAAATATGGAGGTGAGAGGCCTCTCACAACCAATATGGGATAATAGAGTTTAATCCATGTGAGACAAAATTCCACCAATGAGAAAAGAGGAGTGTTGGAGAAGAAAGTGGGAAGAGGAAAAAAAGGGCTCCCACTTAGAGATATGTGCATTCAAGTGTAGAGAAAATAAAAAAAGATTTATTTTATTTTTTATTTTATTTTATTTCCTTTTTCAAGTGGGTTTTATTTTTTATTTATTTAATTTCCTTTTTCATCACAAAGAGATACTTAATTGAGAATTTTATTTAATTAAAAAGGAGCAAGTTCTTTTAATTAAATAGAAAATATTTAATTAAATTAAAAGAGGGGTTTTTCTTTTAATTAATTAAATGTGGATGAATTATTTAATTAAAAGAGAGGTTTTCTTTTAATTAAATAGGGACTTATTTTATTTAATTAAAAGGGAGATTTTATTTTAATTAAACAAGACTTGGGATAAAATGATCAACCTTAGAAAAATAAATAATCGAATTTGATCAAAGAAATTGATTTAATAAAATATTGCAAACCATTGATTTAGGAAATTGATTAATTGAAAAATTGAATAATGGGGGCCTATAGTCTAGGCGACCATTTTAGGGTGCATACATTTGCCCCTCTTTGACTAATGTGTGATCAATTTGGGAACACATGTAGTCAAAGAAAGAAATTGAAGTACGAGATCGATTTGGGATCACAAATTAACCCAGATGTGTGGTCAATTCAGGAACACATCAGGACAAAGAATACAAATAAATTTTGACTTGAAAAAGTCAAGGATAAAATTGATAAAACTAAATCAACGATTGAAGTTGATACGTACTACCCCCTCGTGATTGAAATCGAAATGAAATAGAGGAGAAACAAAAAATTGATAAATTTGATCAAACGAAACAAAAGATAAAGTTCTTGTTGTACGATGAAAGATATAAGAATCACAGAAGCAAGGTAGATCATTAAGCATTAAATATGATCCCCCAAAGTTGAATTAGAAGAAGCGAAGTGGGTTAAAAGAAAATAGAAGATAGAAGTCTGGAAGAGATGAAAAGAAACAGAAAGGAGAAAAGAAATTTTTTTCTTAAGAAATAGAATGCTCCAAAATCAATCAACTATTTAAGATAGAAATTTTGATTGAGATCATGAAAGAAGATAAGGAAATGAAGATCAAAATGTGACCATAGTTGATTAAAAGTCCAGAAGAAAGATGAAGGGAAAACCTTCTCAAACTCATAATGCAACCTAAAAATGAAAACTAACATGAAGTCTAATAATGCAAGCTACATGAAAATGCAATGGTGTACTTGCAATAGAGCAACTATAACATAGGATTTTGTGTTCATCATTCATTAGATAATGTAAAGGAAATTATTTTCATCATTGGGCTATTATTAACAAACATCAGAAAATCACACAATCATCACTAGTCACAAGTGCAACTATGAAGATATGAATGTGATTTTATCATATTGGAATGTGGAAAGATTCTAACATAAGCATCAAAGACATAAAGGTCAAGATGACTTTGATGTTAGCTTACCCAATTTAATGCAGCAAAACCATGTTCACATCAAGGCATAGATGCTAGGATGACCATAAGAATGGTTGTGCCAAAACAGTCAAGGATGATGCCTCAAATCTCCTAAGTGTTTCAAGGGGACAACAAGAGACACTCTAGAGTTTCAAGAACACACCCACAAGCAGAAAACAAATAAAAACATGCCCCATGACCCAAGTCCTCTAGCTATGCATCTCGGAGAGACTTATCAGACAAGGACACTTAACAAAAATCAATAACAGGCAACACATGAATAAAAAATCATGACATAAGTCAAGTATTAAGTGTTTATGTTTAAAAATGTAAGTTTTTTAACTAATACTAAGTTCCAAGGGTAAGGATCAAATGCTTGCAAGAAGGAAAGATCACATAATGAAACTATATAAGACCAAACCGATAAGTGTTGAAAAACACTCGATGTCAGGGGTCATATTGAAAAATACAAATGGGAATGGTGTTGAAAAACACCATTTGCGAGGTGTCCTAAAGACTAACGTAGCCAAGAGACCAAAGCTAAAACAATTATGCCCCCTAGATAAAGGCCAATTCCAAACCAAGGCAATAAGGACAAGGCATGATGGAGAAAGGCTAAGTGTCAAGGATGCGCACTAAGAAATAGGGGTGCAAAGGCCTCAAGTACCGCCCGTTTCCAGGTTTTCACCACTTGGATTTTTTATTTTTCTTTTTTCTTTTTAAAAAAATTTTAGGACTTTTTATAAATTTTTTGTATTTTTTCTACCAAGGCGCCTATTTCTAGGTTTTCACCAAGGCACTTTTTCTCTTTTTTTTGGAATATTTGAATTTTTTTGTACTTTTTGAATATATAATTTTTTTTGGAGATATATCAAAGTGCCTATTGCTAGGTTGTCACTAAGATGATCCTTTTTTTGGGACATTTTTCAATTTTTAAAATTTTCACAATATATCATTTTTTTGGACTTTTTCAGGATCAATAAATATGTACAAAGATGCCCCTAGACAAAGTGAGCATCACAAATAGAACTTCTTCAGGTGCAAGACATTGACAAGATCAAGGAGCTGCTCTCCCTCTATTGTAGATAGTAAATAGGCACTAGAACCAAAATTTGTTGTAATAATGTAAGGTCCAAGCATATTAGGTTCAAACTTACCCTTTTGATCTCTATTATGTTGATTCTTAGGATTTTCACATAGGACAAGATCTCCCACCTGGAAATCTCTAGGGTGAACCTTTTTGTTGAATTCTTTTGACATGTGCTTTTGATAGACCCTCATATGGTCAAATGATGCTTGGTGTTTCTCATCTAGAAGTTCTAACTCTTGAAGTCTCATGGCATGGTAGTCTTCATCTATAACTAGACCTTTTAGAGAAACTCTAAGTGAAGGAATCTCAACCTCTAAAGGTAGCACTGCTTCAGCACCATATGTAAGGGCAAAAGGAGTAACCCCAATAGGAGTACGGATACTCGTTCTATAGGCCCACAAAGCTAGATTTATTTGTAAGTGCCAATCCCTACCATTCTTATGAACTGTTCTATGCAAGATTTTAAGAATGGTTTTATTTGATGCTTTTGCTTGACCATTTCCTTGTGGGAAATAAATAGAGGACCAATGTTGTTTTATCTTGAACTTCTTACAGAGTTGTTTAAGGTCCTTATTTTTAAACTGACCTCCATTGTTAGTGATAATCTTGGAAGGCACTCCATATCTACAAATAATATGCTTTAAAATCAATAGAGAAACTATCTTGCCTAGGGCAACAGAAAGTGGGACAACTTCTACCCATTTGGTGAAATAATTAGTTGCAGTGATAATAAACTTGTGTCCACATGATGAGTTGGGATGAATCTGCCCAACATTGGAATGGCCAATGAGAAATAGAAGGAATGAGATCCCTACCTAGAGCATGTATTAGCTTACCATGTTTTTGATACTTTTCACATGACTTTGCAAAAGCTACTACATCAATCTACATTGTGGGCCAATAGTACCCCACCTTAAGCAATCTTTGAGCCATGGAAAGACCATTAAAATGTCCCCCACAGATACCCTCATGGATGTCAACTAACACTTGATGAAATTCTTCTTTTTCTAAACATCTAAGAAGTGTTCCATCTAGACCCTTCCTATACAAATCACCAGAGATAAGGTAATGGTGAGAGGCATTTCAAATAAGGTTTCTGCATTCAGATTGGTTAAAGATTTTAGTTATAATTCCATCACAAAGGTATGAGTAAATGGCATCATAATGGGATGACTCACAACCAACAAGGGTACAAAAAACATAACTTTCTTGAGAATCATAGATAGGGTGATGTAGCTCTTCCACCAGGAATTCATATCTTGATTCATGCTACTCTAATTGAAGAAGTGAAGCAAGTATAGCCATAGCATCAGTTGCCTTATTTTTTTCTTGAGGAATTTGCTGAAATGAGATGAATGTGAAGTAGAGTCTCAAGGAATCAACCATTTTCTTGTAAGGTATGAATTTCTCATTTTTTGTAAAACAATCATCATTAACTTGGTTGATTATTAGCTACAAATCTCCATAGATGTGTAACTCTATAATTCTACATTCTATGGCCATCTTAAGTCTATTTGTTAAAGCTTCATTTTCAGCAATGTTGTTTGTACACGGAAATAATAACTTGTAAGATTTAGGAATCATGTACCCATGAGGAGAAATAAATAACACACCAGCTCCTGAACCATTTTGCATTAAGGACCCATCAAAGAACATCTTCCATGTTGTTTCAGTCATATACATGAGGTGCTCATCTGGGAAATCAACTTGAATAGGTGCATCATCTTGTAGTGGGAAATTAGCTAATTGATCTCCTATGTCTTGTCCTTTGATTTCTTTATGCTCAATGTACTCTATGTCAAACTCTAAAAGGATCATCATCCATTTAGCAAGTCTACCTATGAGGGTAGCCTTACTAAGTAAGTACTTGAGTGGATCTATTTGTGCTATGAGGTGTATGGTGTGTGCAAGCATATGATTTTGCAACTTTTGGGAAGCAAACACAATTTTAAGGCAAGCTTTCTCAATGCTAGTTTAATTAACCTCATATGAAACAAGAGTACAACTAATGTAATATATTGCTCTTTCTTTCCCATGTTTATCAACTTGAGCTAATAATGCCCCCAAGGAAGATTATATTGTTGAAATGTATAGGATAAGTGGTTTCCCTTGGATAGGAGGCATTAAAATAGGAGGATTTACCAAATATGTCTTGATCTAATCCATGCTCTTTTGACATTCATCATTCCATACAAATTTGACTCCTTTATGTAAGTTCCTATTGAAAGGTTGAGCTCTATCTACCAATTGTGAAATAAACCTCCTTATAGATTGAAGACACCCTTGAAGACTCCTCATTTAACTAATATTTCTAGGAGGTGGCATATCCATGATTGCTTGAACTTTTTCAAGGTCCACCTCTATCCCTTTTCTAAAATAATAAATCCTAGTAATTTTCTAGAGTTGACTCCAAATGCACACTTTTTTAGGATTTAACCTTAGTTGAAACTATTCCATGTGATCTAGAATAACATCTAAATCATTTAAGTGTGTATCTCTTTTCTTAGACTTGGCCAAGGTGCCATCCACGTAATCTTCCATATTTTTATGCATCATATCATGAAAAATAGTTGTCATAGCTTGTTGATAGGTGGCTCCTGCATTTTTTAATCCAAAAGGCATAACATTCCAACAATACGTACCCCATGCACAAGTGAATGCAATCTTTTCTTGATCTGTAGAAGCTATCTTAATCTAATTATATCTGGAAAAACCATCCATTAAGGAATAAATATCATAACCCGCAATCATATCCACTATCATGTCTATATTAGTAAGTGGAAAGTCATCCTTTAGGCATGCTTTATTAACATCTCTAAAATCTATGCAAACCCAAATGGTTTTGTCATGTTTTGAAACTAGTACAATGTTTGATATCCATTTGGAATATTCAATAACTCTTATGAATTTTGCACCAAGGAGTTTCTCTAATTCTACCTTGACTAAGAGAGCTATGTGAGGATGCATTTTTCTCAATTTCTACTTAACTAGTTTAACACCTGGAGCTATGGATAAGTGATGCATAATAAGATTAGTGTCCAACCCTAGCATATCTAAATAATTCCATGCAAAATTAATCTTCTTTTCTTATAAGAACTTAGTATAGGCTTCTTTTTCTTGTGATGACAAAGACTAAGCCAAATGTACCATTTGTGGAGCTTCATCTATACCCAAATTGACTGCTTGTGTTGGTTCAATAAGCACTGAAGATCTATCTTGAAAATAACTAGGAAGATATTCAAGTATCTCATCCTTAGGTGCCTCAGAGAGGTTTTCACCCTTGGATATGTCCTTTCTTTTTACTTTTTTTGGTTCTGACACAACCACATAGTGGTTTTCACCATCAAAACTCCTATTCTTTTTCTTTTCTTTTCTCTTTATTTTGCAACTAAGGTACTTGATATCTAGCTCTATCATACTAGTAGCTGGTTCATTGGTGGAAGAGACTATAGGTTCAATGGCATTTAAATAATAGGCTATTTCATAGTCATTTTGAAATGTTAAGAGCTCAGGTTCTTGATTGCATTGGGACCAATCAATTAGGTCAGGATGAACAGGGGGTAAATCAATGATAGGTTCAAGGTTGTGAATATGGATGATATATCTAGTGATTGAAGATTCGGTGTCTATCAAGTAACTTCCTAAACTACCCAAATCAAAATTTGTCCTCATAAGCAAAGAATCATCCACTAAGGTACCATGCGAGTTCAAATCTTCTAGTCCTACACATGACTTGCTGACTAACTTGGGTTGAGAACTATATGTATGAACAACATCAACATCCATATCAACTATGGAAGGTTCTAAGAAAGAGTCCCATTCATACTCATTAGAATCAATTTTTGAGTCTCAACTAGGATGCTTACACCATGAATGCTTGGGATGTCTGGAAGTGGAAGCTTCAATATCATCAAGGGTCACACTCTCTTGTTCTAAATTGGCAACTGTCCCATGAGATACTAGATTATCTAAATCTCCCCAAAGGAGATTAGTAGAAGGAACCCAATCTTCACACATATCTTGTTGATTTTCCAAATTAGGTATGTTCTCTTTTTCTTCTTCACTATATGACTTATTAAGGATAGGAGCAACATTATTTTGGTTTGCATATCCTAGGCCAACCAACTACTTAGACTTGTGTCCAAAAAGACCATGATCAAGGGGTTTAGCTCTAGCATCCAATCTATTACTAAGAGGGCCATGTCCAAGATAGCCCATTTTCTTAACAAAAGCGTACCCTCATCCATAAGCTTGAGGAGAGGGAGTGAAGTTCTCGTTATGCATATATGTCTCTTCTCTATAAATCTAATCTCTAATAGCCACATCTTCTTTCTCATCTTGAATAGGCACTGATGACTGCATAAATGTGTCAAATAATGTCATAGATGAAGAGGAAGGTTTCATCTCTTGTGAAGGTTTACCATAAGGCCTAGGTGAAATTGGTAATGTCATGAAGGAGTTGAGTTGATATCCCCCCATGCTAAGGTCTATGGATTTGAACTTATCTTTGCAATTGGCTAAAATTGCATTAAAATCATTTGCTTCTCTATTGAATGGAACATGAGTATTTTCTGAAATTGAGTTAATGGACAAAGTGTTACCCCCAAGAATACAAATCTCTATCCCATTGTATGGAAACTTAACACACTGATGATAGGTAGATGGTATTTCTTGCATATCATGAATCCATGGTCTACCAAGTAAAATGTTGTACATTAGGGGTCCAGCATCAACTATTTGTAATAAAACATCTTTTTCAATAGGGAAAATCCTAACAAGAAGGATAGCCAACCCCTTGGAACTTCTCTCTACCTCATCATAGGCTTTGATAGTAATCTTTCTTCTAGTATCAATAACATGTTCAGAATAACCTAATGTCTTTAAAAGGCTCAAAGAACAAATATTAAGCCCAGCACCCCCATCTATCAACACACGCCTAACATGAGTCCTATGGATCATGTCCTCAATATGAAGAGCAAGGTTGTGTGGATGGCTCAAATATTTATCATCTTCCTCTAAAAAAAAAAGGTAATGAGGGTTAGCAATATGATTAACCATGTTCTAGAATTGATCGATGTCTAAATTATTAGGGACATTTTCCATGCACAAAGCATCCTCAAGGACTTGTTTGTGTCTCAAAGACAACTCTAAAAGCTCAAAGATTGAAATCTAAGCGGGGGTTCTTTGCAATTGATCAACAAGATTATAATTCAACCTAGGATTAACCACTAGTTTTGAAGGAATATTCTTGGATTGCATTTGTTTTGGCTTCCTTGGTTGACTTGAACTAGGTCCTTTGATGAAAAGGGGACCTTGACTCCATGTAATAGCATTGAGACTTTGGTAAGAGACCTACTTAGGTTTACTTGACTAGTGTAAATTGGGTCCTCTAATGACAAGGGGACCTTGAGATGACTCTCTAGAGTGAGCACCCCTTAGAACCAATATAGATTTCTCACCAAGGATTGGAGAGCTCAAATTTAAATCACAACCGCTGGGATTTTCATCTTTCATCATGTTGACACTTTCTTCTACAACCTCAACCATATTGACAACATTTTCTGCATTTGCATAAGTGTAATTGATTGCAGCCTTGCCATTCTTAGGTTGGGAAGCTTCCCCTTTCTCATACTTTGGAAAAGGCTCATTGAATACTATGTGATCAGCATTGGTATTTAATCCATCTATTTCAAGTTTTCTATTCTCAATAAGATCTTGAACAATATGCTTAAATCTCTCACAATTTTCAATATTGTGTCCAATGCCATTGTGAAGCTTGCAATAGACCTTCTCATCCCACCACCATGGCTTAACTTTAGGTATGTAGAACTTTGTGGCATCATAAGGGTGAACTAGATTACAAGAAATGAGCTTTGTGAATATCTCTTCATATGACTCACCCAATTGTGTAAAATTACATTTCTCTCCTTTAGGCCTTTCTTGATATCTTGGCTTGTTACTTTGCTAAGTAACACTAGCCAAATGGAGAACATTTTGGTCTTTAGGCTTTGAGGAATCCACAACTCCATCATTAACCACTTGTTTATTCTTATTCTAGTATGTGTTCTTTCCTTTATCCTTTTTGTTGTTATTATGACCATTGTTGTTTTTGTTTCCATTTTTTGTCAAAATACCTTGCTCTCTTAAAACATCCTCAATTCTAAATGCAACTTCAACCATGGTATCAAAGGACTCAAAATCCATCTTCTTAACTTCGTACTTCATCTCAGGAACCATGTTACTAATGAGGATTTCAATATTTTCTTTCTTAGGAATAGTCCTAGAATAACGAAAGCACTATCATCTCCATCTTTGCAAGAAAGTAACAAAGGATTCTCCTTGATTTTTCTTTGTGTGACATAACTCCAATAGTGAGATAGATTGTGAAAGATTGTATGGAAAATGTTGGAAAAATGTTTGAATTAACTCAGGGAACATCTTAATAGGAGGATTTATATTTGTAAACGATTACATGGCTTGACCCTTAAGACTCCTTGGAAATAATCTCATAAGATATGAGTCCTCATGCTGAAACTCAAAACTCATAGTATAGAACTGACGCACATGATCATCTAGATCCCCATTTTTGTCATATTTTTCATATTGGGGGATCTCAACTTTTCTAGGAAAATCTTTCATGTCAACACTCTTATCAAAAGGACTAGGACAAATTGAATCAAGTGAAAAAGAACTCTTGGGCATCGATATTTTCTTTAGTTGTTTCTTCAATTGGTCAATTTCTTCTTTCACATAAGGATCATGCTTTGGAATCTTTTTTTCCACATCAAAGTTGTAAGGGACCTTAGCACCCTTGTTGATTAAATTTTGAAAGCATGCATCTCTGTTTTGGTCCATATATCCTTCCATACATTGCCAAAAATGTGGATCTAGTTGTATAGCCATGAAATCATAAGAATTATAGTCAAATTTTGAGCTACCACCTCTATATCATGAACCATGATGAGCTTGATGTGAAGGCTATCTTGAAACTCTAGGAGGTGTTGGTCTCCTATAATGATCATGTCTTGAAGCTTGCCTTCCTCTAGAGCCAGAAGATTGTGAAGATGTTCTTGAGTATCTTCCACGTTATGGAGTCTTAGGAGGGGTGGATGTAGGAGAGTTATTTCCACCACCAACGTGCACATTGTTGAATTGATTGTTAAGTTGAAAAGTCCTAAAAAGGTCTTGTGTTTCTTGATGGGATTTCCTTTCCATCTCAATAATAACTTGCCTTTCTTCCTCTAGGTGTTTAAATTGTTCTTCCTTCTTAGCCTATTCTTCTATAAGAGCTTTTCTTTCACACTCAATTTCTTTGAGTCTTCCACTTGCATAACCTAAAGGTTTTATGAGCACATACACAATTTTGATTGGCCAAACTGGTAACCAGTAAATGTTGCATTCACGTGAGCACTAGAAGTCTCACTAATTTGATGATCATGTTGGGCTTCCTCTTCTTGATAGGTATAATGTTTACTTTTCTCATCCCTTTGATGTGCATCCAAATACCTATCCTCAATAAGGGGTGAGGTTGGTCTACTTACATGAGTGGGATCACCGCTCAAAAGGTCAACATAATACTCACTAATTTGATTCTTCTTGTGTGGAGCTCTTGTAAAACTCATATCCATATCTAAATGAGGTGATGCTAAGGGTCTACTCAACTCAATAAGATCACCACTAGGGTCAAAAAAAACTTCTAGAATACCCTCAGGTGATTGAACAGACACAAGTTATTTTCCCTTACGTCTTTGACAGGTTTCAACTAAAGGTAATTGTTCAAAGACAACTTGAGGTTTCTTTCCTTGATCTACTCTATATCTTGTTGTAACTAGCATGAAAGAAAAAGTGCTAGTTGAATAGGATAACCCTAAGAAGCGTTGATACCAAACTAGGGTAGTAAAAGCACTCACTTGTCCAAGAAAAGAGATGATAAGATAAAATATTGCAATAGGCATAAACCAACATTGCCACAGAGGTTCCCACAACTTTGGGTGAATACCCTAGTACATATGGACTAGGACGATGACTTACCCAAATTTTAATTAATTAAAATTGAATTTTGATGAAAGTGGATGGACAAGAGATTACTAAGACTCTCCAAGCGTAATATCAAAGGATTCAAAGGTATATCTTTCTCAACATGAATGGTCTCTAACTCACCAACTCCAAACAAGGTCTCTTGTGAAATCAATGATTACTAATTCAAGGGGTCAAAGGACAATAACCCAAGGTGCAAACAAGCTTCTAACAATGGGGTAAGTAGCCTAATCTAAACTAGATCAACCTAGGGAGATTGGAAATAATAGGACAAAAAAGCAATTTGATCATAAAGTCTTGACTTAGAAACTTAGATTTTATTCATTTGAAATGTCCAACTAGATGTATCAATAGATTTTTAATCATGAACCAAGCATGCAAGATAGCAATTAGGGATTTCAAGAAAATGTCTTCAAACAATGAGCAAGAGACAAAGCAACCTTGCACATGAACAAGAATAGTTTCATAATATCAATCTAATCCTTAGAACCACTACTATGTATGTTCTCAAAATGTTTTCCAATCACACACATAGTCCTAGAAAAGAAAAGTAGGCAGCACTATGGTTCTTAGTAATGTTCAACTCTGCAGCTTTTGCAATCTAGAGTGGGTGAAATCCAATCTTGGTGCACCAGGGTTTTGACATATTCTAAGAATTTAATTAATCAAAGATACTGAGGAGATCTGATAGCCCAACAAAAGACTACACCCATGAGGATTTCCTCCACAAAGACATTTATATAGCAGTTGCTACTACCACATCAAAAATGGCTATTATCGCTTGACATATCATCCATGTGGTTGACCCAATATAGGGAATGTCCACTATGGTTTAACCCTCTCTAATCAAGGAAGACTCACAAAGTTGTACCACATGGGGACTTGGTTTGGATTCAAAGGTTCCAAGTTTCTGATGTGCCCAAAAAGGAACAGAGCATACTCCTCTAGCCTCTTCACCTTACCCAAACATAGCAAACAAGATTCTTTAACACGCTAATTTGAAATCACCTCACCAACTATTTGAAAAATCTAACAAAAAAACCACCAATCTCAAAAGAGAAAGTACTAATGGATGTTGAGGACAAATCCAAGCGGAATAGTGAGATAATAACAAATATCTTTCCCTACCTACAAGGGGATCCGTCATCAAGAGGAGCTTCCCTTGTAAAGCAAGCGAATGAAGCTCAGTCTCTCAAGATCTCTCAAATAGTGTTCATAGGGCCTAATTACTATGTGAAACACATATGTGTGAAAGAAAATCTAGATCCAATTTTAGAGCACCAAATGAAGTGTGAATGTATGAAAGCAGGTAAAAGCACTCAAACCAAACACATGAGATGTTTATTTTACTTCCAAATCCAAATGTTATAGAGATCCAAAAAAATACTTTGTAATCCTTAAAACACATATTTTCTTTGTTGTACCTTTTATTTATGCTTAAACACTCACTTGCAACCAACAAAACAACAAGGTAAACAAGTAAACACAAGATATGCAATATATATCCAATTTATGCAAAATTAGGGTTAGATCTAAAAATCTTATTTTTAAAAGTGATAATAATAAACAAATAACCGAAATAAAAGCTTGCATCATGCATTGATCCATTGTAAAAACTAAATGCAAGCTATTCATTAAATGCCCCTTTTTTTGTTGATTTTTGACCTAGTCATAAAGATTGGACCTAGTCATAAAGATTGGACCTATATGATATGAATTTGGATCTAAAACTCTAAATGCAAAAAATAGACCCCTATCAAAAATTATATAGATTTCCAAAAATTTTAGAATTTTGAAAAGATCTTTTAATTTGTTCCCTAGGGAGCCATTTTATCAAAATACACCAATTTTTGAAAATTGAATTATTGAGCTCTAATATGATCTCTAAAATCAAAACACAAAGAACCAACTCTATTTAGAATTTAGAGAGCTTTCCAAAAATATAGAATTTTTCAAAAAAAAATCTAATTTTCTCCTTTAAAAAATTATTCATTAAAAATAAAGGAAAATTTATGAAAAATTGAAACTACCTTAGAAAAATCTAAAAATTGGACTAAATCTTGTTTGATATGTCGCCACCTTGAAAAAACAATTTTAGATCAAAATACTTAGCTATTTGGGAGATATGATCAAATCATTTAGATCTAGGGTTTTTTGTCTCGAAATAAATCTGCACAAGGGGGTTAACTCCAAAAAATCTAAAACCAGCAAGTAAAGGTGGGTTGGCCCATGGTGGGCACAAAAAAAGTATGCCTAAAATGTGAGCACACTTCTATGAGTCATTAGATCCAAGATTGCTCAAGAATGAGGTCTTGAATGGTGGCTCATAGCTCTCTATTCATGGAGTGCGAGGGTTTGTAATGGAGGCCCTCAATTTGACCTAGTTTGTGCCCATGCAAGTACACCATGAAACAAGAGATTCAAGGATCCAAAATGTGCATGCAAATGAAAATAGAAACTAATCTATATGATAACAATGTAAAAAAAATGCAATACTAATCTATAAAAATAAATATGACTCTAAGATAATATACAAATGCAAGGATGAAACCCCATGATAGAAGCCATGGATGCAAGAGAGAATAAGACAAGAAGATAGAAGTTCTCCACAAAAAACTTTGATGCTCAAACTCCTTCAAAAATCACTCTCCAAACCTATAGCATAACAATAGCACAATAATGGATGTATAATTGTGGATGTCTAAAATGAGGAGAGGGCTCTCCCTTATAAAGGAAAATATGGAGGTGAGAGGCCTCTCACAACCAATATGGGATAATAGAGTTTAATCCTTGTGAGACAAAATTCCACCAATGAGAAAAGAGGAGTGTTGGAGAAGAAAGTGGAAAAAGGAAAAAAAGGACTACCACTTAGAGATATGTGCATTCAAGTGTAGAGAAAATAAAAAAAGATTTATTTTATTTTTTATTTTATTTTATTTCCTTTTTCAAGTGGGTTTTATTTTTTATTTATTTAATTTCCTTTTTCATCACAAAGAGATACTTAATTGAGAATTTTATTTAATTAAAAAGGAGCAAGTTCTTTTAATTAAATAGAAAATATTTAATTAAATTAAAAGAGGGGTTTTTCTTTTAATTAATTAAATGTGGATGAATTATTTAATTAAAAGAGAGGTTTTCTTTTAATTAAATAGGGAATTATTTTATTTAATTAAAAGGGAGATTTTCTTTTAATTAAACAAGACTTAGGATAAAATGATCAACTTTAGAAAAACAAATAATCAAATTTGATCAAGGAAATTGATTTAATAAAATATTGCAAACCATTGATTCAGGAAATTGATAAATTGAATAATTGAATAATGGGGGCCTATAGTCTAGGTGACCATTTTAGGGTGCATACAGTTACCATGTTGTAAACCCTACTAACATCAAGGTGATTTAGCACTAAGACTTTGGTGAGGATCTCTTTATGCCTAGGGGATATTTGCAACAACTCAAAAATAGAGATATGGGTGAGAGTCTTGAGTAACTAGTTGACCAAACTATGTTTGGGTAAGGTAGAACTCGTAGTTGCATGATTTGAACTTGTCACAGAACCTAGTAGGATGAACTTAGAGGGTTGACCTTGGGTAATAGTGTTTGATGATTGTTTCCTACTTTTATCTTCAATTATGATGACATTTACAACATCATCAAATCTTGAGATCATGTTGATGGTATTATCATAATGGTGAGAATAATTAACCTTGTCGTGGGAAGGTGTGTTCTAATTTTCTCTAGAGGATTCACCCTTCTCATGGCTCATGAAAGGGTTCTTGAAGTTCATGTGGTCTTCATTGTTATAGAGATTATTTACTTCAATAGTTTCGTTATTGATCAATTTTTGTATAGCCCTTTTAAGGGTGTGACAGTTGTTGGTTAAGTACCCCTTGTTTTGGTGGTAGTCACAAATATGCTTGTCACTCCACCACTTTGGTTTAACATGTGGTTCATTGGGCTTGGCCTCAGGTAGTACAAGGAGTTCATCATCTAAGAGTGTTTGCAATGCACTCTCATAAGACACCCCAATAGGTGTATATTCTTTAGGTATATCTGAAGATTGGTGTCTTCTTGGGAGAGGAGCTTGATTGTAGGCTACTTGTTGATTGAACATTGGAGGAGTAGTTGGATTGCATCAATAAAATGGATGAACATCATCCTATTTAGGTGGATTTTGTCTAGTGTTCACATTGGTGTTATTGATGATAGGATACTACTAGTTTGGATGGGGTTATGTGTGTGGTTTAACATGATTAGCTTCAACCATCCCATCATTGACTTATTTTTGTTATTATTTCTCCACCATGACTTTTTTTTATTGGTGGATTTATCAGATGAATTGTGAGTCATTGAGAAGTTGTTTGAGAAACCCTTACCATCTTTTTGTAACTTGATGATATCATTGTAAATCAAGGTCTCTTCTACTTTGGCTATATTTTCTAATGTAGTTTTAAAGTCTTTAGGCCCTTGGAGTTGGAGCTAATAATTCATGGGGTTTTGAGCAACTACTGATGAAGACGTCAATCTTCTCTTTGTCTAGGATGTCTCTATGGTACTTGGCAAATGTCTGTCTCCACCTCTATAGGAAGACCTTAAATGATTGTCTGGGAAGTTGTTTCATGTTACACAAATCAATCATCATTACTTCCCTTTTGATATTATTGGAATATTGGGTGATGAAAATGGAAGCCAATTGATCAAAGGATTTTTAGTTAGAGGGTAGTTTGGAGAACCACTCCATTGCTTGCCCTCCTAGGCTTCTAGGAAATAGATGCATTAGGTAAGTTGTGTCATGGACAAATTTCATACTTGTATAGAATTTTCTAAAATGGTCTTGGGGATCCAACGTACCAAAATATTTATCATATTTTGGTATCTACACATTCTGCAGGAAAAGTGTGAAGGTGATGCTTTTAGCAAATGGAAGAGGACACACCTTTTCAAGGCTAAATTCTGTAGGTTCTATTTTTTCTCGCTTCATCTTTTCCATTTCTAATTGTAGGTCTTGTAGTTTTTGTGTAACAACATCTAAAGGTGACTCTTCTTCATCTCATTTAAGGTTGGTTACATCAAAGTTGGATGACATTTTTTCACCTTTTTGTGCTAACACCATTATGTAATGTTCTTTTTATTTTTCAAGTTTATTGTCCATGATATCAGCAAGCTCATAATTTTGCTAAAAATCTTCAATTTTAGTTCCAATGCTCTTCTCATCCACATGTTGGATGAACCCATTTTAAAAGAGGGCTCTGAGTTCTAATTAAACATGGGTGATTTTTGGGTAACTGTATTTGATGAACAATCCACTAGTGTGATAGGTTCAATAAGATCCAGAGATCATGTGCATTTGGTGGTTCCTTTGGCTATTCTAGCACTCATCTATATAGGTGATTGCTTTGTTTCTTTATGCTTTGTGGCTACACTAGTTTTATGTAGTGGCATGAGATGTGGATAGGATTCCTCTAATTCTTATGCATTTTAACAATATGAGGGTTTCTATAGACCATGGTTCATTTGGAGTAACAAGCTTAGTTTGAAGTGGTGTTTGGTGCTATTGATAACAGTGAGCTCACTTTCACAAAGTCAGGTAGGGAATAGATGTGTGTCTATAAACGTTTCTAACTTGATATGTAAGGTGAAGCAACAATAGTTGTTGGATAAAAATCTCTAGATGGAACTTGTAACTTTTCTTATTTTAAAATTGGCTACAGTCAATTTTAGAATCCCTCAATCTTGGAAAATGTCAATGAGGAAAAAGGGTATTTGAATCTATTGTTTGTTTACAAATGTCATGTATGCAGATAGCCTCTATTTTAGGTTTTCTCTTAGATATACTATAGAAAATCTTACATGAACTATTTCAATGGGTTATGCACTATTCTATTGTTTACCAAGTGATGTTTTGCAGAACAAATGTGTAATTTAAATCTTCAAATGCATTGTTTTATAAATCAAATGTGTTATTAGGTAGAATAAATGTGCTATTGAAATCTCCAAATGTATTTTCTTCTAGTCAAGTAAGCTATTACAGAGATAAAATGTGTTATAGAATGGGTTAGATGTGTTTTTTAAGCAGTAAATGCACTATTTTAGGATCTTTGGTGGCATTCTTGTTTTGAGCTTGGTTTTCGTATCAGTTTGTAGTTGTGTCTTTTTGGAAGGGTTGTGATTTGAACTGAAGTTTATTATTAAGTTTTAAAACACATCCAAGTACAATAGTAGTATAAATGAAAATGAAATATAAAACTGCACAGACCTAGAAAATGGAAGAAAGGGCTTCCTAACAAGGTTGTCTAGAGCCAGTGACTAGCGGGTTTTAATTTTTAACCAACAATGTTTGAATTTACCTCTCTTGTCACATAGATCTTTCTACCAACACTAAAGAGGTTTGGGATAACCCCTTTCTAGACTACTACAGGAAGGTTATATTTTGAACATGGTTGGCTTGTATTTGATTGGGAATACAAAATTGGAAGGCATTCCCTCTCACCGGCCCTACAAAGGAAAATCTTAAGAGGTAGCCTTTCTATGATTAAATAAACCTACCTAATAGAAAGCAAGAAAAATGGAAATTAAAAATAGGTTTGGGATTTTTATCACTCTAGAAGATTGAGAGCATATCCCTACTATATTAACCTCTCAAACACAATAGATATAGTTGTTCAATTACAAGCCCTTTAACTATAGAAGACAAGGGGCTACTAGTTAAGCTATGTGTTGGTT
Source organism: Cupressus sempervirens (assembly GCA_028749045.1). Classification (NCBI taxonomy): domain Eukaryota; kingdom Viridiplantae; phylum Streptophyta; class Pinopsida; order Cupressales; family Cupressaceae; genus Cupressus; species Cupressus sempervirens. The sequence goes on along the minus strand of CM053791.1, from coordinate 679,991,919 downwards.
CATTCCTTGTTTGATTGTAACTAATCTTTATAGAAGGTATGGCATTTTGGTCAACCCAAAAGAGTTGAGAGCATAGGCCTACTTTTGTTTAGGTCATCAAGATCTAATGTTCTATTAAACTAGGTTTTGAACTTAGAAATGTCATACTTTAATTGAAAAGGGCCGAGTTCCACTTACCTAGTTCAGTGCTAGCAAATACTAGCCATATTTCTAAGGGTCTTCATTCCTATCCTGTGTTGTCAGTAACCTAGGAGTTCTTGCCAACTTGAAAGAGGTTTGCAAAAAACCAAAATTTAGATCTAGACATTCAATGTGATAGTTAATATCCCAAGTTAGATGTATGATAGAAAATAGCATGTGTCACAGAAAGTTGTAAATGCACTATAAGAATAAGAAAATGCACTATAAGAATAAGAAAATTGCTATAAGAATAAGAAAAATCATTGTAGAAATCTTCAAAAGTATTATAGAACACTTGAAAAGTGTTAAAAGACTGGTTGGAAGCATTAAAACAATGTTTAAAAGTGTTGCAGCATCACGAAAATGGTAGATCCGGTCTTTGTGAAGTTGGGAACATCTTTGAAAGTCTGATGATCTCATTATGAAGCTTCCCAAATGTTTTGGAAGCTATAATGGGTTAGATCTATACCAAAAACTAGACAAAAACAAGAATCTAAAAGAAAAAGAAAAGATTAGCAAAGAAAATTTTAAGAATAGAGAGGCTTTAAAATGAAGCCCCATGGTGGGTGCCAATTTGTACACAATGGATTCACATATTCATAAAACTTTAGAGAAAAGTGCAAATAAAATGACAACGAACTAATTTAAACCCAAGAAATCATTGTCAAATAGAGGCTCTACGAATGTTCCATGTTTCCCTAACAAAAACTGCTAAGATTTCTCTCAAACTAGCATCTTAGTGATAGTTCTAGAATGAGAGTATCCCATGAATGTAGATCTATAAGGATGTATGTGCGATATGTGTGATAATGTAAATTATATAAGTATGATAACTCTAGAATGCTATGATATGATTATGAAATAGACTAAACATGTGATAAATGACACTAAATAACATGGAGAGAATGTTAAAATGTTGTCAAAATGACATAAAATTTCTATAATAACAATGCTAATATGATAATTCTAAATGTTTCTATAGTGTAGATGCCTAGAACTTGAGTCCTTTTGCTCTTGAATCTCCCTCCTATTTATAGAATTTTGGAAGGGGGTTGGGGAAAGAATCAAGATTTTACCTTTGACTAGAGGATGGAAGTGAAACTAAAAATATCTCATAAGGCACCAAGAGGAAGAGTCCAACAGACTTAGTTTGTCAGGATAAAAGAGGATTTTCCAATTCTTTTAAATGTAAAAAGTAGGATTTTCACTGTTGTGAGGATAAATGGCTTTATTGGTTTAATAAATGTTCCACTTATTTTCAACTTTTTTCTTTTCCATTTTTCTTTTCTTATTTCATTTTATGATTTTGTGAATTGTTTTTCCTCTTTTCAAAGTTGATTTAAGTCTTTTTTGATTTGATAGGTAATTTGATCGATCAATAACTTGATGTAGTCCTTGATTTGAAAGTTTGTTGTTTTCTTCAGATTTTATCCTTAATGTTGTGTCATTTGATTGAAAAAAAAATTAGTTCTTTGCCAATTTTTAGGTGTCTACAAGTGGTTTTTCCCAAATTGGGTTTCCACGTTAAATCCTAGTGTCATATGTGTTCATGTTATTTTCTTTCTGTTCTACAACTAAGTTAACTATGATTAATCAAATTAAACATCTAAAAAAGTAATATTTTAGTGCTTACAAGTTACAATAATTCTTAGTTTTTTCTGAGTGTGTCAGTGATTACCAAGTTACAATAATTCTTAGTATTTTTTGAGTGAATCAATGCTAACTGATTTATAGCAGTATTTTCAATTTCAGCAGAGTTTGGTTTTGATTTGTATTGACATCTAAGGGATCTAAGATTTATTTTTGTGGTAACTAATTCACCCCTCCCCTCTTAGTTACTCCTCTTATATTTCCAATAATTGGTATCAGAGATTTTGGTACTTGCAGAGAAGGTTTCAAGGACCTAAGCTAAAGATCGAGATGTCTTACAAAAGGGAGATCCCTAAGATGAATAGAGATAACTTCAAGGCATGTTAGGAACTCATGAGATTGTTTTTGGAAACCATTGGAGACTCAGGCCTAAATTGCCTAGACACCAAGTATGTGGAACCTACTAGAACTATGACTGTTCAATAAATTATAAAAAAGAATTATCATAACATTATGATGATTGATATTGCTTCAACTCTCAACTATGTTGAATTTGATGAAGTAGAAGACTGTGGTACTACTTATGAGATGTGGATCAAGATGAAAGCCATCTATGGAGGAGATTATAATGTAAGAAGAGCCAATGCAAAAAGTCTCAAAGGTCAATTTGATCAAATGAGGATGAGAGAAGATGAGAATATTGCAAAGTATAGTGAAAGAATAAAATCTAGTGTGTGTATAATCAAAGCGTCAAGAGGAAAGATTGAAGATTTGAAAGTGGTAAGAAAGGTTCTCAGAACACTTCTTCCTACATATGAAATTAGAGTGTTAGCAATTCAAGAGATGAGATGCAATCCCAAGAATGATATAATATTGGATGTAGTAGTGAGAAGGTTGACAAAATTTTAGTTAGATATCTATGACAATTATGTTCCTAACACTAGCAACCTTGAGTCTACATTTCAAGCCAAGCTATCACTCAAGAAGAAAGATGCAAAACCTAAAAGACAATCTGACAATGAGGATGAAGATGGTTATGATAAATATCTTGAAGTCATTGAAGCATTACTTGCAAAAATATTTCCCAAGGGAAAAAGGGAAGTACAAAGGAAAAATCCCTTTGATTTTCTTTTCTTGTGAAGAGGTGGGTCACATTGCTGCAAGGTGTCCAAATAGAGAAGGAAAAGAAGAAAAGAAGAATGAAAAGTACAAGGGCAAGAAGGACTTCAAAAGATAAAAAGGACTTAAAGGACAAAGGTAATAAATATTGTTACATTGCTAAAGATTCTAAAATTAGTAAAGAATAAGATGAAATGGTCTACATTATTGTTAAGGATGAATCAGATTATGAGAATGATGAAATGACACTTATGTGACATATTAGTAAGAATGATACATGGATTATTGATAGTGGTTTCTCTTACCATATGACTGGTGAAAAATCTAAATTTGAGAACTTAGTACACTATGATGGTCGAAGTGTTAGATTTGGCAATGATGAACCATGTTATTTGAAAGATAAATATTGTATTGCACTAACCAATGATCTCAAATGTGATAATACTTATTGGGTTGAAGGACTAAAGCATAATCTACTTAGTGTGGCTCAATTGAATAACATTGAATTCAAGGTAGAATTCATGAATGGAAAGGCCAATCTATTGGATGGGAAAGGAAATATGGTTGGAACCAGCAAGCAAACAAAAGGTAATCTATTCTACCTAGATCTTGATGGAAGTTCATGTTTAAGTGTTCAAGTAGAAGAAAGATGATTATGGCATAAGAGGTTATGTCATGTGAATTTTGAAAACCTAATAAAAATAAGCAAGAACAAAAGGGTTAGAGGCATTCCAAGCTTGAAGAAACCTGACATAGGCATGTGCAAGAAAAATAAAATTGGTAAGATGGGCAAGACAAGTTTTTAAAAAAAGAATGATCATTCTGAAAAGTGTTAGAGCTGATCCATATAGACCTTTGTGGACCTATTGGTATAGAACGCTACACATGAGATAAGAATTTTATTTTATTTGTTGATGATTATTCAAGAATGATGAATGCTATGTATGTGAAGGATAAATTAGAAGCTTTTCAAAATTTCAAATGGTGTTTGGCTAGAGTGGAGAAAGGAACAAGAAAGAAACTAAAATTTTTAAATGTAGACAGAGTAGGAGAATTCATTTCTAATGAATTCAACAAATTCTGCAATGATAAAGGAATCAAAAGGCAAGTATTTGCACCTGGCATACCTTAGTAGAATGACATTGCTAAAAGAAGGAATAGGTCTGTTAGAGAACAATTTTTCCCAAGATTTAAAACTTTTGAAAAAGAGAAATGTATGTAGACTAACAAATTGAATTCCTAATTATAGATAAGGAATTCTTTGTTAGAAATTTTTCTATGTGTTATGTAAGGTGTAGTAAATCTTTTATGAAAAGATAATCATTAAGTTCTCTACTAAGGGAAAACATTCCCAATGAGTATTTTGCTAAAAATATTGAAAAGCTTAAATCATTTCATTTATACAAAAAGAACATGAATACTAAAAAACCACTCAATTTTAACAACCAATATCATCCACATGACTGAATGTTAAAATTGATAAATAGATGAATAATATGAACTTCACCTCTCACAAACATGAAGATTTAAAGCAAATAATTCTAGAATATATAGTAAATATAACCTAACTTTCACACATAACTGACATTCTCTAGAATGCAAATTACTAAAGGCAGATAATAGAATCTACTTTATAAAGTTTCAGCACATAAAACTATAAAAATTTATTTTAATTTGTTGCTAATTCAGGAAAAATTGTATTCAAAATTTTAAAGTGTAGAGCGCTTAAACAAAAATATTTATGTCTTAGTGTCTAGGGAAAGTGAATCCCTTTAGATATTAGCTATTACATATTTATATGGCATAGGGCTAGATAACTATCCAAAATTGCCTCCTCAAGAGTAAATTGTCTTTTTAGTTAACACAACTATGTCAATTGAATGCATAAAAGGAAACAAACATGAGAAAAAGTGCAACTATCCAATGGTTGTGCACCATATTAGGAAGAACTACCCACACCAATTGTGATTATTGTGACTTCCATGTCTCATATGCAATGGTGAATGTAGAATAACCAATTGATGGGGTAAACTGATGTAGGTAATCCTCTATTTCCAAACCTCCTTCTCCCTCTTTAGCTCTGTTACTTTTTCATCATGCATCTCTAAATGTTTATGGTTGATGATTAACATGGCCTTAGTATGAGTGATGTTTGAAAAATCCTTTTTGGAAGACATTTTCTTCACCTAAACTTCTTGGAACTTCTTCTACACCTCATTTACTATTTCCTCCACCTGGGCTATGGAGTCATTTTCTTAGCATGCATAATGTTTGTTGAACCACTTCAGGTCTCCTTGAATTATCTCATCTACAAGTTTGAGACCATTCAAAATTTCTCTAATCTTAGTTACACCCTGAACAAGCCTCATTCCACCATTCAATACAATCCTTAATTACATATAGCATCTTTTCATCAAGGCTAGCCATAGGACATTTGGCTAGGAACCTTTGCAGCCTAAATCCCTGAATTTCTTCTATCCAAAGCACCACCTTTACCCAATTGTTCCTTTCCTTCTTGTAGCCTTCATTATTTCACTCCAATTTTTTAATGATGGTAGTGGTCTCCTTTGAAGCTACATCTAAAATATTTACCAATTTTATAATTTTGTCCAAAACATACTGTGACCACTCCTCAAATGTCTTTTCAATAGCTTTACATTTCTATAAATTATCAAGGAATTGTTGATTGGCTAAAGATGTTACATCTACAATTGCAAGCATCTCATTCAAAGGCTTAGATTCTAGGTGTAGTATTGCATTGATGTACTATGCTATACTGCTCATTGCTTCCTTCATATCTTGCTTATCTTGAGTGTCTTTCCAGACCCTACCTACAATCTTTTCATTTGATGCTTCAAATATCTTTATGTCCACTACATGACCTCATTTTCCAAGGTCAATTCTTGACACTTGATAATCTTGGGGAGTGAGATCCTCCTATAGGCTACCTTCTGGTGGCTTGGCAATCTCATTTGACCAATGATCTATACTTTTATCAAACTTAATTCTAGATTCAATTTTGGCCTATTTATTTTTCAAAGATTTTCCAAGACATCTGCTAACCAAATCTGATGCAGGAGCATCCTGGGTTTATTTGTAATCCTACACATTAGTTCATTCTACCTAGTTCTAATTGGGTTGACTTTGCTCACATTTAATTTTTGGTATAGTTAATTATATATGATGAGGGCTGACTTGTGGTTTCTCTATGTTCTAGAATTATCCATAAGCCATTTTGACAAGTATAAGTAGGGTGTTTAGGTTTAGGGTAGGGTAGATTTTTGGGGAAGAGTTCAAAAGAAAAGAGATATGTGGATTTAAAAAGCTGATTTGGAGATTTAGAAGTTGTACATTTGTAATTGGTCATAACCTAGAAGGCCTTATAGCTAGGCATGTATGCTAAATATTTGATGAATCAATAAATATATCCTTGTTCTCTCTTTCCTTGGCGTTAACTCTTGCAGGGTAGTTTGGATAGCTGGGTATGCCTTTGGCCCTAGTTATTCATCTCTTGCCTGCATCAATTGGTATCAGAGCTCGAAGTTCATCCTTGTGGAGATTGGATCATGTAGAACCCTAATTTGGATCTGGTTGTAGGGTGGCAGATCTATGGATTTGACCTATAACTTGCAGAGGGTTACGATCTTGCAGGAACCTAATTTGTAAAGATGGTTCATAGTAGAGGAAATAATGTTGATAACGCTAATATTGGATCAGTTAAGACAAATTGCAGCCAGATTAGATGCTATAGAGACAGCCCAGAGGAGAGGAGCACATCTTGAAGATGTAAGTGATGATGAAGTAGTAGCACCAAACCATAATCCAAAACCTGAAGAAGATCGAGATGAGGAAAGATTGTTGTGATTATTGTCTAGGGAAAATTCAAAGCCTATTGTAGAAGTTGTTCCTTATGATAGGAAATTGGATACAAATACTGTGCTGGATTGGATCTCTGATAAAGAGAAGTTCTTTGAGTATGAAAACACTCCTGATAACAGAAAGGTGAAGATTGCAGTCACTAGGCTGAAAGGTCATGCATCATTATGGTGGGAGCACTTGCAAACTGATAGACAAAAGAGAGGAAAGGAGAAGATACGAATTTGGCCAAAGATGGTGAACAAGGTAAAGAAAAAATTCCTTCCTGCTGATTACCAAGTTAGCTTATTGAGAAAGATGCAAAATTTGAAACAAAGGGACATGATTGTGAAAGAACATACCGAGGAATTCTATAGACTGGACATCAGATCTGGACATGTGGATGATGATGTTGAGAAAATTGCAAGGTACATTAATGGATTGAGATCTAGAATTCAAGATGAGATAAGTTTTGTGAAGTTGGAAAGTGTGGAAGAAGCATACCAGTATGCCTTGAAGGCTGAGGAGATCTTGACAAAGAAGCATGAACAAAGACAAAGAGGTAGAGGTGGTAGATTCCAAAGAGGTAGAGGTAGATCTTATGGAGAAAGTAGTAGATCTAACAATTCTATGCAAGATAAAGGCAAATCTGAATGGAAGAGTGATGATAAAGGCAAGATTGAATGGGAAGGTGGTAATTCTTACCAAGGAGGCACTAATTCTTACTAGGGAAGAGGTAATTCCTATTCTAGAAGTGGATTTCATGGTAATTGTTTTAGATGTGGCAAAGAAGGGCATAGATCTTTTGAATGTAGATCCTCTGAAAGTGGACAGAATAATAGAAATGTTGTGATTCAAGAAGACATTGAAAGTTCACCAAGTGGACCTGAGGTCAGAGAAAATCTGATGGTGAGAAGAACCTTATGTAATAAAAGAAGTGATGAGGAACCTATTTTAAGGAGAAGTCTTTTCAAGACAAGATGTAAGATGGCTGGAAAATGCTGCAAAGTGATCATTGACAGTGGGAGTTCTACAAATCTGGCATTAGAAGAGCTGGTTACCAAGTTGTAGTTAGAGAGGCTGAAGCATCCCAAACCTTATCATGTTTCATGGATCAAAGATGAGCATAAGATATTGGTAAGTGAGCAATGCCTTGTGAAATTTAAAATTGGACATTATGTTAATGAAGTTTTGTGTGATATTATGCCCATTGATTGTTGTCATATTTTTTTGGGTAGACCTTGGCAATATGATAGACATGCTATACATGATGGAAGATTGAATCAATATACCCTTTGGGTGAATGGGAAGAAACAAACATCATTTCCTTTGATTGAAGTTCTAGATGAGGTTAATTGTACTACTGTAAAGATTTGTATGGTTAATGGGAAACAATTTGAAAAGGAAGTGAAGAAGAATCAGGTTTGTTTTGCCATAATTTAAAGAAAACCAAGTTTTCTCAATGAAGGCCAAGTGCAAGAGAATAATGCTAACCGAGTGCCAGATAGTGGTGACCGAGTGCTAGATGGTAGTATTGACCAAGTGCCAGAAGAAATTATAGAATTGCTCAATGAATATAAAGACATTATTGCTGATGATCTTCTTGATGGATTACCTCCAGTAAGAAGTATAATTCATTGTATGGATTTGATTCCTAGAGCAAGTTTTCCAAACAAAGCACCATATAGATTGACACCTAAAGAGAATGAAGAACTTAACAGACAAGTGCATGGGTTGTTGCAGAAAGGTTTGATCAAAGAAAGCTTGAGTCCATGTGTTGTACCTATTGTATTAGCACCTAAAAAGAATGGTGAATGGAGAATGTGTACTAATTCCAGAGCCATTAACAAGATAACAGTGAAATATAGGTTTCCTATGCCAAGGATGGATGACATAATGGATTGTTTAAGTGGAGCAAAGTATTTTACCAAGTTTTATTTGAAGAGTGGCTATCATCAGATTAGAATCAGAGAAGGTGATGAATGGAAGACTACTTTCAAGACAAAAGATGGTTTGAATGAATGGTTGGTTATGCCTTTTGGTTTGACTAATGTACCTAGTACTTTCATGAGGTTAATGAATGAAGTTCTGAAAAGATTTTTGGGTAAGTTTGTGATTGTTTATTTGGATGATATTCTGATATTCAGTAAGACTAAGGAAGAACATCTTGAGCATATTACATAAGTATTGCAGAGGTTGAAAGAGGAAAAGTTGCTAATTAATATAAAAAAGTGTTCTTTTATGCAAGAGGAGATTGTGTATCTGGGATTTGTGATTTCAGCTGATGGTTTGAAGATGGATCTTGAGAAGGTTAAAGCAATTTTGGAATGGCCTACACTTGAGAATGTGAGTGAGGTAAGATCATTTCATGGTTTAGCTAGTTTTTATAAAAAATTTATAAAGAATTTCAGTGTTGTTTGCAATGCAATGACTGAGACAATGAGGGGAGATAAAAAGGAATTCAAGTGGACACATGGAGCTGATAAGAGTTTTGAGATTGTGAAACAAAAGGTTGCAGAATTACCAGTATTGGCTTTGCCTGATTTCAAAAAAGTATTTCAAGTTGAATGTGATGCAAGTGGTAATGCAATAGGAGCTGTATTAAGTCAAGAAGGTAAGCCTGTTGCTTTCTTTAGTGAAAATTTGAATGATGCTAGAATGAAATATTTTGTGTATGATCAAGAGTTTTATGCTATTGTTCAAGCATTGAAGAAGTGGAGACATTATTTGATGCCTAAGGAGTTTGTGTTGTATACTGATCATAAAGCTTTACAATACTTGGGAAGTCAACATAAACTGAATCAAAGACATATGAAGTGGGTTGAATATTTGTAGAGTTTTACATTTGTGATTAAGCATGAGAGTGGAGTTACTAACAAAGTTGCTGATGCATTGAGTAGAAGACATTCTTTGTTGACTGAAATGAAGGTTGAAGTTCTTGGTTTTGATGAGATGAAAGAGTTATACGATGTTGATCCTAATTTTTCTGAGGCATGGAGAGAACGTAGAGCACCAAATCTAATAGATCACATTAGTAAGTATGATGAGTATTTCATTCAAGAAGGTATGTTGTTCAAAGGCATTCAATTGTGTATTCCTAGAAGTTCTATGAGATTGAATCTAATTAAGGAAAACCATAGTGGTGGATTAGCTGGACATTTTGGAATTGATAAGACATTGGGTTTGCTAAAATAAAAACATTATTGGCCACAAATGTATAAGGATGTTCAAAAATTTGTAAAGAGTTGTGGAGTTTTTCAAGTTGCAAAAGGAGTGAGTCAAAATACTAGTTTGTATACACCTATTACTATTCCTGAGAAACTTTGGACTGAAATTAGTATGGATTTTGTTCTTGGATTGCATAAGACAATGAAAGGGTATGATTCCATATTTGTGGTAGTGGACAAATTTTCTAAGATGGCTCATTTTATACCATGTAAGAAGACATCAGATGCTAATCATGTTGCTGAACTTTTTTTTAAAGAGATTGTGAGATTGCATGGATTACCAAGAAGTATTATTTCTGATAGAGATAGTGAGTTTGTTGGATATTTTTGGAAGACTTTGTGGAATAAGATGGGTACTGAGTTGAAGTTTAGTTCTACATTCCATCCACAAACAAATGGATAGACAGAGGTTGTGAATAGAAGCTTGGGTAATTTTCTAAGATGTTTGGTTGGGAATAAGCCAAGTAATTGGAAGATGGTATTGGCACAAGTTGAATTTTCATATAACAATTCTGTGAATAGGAGTACAAGGAAGACACCTTTTGAGATTGTTACTAGAATGCATCCTAGAGGCATATCATATTTGAGAGATGTTGTTGGTGAAGAAAAGAGAAGTGTTGTAGGAGAAGAATTTGCTGATTTTATGGAGTCTTTGCATAAGGAAGTGAAGCTGAGATTGGAACAAAGTAATCAGAAGTATAAAGAGAATGTTGATCAGTCTAGAAGACACCATGATTTTTAGGTTGGTGATGAGGTGATGGTTCATCTAAAGAAAGGAAGTTTCCCAGCTAGAACATATAGTAAGCTGAAGATGAAGAAATTTGGACCTTGTAAGATCTTGAAGAAGTTTGATAGTGGTAATGCTTATGAAGTTGAGTTACCTAATGACATGGATATATCTCTTATACTCAATATTTCTGATTTGTATAAGTATCATGAGTCAGAGAATGAAATTTTTGTACCTAATGATTATCCTAAGAAGCAAATTGAAGAGGTTGAATAGATATTGGATCAAAGAGTTGTTAAGAGCACAAGAGGAAAAGATTACTATGAATATTTGGTGAAGTGGAAGAATAGACTAGTTGAAGATGCTACATGGATTTCTCAGTTTGAGTTGGATTTAGATCAAGGTGTGACACTTGCATGATTCAGGAGAATCATTTTTTTTTCCAACCTTGGTCGTCTGATGCAGGAGCATCCTAGGTTTCTTTGTAATCCTGCACATTATTTCATTCTACCTAGTTCCAATTGGGCTGAATTTTCTCACATTTAATTTTGGTATAGTTAATTATATTTGATGAAGGCTGACTTGTGGCTTCACTATGTTCTAGAATTATCTGTAAGCCATTTTGGCAAGTATAAGTAGGGTGTTTAGGTTTAGGGTTAGGGCAGATTTTTGGGGGAGAGTTCAAAAGAAAAGAGATATGTGCATTTAAAAAGCTGATTTGGAGATCTGGAAGTTGTACATTTGTAATTGGCCATAACCCAGAAGGCCTTACAGCTAGGCATGTATGTTGAATATTTGATGAATCAATAAATATATCATTGTTCTCTCTTTCCTTGGTGTTGTTCCTCATGTTTGCTTCCATTGTGTTAACTCTTGCAAGGTGGTTTGAATAGCTTGGTGTGCCTTTGTCCCTAGTTATTCATCTCTTGCTTGCATCAAAATCATAAATAGGCATAAGCAGTGACACTATACTTCTTTTCTTTTCAATGGAAATCTCCAACCATTTAGGCATGATAGGATCTTTGCTAGGCATGGGAGAAAAATTAGTCAAAGCAAGGGTACCCGATTGAGTATCACTGCTCTCAGGAAAATTCTGAGGGTCAGACACACTATTTTCCATTAGAGAACTAGGGAGTTGGTCTAGTTTTAACTTTATCTCCATAGGATCTAGGTCAATGGTCACCTTATCTTTTCCTTTACCTGGTGCTACTTTCTTAGTACTTGAGCGGGTTATCCTTCTAACATTCGATGTCATGAACTTGAAGTTGGAGTGACTGCAATGTTGCTTCAACTTCAACTTTGAATGAACCTACAATGGGATCATTAACATTAGGATTAGTGATAACTTTTGGCCTTGGGTGTGAATTTTTATGTTTTTTTTTTTTTGAGTATTTCATTGGGGTAGTAGGGATAGTTGATTGGATAGTTTTTTATTTCAACCAATTTTTAGTTCTTTTCAAAACTCTAAGATTTCAAAAATGAAATCATCTTCTTCCCTCCTACTCCAATTGATTTTAAGAATTGGTATACATTCAATCTGATTGACATAAAATGGGTCCACCACTTCTTCACTTTCATCTTCTTCTATTACATACTGAGGTTAACTTTGAACATATTAATTTGCCTATTGTCAACCTTGACCACAACCTTTTCCTAACTTCTAACTCATCTAAGTAGTTAGATCAGTAATCTTCTAGATGTGAAACATGAACTAGTGAAGTTGCATGTTTGAAATTATCTCTAGTGAAACTCATGAAGTCAAAATCTTCTTTGGAAGAATAGGGTTTGAGGCATAGGCAGGACAATGTTGTTTTAGTTAATACAACTTGCTTGAAATTTGAGCATCTGTAATGTCCAATCTCTATGGAAAATATGAAAGAAGATGACTTTTTGGGATTTTTTGGAGATTCTATCACATGAAAAAATTGTCGACATATATTATATAAAATAATGTTGTCTAAACAATAATGTGGTAACCTAAGAGGCTCGCTAGAAAAACCTCCAACCTTGAGATATGTGAATTTGGGAAACTGGATATAAACACAACCATAAATATTAATGGCTTGTATTGCTTGTTCAAACAACCTATGGTTTTCATTCCCTTGGATTTCAAATACCAACCTTCCAAGAATACATCATTTACCCTCCTAAATTCTTTGTGAAATTCACCTGCCTAGAGGTCCTTGTAGTACTGATAGATAATCATTTCATCGATCTAGGGCATGTGTGGAAGACCTTCCCATTCCTTAGACACTGCTAAAATGTAGATTAAGGAGGAAAAGAAACATGAGCCAAAATCTCTCATGACTAACAGACCCTTATGTAAATTTTCAGTAATCAAATCAGCCCAGTCAATAAAATTTTCACCCTCAACAATTTTCTAGATAAAGAAGTACATCCAACTCTCCCAATGAAAGGTGTGCTCATTACCCTTAACCCTGTTTAAGAGCAACACAATGTCGATAATTTCTCTAATGAAATTCTCAATGTTTAAGGGTTTGGGCAATCTAGAGCCTCTAAGGGCTGGTCTTAAAAGCTAGGTTTGAGCTATGATTGAATCATAGTCTTTCTTATTATCACTGTAGATTTTCTACTTCATCAAACATCTAGGGCTCATAAGGTTCTTTGTGAGGAATTCTTAGGGCTAAACTAATACTAACCTTGTATATCTTGGGAAGCACTTCTCTAGAAATTGTCTTGATGCACCTGGTGCTAGGGTCATAATGATTTGCACATTCAATAACAAGCTCTAGACACCTGATGGCTAATGGAAAGGTGGCAGCTTTGAGCAACCCACTATTGGCCAACTTCTAGTATATGGGGCTAGATTGAACACTTTTTGCCTGCTCTAATATTCTGGCTAGGTTTACATTCACCAAGAAGGTATCTTAGATTTCTGAGAGGGAGCTTAATAGGCATGGTTTCTCTAGTTTAGTCAACTTGGGAAGGAAGAGAGTCATGATTTGGTTTTAAAATGGAAGGTTTACATAGCTAAGTTGAAACACTTTAAACCAAAACTAGGCACAATAAAAATGATAGAGGAAAATGGTATAATGCACATACAGTTCTAAACAGAGCTTAGCCTTCTCTGCCTCTATTGCTTACTAGTTAACACTGACCAAACAAGCAATTATACTAGCTAGAAGAGGAAATTTTAGGAAATGATTGTGGGAAATCTTAGGATAGATGTGAGCGAGTGAAAAAATTTATAACAAGCATGTCATCTATACTTGACAAGACCCTCTAGGTTGTTAATAGTTAATACCTATAAAATTTGCATGTAGATCTACCTTTAATGATGTCAAAAAATCTTCAAATTCACTTTTTCCCAAAATTGATTGTACTTTGGCACAAGTTTCCTTAGTTGTCTTAATTATTTCCTTTCATGTCTTCATAATTGCCATCAGGTGGGACCCATTTTTATTCCTCAAGAATGATATTCATCCCTTCTAACACATCACCTATGAGAAAACAAGAAAAAATCAAAAAATTATAAGGTCAAAGTTGAAGTTGAAATTAGTTTAAATCAACTTTGACTATAACTTTGACTTCATAGAACTTGACTCAGGTTGTCAGGTACAAGAGACTTGACTTTTTTAGGTGGGGAGAGTGAGTGGGCTTGAAATTGAAGTTGAAGCATGTTAAGAGTTCATGTTCAACTTCAAGTTTTTGGAAGAGGAGTCTTCACCAACAACACTGCATATTGTGTGAAAAGAAAGGTAACAATTGGCTCTGACTAGGGATGAGACTGAAAAAGGATCAAATATGAACTTAAGATCTCTGGTTCTGTAGACAAGCTTTGACCATACCTAAAGTGAAAGAGACACAAAATGGAAAAGACACAACAGAATGAACAAAACAAAGGGAAATAGGTATTTGCAATGAAGGTGGCAAGGAGACCTAAAACTTAAAAAGCTTGAGGTCCTATCCATTATAAGATAGGAGCAAATCATCACCATTAAGATATTTTAGTTTGAATGCATTAGAGCCCAAGTCTTCTGATATGAAAAATGGTCCCTTCCACAAACTTTCAAATTTGGTGTGTGCTCCCTTAGGTTCTTTTCTTTTGTCCCATAGCAGCACTTGATCTCCTTCCATGAACTTTCAAGGCCTTGTTTTTTGATAAAAAATCTTCTTCACCCTTGCCTGATGATTTGTAATGTGATCTACCAATTCTCTTCTCTCCTCTTCAATCTTCTAAAGGTACAATATCTATTTTTCAATAGAACAGAAGAACACCTCATCTTCAATTATTATTTTTAGGTTTAGAGTATCCATTTCTAAGGGCAATGACAATTATGCCTCAATTCCATAAACTAGCTCAAAAGGAGTCATGCCAATAGCTCTCTTGGGAGAGGTTCTATCTACCCAAAGTGCTTCATACAGTCATTTATGCTAGCCTCTCACTCTTTCATCCACCAATTTCTTCATGATATTAATTAGGTTTTTGTTTGTGGATACTACCTACCCATTTCCTTGGGGAAAGTAATCAAAGTCATTTGATAACCAAGCAAAATGATCATAGTAGAATAACTGAATTTCTTGGGATGAGAAATTCTTTGCATTGTTAGTTACTATCTTGCTTGGTACCCTGAAGTGAGTTAGAATATTTTCCATTAAGAATTGACATACTACTTGTGACGCTATGATTTTCATAGGAATTTCTTTGACCCATTTGGTGAAGTAGTCTATGGTAGTGAGAATATGAGTATGACCATTACTAGAGTTTGGGTTGATCAGACCTATAAAGTTCAATCCCCACTACTAAAAGGGTTCTTCTATAACCATTGGCTTCAAGGGAAGAGCAATTAATTATGGTTTACCAGTAAAAAATTTACATTTTTCACAATCACCTACCCACTTATAAGAAAAATTGAACATACTTGGCCAATAATAGTTGTTCCTTAAAATTTTAAAGGCGGTCACCATGGATGAAAAATGTCCTCTGCACGCTTCATTGTGAAAGGTTTTGAGTAGCTTCTCCTATTGATCAATATCCAAACATCTCAAGAACATACCATCAAGGCCTCTTTTATACAAGATATCATCAACAATCACAACTTTTTATGCCCTAAGCTGAAGACTTCTATGATCTTTACCTTTTAGATGATTTGGACATTCTCCATATGTTAGAAAGAATGCTATATCTAAAGCCCATTCATCTTTCAAACTGACCAACAAGAAATTAGGATATGTTCCTTCTTCTTTATTTTCTAACATAAGCTTGCAAAGACCCTCACCATTAACTAGCTTAGATGTCTTGATATCTAGGTCAAACTCCTGCACCTTCGACACCTAGGTAGCCTGGTTGTTTATTGCCACATCATGTTGCGTAAGAATGATCTTGGCTACTACAAATGGTATATAGACTATAGAATGTGAATGGAGGATATAGATCAAAATTGCTTCATAGCCTTCACAATAGAAAAAGCTTGTTTCTGAACCAGAGAATAATGCAACTCATATTTCTTTAGAGGAATGCTCATAAAAAAATAGGTACTTCCTCTCCCTTTTCATTCATGTGAAGTAGGATACCAGACATAGTATGATTTGATGTGTAGCAATAAATTATAAAATCTTTCTTAAAATTAGGATGGAAAAGAGTGGGCACCTTTGCAATAACTTCTTTTACCTCTTCAAATGCCCTGATTTCCAAGTCATCCCATTTGAAATTTTTCTTCTCACTTAAAATCTTTTCCATAGGTTTTTTGGTTTCAGCAAAGTTAGGCACAAACTTCCTGAGAAATTTGATCTGACAAAAGAAAGATCTAACTATTACAGTTAACAAGGAGACATGACTATTGAATTTCTTTCACTCTTTCAGGGTCAATCTTGATTCCTTCCTTAGAAACTATATGCCCTGATAGCTTTCCTTTTGTCACAGCAAAGATTAACTTCTTGGGATTTAGTGAGATCCCACGTTGTCTACATTTTTCAAGGACTTCTCTCAAATCTTTCAGATACTTTCTTTGCTTCTTTGAGAATACATTCATATCATTAAGATAGATCGTAATACTTTTATTCAGGAGATGCCTAAAGGTTGAGTTCATTGCACGTTGGAAAGTTGTGCCAACTAAATAACATTATCTTGTAAGACAAGGTATCCCATGAGGTTGTGAACATCATTTTATGTTGATCTCCTTTAGCAACTCCTATCTGGTTATAACTAGAGAACCTGTCAAGAAATGACATCATCTCTAAGCTAGCTACCATCTGGAGAATCTATTCCATTATGGGTAGAGTGAAATTATCCTTTAGTCTTGCCTTATTTAGGTTCCTAAAGTCTACATGGATCCTTATTTCTCCCCTTTTATTTCTCATCGGCACTATGTTTTCTACCCATGTGGAGTGATGAATTGGAAATATTATACATGCATTGAGAAACTTATTAATTTCTTTGAATATTACGTCTGAAACTTTTGGGTTATAGGTCGTTAACTACTATTTGAAAAGAATAGTACCTAGCTTTAGGGTAATATGGTGCTTGAACTACCCTCCCTTGAAGGTCTTCAAATCATCATATGACTAGGAAAATACATCAATGTATTCTTTTAGTAGTTTGATGAATCTTGCCTTCTCATCTACATCACAATAGGTCCCTAGGTTCACCATCTTAGGATCATCTTTATCCCCTAGGCTGACCTTCTCATTCCCACCACTTTCAACCTTTTTAGGAAATAAATTTTGAGTTAAGAAAGCATCTCACTTGTAAAAAGCTTCTCAAATTTGAATGTGTCTTTAGGTATCACATTTCCTTTTAATTTCATGACACCTTCTATCTCTTCACTTGTTAAGTCAGGACAAAGCTTCCTACATTTTGACTCAGAACCTCCAAAATAATTAGTGGCAAATTTTTCCATACTTTCTAAGAAAGCATTAATATGTGCGTCATCTTTGAATACCTACCATGAGTTATTGTTGTTCGAGACACTTTGTCTATGAATGATTTGTATAATATACTTATGAGTTGCAAAACTAGGGTGAGGAATTAGCAAAGAAGCTAATACTACCAAAGAATTTGCTTCAGTATTTAGCTCTCTAGGAATTGATTCTATTGAAAAAGCTTCTAAACCTTCAATTTCATCCCATGCCTAGTTTCTATAGTGCCTCAATCTTTCATTTTTAAATGAAAACAACTTCTTGACCTATTTTACTATCAATTCTACATATCCCTTTGCCCTTAGCAACTTGATAATTTTTCCTTTTTGCCTCTTCTAGTCCCAGAAGAAAAGCTTCATATTCTATTGTATTATTCATATTTTCAAAGGCTAACTTGAATGAAGAGGGAAAAGTTTGACCTATAGGAGATACCAATACTATACCTACCCCAAACCCATTCATGTAGCAACTTCCATCAAACTCTGATGTCTAGGGTGAATTTGCATCTTTTGACTGAATACCTTCTTCTTCACTTTTAGACATAACCAAACAATTGGAAAAATCAGTTTCTTGATAGAGAATTTGAGATTTTGGGTCATCAAATGGGAAAATAGTATATTTATACTTGGCTTTAGGTAGTAGGGTCATTTTCTCTTTTCCTATGGGTATGACAGCTTGGGACCAATCCATTTTGGCTTCTCTTCCCAAATGCCAATAAAAAGTTTGGCTAAGGAGCATGCCATAGCTAGTAGGAATGTTTGCTACTAGAATAGTAAACTTTATTCTCTTCTCTAGCAAGGTTGCTAAAGAAACTTGGGCATCTTTGATTTGACCTATCAAGGGTACCTATTTAGGGTCCATTGAATAGCACTTTCCAAAAAAATTGGTTAGGGGAAGATCAAGGGCTTTTGCTACTATACCTGGCATTATATTATCAGATGCACCAAAGTCTATAATACAATTACTCAATTTAAAGCCATGACGATATAGGGATACATAAAAGGGGTCAATTTTTTCTCAGTAGGATAACTCCAAGCTGGCTTTAGCAGGCTGGATTAACTCTTTATGATAATCAGACTTTTGAACTTTGGTTTCTTCACTAAGAGAAACTTTATTTGTTTATTTAGTAGATACATCAAGTGAAGGTTGATGAACATATTTAATTAGCTTGTTGAGCTCACTAGGATTCATTCTTAAGTACTCAACAGGAGATATTTGAATTATAGATATTTTACAAAATTCAACTATATCAAAAGCAGAGTTAGGATTAGATCTTTTCAAATTTGAGTCATAGGAGACTATGTCTAAATGACTGACTTTTTCATTCTCTTCTAGTTTTTGAATCGTTCATTTGGGTAGGACTTGCAGCATTTTGGGATTAAGAATCTACTTTTTCCACTTTCTGCCCTCTAGTTAGCACTGAACATGAAGCTTCTTCCAAAGTTAAAATAATGTCACCACCTCTATCAAAGTTAGATTTGTACTCAAGGTAGTAACTTATGGAGTCACAAGGTCCTTCAGAAGGCTCTTCTTCTATTATCACATTTTCTACAAGTGCTTTCTCTGCTTCAAGCTATTCATGTCTCACATTGTTAGGACATGTGGCCCCTTTATGATCATTAGTGAGGTGGAAAATACACATGTTGATTTTGTTGGGAGGAGGCTCGATTTGCAATATTTGTTGACTAGGGGGCAAGGTAAATGTTCTTCCTTGGGAAGGAGCATTATGGTTAGGATATTTCCTTGGAATATCATGACAGGTAAATGAGGCTTTGGGGAGCTATTTTTTTACTACCAAAAGGTCATTAGCCAGCTTCTTAATAAGAGCATCATTGGAAGAAGATGAGGTTGAGGCTTGAGAATTTGGTATTTAAACATATTTCTTCCACTGCCAAATATAATAAGATCATCTTCTAACTCTATAGAAAGAGTTTGAGATGCTTCAAGTGTTGGAGGATTAGCTCTTTTCATTGGGAAAGCAATGTTTGGGGACATTGTGTTTAAAAAGAAACCTTTTTGATTCTCATCATTAGTTGTGCTAGCCATAGGTATTTGATGCAAATCTTTATTAAATCTAGCTACAAACTCACACATGGGTACATATATTTCCTTTTTCACCTAGCTTAATTGTATGAGTAAAGAATTTGCATCTTCAGCCACCTTAAATTTGGCCTCAAAAGCATTCTTCATAGTATCCCCAAAAGTGATAGATCAATTTGGTAAATGATGAAACCAATTAGTTGTTGCATCTATCAAGGTCTAAATGAACAACCTTATAGCAACATCTTCTATTGCTACAACCAACACTCCACACGTTGTATTGAAAGCATTCAAATGTTCTTCAAGTGACTTTTTTTCATCCACACCAAATCTAGGGAGAATCTCATGTACCCCTTTAGGCAATCTTCGCAGGTTTCTCACAAGTTGCAAAGGCACCCCAAGGTTTATTGAGAGCCATTCCTAGTAATCTAAAACTGATAGCGAGGATTGTAATAGTAGAAGGAATCAAAGTCCCAAGAATGATTAGGGATTGTATAGAAGGAAAAGGATTGGCACCTTTAGTGGGAGATGACAGTCTATTGATAGTTTAGCTTTATTTATTTTCAAAGAAAGGTTAGGCTTGAAATCAATTTTAGCTAAATCTTCAAAATCTTCATCCACTAATCTTGAAAATCTATTAGTTTTTGTATACCTTTTCACAACTAGGGTGAAAGTTCAATTTGATCAAATCAATTGTTTGCATGGGCCACCCTTTCTACCATAGCTTCTTCTTGTACTAAGGGAATTCCCCTAATCCTCTCTGCTATTTCTTCTTCCCTTTATAGTACTAGTTGTACTTGGTGATACTATTGGTTAATAACATAGCTAATTTAGGCACAAGCATTGAGGTTAGAAATGATATCTTCTTGTGTGTCTTGAAAACCTAGGTTTAGTTATAGAACATGCAATTGATTGTGGTAAGGAAGTACCATTTCCCAAAACCATACAATTTCTCAAAGAAAAGGAACTTTTTCTTTTTAGTCCCCAGTGGAGTCACCAAAAAATTGTTAGTGAACAATTTTTCCCAAGATTTAAAACTTTTGAATAAGATAAATGTTTGTAGACTAACAAATTGAATTCCTAATTATAGATAAGGAATTCTTTGCTTGAAATTTTGCTATGTGTTATGTAAGGTGCAGCGAACCTTTAATGAAAAGATAATCATTAAGTCCTTTATTGAGGGGAAATCTTCCCAATGAGTATTTTTTTGAAAATACTAAAAAGCTTAAATCATATCATGAATACAAAAAGAACGTGAATACCGAAAAACCACTCAATTCTAACAACCAACATCATCCACATGATTGAATATTAAAATTGATTAATAGATGAATAATATGAACATCACCTCTCACAACCTTCAAAATTTAAACAAAATAATTCAAGAATATATGGCAAATATTACCTAAATTTCACACATAATTGACATTCTCAAGAATGCAAATTACTAAAGGCAGATAATAGTATCTACTCTAGAAAGTTTCAACACATAAAACTATAAAATTTTATTTCAGTTTGCTGCTAATTTAGGAAAAACTATATTCAAAATTTTAAAGTGTAGAGTGCTTAAACAAAAGTATTTCTATCTTAGTGTCTACAGAGAGATGAACCCCTTTAAATATTAGCTATTACATATTTATACAACATAGGGCTAGATAACTATCCAAAATCACCCCGTCAAGAGTAAATTGCCTTTTTAGTTAACACAAATGTGTCAAGTAAATGCATAAAATAAAATAAACTAGAGAAAAAGTGCAATTATCCAATGGTTGCATGTCATATCAGGAAGAACTATCCACACTAGTTGTGATTCTTGCAACCTTCCATGTCTCATAAGTAGTGGTGAATGCAGAAATAACTGATTGGTGGGGTAAACTGATGTAGGTAATCCTCTGATGTAGCTTTGTTGCTTTTTCTTCATGCATTTCCAAATGCTTTTGGTTGATTATTAACATGGCCTCAATATGAGCAACATTTGAAAAATCCTACGTAGAAGGATTTTCTTCTATTGAACTTCTTGGAACTTCTTTTGCACCTCATTTACTATTTCCTCCACCTGGGCTATGGAGTCATTTTCTTTCCCTGCATAATGTTTACTGAACCACTTCAGGCCTTCTTGAATTATCTCATCTACAATTTTGAGACCATTCAAAATTTCTCTGATCTTATTTACACCCTAAAAAAGTGCCTCATTCTACTATTCAATACAATCCTTAATTACATACAAAGTCCTTTCATCAAGGCCAAACATAGGACATTCAGCAAGGAACCTATGTAGCCCGAATCCAAAGTACCACCTTTACCCAATTGTTCCATTCCTTCTCATAGCCTTAGTTATTTGACTCCAATTTTTTAATGATGGTAGTGGTTTCTTTTCAAGTTCCATCTAAAAGATTTACCTATTTCACAATTTCGTCCAGAACATACTGTGACCACTCCTCAAATGTCTTTGCAATAGCTTTATATTTCTATAAATTATCAAGGAATTTTTTATTGGATGAAGACGTTACATCCACAATTGTAGATATCTCATTCAAAGGGTTAGGTTCTAGGTGTAGGATTGCATTGATTTACTACGTCATACTCCTTATTTCTCCTTTCACATCTTGTTTATCCTAAGTGTCTTTCTAGACCCTTTCTGTAATCTTTTTATTTGACACTTCAAAGATCTCATCTCCACTACATGACTTCCTTTTCCAAGGTCAGTTCTTGACACTTGATAATCATGGGAAGTGATATCCTCATGTAGGCTACCTTCTTGTGCCTTGGAAATCTCAGATGACTAATGACCTATACTTTTATCAAACTTGATTCTGGATTCAATTTTGGCCTTTTTAGTTTTTGAAGATTTTATGAGACATCTGTTAACCAAATCATCAATAGGCATAGATAGGGGCACCATACTTCTTTTCTTTTCAATGGAAGTCTCCATCCATTTAGGCATGATAGGATCTTTGCTAGGCATGGGAGAAACATTAGTCAAAGCAAGGGTACCTAGTTGAGTATTGTTGCTCTAAGGAAACTTCTGAGGGTCAGACACACTATCTACCATTGGAGAACTAAGGAATTAGTTTGGTTTTGACTTTATCTCTATAGGATCTAGGTCGATGTTCACCTTATATTTTCCTTTACCTAGTGCTACTTTCCTAGTACTTTAGTAGGTTATCCTTCTAACATTCAGTGTCTCCTCATGAACTTGAAGTTGGAGTGGTTGCGAAGTGGTTTCAACTTCAACTTTGGATGAACCTACAACAAGATCATTAACATCAAGATTAGTAATAACTTTTGGCCTCGGGTATGAATTTTTATGTCTAGTTTTTGTGTATTTATTGAGGGCACTAGGGGTAGTTGATTTGATAGTTTTTGATTTCAACCAATTTTTGGTTCTTTTCAAAACATCTGATGTTTGGAAAAGAAAACAATCTTCTTCCCTACTCCAATCAATTTTAGGAATCAATATACATTCAATCTAATTGACATAAAATGGGTCAACCACTTCTTCACTTTCATCTTCTTCTATTTCATTGGTGTTGAGGTTAACTTTGAACATATTAATTTGGCTTGTTGTCAACCTTGACCACAACCTTTCCCTAACTTCAAACTCATCTGAGCAGTTAGCCCAGTAATCTTCTAGATGCAGAACATGAACTAGTGATGTGTTGGAATTTGCAAGTGGGAAGATTTACTTCTGAGAGGTGGGGTGAATCAAAACTAACAAATTTTAACCTCTAAAACTTTTAACTGAGATTATTCACATGTATCTAACACATCTAATTAACATGAAAATAAAGACATGCATGAAAATACATAACACAAGATTTGGTCACCCAGAAACCCTCCAAAATGAGAAGGTAAAATTGGGGTGGGGATGACACCCACAACTTATCACTGCAGCAATATGTAATTGGTTAAGGTTACAAATTTTGACCATCAACAATGGTCTGCCCTATGAAAGGCATGCCCTTTTAAAGGCTTTACACCCTATTAAAAGTGACCTATCTAAAGGATTTACAAACATTCACTTGGAATGTCACCCTATTTAAGAATTTATCACCTTGTTTAAGGTTCTACAAAATAGCTATTAAGCCAAACTATCTTCATAGGATTTTCATTCTCCTAATACAAAGGTTAGAAAGTATAGTAGAATGTGTTGACCTAATGACTTACAATCTTCAATTTCTGATTCCAGGTCCTTGTTCTACTCAATCTAATCTAATCCTTCCTTATCTAATATATCTCTATTCATAGTGCTGATGCTCTATTCTGATCAACTTTATTATGTAGTGTTGTACTTCCTCTAAGTCTTCTCACCCCTTAAAACTTCACTAGCATTCACTCATGCATTCCACACAACCTCTTTTTCTTCCTCTCAACTCTAAATTATGGGGTTTCAACCTCCTTATAAAGGTTTTTGAGACTTAGGGTTAGGTATGAATCTATGATCAAGATTCGTGCTTCTTTTCCCACTCAATTCTTTACACTTTTCTTATTAGTTGCATGCTTTCTCCATTTTTCTAATTCATTGCAGTTTGATTGCATAGGGAATGTAAAAGATTCAATCTTATTTTTTAGATCCTTCAAGATTCATCTTGAGTTGGCTCAAAAATGGTTTACATCTAAGTTTTTGGAGACACAAACTCATATGCTAATTCTATGTTACTTGGCACTAATTGATTGTTGATGCTTAGCACATATAGGAATTTTGGCTTGCTCGGCTCCTATAGTAACTTTTTTTTTCTCAACACCTATAGTGACTCAGCATCACTCTTCCCTTAGCACTTGAAACTTTCTCATCACCTAAAGTTCACTCAGCACCTATTGAATTTCTAGCTCAGCACATACTATAGCTTGGTATCTATATTATACTCGGCATCAACCTTAGAATTTTCTTAAGTGTGTTGACACTCAATTGTCAAAACCAATCTGAGACCAAAAATCTCCCCCTTTGACATGAGTGTCAAAAACTCTTAACTAAGCATTATAAATCTGATCTCTAAGAGTATAATATACAACTTGCTCGTCATATGTATATAACTTAAAAAACTTACTCAAAATTTTGTAGAAGACTATATACCTCAAAAACTTGTAACTCCCCCTAAGCTAATGTACCATTTCTATATCCTTATGTTGGATTTGATTCATGTTGTTTCCATGCTCTGCCTTATCATTCTACCCTTGTCTCCTCTATTTCTATCTACTCTATTTTTACTCTATTTTTGCTCCCCCTTTCACACATCTTCCCTTGCAGGTTTTGTATCCTTTTGGCTTGATCTCCTTATCTCTCCTCAAAACTCAAAAACTCAAAATTTTATTATCTCCCCTTTGGATATCTCCCCCTTTGGGTCTCATCCATAATGTATTATCTCCCCTAAATTTTATTAAGTCTCTCCTCAATTTAATATCTCCCCCTTCTTGACACTTATGTCAAAGGATTCTATGAATGAATTGAATACTTATCCAAAAAAGATTTATTTATCTCCATAATAATTTCCAAAGCAGCATCCCAATTGTCTAATGCAATTTCCAATGCTTTAAGCTGGATGGTTGTCTCTGTTGCAATGTGTACTAGGCCTTCCAATGTAGAAAGATTGGGATCTTTCTTCAAAAAATTCTCTACATAGGCCATTTCTTTATGTAATACTTCCATGTGAGGGGTTATTGCAGACTCTATCTATATCAACTTGGCCTTGGTATTAGCCTCATCTACTATGAGTACAGCTAATTCCTTTTGGGTGTGAAGCATTGTAGCAAAATGCTTCTCGCTTTGAGTTAGATCCTTTGGTAGCTGCATGCTAGATACTTTGAGGTTCCTCTCCAAGCTCAATATCCTCTGACGTGTTTCTTCTATGAAGTATGAGGAATCACATAATTTGGAGTACAATGAGAATATATTCTAAGTATTGCTTTCACCTTTTCCACTTTATTTTCCAGTTCCACTTGTGACAGTGCTATTTCACCAGATACTTTCTAATTTATCTTCATCTAGAATTTATTTTTAGACCATTCAATTAATTTGACATTCATATCTAGGTCTTCATTTTGTACCCAGTCCACTATGTTGGATAATTGCTCCATTATGGGCTTTATCTCATTAGGTACTTGCAAGCTGAAAGTATCTAAAAATATGTCCTTAATTACAATAAATGCTTGCCTTTACCTATACTCATTCCTGAGTATTTCTTGCTTCTTCTTCTTCTCCAGTGCCTCTTGCACTTCATTTATCTACTCTATATTCATTGTTTTATAGTCATAGCTTGGTATGACTATCTCCTAATCAAGTGTATGGTCTCTGTAGTGAAGTACCCTTGCTACCTTGGTAGTACTCAAGCCTAGTGGTGATATTTGTAGAGGTACTACATTAGTGCTTAGTTGTTGTGTTGTTCTAGTGGGAGTCCCTGTAGTAGGAAAATTAACCAATGTTTGTATTGCATATTGTTCTTTCATCTTAGGGGTCTTATCCTCTTCCTTTTCTGCTTTAGTTATGCCTTGATCAATTATAGTGATCTAAGGAGGTACACCTTGACTTTGTGTAGTAGGATCAAAGGTATCCTTCTATCCTATTTGCTCCTTAGCTTGCTTCTCAGTACTTTGAAGTTATTGATATTGTGGAATCAACCTTAGCAGATGCATTGTGGTTGTCCACTTGTAGCTATTGGAGTTTGTGAAGGTGGTTCTTGTGGATTCACCTTCTCCTTGGTTATCTTAGCTACTACCTTTTTTAGTTCCTCTACAGTCACCAAAACTAGATTAGTACATAATTGTGATTGCAAAGTAGTTTGGTGAAGGATCTTTCTAAGATCCTCTATAGTCAATGGGTTAATGTTCTAACCAAAGGTGTCAGGAACATCCTTCACAATTATTGTCTCTGT
This sequence comes from Cupressus sempervirens, assembly GCA_028749045.1. Classification (NCBI taxonomy): domain Eukaryota; kingdom Viridiplantae; phylum Streptophyta; class Pinopsida; order Cupressales; family Cupressaceae; genus Cupressus; species Cupressus sempervirens. The sequence goes on along the minus strand of CM053791.1, from coordinate 679,965,433 downwards.
AGGTGTAGGTGTTGCATGTGGAGGACTAGGTGGTGGTATCTATGTGTCTTGCACACTTTGTTACTATTGTTGCTCTTCAACTATTGCCATATCACCTTTTTGGGTTTCCTTCTCCACAGTAACTTCTTGCTTTTCTTTCTCTCCTTCTTCATCCTTTTCATTTTCCTCTTATTTCTCATCATTATTCCTTCCCTCAAAGGAATCTTCGTGTCCTTCCTTTATTTTTTGAAGGCCATAAATCACTTTCCACATGAGAGTGGACTTCTTCACAACACCTTCTATTTTATTCTGCAAAATACTAAAGGCTCTATATTTGGGTGCAAATTTGCTCCCATGTTTCTTACTTGCCTTACTTATTTGACCTTTAGTGAGGTCAGGAATTACATGAGCCAAAGTTGACTAACTCCCTTATTTCCTTCTCCATTTTTAAGCAATAATGCCATTTATTTTCTATAATTGTATATAGTTCCTTAGGCATAGTATTATCTAGTTCAAGTGGAGTATTCTTGAACTTGGCCATCATAGTGTAAATTGACTCTTCCACTATGTTTTTCTCCTCTCAACTTATTGAAATCAATAGTTTTCAATCCACTCAAATCAACATTATCCCTAATATTGTCACAAATATTTTCTAACTCTAATTTTGTGGTGTGACTTACCACTCTGAATAGTTCATTATCATCAAACTCTATCCTTTCCTCATCTGACTCTAGAGGTGCCACATATTTTCTCCTCTTTTTCTCTATTAGCCTTCCCTGCTCTGTAGCTTTCTTATTTTCTTGTTCTTTTGCCACCTTATTTGTTGTCCTTGTATCTTCCCTTGTGGTAGGTTTTTTTGGGCTTGGCATGGCTATTTTATTCTTTCCTTTAGGCTGTGTAGCAAGCTACTTTTGTACTTTCCTCTTTTTGGGCTCTACCTTAGGTTTTTCTTTTTCTTGCTTGGCACCTTCTTCTTCTTCAACATCTTCACCCATGCCTTGGGTTAGTGCTAATGGTCCTTGCCCCTATTCTTCTTCATCTTCTTCTTCCTCTGCCTTTGTTGTGCCTTCTCTAGATTTTTCTTTGAGCTTCTTCACCAGTTTGTCCTTATTAATTAGTTTTGAAGTAGTCTTCAACTCCATATCCACTTTGGATCTCACTACATCATATGTGCCAAAATGTGGGGCAGTCTTATCTACCTCCTCTACTAGTAGAGTTTCTATGGTTGTAGATGCCTCATCAATGTTTATCTCATACCCAAGAGGTCTAAGCCATCTTACCCTTGGTATGGTTGCTTGAATGTAAGTGCAATCAATATCAACAAGAAAGCAAATGTCATTTATATGTTTCTCAACTAGTGAAACAGGTATCCTCAATCTTTGTTTCATAGATTTCTTGAAATCTTCAAAGTAGTTGTTCATTAATGTCTCAAAATTTTCTCCCATTTGTTCAATGTATTCATTTACCTAGGCTACAATGGAACTATTTATTTTCCAACTAACCTTTCCAAAAGATGGAAATTCATTCTGTACATAGAAGAATATACATATCAATATTACACCAAATTTACATTGGGCTCCCTTTTTTCTCCTTATAGCTCCTAAATTCTCATTAATCTGTTGTAATTGCAGTTCTACTTGATCATAGGTATGATCCTTTTTAACAAGTTTATAGCCAACATCTATTGCAATACATGGAACATTGTTGAATCTACTAGATTGATAAAATTTATGGGATATGACTCTAACATCAAAATCAACAAGAGGATCCTTAATAGTATCTATGGTCATGCCTCTTTTGTTCCACTTGGCTCATGTATTCTTTTCAATAGCTTCTTTGGAGTCACTTCTTAGGATTTTAGGCTGATCTAGGGTTGGATACCCTATTACCCTATGAACAATTATTTTTGATATTTTCACTGGTCCATCTTCTAACCATAAGATATCATCATGTATCCTACTCAACACAATTCTAAACCATTCAGTCTTTAAAATAGTAGAGAACTCTAGCACACAAGTTAAGCCCTTCCTCTCCATGATTTGATAATCTTCCTTCAAGATTCCATTCTCACACAATCTATCATATGCCTCTCTAATTTTAATGTCTCCAATGGCACCTATCTTATAGTTATAGCATCTCCTAACATCTTGCACCATTACTACCTTAGGAGGAATTACGGACAAGGCTCCGGCTGGGTCATTTTTATAGGCAACTTGAAGGATAGATCAAAAATTAGGTTGCTTAATTTCATTTGACACTAATTGAACTTCAAAAGGCTCTTTCTCCTAAGGTTTTATAGAACTAGAGGCCATTTCTTTGAACTAGGGTTTAAATACAAAGAAATTTTGAAACTATGTAGCTCGGCACTAGTATAAATACCTTGAAATTGATGAAACTATGTTGAATCTTTGTAGAAATCTACTTAAATACTTCAAACTCTACTTGGAAATTGTTTTGCACTCTTCTTCATCTTTTCTCTTTGCTCGCAATGCTGAAAAATGATTCAAAATGCAAACATATACCCTTGTTTCAGAGTATTTAATGCTTAGTGTATTTACAGCTATCCACTAAGCTCCTTAAGCATTTATACTTTACTCGGATTCCATTTTCTATCTACCACTTGGCATACATTGGAGTTTCCCTTACTCAGCTTCAACTGAAATTTCCCTTCGCTCAGCATCCACTGCTAACTCGGCTGCAACTAACCACTCAGCTTCTACTGACTTTGATAGATAACTCAGCATGTACTAGATCTTTACTCAACTTTTGAAGGAAACTTTTCTCACTCGGAAATACTTGTGAAAACTCAAAGATTTAACTTTGCATCTCTATTCATGTTAGTCTTTCCTTTTTAGTACTTGCTTGTCTAGAAACTAATGTATGATAAAGCTTTGTATATTAGTTCCATATACCTTCTTTTGCTTAGTTGGATGAAGTGTGACCACTTGACCCTTTAGGTGAAGTGATCTCTCCATTGGATGTGTTGCATCCATCTTTCTTCTTCCAAGTTATATTCATCTCTCCTCTTATGTGTTCAACATCAACTTTTTCTTTTCCTTTATTGAACTCTTAGTTGGGTGCTTTCAACCTTGTTGGGAAATTTCTATTGACATGTCCAATCTTCAAAAAATTGAAGCATATAATTTGGCTTAGCCATCTATTGTAGCTTCCTCTAAAATGTGTTCTTATGCAATTTTCAGGAATGTGTCCATATTCCTAGTAGTAGTGATATTTTCCTAGTGTTCTAGTCCCAATTGTAGTGATGTCCATAACTATTTGCCCTTGCTAATTGGTTAGGTATCCTTATAGGCTTTGATCTACACTCAAAAGCTCTATTTCCATACTTCTTACAATTGTAGCAATGAACTTCAAATCTTGGTGTCCTGATAGTTCTAGTCCTACAATCATGTGCCTGATGTCCTTACTTGTTGCACTTGTGATAGTGACTCATATTCTTAGGTTTGTCATGCTAATGGGCATTCTTTCTCCTACACACATTAGATTTATGTCCCTTTTTACCACAAAAATGACAAGTAGGTTTAGTGTTCTTACCTTTGTTACTTCTTTCTTCTGTAGTCTTAGATGACTCTCCTTTTTCAATGCTAGTGTATCCTAGTCTTGAAGTATCATTACTGGCTCTTGGTGATTTTAGTAGTTGTTCAAAATAATTGATGGCTTCATTAGGTTTGTTGAAGCTTTTTTCAATCTCCTATTCTCTTTTCAAGTCATTTTGCATCTTTAGTGTGGGGATCTCAATGTCCTTGATATTCAACTCATGATGTGAATTCATCATCTAGCTTAGGTTGTCTAGTTGCATGTTGAAAATTATTGAAACCTCAATTGACTTTTCCTCCAATCTGTTGGCAAGGTTTCTCTTTTCTTCTTCTATCATAGCCTTATCTTCAATGGCTCTATTCTTCTATTCAGTCACTTCACAAAGCATCATGGCTTGAGATTCTTGTTCAATCTTGAGAGTTCTAATCTCTTCTACTTATGTTCTATTCTTTTCCATTAGGTCTGCTATTGCTACATCAAAATCTTTGGAATTTCCATTTGTAAACGCTTTTGAGGTGTCAATCTCCTTGTACTGTTTATCATTCTCATCTATTTCAATCTCTCTTCTTCTCTTTAAGGATTTCCTCAATTCATTCCTGGCTTCTTCCAGAGAATATAGAACAAGTTTTATCTCAATTATGTGGTTCTCTATGATCTTCCCAAGTTTGTAGACTTTCATTTCCAAATCTTTTCTTCAAGTTGTAAGGCTTCTCCTTAGAATAACTTGGCTTTGATATAGATTATTGGAATTTACAAGTGGGAAAATTTACTTCTAAGGACGGGGGGGGATGTGTGTGAATCAGAAGTAACAAAATTTAACCTCTAAAAATTTTAATTGAGATTATTCAGATGCATCTAACCCATCTAATTAACATGAAAATAGATAACACAAGATTTGATCACCCAGAAACCCTCCAAAATGAGAAGGTAAAACTGGGGTGGGGATGAAACCCACAATTTATCACTGCAGCAATATGTAACTAGCTAACATTACAAAGTTTGACCATCAACAATGGTCTACCCTGTGAAAGACTTGCCCTGTTAAAGTCTTTATACCCTATTAAAAGTGACCTATCTAAATGATTTACAAACATACACTTAGAATGTCACCCTGTTAAAGGATTTATCACCTTGTTAAAGGTTCTACAAAATAGCTATTAAACCAACCTATCTTCATAGGATTTTCATTCTCCTAGTACAATGGTTAGAAAGGATAGTAGAATGTGTTGACCTAATGACTTACAATCTTCAATTGCTAATTCCAGATCCTTGTTCTGCTCAATCTAATATGATCCTTCCTGATCTGATATATCTCTATTTATAGTGCTCATGCTATATTCTAATCAACTTGATTTTGTAATGTTGTACTTCCTCTAAGTCTTCTCACCCCTTAAAAATTCACTAGCATTCACTCATGCATTCCACATGACCTCTTTTTCTTCCTCTCAACTCTAAATTATGGGGTTTCAACCTCCTTATAAAGGTTTTCGATACTTAGGGTTCGGTATAAATCTACAATCAAGATTCATCCTTCTTTTCTCGCTCAATTATTTACACTTTTCTTATTGGTTGGATGCTTTCTCCATTTTTCTAGTTGGTTGCATGCTAATTGCATAGGGAATGTAAAAGATTCGATATTATCTTTTAGATCCTTTGAGATTCATCTTGAGTCAGCTCAAAAATGGTTTACATCTGAGTTTGTGAAGACACAAACTCATATGTTGATTATGTGTTACTTGGCACTTATTGATTACTGATGCTTGGCACATATAAGAATTCTGGCTTGCTCAGCTCCTATTGTAACTCTATTTTTCTTAGCACCTATACTTTTCTAGGCACCTATAGTGACTCGGCATCACTTGTCACTTGGCACTTGAAACTTTCTCAACACCTATTGAATTTCTAGCTTGGCATCAACCTTAGAATTTTCTTAAGTGTGTTGACACTCAATTGCCAAAACCAATCTGAGACCAACACGAAGTTGCATGTTTGAAATTATCTGTGGTGTAACCCGTGAAGTCAAAATCTTCTTTGGAAGAATAGTATCTAAGGCATAGGTGGGATAATGTTGTTTTAGTTAATATAGCTTGCTTGAAATTTGAGCATCTGTAATGTCCAATCTCTATGGAAAATATGAAAGAAGATGAATTTTTTAGATTTTTTGAAGATTCTATCACATGAATGAATTGTCTACATATCTCAGATAAAATAATGTTGTCTAAATAATAACGCGATAATCTAAGAGGTTCATTGGAAAAACCTCCAACCCTGAGATATGTAAATTTGGGAAACCAAATATAAAACAACCATAAATCTTAATGGTTTTAGTTGCTTCTTTAGACAACCTCTGATTTTCATGGCCTCAGAGTTTGAACTCCAACCTTTTGAGGAATACATCATTTACCCTCCTGAATTCTTTGCAAAATTCACCCACCTAGAGGTCCTTTGAGTACTGATACATAGCCATTTCATTGGTCTAGGGCATGTGTGGAAGGCCTTCCCATTCCTTAGATGCTACTAAAATGTAGATTAAGAAGGAGGATAAGAAAAATGAGCCAATATCTCTCACAGCTAATAGACCCTTATGTAAATTTTCAGCAATCAAATTAGCCCAGTCAATAAACTTTTCACCCTTAATTTTTGGATAAAGAAGTACATTCAGCTCTCCCAATGAAAGGCATGTTCATTATCCTTAGCCATGTTTAAGAGAAATATAGTTTTGACAATTTCTCTAATGAAATTATCTATGGTCAAGGGTTTGGGTGATCTAGAGTCTCCAAGGGATGGTCTTAAAAGCTAGGTTTGAGCTATGATTGAATCATGGTCTTTCTTATTGTCACTCTATAGACATTCTACTTCATTAAACATCTAGGGTTCATAATGTTCTTTGTGAGGAATTCTGAGGGCTGAACTAATACTAACCCTATTTATCCTGGGAAACACTTCTTTAGAAATCGTCTTGATGCACTTGGTGCTAGGGTCATAATGATTTGCACATTCAATAACTAGCTCTGGACACCCAATGGCTAATGGAAAAGTGGCAGCTTCAATCAACCCACTACAAGTCAACTTTTGGTATATGGGGCCAAATTGAACACTTTTGTCCTGCTCTAATATTTTGACTAGGTTTACATTCACCATGAAGGTATCTCAAAATTTTGTGAGGGAGCTTAATAGACATGGTTTTTTTATTTTAGGAAGCTTGGGATGGAAGAGAGTCATGATTTGGTTTGAAAATGGAAGGTTTATAGAGCTAAGCTGAAACACTTTAAACCAAAACTAGGCACAATAAAAATGACACAAGAAAATGGTATTATGCACTTATAGTTCTCAATAGAGCTTAGCCTTCTCTGCCCTTTTTGCTTACTAGTTGACGCTGAGAGCTCAAAGTGACCAAACAAGCAATTATACTAGCTAGAAGAGGAAATTTTAGGAAATGATTATGGGAAATCTTAGGATAGATATGGGCAAAAAAATTTATAACAAGCATGTCATATGTACTTGAAAAGACTTGCTAGGTTGTTAACAGTTAATACTTGTCAAATTTGCATGCCGATCTACCTTTCATGATGTTAGAAAATCTTCAAATTCACTTTTTCCCAAAATTGACTATACTTTGGCATGAGTTTCCTTAGTTATCTTAATTATTTCCTTTCATCTCTTCATAATTTCCATCAGATGGGACCCATTTTTATGCCTCAAGAATGGTATTCATCCCTTCTAACACATCACCTACGAGAAAACAAGAAAACATTAGAAAATCACAAGGTCGAAGTTGAAGTTGAAATTAATTTAAATCAATTCTAACTTCAACTTTGACTTCGTAGAACTCGACTTCAGTTGTCGGGTACAAGAGACTTGACTTTGTCAGGTGGGGAGAGTGAGTGGACTTGAATTTGAAGTTGAAGTATGTTAAGAGTTCAACTTCAACTTCAAGTTTTTGGAAGAGGATCCTTGACTGACAACACTTCATATTGCACAAAAATTAGGGTAACAAGGTCAATCATGGATTGTGCAAGGACCCTTATGATAGAAAAGAATGTTGTTATCAAATACTGGAAGGAAGCAATTAGCACTATAGTTTATACGTTAAACCAAGTTCAATTGATGAAGGATTCAAATCAAACACCTTTTGAATTATGGTGTGTCTATAAACCTAATATGTGTTACTTCAAAATATTTAGTAGTAAATGTTATATTCTAAAGGAGTCTAGAAAAGGAAAATTTGATGTCAAAAGTGATGAAGGAACATTTTTGTGATATTCCAATAAAAGAAAAGCATATAAATATCTAAATCTATCCACTCAAAAAGTTATAGAAAGTGTACATGTGAAGATTCATGACTTTAGAAAAGAGTGAAGAACACAGTATTAAGTAACTTGAAGACTACATAAACTTTGTTTACTATGAGCCTGATATTGTTCCCAATGTTCAAGAAAGTGGCAATCGGTAGCCTTCATCCCCCATGTCCCCAAAATCTCTAGTTCAACCCAAGTTGCAGAAAGTACAACCTGAGTCATCACAAGGACCCAAATCATTAGAAGGATCTGAGTTTTAGCAAGAGGAAACCAAGTCACAATCTAATGGACTTGAGTCATAGATAGTGGGACCCAAGCATGAAACATAAGATCACGATGAACTTAGTGATTTTAGAAAGAAGGAGCCCATACTTGTTGGATATGTTAGAAGGCATCATGCACCCAAGAAAATAATTGGAGATTAGTTAGTTGGTATAATGACAAGGAACAAGTTAAAAGGCACATGTTTTCTTACTAAATTTGAACCTAGATCTGTAAAAAATGCATCAAAGAATGAAGGTTGGATTGAAGATATGAATGAATAAATTGATCAATTTGAACGGAATAAGATTGGACTCTTGTTCCTAGACCCAAAGATAAGAATGTAATTGGCACAAAATGGGTATTCAAAAATAAGTTGAATGAGAATGGAGAAGTTTCAAGAAATAAGGCAAGGCTAATTTGCTATGGCTATGCTCAAGAGGAAGGTATTGACTATGGAGAAACTTTTTCTCATGTTGCTAGACTTGAAGGTGTTAGAACACTCCTTGCATATGCAACACACAAAGGATTCAAAGTGTATAAGATGGAAGTGAAATCAGCATTCCTAAATAGAATCTTAGAAGAGGAATCTATATATGGTATCTTGAAGGTTTCATTGATCCTAGCAAAAGGGACATGGTTTGGAGACTACACAAAGCTTTGTATGGTCTCAAACTATTGACATTAAGGTTAATTTATCTATCAGTAACTCAACACTTAGTCAAAATTATTACATTTCTACCAAGCTTATCACTTAATTTTTAGTGTTAACAAAGTGATTCAGTGTTTCCTGAGCCAAGTAGTTAGAATACAGTGTCTACCAAGCACCTAAGTTAGTTTGTAGTGTTTGTCAAGCTACATGGTGCTTACCAAGCTTTAGAGATAAAGTTTAGTACAAACCAAGCATACCAGAGGCTGCCAAGCTCTATAATTTTAATAATGTGAATCTAGTATTGACCGAGTCATCTAGTATCAACTAAATGATTTAGTAGCTACAAAGTTTCTCAATGTTCATTGAATCACATAGTATTGACCTAGTTTGAGCTACTTGGAAGTGATTAGTATGGACCAAGCTTCAAGTTCAACTAAGTTCCAAATTTTGTCGAGTGTTGATAGTGTTTGTCATAAATTAGAACATCACCGAGTTTATCAGAACCTAAGTTACAATAGTTGGGTTGACTTTGCAAATTATGATGAAATCAAAATTGTAGCTGACTCCAATAAGTTGTGATTTGGATTGGTATATAAGTAATGCATTGTATCATCTCCAAATGTAAGAATATGGAAATTATATGATGAGTAGGAGTGAGAATTGAAGAAGGCTACAAGCAATAAAAGGGACAGTAGTGATTTATCTATCACAATCAGGTGATCATTGTAATTCAAAGAATCTCATTTATCAAATTAGAGTTGCAAATCAAAGATAAACCACTGGTTCATCCTAATAGGTGCATCAGTCAAATCCTTTAACAGGGTAGACTTAACAATCTTTTTCTAAATCTCTTAACTGAGTACATACTTCATTGTATGTTTGTAAATCCTTTAACAAGGTGGACCTCACTGTCCTTATTGCTCCTAATAGGGTAGATTACCAAAAGTGGTCAAATTATAAGCCTTAACAAGTTGAATTTATACTAAAATACTAAAGCTTATGGGTATCATCCCCACCCTATTTTTACTTTCTAGTTATAAGGTTTTTGGGTCACCATATCTTGTGTCAAAGTGTTATGAATGTTTTATTGCTTTCATTCTTTCATGCATGAAATTAGATCAAAATATTCTATGAAGGATTAATTGGTGAAGTAAGATAAAGTTTTATTGGTTCCCAATTCACCCCTCCCCTCTCAATAACCTTTCCTACCTTATATTTCCAACACAAAAAAGCCCCCAGAGCCTAGTATGAGAGATTACACAAGTATCTCATAAAGATCAGTTTTTAAAGAACTAATTATAACAGTAACCTATACATCAAAAAAGGACTAGATAAGAAGATTGTTTTGGTAGAATCCTTTGTGGATGATACATTATTTACTGGAAATGATGATTTGTGTAAATCTTTTTTTGAAGAAATGAGTAAGGAATTTGAGATGTCAATGTCTAGAGAGATCAAATTATTTGTTGGCTTGCAAATTCAATAGAAGAAGGATGGTATCTATATTAATCAATCAAAATACATCAAGGAGATACTAAAGAAGTTTGGAATGGAGGATTCTAGACTAGTTGGAATATCTATGTCTACTAGACATAAGCTTTCCAAAGATGATGATTCAAAAGAAGTAGATTGTACTATATACAAATCAATGATTGGAAAACCCCAGTATGTGGTGCATACAAGACCTGATATAGTATTAGCAGTTGGAATGGTGGCAAGATTCCTTGCTAATCCAAAAGAAAATCATATGATGGAAATTAAAAGAATCATGAGGTATCTAAAGGGTACTAAATATTATGGTTTGTGGTATAAGAAAGGAGGCAACTTTGAATTGCAAGCATTCACTGATGCTGATTGGGAAGGAAGAATTGATGATAGGAAGAGCACTAGTGGCGGAGCATTCTTTCTTGGAAAGAGGCTAGTATCTTAGACAAGCAAGAAGAAAAATTATATTCCTCAATCAATAGTAGAAGCAAAATATTGTGCTGCAATAGTCAATTGTTCAAATATTATTTGGTTCAAACAAATTTTTTTTATTAGATAAACAGGTTTTACAAGGAACCTGAAACCCAATAGTTAAAACATAAAAGGCTGATAATAAGTGTGAAAGCCTAGCCAAAAAAGTATAAGTTCAAAGGCTGATAATAAGCATAAAGCCCAGCCAAAAAGTAGAGTTCTAAGAAAAGACCAAGAAAAAAGACAGGCAAAGCCATGGCCTAAAGCTAGAACAAAAAGCTAAAAGACAACAAGAAACAAAAGAACAGGCAAGAGTTATTCCTCATTCTTTCACTCCAGCTCTTGCATAACCTGAGCATCCTCAAAGGCTAGTTGATTGTCCTCTGCTTCCAGCTATTGTGCCCTTTGGTTCCCCTAGTCCTGATCAGGAATGGAGTTATCCTTTGCAGAGTCATCCTCCTTTCTGGCTTCAACCTGTCTTTTCCTTCCTCATCTTCTTGCATTTCTCTATCTTTGATCCAGCCCATAAGAGAGATGATGTTGTTGTTAATGGAGCTTAACAAAGAGAACATCTGATTCGCAAGGTTGTGCTTGTAGTTCTCCATGTTATGTATCCTTTTTTCTACCAGACTGAGCTTGTTAGCCGAATCTATCCTCCTGTTAGCATCCATCCCTTTTCTTGTTGCCTCAATATATTTGACCTAATATTTAACCTCCTCCAGCTCATGGAAAATCCATTTGATTGATCTAAAATTTTCAATCATATTGTTATGATCATTATTCAAGAGGTTCATCCCTGTCTCCTTGGCTCTATCCAAAATAGCCACAATCACCGGGTCAATGAGTTCTTCCAGCCACTGTTCTTCTTGATTTTCCACGAGGATTTGGGGATTCATGGCCTCCCTGAAGATACCCATCTTCAAAGTCTTGACATTGAAGTTTATCCACACTTTCATCCTATCATTGGTCTGCACTTCCCCTTTTGCATACCCAGCTTTCTCCTCTTTTTTCTCCTCAAGATGGAGATGGACAGGAGAAAGGGGCAGCACAGACGCCTCCTCAAATTGAGAGTGCACTTCCTCTAAACTCTCCCTCTTGCATTTCTTCCTTCCACTTTCCTCCTTAATTGCCTCCTTCATCTCCTTAACCACCTCCTTAGACTCTGGCTCCTCCTCATCATCATTGTCTCCCTCCTCAGCCTTCTCTAGAGGCTTCTGCCCGAGATCCCTAGAGCTTTTTTTTCTAGGGGTTATGGGGGAGGGTGATTTTTAAGCTTGGTAAGTCACAGCTTTCCCTGATAAAGATATCCCTCCTTTCTCAGAGCTGAGGCTCTATATTTCATTCAAGTCAAAGGAGTGACTAGAACTACCAGACTCCACATTCTCTTCTTGAGGGGGGGTGATTCTTATAGATTAAGCCTTGAAGTGCTCATGGATAAGCAACAGCAGCCCCTCGTGCAAAGCCGAGTTAGCGATGGGCTTCTTTTTGAAGCTATCCACCGCCTTTCTCATTGAGGTTAATAGATAATATGGAAAGGAAATTTTGGCATTATGCTGGAAATGATTCAAAATAACAAAGTGGTGGGTACGATCTCTATCAAACCTAGGGTCCAAAGTTATGTACTCGATAACAACTTTTAGAGCATACCTCCAATATTTTTCAGCACCTTCAATTCCTTCTCACTCTCCATAAAGTCCCTAACTGCATTAGCCGAGAGCTTCTTATCTCTAAAGAATTTAAAACCCTCGATAGGGATTTTAGTGACAGTCGCAATCACCTCCTTCGTTATTCAAAAGTAGATACCATTCACCTTCACCTTGCCATCCTTCCAGGACCCCACCATACTTTTGGTCACCTCCTGATTGAATCCATGTAGATTCATGATATAATTGGTAACCCCACCCTCTTCAATCTTTTTCCACACTTTCATCCTACTTCTCCATTTCTCAAAATCTCCCATCGGCTCCTTTCTACATCTCTTGCCTACCATTTTCGCACACTGCACACCCACTTTACTCATGTTCTCTTCACTTTGTGACTAAAATGGACCTTCGAGAGTTAGCAAAGAATAGAGAAAAATAACCCTACTATTGCTCTAGAAGTGATTGTGAAAAACAACCCACAAAGCATGGCGATTAATCAATACTAGATTACTGCATTTACAATTTCCCATGCTTCTATTATGAAAATTACCCTTATTTCTTAACACCTTCATATTCATAATTAAAGCTTGATTTCCTCCATACTTCCTTGGATTTTATCCAAGTTGATCAGACTTTTAATGTCCGCCAAAAAACAAGTTCCAGAAAGCCAAGTCATTTTTTGATCTGTGCCGACCCCTATATTTGCAAACCTTTCGGCAACCAGGTTTGCTTCTCAAAAAATATGAGTGATGTGGATTCTATTAAATTTGGTGAGGGTCACTCGAGTCTCATCAATAAGATTTGCAATCGTCCATGATGAATGTGAGTTTCCATTGATGCACTTTATAATGTTATTCGAATCCCTTTCAAGCCATAAATTGGTAACCCCAATTTTAAAAGCTAGTTTTCCTACATTGCACACAGTGTTGGCTTCTGCAAAATGATTTGTTTGGAATCCCAGCAGGAGAGAAAAAGCCACAATACTATCTCCATTTTCATTCCTTATCACACCTCCACTACTCGAGGATCTAGGGTTGCCCTTAGAGGCTCTGTCAAAGTTGGCTTTGTGCCAGCCTTCAGGGGGGAGGAGCCACTTGGCTTCCTGTCTTTTCCTCGCTCTATCTTTTTCCTTCTCTTTTTTCCTACCTCCTATCTCAAAATCTCCCCCCTTCCTCACAGAAAAGTTTTCCTTTATGTTACTGAAAATCTTCCTCCCAAAAAATAAAGTTGGCTCCTCCCTATCTCTAAAAATCTAATTGTTTCTCTCCTTCCATATGCTCCAACAAAAATGGGGCAAGATCCAGGAGCTAATTTCCTGCAAGGCAGACCCATTGAACATGTCATGCCATTGACAAAAGAAGTCGAGAAGGTTAGAAGGAGAGCACCAGCTGTGGCCTAAGTCCTGGGTGAGGATGCCCCAAACTGCCCTGGAGTAAGAATAGTGAATGAACATATGGTTACCTATCTCTAACTCTTCTTTACACAAAACACATATGTTGGGCATGATGTGACCTCTTTTGATGAGATTTTCTTGGGTGAGATTTTTTTCCTGAAGATCCAACCAAAAAAACATGTTAACTTTTAGTGTGAGGCTAGGGAACTAAGCCCTCGACCAAGGGGGAGAATCTTTTAAGCTCCATAAAGCAAAGTACCTAGAGGTAACCGAATAGATCCCATTGGAATTATCCCTCCAAACCAGTTCATCCTTATTGTTGCTAAAGGATAAGGAATCAAGCATGATCATGATTGGTTTGAGGTCCTCTGAGATAATGGAAAGGTCCTTCCACCCCTATTCGGTCCTATAATTGTTGACTTTGTGCCCATAAAGGTTGATTCAAACAATTGTTGATAGGTATGAAGGAAGAGATTAAGGATCTAGTTGTTGTTTTATGTGATAACACTAATGCAAATAACATTTCCAAGAATCTTGTGATGCATACCAAAACCAAGCACATTATAATTAAGAATCATTTCTTTAGAGAATTGGTGCAAGATAAGGAAGTAAGATTGGAATATGTGAATACAAAAGAATAAATTGCAGACATATTCACCAAGCCATTACTTAAGGATGCATTTTTGAATCTAAGAGGTAAGCTAGGGGTCATTCCCCTATCTGAAGCTCAATAATCATATTTTAGTTATGCATCAACCAAGCATGTTGAAGATCAATCAAGTTGGTGTAGTATTGTAAAGGGTAGATTGCATATGAATTAGTACATCAGGTACATGGAAGTTCACTAAATGCTATCTTTGACATGAGATGTCAAAGAGAGAGAGTTCTATCATACATCAAAGAAATTTTGTGTCTAATAAAGGAAGAGTTCATTCTCATATATCATAGATGTTTTTATATATGTCAGAGATGTCAAAGAGGGAGAATGAAATTGGGTTTGATATTGTAGTCACAGCAATTAGAGATTGATATTAGAGGGAATTCACACTGATAGAGGGAGTTCTTAGGGATGAGAACTAGAATGAAACTAAGGATATTATCTTTACTTTTATTTTTCTCTAAAAAATTCATTGTATTATGACATGTCATGTTGCCATCAATACCAAAGAGGGAGAATATTGAAAACAATTGTTCAATTGTATATTGTTTTTGATATTGCACAAAATGTCAAGTCTTTACCACTCAGTGTCTACCTAGCTCACTTGGGTGATGAAGATAGTTTCTAGTCTTCATTGAGCATTCCAAAGCAAACCAAGTTCAAAGAGAGTATATGTCAAGCTTTACTTGAGCACCAAAGAAATTTTGTAAGAAGATAGTGTCTACTAAGTTCACTTGGGCAACAAACAGAGGTTGACATGGAACTAGTGTTAACCAAGCTCACTGGGTTACCAAAGGAATTCAGTTCAGGATGTAGTGTTAACTGAGTTCACATAGTTAACAAAAGAATTCTAAAGCAATTCTTTTATGAGTTAGTGTTGACCAACTGGGTCAACTAACAAAGGATTTTCTTGAATCAGCATATTTAGTTTGTTGAATTTATTTGTTAAGTCTATCTAACTTAAAGGATGAAAATTGAATATTTGTAAGTGTATTTAATCCAACTTGACTAGCAAAGGATATAAATATAAGGTCAAGTGGGATTGAAAGAGAGAAGTATGGGAATAAAAAGATAAACCAACAAAGTGAATTGGAAGGATAGCAGAGTATCCTAAGTTGACTGAGTTGCAAAGTTTTATCTAATCAAGGAGGATCAAGTATTCAAGCCAAGATAGAGATTTAAAATCAGCAATATAGTTGCACCAATAATTAGGTCATATCATTGTCACTCTCTAATAATTGTAGCATTGTATCAAATCTCTTAATAGAGTTAGCTTAACATCTATTTTCCAAATCCTCTAACAAGGTGGCATTTCTAAATTGAAGTGTATAAAGACCTCTAACAAGGCCACTCCTAATGGGGTGATTAAATCCTTTAATAGGGTCACACCTAAAAAAATTTTTTGTAGCCTTTAACAAGGTTGGCTACTAATAGTGTTTATTTCATAAGAGTGAAAAATAGTAACTAGTTGTAATTAGTGGTTTTTTCCAAATTGGGTTTCTATGTTAAATCTTGGTGTCATATGTGTTCATGTTATTTTCTTTCTATTTTGCAACTAAGTTAATTGTGTTTAGTCACATTAAACATCTAAAGAAGTAATATTTTAGTGCTTACCAAGTTACAGTAATTCTTATTATTTTCTAAGTGTTTCAGTGCTTACCGAGTTATAGTAATTCTTAGTGTTTTCTAAGTAATTCAGTGCTAACTAAATTACAACAGTATTTTCAGTTTCAGGAGAGTATGGTTTTTATTTGTATTGACATCTAAGGGATATGGGATTTATTTTCGTGGTAATTGATTCACCCCTCCCCTCTAAGTTACTCCTCTTATATTTCCAACAGTTGATATTATCATAATCTCTCCTAATTTTAAGCTTAATCATCATCATATTGGTTCTTTCCTTCCTTATTGAATAAATAGCCTTATGAACAAGAATAACACCTTCATAGATCTATTTGGAACAAAACCACTATGTTGAAAAGAGATAACAAATCTTAACACCACTTTCAATATGTTATGCATGACTTTAAAGCTATAACTTTATAGACTATGTTACATAAATCTATGGGCCTATAATCATCAAAAGATCTTATTTCCAACTTCTTGGAAATTAAGGCTAGAAAGATGTTAAAATTATTAAACATAAAACCCTAGCACAATATTCCTCTACCACCTCCCATAACTCCTCCCCAATAATATCCCAAGTTTTTTGAAGAAAAAAAAAATCGAGAATCCATTCAATCATGTAGTTTTATCATTCCAAGAAAACAAGATCTTGTATAACTTCCTCCTTAGAAACAAGTGTCACTTAAATTTCATTTTTCTTGAGAGACACATTTTGGGATGGCTTCTATAATTCTCCCATCAAAAACACAATTAGAAAAATATACAACAAAGTATCTTACTTTCTCCTTGTTGATTGCTTCTAAACCAGTTTGGGTATTTCTACCACTATCCATTATGGAAATATATTTTTTATGAGACCTTGTGAATTTAACTAAATTATACAATATATTTTTATTCCTATCCCCTTCTTTCAACAATCTATCCCTATACTTTTTCCCCCAAAGGATGTTTCCTTGCTAAAACCTCATCATCCTACTTTGTAAATATGTATCCTTCATGAACTTGTCTCACACCATCTAATTACTATATAAAGACATTCTTGAAAACTTCCCTTCCATATCTTAAGTTGTTCTTTTAAGAATAATAATTTCTTGAAAAAAATTGAAAGATTTATTACCTGATCTTAGGGTATAGATTTCCACCAAGAAGCAACTAAATCCAAAAATTATCCACCCTCAGCCACATGCCTCCAAATCTAAAAATATGGATTTGAATCCTCTTTTATTTTGATGCATATAGGATAATTATATGATCCTACTAAAGGTATAATCTCATCATAAACCAGCCAATTAATTCTTCCCCAATCTATACCTAGTAAAAAACTATATAGATTTTCAGCTATATTGAGAAAGTCACTCCTACAATTTGTCCATATAAAGTCCCCATTTCTGAGTTCAACATCCACTAGCCTATTGGAATTGACAAGATATAAAAACTCTTACTCTAACTAGACCTTCCATTCCCAACTTTTAAATCTATTAGATTCATAATAGAATTTAAGAATCCCCCAAGAAAAACCAAATATTCCAAATAAACCTCTAAAATGACTATGAGTTCCTCCCAAAATATTTTCTTTAAGGTTGGACTATTTGGACCATAAATTGTAAAAACAAAAAAATCATGCTTAATTTTTTTTGAGGACACCTCTACAAATTGCCCATAATGATCTTGATCAACCAAATGCACAACCATTGTAGCCACATTCCAAAGGATGCCAAGGTTTCCTAAAGCACCATGTGCACTAGAAAAAACTCCATCTTATTTTACAAAAATTTTCCTAAATTGGTTCTCATCCTCATCCTTTATTTGGTCTCTTGCAAAAGAATAATATTTGAATTTTCCAAATAAAAAAACATTTTGACCGTGATAATTGTGTCAAGGTAATTATATCTCCTAACATTCCATGAAAGGACCCTAATTGCTAGAGGGAAAAGTCATATCCTTTTCTCAATCTCAACAATTTGGTTTGGTCAATTATATTCATAACTATTTATAACTTCATTCTTATTGTTGTTTCTCCATGCTTCCTTTTGCTCCAATATTAATTTTGAATTAGAGGATAAATTTGTTCAATCTCCCTATTCTTCAAAAGATCTCTATGATCATAAAAACTCAAATCATCATTCTCTCCATCTTCATATTGTGATTCAAATTCATACTTCATTTCAACAACATGGCCCCCACTATCTCCAACACCATCAAAGGAGTTCTTTATATTTTGGATGAGGGAGATTTTGATATCCTTGAAAACATTTTCTCCTACCTTGTCAAGGGAGTTCACAAATAGAGGAATCAAACCCAAAAACCACTAGGAATCAACATATAAATCATGAACATATTTGACCCCTCTATCATCACCATCAAGATAGAATTTACCTTCAACCTTTTTATCCTCCTTCTAGAAGGTATCCAAAACTACCATCTCATATCTAGAACCTGTAATCCTAATGTACAAGATAAAATGCATATTCATGAGATTTTAGTTTGAAATTCATAGAAATTATGGTAAATCTAATAACAAAGTAGACCCAAGAAAAAAACTACCAAATTAACCTTTCAAGAACATTTGATGTCTCCCTAACCATAATTGCTAAAATTGATCTTACATTAACGTCTCAGTGACAATCCTAGAATAGGATTAAGCTATTATGCAGATCTATAATGACACTTTAAAGATTTGAAAGAGGCTATATCGAAGCTATATAGATGAAATGAACTAACAAGATGTAGACATGAACTAATTTAAAATGATTCCAAATCATACATAAAACTCTAGAATTTCATATAATTATGATATTTAATGACTTGATATCTCTTAGCTCTAGTATACCTATAGTAATGATGCATTGAACTTAGGCGCTTTTTCTCTTGAATTGTCTCATATTTATAGATTTTTCAAAGGGGCTAGGGCAAGGTTTAGGTTTACCATGATCTTAGTAGGGTAATTCCAAATGAGTTTCACTAAGGATAAGAAATCCAGAAAGGGAAATCCATCTTAAATTTCCATTTATGATATGTGAGGATAAATTCTCATTTTCCTTTTTCCTTTTATTGATTTTATCTTTTGAGATATTCTCCAACAGGTGAGGATAAATGCTCATTTTATTTTCTTTTGAAATTGATTTTTCGTTTTGAATTGATTTTAGAATTTGGATTTTAATATAATTGAGAACTAGGTAATTGATTGATTAAATTAATTAACTAATAATCGAATGTTGTGATTAATCCAAATATCTTTTGTTTTCCTCATTTCTTGGACATTATCATTAACCCTTACTGATTTGGTTAAAATTAGTTTTTGAAGTCTTTCCAATTTTAGGGTGTCTACAAATGCCCCTATTTCAGCTAATATGTGAAGCATGTTAGTTCAAAGAATGTCCTAATTTTTCTAATTTCTTAATCAAAATTTGATGATTGGTTACCTAATTGCTAATGATTTAAGGTTCTAATGTTTGACATGATGATTGAGTACATTGATGGCCAATGATTTACTAATTTTTATGTTGAGTTGATGATTGAAAACCCTAATTGTTGATGATTTATTGATTTTATTCTAACATGGTGATGTTCAAAATTTGCATTTACAACCTCTATTTTGAATTTTTTTCTTGGATGCCCTGTTTGATTGTTTTTTCTTGTATGTTGATATGATGTTTGGATGTTTGAAAATGTTGCTTGGTTGTTATTGTTATTTATTTGGATATGGATATGTTTCCCCCTTAGAAATGAAATTAGAATAATTAATTGCCAACATGTGGACATTCCAAGTTTATCTCTAAAAAATCTTATGAAGTAGTGAAAATGATGTAGGTGAATGGCAATGAATATTATGAATGAGAAGAAATGCGATGGAAAACACCCATTTTGAAAATAAGAGTTTTAAGGCATAAAATAGGATAGAAGGGGTTAAAATAGCTATAAAATTCCCCTAACTAGGTTTAAATAGGTCAAAAAGACCTTTTCACCTATTCATTTCCACACTCGTCTTTCATTTTCACTCACTTGGAGGTTTGGACTAGTGAGGATGTGTTGAACCCTTGGTATTTGGTATTTGATTGTTGTCATTGATGTCAATAATGAAATTATAATGAGCATATGATATTCTTAACATCATTTAATTATCTTATTTGATGTCCTTCAATATTGTTCAAACAATATTGAAGACAAACACTTAAGTGTTATACAATTAACACTTAATGTTCACATTGGTTTAGAAAATGGTTTTAAAAAATAGTTTTGGTCTATGAGAAAGTCAACAAGGTTTTTTATCAGATAGATACAAACTATCATAGCTTTTTGGAAATACTTTTGAGTTAGCTAAAATTTCCCTTTGTTAATTTTTGCATAGCACATGTATGGAAAGAGAAAAAGTCTATTTATCATAAACAGTTACCAAATTGTTATGACAGTTTTAGAAGTTTTGAGCAGTTTTGGTCTAATGAAAGTTTAGGGTATGTACCTACCTCTAAAATTTTGACTTTATTGGCCTCTAAAACATCCAAAAGGTGGTTTTAATAGAATTTGGAGAATTGATGTGGAATTCCTTGTAGGTCAAATAGTTTGCAAGCAGATTTTTAACAGCAAAGAAGAGGGTAATGCTTTATGTTTTTGTTTTCATATTTTTGATTTGATTTTCATTGCAAAAGTTTATCAGAGGTAGAATAAGGGTTATATATTTCTTTTTCATTCATACATAGTAGTATTTGATCAGATATTTTAATGGAAAAAGAACATATATTTGTATATTAGATGTTTTGAGGAGAATAGAAGTATATCTTGCATTATGTTTTCAACAAGAAGTTGAAACTAATGATTCATGATTTGTGTTGTAATAGAGATGATCCTTTCATTTTATATATCATTTTTTCATTTTGGAAGTTGGTTCTTCTTGTATTCATGAAGTTGGTGCTTTGGGTGTAAGGGATTGGTGTTCCTTGGAACTGGTATTTCTAAAATAGGTGTTGGTGCTTCCCAAAGTTGTAGCTCTAAAATATTTTCCCAAGAGCCCAATAAAGTTTTAGAATCAAAGTGGTTTTTTACCCTAAGGGGTTTTCCACATTAAAATATTGTGTCACTTTTTTATTCATTAACTATCTTTCTCATTTGTTAAATTTGTATAACTTGTAATTGTTTCAAATTTTGAAAAGTATTTTAAATCACTAATTCACCCCCCCTCAATGATGTTTGTATTCCAAAAAGTGGTACCAAATAAAGGTTCCCTACATAAAGTTTAACAACTTTTGGTAGAGTTTGGTTGAGTGGAATACTTATCTTTCATGGCTCAAGATAGTTCTTCAAAGGCTCCTAATTTTTTATGGATCGAATTATGCTTTTTGGGAAGTAATGATGCAAACATATTTTTTATCTATTAATTTTGATGTTTGGGCTTCAATTTTTAATGGTTATAAAGTTCCTAATACTTTACCTACAGATCCTAATGAAAAGAGGAAGTATGAAACTGATATGAAAGCTAAATTTTCTATACTTAACAGTTTATCTAAAGATGTTTTTGTTAAAGTAATGCACTATTGTACTTCTAAAGATGTATGGGACAAATTGAAAAACACATATCATGGTAATGATAGAGTTAAAGAAGCCAAGATAAAACATTTGAAATCAAGATTTGAAGACATTAAGATGGGTAATGATGAAAAGGTAGAAGACTATCTCCTTAAGATAGATGAAATTGTAAATGGCATAAGAGGACTTGGTGAAAAAATTGATGATATTGATGTTGTAAAAAAAGTGTTGCGATCTCTTCCTGATAAATTTGATTCTAAGATATGTTCTATAGAAGAAACTAGAGATATTAACAAGTATACAATGGAAGATATTTATGGAGCACGTGTAGCATATGAAATGAGAAATTTATGCAAGCAGGAATCCACAAGCAAAGAGAAGCATTCAAGGTGGAAAAGAAAGTGAAGCAAGTCTCTTCAGAATCAAATGATCTCGATGTTCTTGAAGCAAATTTATCAAGGAAATTAACTATAGGAGTAGGTAAATACAAAGGTAAACTTCCTTTCAAATGCTTTAGTTGTGATAAAATAGGACACTTTACATCTAAATGTCCTTATAATAGTCATGATGAAGTAGATGATGAGAAAGAGAAATCAAGTAAAAATAAATTCTATAACAAAAATAAGTTCTTTAAGAAGAAGAAGAAAAGTTTGATTGTTGGTGTATTAGATAGTGAATCTAGTAGTTTTCAATGTGATGAAAATGAAGTTTCATTCATGGCTATAGAAACTACTTGTCAAGAAGCAGATAGTGATGATGATGTTGGACTTGTTGAGGCTGATTTAGAATGTGAATTTCTTTATGCACTTAAAAAGATCAAGGAATTAAAAAAGAATTTAAGTGTTCAAGAAAATCAATTCTTAAGGGAAAAAGAGAACTTTGAAAAAGAAACTAAGGAATTAAATCAACAAGTTATAGAATTGAAATTACAAGTTGAGAAACAAAAGAGAATTATCTTTGTCACTAAGGAAGAGTTAAGTTCTAAAGATCAGCAATGTACAAGGTTAATGAATGAAGTAGTATCATATAGAAGAAAGTTTAAAAAATATGAGAACACTACTTTGGATGATATGTTAAGGAAACAAAGAAGAACTAATTATCTAATAGGAATTGGTTTTGAAATTGGATAATGTTTTTAGCTAAAATGGATCTTTGTTATTTTTTGCATAACCCATGTATGAAAAGAGAAAAATTTTGTTTATCAAAAATAGTTACCAAATTTTTATGACAATTTTAGCAATTTTGAGCGGTTTTGATCTAATGGAAGTTTGGGGTACGTACCTACGTCAAAAATTTTGACTTTATTGGTTTATAAGTAGAGGATACATTCCTCCAAAACATCCAATAGGTGGTTTTTATAGAAGTTGTAGGATTGGTGTGGAATTCCTTGTAGACTGAACAGTTTGCAAGCAAATTTTTTACAATAAAGAAGAGGGTAATGCTTTATGTTTCTATTTTCATTGTAAAAGTTTGTTAGAGGTAGAAGAAGGGTTATATATTGCTTCTTCATTCATGCATATCAGTATTTGATCAGATCTTTTGATGGAAAAAGAAAATATATTTGGATATTGGATGTTTTGAGGAGAATAGAAGTATATCCTACATTATGTTTTCAACAAGAAGTTGAAACTAGTGATCATGATTTGTGTTGTAACAGAGATGATCTTCTGATTTTATATCTCACTTTTTCATTTTGGAGGTTGGTGCTTCTTGTATTCATGAAGTTGGTGCTCCTTGAAATTGGTGTAAGGGATTGGTGTTCCTTGAAATTGGTGTTTCTAAAACAGGGTGTTGGTGCTTCCCAGATTTGTAGCTCTAAAAGATTTTCCCAAGAGGCCATAAAGTTTCAGATTCAAAGTGATTTTTTACCCTAAAGGGTTTGCCACATTAAAATATTATGTCACTTTGTTATCCATTAGCTATCTTTCTCATGTGTTAAATTTTTATATCTGTTAATTGCTTCAGGTTTTGAAAAGTATTTTAAACCATTGATTCACCCCCCCTCTAAGTGGTGTTTGTATTCCAACAAGATGGTGGTCTCATTGTGAGAGAAAATTCTCAAGAGGGGTCATAGATATTAGCATCCAGCCAACTATGTGCCCCAGTAAGTCATCAAAAACCTCATTAACTTTAATTTTTCTAATTTGCAAATAGATGTTTGGATTATAGAGTGATTTGAATGTCTATATGCACATTTTCACCATTTTAGTGCTTTTGTAATGTTTTTTAGCACATTTTTTGTTTCAGGCCATCCAAAATTTCTAATGATGCATTAACAAAATGTAATAATGTGTTTATTTGTTATAGGAGATCCATGATCATAAATAGTGCATTGTGATGGTACAATGATGCATATAATTTAATAGGTAATGTGCAAAGGTAGGTCTACAATATATAGAATTTTTCAAATAGCAGATGATCCATGAAGGTTATTCTTATTATGAAAGTGAAATGATAGGTCAATTTAGGATAGTGATGTCCATAGTGTGAATGTCTTCATTGATGCCCAATTGGGAACATGTTTGCACAAAACCAAAAAAAAAGGATCAAAATCACAAAGTGAGAGGTTTGATCAAATAGATAGGTCAGATGGATAAGATGCTCCCATCTCAAGATATAGAGTTGGGAAAATATTATACCCTTCTCAAGATATAGAGTTAGAGTGAATGATTGGTTCATGAGTGAACCAATAGCTAGGTAGCTAGATGATTTTTACTTAGATTGATGTAGGATGATCACTTTTGATGTTGAAATTATTTTTTCATTTGTGTTGTGCAAATAGGTTTGAGGGTGTAAGCTCTACATTCACAATTTATATTATTGGCCTCTTGATATGATTATCCTATTGTTATCTTATGATATATAGGTGATATATAGATGTGGATTTGGATAATTTCTATAGATACCTCAATTCTGAGTGAACTAAGGTTTGTTGATAGTTGTGGCTGAGTGGTGGCACTCTGACCACAATATTTTTCACCTATTGTTAGGTGAGATGACTATCACTCTTGAGGATGTATATATGATATTGAGGATTCTAATAGTAGGGGATCTGATATATTATGACCAAGTGTAGGATGACATAATATGCAAAGATTTTTTTGAGGATAATGATATTAGTGATGATTGTATTCCATGGTTTTAGATGTTGTGGTATGATCCTCTTTCAATGGTATTAGCAGGTTTGATAGGAAGATTTCTCCTTCTAGATCGACAAGGATGTGGATGTTTTGTTGGATGGGGGTGTATAATATAGGACATGATTGGCCATCCATGGCATTTTTCATGGGGGAGTTGTATTCTTGCACATTTATATCATGAGTTATATTAGGTGGTATATTATTAAGTCATAGCTCTATCAATTGATGTTATTGTGTTAGAGATATGGATATGGGATCACCTACCTATCACTCGGCCATTTTGTGTATGATAGAGATGAAAATACATGGCGTACATGTATGTTTGTTTAGGTTTCATTGTCTATCCCTATCTAGCTAAGATAGGGTATTGGAGGCACATAATAGATGATATGGATGAGGTTGTGTGGGGGCCATATAGACATACATAGCCTTGGGCGGAGGATGATAATGAGATGGTATATTTATTTTTTCCTTGTTATTTATTGGGTCAATTTTCTTTAGTGATCAAGAGATTTTGCTTCTTAAGAGTACTTAGATAGTTTGGTTGACACCAGGTGATGCCATAGGGGCTAGCACACTATGCCCATGTACATTTAGAGAGATAGCATAGGGACATACATTAGATTATGAGGCATCAAGAGACGCTTATATAGAGATGATACAGTCACCATAGGGATGTTTTCTTAGGGATAATATGGTAGATGCAAGGATGGATGGCGAGTACTCATGATGGTTTAGAGATCATCCATTTCTAAGGTATAATGGTACAATAGATTCTATTCTATCTATTGAGGAGCAGTCAAGTGGTGGTGAGGATGATGATGATTAGGGTAGTGGTAGAGGTAGAGGCAGAGGTAGAGTCAGAGGCAAAGGCAGAGGCAGAGGCAGAGGTAGAAGTAGAGGTAGGTGCAAGGATGAACCTCTAGTTCTTGGTCGAGGTTAGGTAGCTATGATACCACCAACGATGGATATACCTCTAGGTTCAGTTGGTAGATTGGGTGGGGTACTAGTGGCTATGCCAAGGGTGTGTCATGGATGGGGAGGTGTGGTTATTGGAGCTATGATAGGGGCTAGTATGAGTAGTGTGGAAGTTGGTGATAGTGGTGGGACAAGTCCTAGTAATGTAGGGTTGAGCAAGACTGTGGATAATTTTAATGGAGGTAAAGTAGGCCAGTATGGGATAAGACATGGTGAGGGTGTGCAATTTTTTAGGAGATAGAGACATATGGTACAAGATCAACCTAGATCAGTACAAGTCTTGTTGCAACCACATTGACAACCACAACTACACCTATAGGGACAACCACCTCCAATTCAATAGCCTCATGTACCAAGGGAGTCATCATAGCTTAGAGCATGGGTGACTGTCATAGAGTCACAAATTTCATAGATTGGTGCCCATGTGTCTCAATTGGCTATTATGATATAGACATTTATTGCTTCTACAGCACTAAGGCCTCCACATCCACCTCTTAGTACAAATTTAGCTACCATGAGCGAGGAAGCACTAGGTTTACTCAATACATAGATTATAGGTGATGGCTTGAGTATCCCAAGTGAGCAAGGTCCTATAGAGAAAACATAGGGAGATGGGATTGGTGCCTCTAGTAATCAGACACCTTTGAATTAGACATAGATAGATGAGTTAGGTGCCCCTAGTGATATGACGATCTATCTTAGGCAGAAAATATTATTTTTATATGGATCTTTATTTTGTATTAGTTTTGATGATAGATGTATCATTAATGTACTTTTGTGGACTGTTTCATGACTATTATGAGCATTTTTTGATCAAGTGTAGTATCTTTGATGTCATTGTATCATGGATTGTACAAGTTTTTATTTATTTATATGAAGCTATATGATTGATGTTTCATATCTATATGCAGATGTTGGATTTGTTATTTATGGATGATGTGATGAATACTTCTATATGTTTTTTATGATGCAATGTACTTTTGTTCTATGTATGATTATGATGTGTAGATTAGAAATTCCCAATGTTTTATGTTGTGGATGTGAAAAATGCTTTTTATATGTGTGTGTGTGTGTGTGTGTGTGTGTGTGTGTGTGTGTGTGTGTATTTATATATATATGTATGTATGTATATATATATATATATATATATATATACATATACATATATACATAGATATGTATAAATGTATGTACATATATATACATAGATATGTATAAATGTATGTACATATATATACATAGATATGTATAAATATATGTACATATATATACATATATACATAAATATGTATATATATACATATCTATGTATATATATATGTGTGTGTGTGTGTATGTATATACATATATATACATCTATATATACATATGTATATATGTATATATATACATCTATATATATACATGTATATATACATATGTATATATATAGATGTGGGTGTGTGTGTATATATACACACAAATGAATGTGATATATAGATGCACATGTTGCAAATTTGATGATGTATTTAATGAATGTAATGAATTTCTATGGATTTATTTATTTTGATGGAAATGATATGAAAAATGCAATAGATAATAATGGTAATGTTATGTTGGATATGCTTAAATGATATAAATATATTTAAGGATGTGATGAAAATGAAATTAATATTTGATAAAATATGAAGATGAAACTAAATGTAATAGTGTACAATTAAATATGATAATAAAATTTAAATGGATTAAATGAACGATAACATGAGGTGACTAAAATGAATGGTAATGTAGATGAGTAATGAATATGATTTTTATGAGATTAAAGTGTAATCTAAAATTTTGAGATTGAAAGGCCACAAAAAAATTTTGAGACTCAAATGTCACCTAAAATGGTTCATGAAATAACAATATGAAATTTAAATAATGAAGAATGTGATATAATGAGTTAATGAAGTGCAACTAAATGCAACTTAATGTTCTGGAAAAATTCCATCATACTTGATCAAATAAATTCATTATGATGGTTTTTTTATTTTATTTTTTGGCATTCTCTTTCGATTTTAGTGTCATCTGGGATATCAAAAGGATGCCCTTAGTCTCATTAATATATGGTAATATCCCCTTTCATGCCAACCCTTGAATGATTTTGAGTAACCCAAAATGAAATGCAAGCTACATGAAAGCAACTAACTGTTACTTTTTGTAAAGAGATGTATATTATAGATCATCACTGAGCACCTAAAAAAAGGATATAGTACAATCACCATGAGTTGAACAATAGAAATATGAATACTTTATCATTCCAAAAATTGTATCAAAAATTTGTACATGTAATGCATTGTAACCATCAAAAATAAACTTGTTGCAGTAAAACATCAAGTCAAACATGGTACATAAACAAATTGGTAGATTTCAAATAAGATACCTGACCATTGATTTAAAGTAAAACTAGTTGAGGTACACATGGTCTTCCAATAGAGAGGAGGCACTTATAAATCGACATCAATTTCACTAAAAATCTCAGAATCATTGGATCAAAATAGCATAATCAGAAAAAATTTAAAAAGTTCATGGTTTCATCCTGGCTTCTCTAGTTTTTACATCATTGAGTTACTAGAAAACACATACCTTGTAGAAAAGAAGAATATTTTTTTAAAATTTGTGTCAGTGCTTGTATAAATAGAAAATATGTGGAATAGTGTTCATTTTTTATCATCCCTATAGAATAGAGTCATTGTGTGATTCATTTGTGTACTTTTGGGGGTGGCAAATATATACACATGTTTTGATTGAGTGTTTGTGGATTTTGAAGATCAATTTTGTATGATGTCTTCCAAAAACATTCCTCGGTTGATGTGTTGATTGGTTTGAGTATGATTTTGTGTGATTTGGAATAGTAATTTCAAAACTCAGTGGTTACCATTCATGTACCTGGTGTGGTTGGTTGTATAGATGTAATTGGTCAAAAGATAGAATGTGTGGCAGAACATAGAAACTATGATGCTCATTGAATGTTGGTCTTAAATAGGTGAGTATGAGATTCATAAACAAAGCATAGTGAGGTGAAGGTATCATGCCTTTATCAAATAAATTATTTGAGTGTAAGGCTATGATCATGGTAGGCTCTCCAGACTAGTCACAACAAGAGTCAAAGATGGTACAGGTATTTTTGAAGGATGGGGTGAAGAGGATGGTAAAATTTTGGCTAATAGAAAGTGGGTGTAGTAGCAGAGAATGGAGAAAATAAAAGCAAAACATGGGCAGAAAGAGCATGGTGGGATTTGTCATAGCATTATTTGCATAAATACAAGTACGATTCAACAGAGGCGAGCCAAGGTGACATAGCTCAAGATCAACTTGAGGAGGTTGATGGTAAGGTGGAGGACCTATCCCTATCATCATTGTTGTATACACTTAATAATTATCAAGTCAATTAATTATATATTTTAATACTTAGTTAATAAAGTTTCCTCTATTAACTTTAATAAATTATTTAATTTATTAAGTTAACTCACTTTTTGCTATTTAATTAAATATTTTTTTTATTTAATTAATATTATTCCTCTATTAGTATTAATAAATTATTTAATTTATTTAAATAATTCACCTAAGTTACACTATCTTAAGTCTTCTAAATAATCCTATTAAGTGATTTATTTAAAATTCTTAATTATACACTCACTTAAATGACTAAGTCTTCTATTCCACCTAGTCAAACCATGTCATGTGCCACCTCATAGTTGCATCAATAATTAATTTTAATTAATTATTAAAAATATTATTTATCCTCACCCATGTGTCCTATTTTTATGGGGTTAAAAGAGGATATGTGACCTTGATTAACTCAACCTCTGAGACACATGTATCTAGGTGACCAAGTACACTTTCACTTCCTTTGTTGACTTGGAGTCAGTCAATCCACCTTATGCACTCAATAGTGGCTCATAAGACACTTTTCCATGGAGTCCTCCCTAAAGCTAGAGTTCTCTCAAGAAGTCTTGATGAGATGTATGCCAAGTGTCTTACCTCTCCCTAAGTTTTCTCTCACATCTCAACTAAACCCTTAATTTCCTCCATCTCTCCAACCAAGTCAATCTCATCTATCGATGGTGTTGCAAATATAAGATAGGCTAAATTACTAAGAGGGGAGGGGTGAATCAGTAACCAATAAAACTTAATCTAAATTCACCAATTAATCGTTGATCTAATTGCATGCATAAAAAAACTAAATGCATTAAACATTCATAACACTTTAACACACAATGTCATAACCTAGAAACTTTCCAAATAGAAATTAAAACTGGGGTGGGAATGATACCCACAAGCTTTAGTACTGTAGTATAAAGTTGGTATGTTAAGGCTTACAATTATCACTTTTGATGATCTGCCCTATTAGGAGCAATAAGGACTGCTAGGTCCACCTTGCAAAAGGATTTACAAACATACAATGAAGGATGCACTCAGTAAAGAGATTTTAAAAATACTATTAAGTCTACCTTATGAAAGGATTTAACTATTCCACCTGTTAGGATGAACCAGTAGTTGATCTCTGATCTGCAACCTTGATTTGTTGAATGAGATTCCTTTGAGTGTAATGATCACCTTGTTGCGATAGATAAATCTTTGTTGCTCCTTATATTTCTTGTAGCCTTTGTATTTCTACTCTTAGTGTGTCTCATATATTTTCATTATATATCATCATGCTTTGGATGTGATACAATAAATTACATATATACCAATCCAAATACAATTCATCAAAGTTGGCTACCATACAAGTTTCACCAAAATGCAGAAAGTTGGCCCAACTGCTGGTACTTAGGTTCTAAAGACACACTCGGTGAGGTTCTGACACTTGGTAACCATTGTCAATGCTCAGCATCATCATGCACTCAGTAGATGTGGAAAATCAAATCATACTAATCACTTCCAAGTAGTCTAAACTTAGTTTACACTGGTGACTCGATGAACACTTTGAAACTCATCATATAAACTAAATTGCTTGGTTGACACTGCATAGCTCAGTCAACACTATCATTGCAAGCTTAGTATAAACTAAATCACTTGGTTCACACTGTATGGGTTGGTCAACATTGGATTCACATTGTTGAAGCTACGAACTCAGTAAGCACTGGAGAACTCAATTTGCACTGAGAAACTCAATAAACACTATGAAGCTCAATTTACACTGATAATCACCAACTTGGTAGATATTGCTTGGTGCAAATTGAATATTGTTCCTAGAACTTGATAGTAACTATAGAACTCAGTAGATCCTAAATTACTTGGTTGACATCGTTAACTATACTATAAGCTCAATAGCTACTAACCATCTAAATGTGTGTGTGTGTGTGTGTGTGTGTGTGTGTGTGTGTGTGTGTGTGTGTGTTACTAATAAAAAACTTGATTGTAATGTCAACAATCTCCCTCTTTGGCATCAGTGACAAAAACACTTATCAATCAAAATTGAATTCTCAAAAGTTCAAAACAATCTTTAGTCTCCATCCTGTGTCTTCAACTCAGTAACATACTCTATTTTTGAATTTTTTCAAAACTTCTTTTGTAAGAGAAGTTTATTTGAATATTTGTACATGTACATGTATAATATCATGATGCTCCCCCATACATATATATTCAATATACTTTACACATTATATAAATCTTCTCATCTTCTCCCCTTTTATTGTATCATTACATATTTCATCTTGTATTACATCTTCTCCCCCTTGTTGATGCCAGAGGTGTTAGCTACATGGTAATGCCAAAATGTGACAAGAAGTTAGAATGTACCTTTAAAATCAGAGACATTGTTTTGTGCAACACCTTGCTCGCGTGTAATGCAATCTGAACTTCTACTAATAATTTAATCATGTGATCAAATATGCAGAAGTTGTTATCATGGATGAGAGTTTTAGCATATGTAATGTATTTTTGTAATGCATCCATGTTTGGAAGAATCATGCCTTGTATATCTACAAGTGTAGCCCTTTATCCTAGCTTCTTCCCTTAGTAATTATGCTTGCACATTAGTCAAAAATCTAATCTTTATGTAATGAGTAGAATTGTAGCTCGAATCAAGTGACAACTGGAGTACACTTTCCTTCAAATCTTTGTCTTTCTTGGAAATTCTATCTTTGATTTCCTATGTGAAGATAGATGTGTCACATAGCTTACCAAAAAAAGAGATGACATTGTTGGTAGAGGTTTCTAATGAGCTAAGAATAGTAGACAAGTCTACTTGGTATAGTGCAATCTTTTGTGCTACTAGCTCCAATACTTTGTTCTCAAATTTCTTCTCTTCTCTTTACAACAATTTCTCTTGCCCATTCAAATCTTCATTGAATTTTTGGACCACTTTTGCTAATTAAGCCAAAATAGGTCAAGAAATATCAACATCAGTACTTAGTGGTTCTGCAAGAATGTTCTTTATATCTTCAAGAACTTGATGTTCTTTGTTTCTTTCTTCTCTAAGCCTATGTTGCTTAGCTTTCTTCTGAAAAAGCTCTCCTACTATATGCATTTGATCAGGATTTAGAGTAGACATATCCCAATTTAGAATAATTATATCTTCATCAAGATCAATGTCTTCTTCCTTATCTTTTCCTTTGTTATAAATCTTAGTACTCAGTTGAGGCTTGCTCTCATCTATCTTTGTACTGACTATTTGCATACTTGGAATAGTAATGATAGTGGAAATGGAACGACTGGTAGCAATGTGATTTTTTTTCCAAGTTTTGATGCAACTACTAATTTTTGACATTTCTTTCTCTTTTCCTTTTATTGGCAAATTTTTCATTGATTTCAAAGAGGGATAAATATGGAAAATTGTAATTGTAAGGTGGAGAAATAAGAAAAAGTGTAATTGATGGTTATATTTTGAATTATACTAGTAAGTTTTGCTCCATGAAAAATTTGATTTTAGAGTTATAAGGGATGTAATCCTTTCAAAACATGAATACAATGTTTTTACTATGTTATGGTTATTTATTTTGATTGGTATGATAGCATGTTTGGCACTTGCCCAATTTTCCCAAAATGTTGCCATCAATGCCAAAGGGGGAGATTGTTGGCAATATGACCAATCAATCAGATAAGGTAAGTTATATGGTTCTCATTTATGGCAACATATTTGTTTTTTATATTAGTCATGATTATTCGTAAAGGAAAATTGTCTAAGTATTAGACAGTGTTATAGCAGCATGACAGATTTGATGATAGCAAAATATTCCCTAGGAATATTCTCTTGATTAGTTAACTAGATATGC
Source organism: Cupressus sempervirens (assembly GCA_028749045.1). Lineage (NCBI taxonomy): Eukaryota > Viridiplantae > Streptophyta > Pinopsida > Cupressales > Cupressaceae > Cupressus > Cupressus sempervirens. The sequence goes on along the minus strand of CM053791.1, from coordinate 679,932,533 downwards.
ATGACATCATCTTGATGATGCATACCAATGTGCATGTCCATACGATCAACCGAGTTCAAGTTATGAAGGAATTAGTGATGCAATGATGTTACAATGCAAAACAAAGCATGTCAGTAGAATGAGTTAAATGACTTGAATAATTATTTTAATTATTAATTCTTGATGAACTAACTCTAAGGATGATATGTGAGTTGACTAAGGAAGAAATTGTTAATTTGTTTGGTATATGTAAAGAACTTCAATTGTGAAGTTAGTATGCAATATGTATCATGAAAAATACCATGTGAAGTAATGATATGTGATGCGAGATATGATGCAATTTGATGTATGTGTAGTTATCCTTTATGTAAAGAACTGACATTCAAAAGAATTGCAAAATATAGCAAGTAATCCAGTTATGCATAGTTGCTAAAATTTAGAAGATTTCCAAAGTATAGCAAGTGATCTAGTTTTGTATGTATATCTATTCTCTTGAAGAACTTATCTGTATAGTTGCATGTTAGGGTGGTGAGCTCTTCTTGCACACATTTGTATATGATCTACCAACTCCTAATAGGGTTGAGGCTTCTAACAATGCCTAGTCTCCTAATAGGGACTCAAGATACTATACATTCTTCATAGACTCCTAACAGGGTCAATATCTATAACTGGATTCTTTATATAGTGAATCATCTTGTGGGTTCCATCCCCACCGTGGTTTTCCCTTAGCCAAGGTTTCCCTAGTTAACAAAATATGGTGTTATGAGTTCTCTATGTATGGTTGTTTATTTTTTTTAGCACTATTGGTTCTCTTCCTTACACATGTGGAAAAGTAATTTATAATATTCAGTTATGGGTAAAGAGATTGAAAATATTGATTCACCCCCCCCCCCCCCCCCACCCTCTCAATATTATCTATTTCTAACAATTGGTATCAAAGCCTACTTATTTATAAGAGGCTTATTAGCTTGAATAAGAAAAATCTTGAAGAAGCGCTTGAACAGATTGATCTCATTACTGATGAAAGAGATGGACTTAAAGAGAGATACAAAGATGCAAAAGCTTACATTGGTGAAATAATGGACAAGATAGATGATTTGAAGCAAAAAGGACCTTGTGAGAAAACTAGTGATGATGATATTGAAGATCGAAAGAAAGAAAATGAGATCCTAAAACATGAGTTAAAGATAGTTGAACTCAAGTTAAGTCTTAAGAAAAATGGAGGAAAGAACAACTCTGACATAAAAGCTGAAAACGTAGATCTAAGATCCTAGTTAAGCAAGGTAACATCTAAATTGGAATCTATCAAGTTGGAACATGAAGAATTAGAAAAAAAAAACACTATTTTGAAAGGTGAGTTGGTGCAAACCAAACAGAAACTTGAGAAATTATATACCAGTAGTGAAAAGGTTGAAGAAAAAACATATGTACAAAGACCCAGTTATGACAAGACTAGACTTGGATTTTTCCTTGGACAATTTGCCAAGAAATCTATTGAGGGAAAAGAACCTGATACTCCTCAAGTCAAGAAGGATCTAAGAAAAATAGATGATACATCTAAAGACAAAGAGTGTTATTCACTCTGAGAAATCTAAAGAATCTAATCAAGATAAGGATAACAAAAGAAAGGAATAATGAACCAAGAAGGATGTACCTATATGCCAATTATGTAATAACTTTGGACACAAAAAAGTTTTGTAGAATATATAGAAGAAACCTTAATAGGAATCAGAATCATAGAAGCAACAATGAAAGAAATGATGACAATCTAAAGGAAGAAATGAAGGAGCTAATAGAAGAATTTAAGGAAACATTTGTAAAAGTAAGAGAAGATGTGAGTTCTCACACACACAATTCAAGAATAAGTTCATCCTAATGTAATTGATAAGATAGTAAAGTCACATATTGTTTGTGACTCCTACCAAAATTAAGCACTCTCAATGGAATAGAGCATTAGTTATTAATAACTAGTGTTAGAAAGAATATCATGGGTTGTGTAGTTAATAGTATGTACTAGACATGGAGAGAAGTCTACAGTGAAGTGTGCATTTCTTAATATGATTAGGATAAGGATATATAAGAAGAATAAACTCTCTGTTATACAAAGATAGTATACAAAACTAGTGGCAGATATGCATTTAATGCAAAGTAAAAATTGCAAAAGATTTAAAGGACACAAACTAATTTACAAACATCATTTGTTTGTATGAAATCTAAATGCAAGATCAAAAAAAGATTTTAAGTGCTAAAAAGGTTTGCAAACACGTGAGTTCACCAAAAACCCTAATACGCAAAGTTAAGGTATTTTTTGAATTTTTTGAGCATAACTTTTTAGAAATGGCAAGACAAGAAGTTTTTAATGTGAGTAATAGACCTAGATACAATTTCAAGAAATAGCCATTTGTTTCTTTGCTTGATGACCTCGTTGGAGCATTTTTGCAAATTCTCAAAAATGTTCTTCATGTCAAAGATATAAGAGGCTATATTCATTGCAAAATTGAAAGCATAGGTGATACAAAAATTCATAAGGAATTGGAGAAAATGTGCAAAAATTATTTGTCACTAAAACCAGAACATGGATACCTAGAACAACTTAACCTAGTTAAGCATATGTTCTTCATGGACTTCAACAATCATGAATATACACAGATAATTCTAAGTAGAGTACATGATGATCTTCTATGGTTGGGAGATTCTATCATATGTATTGATAGTGACCTAATTCACAAAGTCGCAGGTTTAAACAATGAAGGATGTAATCCAGTGAACATAAATATTGTGCACAAGATAGTTGAGACAAATCTCAACACATATTTTTGGGATACAAATCCAATCATGGATCTAGGATAGATTTAGTACCTACAGGATTTCTTCATGTTTCTTACCTGGCAGTAAAAGGTGAAGATGTTAATCTATGCGACATTATCCAAACATAGTTGTTGGATAATATATCAAGAATCAAGAGGTATAGGAGCACAGTCTTTAGGTTTGAATCCCTACTGACTCACATATTCTTCTATGAAACTAAAAAGTTTCTTGGAATCATAAATTAGGATGGAAGTGAGTGTGCAATTCAAACAATCACTCATGCATACAGAGCTAGAACTGAAATAGTCAGAGACAATGATATTGAGAACATAATGAAATCTTTCCAAGTTGAAATGAAGCAAAGGTATAGGATAGCTCCTATGCTAGTGGAGAAATATAAGGATGAATTGTGCTTCATGGTTGAAATAAATTTCACTTGTATGGAGGTTGCAGTTCCTCGAGTTAAGTTTATTGAACCTATGGGTTACGAGATGAGTGAGGAATTAATTGAAGGATACGCACAGATAATCCTACACTCAAATTTTGATTCTGAATTTCCTAGATGGGGGACATATATTGAAAATATGAGAGAAGTTAAGACAGGTCAAATAATAAAGGAATCCAAGAAGAAGGTGGAAAAAGTGATTGATTTTATTTTGAAGGAATCAAGAATGACAAGAAAGGGATAGCCATGGAAATGAAGGCCAATGGTCAATCTAAGCTATTGACCCCTACACCCATTGCAATGGTTAGACCTACTGAAGAGGTCACAGTTTCCTAGACAAGTGTGCAAGCAACTACTGTGTCATATGCAATAGTTATATAGCAGCAACCACCAAAGAATCCAGAGAAGGCTAAGGAAGCACCAGCACCAAGGAAATCTACAAGGCTTTAAAAGACCAAAACACCTCCTAAGAAGAGAGTCAAGAAGACTACAAGTGGTCCAAGCAAGAAAAGAAGAAGCTTGTAGATTAGTTCTTCTAAATCTGAAGAAAAAACTAGTGATAGACCTATAGAGCCAACTAATCAGAAAGCAATAACCTCAATCAGGAAAAAGGCATGGAAACCCAAGGATGAGAATCTCAACATGAAAATTATTAATGATAATAATTTTGTGCAATTAAGAAAATATTATGATTTGTACAATAATATGGATAGAAGAAAGCTAGAGAATGTTATAGTTAGAAATATGATTCTTAAAGATAAAAGGTTTGATAGTATAAGAGGATAGATACCTGAATATCTGTATAATAGACTAAGAAATGGAAAAAGTAGAGTAATAGAAGAAGATAAGAAAATAAGAATTAATATTTTGAAAAAGCTATGCATTGTAAACAATGAGGAAGAAATAATAGAAATTCTAAAAGGTCTAGCACCACTATTGAGGAACAAAAAGAGATCTATTCTCCTCATGGGAGGAAATTGTGAAGAAGTAAATGTGGAAACTAAAAGGGCTATAGTCACATATATGTCTACTATGCCAAAGAAGAGTGCACAGCCAGAGAAGCCAAGCCCTATGACAGAAAAGAGTGCATAGCCAGAGAAGGCAAGCCCTATGTCAGAAAAGAGTGCACAGACAAAGGAAGCAAGTCCTACTATAGTTAGTCCACCTCATAGTTTTGAGAAACCAATTCAAAGTGATTCACCCCATATTACCATTGGCAGTGAATCTATGAAAGTGGATGAGACCAATGTGATAGTTGATAGAACTGAGGACCCATTTAAAGTTTTGGTGCTAACATTGTTGGCAATATTGAGGATTATAGCAACTCGTCTAATGAAGAAGAAGATCAGGAGCCAAAGGAGGAAGATGCACTTTTTGTAAAGAAAATTGAATCTAGCATTAAACAAAAGTTCTCTTAGAAATTGCAGCAGCAACACTCTCTACACCACCTTCACAAGTACCAATGGTCTCAAAAGCAATAGAACGGTCAGATAAATAAGATGAGGTGCAAAATCTCATATATTCTTTGAGTAAATTTCTTGAGAAGAAGAAATCAGTCAAGTCCATTGAAAAGACTTTCACTTCAATTCTGGACAGAATGGAAAAGATAGTAAGCCCTGTTGACACACCTGCAAATATTCAATAGTGCATAGCAATTTTGTGTAAAGTTTTTGATAATGAGTTCACAACACTTACTAATGTGGCTACAATTCAAGTGTAAGAAGAGCATGATGGTAAACTCCTTAATACCATGTGTACAAATATAAGGAATGATATAGAAACTTTGAATGTATGCATTAAGGCATTAAGATAGAGTATAGAAGAACGAAAATAGGCTTATGCTAAGTGCAACTTGGCATACATCCAACTTCAAAGTTTTGATGATCAAATCAAAGATAAGGTAACTGAGCTTCAGATGCTCACTGAAAACTTTCTAAAATAGAATCAAAAGTTAGATACCATTAAGCATACAATGCAAACACTTCATGATAGCATAACCTCAAAACTCAAGCAGTGAAAGAGAAAGATTTGAAGAGATTCACTCTTTTGAGAGATCACTTATCCCCACAAGTAACACTTCTAGAAAATAAATTGGAGGAATGCTTGGCAGAAAAGTCCTCATATGAAAAATTTGTGGCTATAGATTTGAACACCACAGAGCTAGCTACATATGCCTTATGTGTGCTAATTAGTTTATCGGATGCACTGAAAGATAGTTGGAAGAAACACCTTAAGTAGTTGAGGAATGATTCAAGTGATTATTTTTCCAAGTTTTGATGTAGCTACCAATTTTTGACATTTCTTTCTCTTTTCCTTTTATTGGCACCTTTGTCATTGATGTCAAACGGGGAGAAATATGGAAAATTATAATTGTAAGGGGGAGAAATAAGGAAAAGTGTAATTGATAGTTATATTTTGAAGTATAGTAGTAAGTTTTTCTTCAATTAAAACTTGCAATCAAATTTATAAGGGATGTAATCCTTTTAAAACATGAATAAAATGGTTTTACTATGTTATGGTTATTTATTTTGATTGGTATGACAACATGTTTGGGACTTCGCCAATTTTCCCAAAATGTTGTCATCAATGCCAAAGGGAGAGATTTTTGGAAATATGACCAATCAATCAAATAAGTTATATGGTTTTCATTTATGGCAACATATTTGTTTTATAGATTAGTCGTGATTATTCATGAAGGAAAATTGTCTAAGTATTAGACAGTGTTATAGTAGCATGATAGATTTGGTGATAGCAAAATATTCTCTTAGAATATTCTCTTGCATAGTTAACCAAAGATACATGGCATCATCCTAATGATGCATACCAGTGTGCATGTTTGTATGATCAACCGAGTTCAAGTTATGAAGGAATTAGTGATGCACTGATGTTATAATGTAGAACAAAGCATGTTAGCAAAATGAGTTCAACAACTTGAATAATTGTTTTAAATATTAATTCCAAATAAGATGACTCTAAGGATGATATTTGAGTTGACTAAGGAATAAATTGTTAATGTGTTTGGTATATGTAAAGAACTTCAATTGTAAAATTAGTATGTGATATATATGATGAAAAATACCATGCGAAGTAATGATATGTGATGCAAGATATGATGCAATTTGATATATGTGCAATTATACTTGGTGTGAAGAACTAAAATTCAAGAGAATTACAAAGTATAGAAAGTAATCTAGTTATGCCTAGTTACTAACATTTAGAAGCTTTGCAAAGTAGTTTTGTATGTATATCTATTCTCTTGAAGAACTTATCTATATAGTTGCATGTCAGGGTAGTGGGCTCTTCTTGCACACATTTGTATATGATCTACCAACTCCTAACAGGGTTAAAGTAACTCCTAATAGGGTTGAAGCTTCTAACAAGGCCTAGTCTCCTAACAAGGACTCAAGACACTATACATTCTTATAGACTCCTAATAGGGTCAATATCCTTACCTAGATTCTTTATATAATGAATCATCTTGTGGATTCCATTCCCACTGAGGTTTTCCCTTGGCTAGGGTTTCCCTAGTTAACAAAATATAGTGTTATTAGTTCTCTCTATGTATGGTTGTTTATTTTGGTTAGCACTATGGAAAAGTAATTACTAATATTTAGTTGTGGGTAAAGAGATTAAAAATATTGATTCACCCCCCCCCCCCCCCCACCCTCTCAGTACTATCTATTTCTAACAATTGGTATCAGAGCTTACTATTGTCATAGAGGTTTGCACCCTTGTCCAAAGTCTTACATAAGGACAACCTTGTGAAACATGGAAACAACCTCCAAGTTGTGGGACTTGAACTATGAGGATGAATCTCTGGAGAAGGCTGGCTTCCTCTTACTATCAGGGTGCACCTAACTACTCTTAGAGAGGAAAAGGGAGAAGGAAAGTATGAAAAGCAAATCTATGTATTCTAACCTAAGGGGGTGATGCACCAAAATAGAGTGTTTAGACAAATCTCTGCCCATGCATGCACTATAGAACCAAAATGAAACTAAGGATATACATATTCAGACTTGCTTTAATCTAATAATCACATGTAGATCAGAAGACCAAGATAAATGACACAAGGAAAGAGAGATTCACTTATATTATCATTCATTGGCCAATAGGAGATACAGTCACACAAATTACAAATTTTCACAAAACACTAGTGGAGGCAAAGAGTTCTTGCACTTTCACACCAATGGCTGAAAGAGATAAGGAAAAAAATAATGCAGTTCAAAGGCATGGGGGAATTTACACTAAAAATTTGCAGAGCAATAACATAGAAAATAGAGAAAGGTCGACCTGAACAAAATCTACAAAAATTGCCTTTATAGTTCAGGCATAACTGAGATGTCCTCTAACTATAATTACTTTGTAATCACTGCATTGAAGTCCTATAGAGAAAAATCATGGGGATTCAGAAGAAAATCCGATCTGAGCACAGATCCAAATGATCGATATCTAATCTTAGTTGGAACAGGGACCTGAGAAGGCAGAAACGGTGCCATTAAACAATTCTAATCGGGTAGATAGATAGGATCAAAGGTGGTGGTGCATTTTCCTACATTTAGCATTCATTCGAGGGTGGTTGGCATCAATCACAGGGATCTAATATTGCAAAAAAAAAAAGCCTCAATTTTCCCCTGTTTCTAGCTTGTGAATCAACAAGGTCAGCAAGTCGACCTAACTCTGCAAGAAAAATAGGCCATGTGGGCCAATCAGTTTATTTCATTCTTCCACCTTGCAAGTCTCCACATGGTTAACCAACCTCTCTTACTAATTGTGCCAGCTCCTAACTGTGACTACCTCAAGAAATCATGTCGCTTTCACTCTCAATACCCTAACTGGGCCCACAAAGACACGTGTCACTTAGGTGCTTCCCTGCAAAGTTTAACTTCCTTGCACCTTCATATTGCGAGAAAGCATTGATTGTTGATCTTCGAAAGATCAATGACCGTGAAGATTCTCCATTTACTACGCATGTCCTCTCAAAATTCTTGGGCCCATGAAACACTTGGCAGCTGACTCAACCTAACTTGGCCCCATCTGGCATAACTCTGGCACACAACTAGCATCGCCCTGCAACATGTGGAATGGACCTGACCCCACAAGGACATGTGGTAGTGAGGCACTTACCCGCAATATTTAAAGTCCTCGCATCTTGATATTGTAGGGAAGCCTTGGCCACAAATCTGTTTGCATTGGGCGGTGAGAATTCTTTGCACATCACTCTACAAGAAGGGTGGGCTCGTGATGTCACGCCAGCCATGCGTCAAAAGGGCACATACCTGCAATACATAAAATCCTTACATCTTCATCTTATGGGCATGTGTCAACCATGGATCTGTGAAGAACTGACGATGATCAAAACCTGCACCTTCTAAACCTCTGTGCATATCCATCATGACATCATCTAGACATGTGTTGCCAGGGTGCTTGCCTGCATTGTCAAAAAGTCTATCAAAAAATAAAATGTGGGGGAGTGGGCACCAATGGAATCACCAGCTCATCTTGCCACCTATACATCTGGTCTATGATATCCTAAAGAGGATGGACCCACCTGAATCACGTGTCACCAAAGGGCTTTCCCGCAAAGTTTAAAGGTCAAGCATTTTCAAGATGCGAGAAAGTGCCCACCGTAGATCTGCACGAGATTTGACAGCGCAGAAAGTTGTAGGCCTGCGAAGCAAAAATGGGAAATACACTAAGGTTTTAATCATTTAATTTTGTATTTTCTAGGAAATTAAATAATGTTAAATCTTGGAACTAGCCGTTAGGCAGGGCAAGCATTTGAATTCAATTTTTTGGCAGGGGGGGGAAAATAGGAAACACTTACTTATTTAGAAGAGGCTTAATAGCTTGAATAAGATCCCTATGGATATGGAACAATCAAAGAAGAATCTTGAAGAACCACTTGAACAAATTGATCTCCTTACTAATGAAAGAAATGGACTTAAAGACAAATACAAAGATGCAAAAGCTTACATTGCTGAACTAAAGGACAAGATAGATGATCTGAAGCAAAAGGACCTTGTGAGAAAACCAATAATGATGATATTGAAGATCTAAAGAAAGAAAATGAAATCCTAAAACATGAGTTAAAGATAGTTGAACTCAAGTTAAGTCTTAATAAAAATGGAGGAAAGAATGACTCAGACATAAAAGTTGAAAATGCAGATCTGAGATCCTAGTTAAGCAAGGTAACATCTAAATTGGAATCTATCAAGTTGGAACATGCAGAATTAGAAAAATACAACACTATTGTGAAAGGTGAACTAGTACAAACCAAACAACAACTTGAGAAATTATATACCAGTAGTGAAAAGATTACAAAGACAAAGTTATGACAAAACTAGACTTGGATTTTTCCTTGGACAACCTACCAAGAAATCTATCAAGAGAAAAGAACCTGATACTCCTCAAGTCAAGAAGAACCTAAGAAAAATAGATGATACATCTAAAGACAAAGAGAATGTTACTCACTCTAAGAAATCTAAAGAATCTGATCAAGATAAGGATAACAAAAGAAAGGAATCTCATGCTTGGTGTGATGAACTTGAGCATATTGAAGATGATTACAAAGGTAAGTCTTTCAAACCTATTTCAAATTTTTATTATCATAATTGTCAAGGATATGGATATTATGCAGTAGACTATAAGAAACCTAAATTTGATAGTAATAATGTAAATAGTAGAATGTCTAGGAACACTAACCATGCAGGCAATAGAAGAAGATCTCGCAGTAATGAAATTGGAGAAAGAAGACAAATTGTTTGTTATAGATGCAACAATCTTGGACACATAGCAAGGAATTACAGAGCACCTAACAACCAGAATAATGAACCAAGAAGGAATGTACCTATATGCCAATTATGTAATAACTTTGGACACACGAAAAAGTTTTGCAGAATGGATAGAAGAAACCTTAACAGGAATCAGAACCATAGAAGGAACAATAGAAGAAATGATGACAGTTTGAATGAAGAAATGAAGGAGCTAATAGAAGAATTTAAGGAAACATTTGTAAAAGCAAGAGAATTTGGGAGCTCTCACACAGTTTAGGAAGAAGCTCATCCTAATGTAACTGAAAAGATAGTAAATTCACTTATTGTTTGTGACTCCTCCTACTACAATTAATTACTCTCAATAGATTAGAGCATCAATTATTGATAACTAGTGTTAGAAAGAATATCATGGGTTGTGCAATTAACAGTATGTAGTAGACATTGAGGGAAGTCTACAGTGAAGTGTACATTGCTTAATATGTTTAGGATATGGATATATAAGAAGAATAAACTCTCTGTTATAGAGAGATAGTATACAAAACTAGTGGCAAATATGCATTTAATGTGAAGTATGATTGTGAAAGATTTAAAGGATACAAATTGATTTGCAAACATCATTTGTTTGTGCAAAATTTGATTGCGAGATCAAAGTAAGATTTGAAGTGTTAAAGAGTTCTGCAAACATGTGAATTCACTAGAAACCCTAATACACAAAGTTAATGTATTTTCTAAATTTGTTGAACATAATTTTTTAGAAATGGAAAGACAAGAATTTTTTAATGTGAGAAATAGACCTAGATACAATTTCAATAAACACCCATTTGTTTCTTTTCTTGATGACCCTATTGGAGCATTTTCACAAGTTCAGGAAAATCTTCTTCATGTCAAAGATATAAGAGGTTATATTCATTGCAAAATTGAAAGCATAGGTGACACAAAAATTCATAAGGAATTGGAGAAAATGTGCAAAAATGATTTGTCAGTAAAACAAGAACATGGATACCTAGAAAAACTTAACCTAGTTAAGAATATGTTCTACATGGACTTCGACAATCATAAATGGACACAAATAATTCTAAACAGAGTACATGATGATCTATGGTTGGGATATTCTATAATATTTATTGATAATGACCTAATTCATAAAGTCACAAGTTTAAAAAATGAAGGATGGAATCTAGTGAACATAAAGAATATGTGCAAGATAGTTGAGACAAATTTCAACACATGTTTTGATGGCAGAAACATGAAGGTCAACAGCATTCAGGATGATGGAGTAAGACTAATTTGCAAAAATTTTGGATACAAATTCAATCATGGATCTAGAATAGATTTAGTACCTACAGGATTTCTTCATGTAGCTTACCTAGCAATAAAATGTGTGTTGGAATTCTTTTATAATAACTAAGAGGGGGGGTGAATCAATGAACACTTAAAACTTTCTCAACCATGCATGCATTCATTGTGTGTTAACCTAAACTAATATGTTATTGTAACATCAACATGTAGAAATATAAAGCATAAAACATAATATATCCATCAGTACACTTAACGCAATGATTTAACATGGAAACCCAATTTGGGAAAAACCATCAATAACATGCTACTCATTTTTCACTCTTCTGAAGTGATGCCCTATTAAAGGCCAACCCTGTTAAAGGTTACAACACACACTATTAAATTTGACCTGGTTAAGGGATTTCAATCACCCTATTAAAAGTGAGCCTTGTTAGAGGACTTTAGGCCATTCACTTGGAATGCCACGCTCTTAAAGGATTTTCCAATGATTTTTAAGTCAACCTTTCTCCAAAGGATTTACCCTAATCTGATACAATTGTTAGAAAGTAATAGTAGAGCTTTGATCTTATACAACTTAGAACCTTACTTGCAGATTATAGATCACTATTTAGTCCTCATCTCTACTTTTCTTCCAATCTTTGTAGCTCTGACAACTTGTTCACCCTTCAAGCATTCATCCTCTTTAAGCCTTCTTACTTAGCTCACCATTATAGACTTCTTCTCTTGGGTCACTTGATGAAGCAAACCCTCTTCCTGCTCCTTGTCAAATTTTCACTTCCAAAACTCTCTAACCTTAATCCAAAATTACTTCATGACTAGACATCCCTAAATATAGGAAATTAGAACTCTTTTCCCACTCATTATCCATCTCAAAAATTAGAGTTTTTGAGGAATTAGGTAGGATACAATGTATCTACCCCATATCTTTTATTCTCTAGAAACTTCTCCTAGAATTCACTTGAATTTTCCTTCAAAATGGTTTACATAAGATTCTGTGCCTCCAGCTCATCAATCTTATCTTCCTTCTAATTCACAAGTTCCAAGAAAACAAACTTGTTGTCTTTTATTTGGTGAATCTTCGATCTTTTTCATAGTGCAGTAGTTTAGCATTATCAATTTACTGATGCTTGGCACATACTGTATTACTTAGCATCTACTATAATATCACTCGACATCAACTAGATTTTATTGATGCTTGGCATCAACTAAAAATCACTCAGCATCTACTAACTTGCTCGACACCTATTAGTTTGCTCAACATCCACTAGAAATTGCTTTCAGCTAGCTCCAACTAACTTTTTGCTTGGCTTGTACTAACTTTGCTCGGCACCTTCTATCAACTTAGTCAGGTTTAGAAAATTATCTTTGTCCAACCTTTTTCTTATAAACTTTCTAAGTGTAGCCAATTATTTTGCAACCTCAAAGTAGATCATCAATACATTATGTTATCACTTTCTTAATTGATTCTTGCACTTCAATACATAATCATAACTCAACCTTTCTCTAGGTACTTTTGTTACATCTTGTTGATCAAATCCTCCTCATCAATCAACTAAGTGATACTGCTTGAAACATATAAGCAATTATCTTACCAACATGTGGCAAGTTTGACATCAGTGATAAAACATTGATTGAAAACACTTCTTCAATAGTTCTCTTACTCAAATGATCTTTTCAATCATATATCAACAAGGTGAAGATGTTAATCTATGCAACATTATCTGAACACATTTGTTGGATAATATATCAAGAATCAAGAAGTCTAGGGGTGCAGTCTTTAGGTTTGAATCCCTACTAACTCACATATTCTTCTATGCAACTAAGAAGTTTCCTAGAATCATAAATTGGGATGGAAGTGAGTGTGCACTGCAAACAATCACTCGTGCATATAGAGCCAGACGTAAAATAATCAGAGACAATGATATTAACAGCATAATAAAATCTTTCCAAGCTGAAATGAAGCAAAGGTATAGGATAGCTCCTATGCTAGTGGATAAATATAAGGATGAACTATGCTTCATGGTTTAAATAGATTTCACTTGTATGGAGGTTTTAGTCCCTTGAGTTAAGTTTATTGAACCTATGGGTTATAAGATGAGTGAGGAATTAATTGAAGGATATGCACAGCTAATCATACACTTAGAAATTGATTCTGAATGTCCTAGATGGGGGACATATGTTGAAAAGATGAGAGAAGTTTTAAAAAGTCAGATAATAAAGGACTCTAAGAAGAAGGTGGAAAAAGTGATTGATTCTATTTTGAAGGAATCAGGAATGACAAGAAAGGAATTTGATGAGGTGAAAGGGATAGCCATGGAAATGAAGGCCAGTCGTCAATCTGAGCTATTGACCCCTACACCCATTGTTGTGGTCAGACCTACTAAAGAGGTCATAGTTGCCTAGACAAGTGCCCAAGAAACTACTATGCCATATGCAATAGTTGTGCAATAGCAACCTCCAAAGAATCCAATGAAGACTAAGAAAGCATCAGCACCAAGGAAGTCTACAAGGCTTGAAAAGACCAAAACCCCTCCTAAGAAGAGATTCAAGCAAACTACAAGTGGTCTAAGAAAGAAAAGAAGAACCTTTTAGATTAGTTCTTCTGAATTTGAAGTGGAAACTGGTGACAAACTAGTAGAGCCACCTGATCAAGAAGCAAAAACCTTAGCTGGATGAAAGGCATGTAAATCCAAGGTAGAGAATCTCAACATGAAAATTATTAATGACAATAATTTTGTCCAATTAAACAAATACTATGATTTACACAATAATATGGATAGAAGATAGCTAGAGAATTTTGTAGTTAGAAATATGATTCTTAAAGATAAGAAGTTTGATAGTATAAGATGACTAATACTTGAAGATTTGTATAATAGACTGAGAAATAGAAAAAGGAGAGTAATAGAAGTAAGCAAATAAGAATTAATATGGTGAAAAAGTTATGCATTATAAACAATGAGGAAGAAATAACAAAAATTCTAAAAGGTATAGCACCACTATTGAGGAACAAAAACAGATCCATTCTCCTCGTGGGAGGAAATTATGAAGAAGTAAATGTGGAAACTGAAAAGGCTATAGTCACATATATGTCTACTATGCCAAAGCAGAGTGCACAACCAGAGAAGGCAAGCCCTATGATAGAAAAGAGTGTGCATCTAGAGAATGGAAATGATATTAAACCTAGATAAAGAGAAATATTTCATGATACTTGCAAAAAAAGGTGTCAAACTCCCTACTAATTTTGATCTCAATCAACTTAGGACCAATTTTAATGATCAAGAACCCCCTCAGAAAAGGTTAACCCCACAAGATATTTTTCAATAAGGTTCAACCTAACAAGGTCCTTTACCATCAAGGGATCCTTTGCAACAAAATATTGTGCCTTTACAAGGACCCCTTCAACAAATTCCATCTTCTTAAGGTCCTTTATTAGGTTCAATGGTGTAGGAGCACCTAGGCTAACTCCTAGTCCTAGTTCTACACTTTGATTTTTGGATTGTACTGACCTTAGCCAAGTCATTTGGTGGTTTTTTGACCTTATAAGGTCATGTGTGTCTTCTCATAGATGGATTTGACTAGGATCAATCCATTATAACTTTGTTTTGAGGTTTTTTTGCTTATCTTGTATTTAGATTGTTAGAAAGAAAGGTTAGGAGTATGAGTCTTATACCCTAGAAGTCTAGGGAAAGGTTGGTTTTATGTTTAATTTTGGCTCTATAATATTTTTAAATCTTCTTGAATAGGTTTGAGGTCATACATTTTCATTAGAGGCACAGTTAGGAAAGTTATCAAAAGTTGCCAATTGTTGCAAAAGTTGTCAATTGGGAAAAATTGGTCCAAATCATGTGAATGGATGCTCTAAAGGATATTTCATGCCTAGACATCCTAAATATACCATAATATGCCTATTTTTAAGTTTACAATGGTTTTATGTCAAAGTTGCTAAGAGATGCAAAAAGTTGTTAGCAACTTTGAAAAGTTGCTTGACAATTTTTGACAAGATTTTTTTCATTTTTGGGAGAATGAGGTTGATGGTTAGGATAACTATCTAATACCTCTTAGGGAACCTATAAGTTCACTAATGATACATATTTCAAGGGTTGGAAGTTGTAATAAGTGGAGTTTGAAAACTAAAAACCACAATTTGTTGTTTCAATTTTAACAATTTTATTTTTTTTATTGCATGAGTGCTTTAATGAATTGAAGGACTTTTGTTTTCATGGGATATTATAATTTCATGTTATTATAGTGTATTTTTATTTAGAGTACAAGTTGATAGGATTTTTTTTTGTTTTTATATTGAAAATCTTTTGTCATTAGACTACTTGTTGTTTTGTTTTGGCAGTTTTTGTGAGAAATGGCTCCCCCATGAACCCTCACCATGGAATCATCATGGTCTTGAGGGTGATTAAAGTTGATTCCTTGTAAAATTTACATAGAAAAGGAGAGATCTAGACAAACTAGTTGGTCATATCTCAAGTGATGCCTTAGGCGAGCTTTTAATGCATGGCTACGTGATCACAATGCTTGCAAGATTATTTAGATGGATTGAATGTGTTACATAGTTCAACTTGAGAGTTGAAGAAGGAGGAGGGATGTATGGGGGAACTACATATAAAAGGAAAAGTTTAAAACACAATAATTTCTATGCATTTCATTACACCCTAATGAGTGTTGATGTGAATTACTTGAAACTGTCATTTTTAGGCATAAAAGTAGCAAAGGGGTGCACAGACACATTGAGGACCTGAGACCCAAAAAATATTAAATTATTCCCAAAAGGGTATTCATATTGGTTTTTATTTTTCCACCTTGTTAAAGGAATTTTGGAGTTAAAACCCAAAAACCAAGTTTGGAGCCCTAATTCGGCTAGGCCTAACTAGGACGATTTTGCTAAATTTGGAGGAATCGATAAGGAGAGCCAAGGATTTTGAAGCCAAAAGTTTGCTAGAATTCCAAAATATCTACAATGGAATCCCTCAGTCCATTTTGAAGGTAGAATGACTATGTTTGATGAAATTGAGAGTTTGAAGGACAAGGGAAGATGTCTCTAGGAAGGAACCAAGTTGTAAAAACATTGGTGTGACTGGATAGGGAAGATTGGAGGATAGGATAGAAATCATCTTGAGGTTAGGGTGACAAAATTGAAACCCTAGTAGGATAGAAGATAAGCCTAAGTGAGCCCTTAGCGAAGAAAGGGCTAGAAACAATCTTGTTACATCATTCAATATCCCAAGGGTTAATCCAACAAGATGCTCATCAACAAGATTTACCCTTACAAGGACCTCCTCAACAAGGTTATACCCAAAAAAAATCTTCTCAATAAAGTGTAACCCAACAAGGTCCTATTCCACCAATTGTAACTTTACAAGGACCTCCTCAACAAGATTATAACCAACAAGTGTCTCCTCAACAAGGTCTAACCCAATAAGGTCCTAGTACACAACACATAACCTTACAAGGTCCTTCCCAACAACAAAAATCAACATATCAAGGATATTATCAACTAGGGATGATCCTACAAGCTATTACACAACAAGGTTATCCCCAACATGTCTCTTCTCAAGGTTATGTTCAACAAATACATGCACCATATGTTTAAATAGGTCATGTACAACAACAAAAATTCAACATTCCAAAGACCTCATCAACAAGAAATCAATATTCCTAGTATGAACATTCATAGTACAAATCTTATAATATTCCTAGTATGAACATTCATAGTACAAATCATCAAGGAATCAATATTCAAAGAAATAACCTGTATGGACATGCA
Source organism: Cupressus sempervirens (assembly GCA_028749045.1). Classification (NCBI taxonomy): domain Eukaryota; kingdom Viridiplantae; phylum Streptophyta; class Pinopsida; order Cupressales; family Cupressaceae; genus Cupressus; species Cupressus sempervirens. The sequence continues at coordinate 679,915,453 of CM053791.1, read as the reverse complement.
TTATCATTAGACCCTTTGGTACAATAGATCCAAATACTTCAACAACAAATCCAAGAAATTCAAACTAGATCTCCAACCAAGCGGTACACCTTAGAAGACATATGTTCACACCCTTTTGACAAAAGTTTGGCCATGATTTAATTTCCTTCTCATTTTGAGGTTCTCAAATTTTACAAATACAAAGGGAATACTGATCCACACATCCATGTTAGAAAATTCTATGCTACCTATATTGAAGTAACTCATGATGACACTTATCTTATGAGACTGTTCCCATGAAGTTTCGCAAGCCAAGCTATGGAATGGTTTTATAAGTTGCCACCTGGTATCAAGTCTTTTGATGAGCTAGTTGATATGTTTGTCACACATCATTCCTACAATATTAGACATGAATTGAAAATTTTAGACCTTTGCAATACAAAACAAAAGAATGGGGAATCATTCCTTACCTTCTTTCAAAGATGGCATCACCTCTTATCATAATATACGAGAATTATTCCTGAACATGAAAAGATGGATATCCTTATATAAAATCTCACACTAGACATGAGCTATAGAGTATAATTATAATGTCCACCAAACTTTAAAAAGCTCATTGAGAATGAAGGATTGCTGAAAAAGATAGCCAATAGTGGATTATTGAAAGCTATTGGTTTCCTAGAGTTAGTTCTTTGCCTGGAACTCGTTTTAGAATGCAGAAATAAATATGATGTTCGATGCATACAGACATATCTTAGATAAGTTCTAGTCTATATAAATAGGGCTGCATTCATGGGTGCTCTATGGATTATGCCACATGAAGAATATGAATCTTGGACAATTGGTCTCTCAGACATTAAATTTTCAGCAAACCCCAACACGTTCAATAATGCTATTGCCAATAATTGGTTACACAATCCAAAGAAAGGGGGTTCCCAACTTCCCCATCCATTGACAAGAGAACACATGATTCCTAATATCAAAGATGTGATTACTTACCTGAACAGGGTTAAAGGAAATCAACATGCCTTTAACTAGGAGAACTGGATGTATTTCTATATCCAAACCATCCTGAGTGATAAAAACAAACACATTGATTGAGCATAAATCATAGCTAATAGGTTCAATGAAGATCTTTCCCAATTATTTGGAATGTCTGGCTTCTACATGAGTTCATACATGTTTTATGTCCTAGCATGTTGTAAAGAATGGGTTGGACTTCCTCATACTAGTTAGGTAAATAACATGCCTATTTATGAATATTTCCCTTGCTTGAAAAAAGAAAAAAATAGAGATGAATTCAAGAGAGTGCAAGATATATTCCTTGCTAAACTAGCCTTTGAGTTACAAGTGAAGGAACAAAGGAGGTTAACAAAAGGGGCAACACAATTCATATCTATCTATGGCAATTTCTTCACCTAGTTCTCTAAGTTCACATACATCTAGATCAATGGGTATGAAGGAAAGCCACTAAATCTACCAAGGCATTGCCTAGACAAATATATTCTAATGGAAGTCTGTAGGTAGGTAACTAAAGTCGATAGAAGCTACAAGATTCATTGAGGCTCTGGTTCTTCATTCCCTATATAACTTGGCCATTACAAATGCAAAACTATACAAGATGTCTTTGATCTCAAACATGAACTAAATTTGATGAACCTAGAGGCTGATACTATTCACCTTGACTTTGATGACAAAGACTTCTCTCAACCCTTGTTTGAACTACAACTAGAGTTCTCACATGTCCCTCACTTAGAAGACTTATAGGTTGACTATGAAGACAATTATGAAGTCAAGAAGAGGTGGTGGTCTAGATTGACCTTGAAGTAGATAAAAGAATTTAAACTTCAGATGAATGTAAAAGGGGTAAGGGAGAACAAAGGTGAAGAAGTTGTTGATCCTTTTTATATAACATAGGTTGAAACTTTTCCTCTACTAGAAATAGATTGGGATTCACATAAGGAGGAGGACTTGTAGTCTAGGACTGACCTATTCATAGTGAGAACTAAAAAATGGTAAAAGGAGAAAAGGCAGTTAAAAATGAAAAATGAAGAGCAAGCCTCGCAAAGAGCCCTCATTAGCTCTAGCTCACTTTTTCCTATTCATGATATTGATACTAATAAAGATGTCACATTTTCCTCTATAGGTATTTTGAACCTTGAAGTTGAAGCTCCACTCAAGGTTCAATGTTTAGCTCAACACACAAGGTTGGTAAGGTAGACTTGTTCTCACACAAAAATGAGAAACCATAAAAGTTTATCATGAAGGATATCAATATAGATCTAATTGAGATAGAAGTCATGATAGAACCTTCAGAAGGAAAAATTCAAGAGGCCATGGATTAGAATGATCAGCTAATAGAAGGTGATGTTGATGCCTCAGGTTCAACAATCTTAATTATGCTTCCCCTACCTTGCAAACCCCTCCATCCAAAGGTGCCTCTTCAGTACCAAATTGGTTTGATGTGTTTATGAATGAGAAAAGGAGCTTGCTGCCTATAAGCATTTTAGTCAAGGATGTGGTTGGGAAATATCTAAGAAAGACAACCAAAATGAAAAATCCAAAGATAGAAACTATACTTAGGGTTAATGAACAAATAGGGGATTGGATGGCTGATGTGTTCAAATTGTCCGAAGACAAAACTCTCAAAGATATCACCCCTCAAGACTACACTTAGGAGAAAAGAGTTCTTAGACTAGCCTCCAAAGCTATAGATATGAAGATCCTAGATGCAGGACATTCTATGGTCACTAGTCATATTTGGAAAGATTGGAAAGAGAAGAAAGAACTAAAGTAGTCCATCTAGATGTTGGAAGAGTATATCCTTAATCTACAAAATGCAAAATTTAAATGCCAGCCCCAAAATATTTTGACAATTGACATGACTTCCATAGAAAATCAGCAATTCATAGACCAGGTAAAAAGGGATAGGTCAATCTCTAAAGCTTTTAATGAATAGCTTGAGTCAAAAGCTTCTCACGAAGTCAGCTACATAGCTCACTTAGCTGAGATGAAGGTGAAGGCTGAATAAATGATGGTTGATCTGGAAGAAAAGATAAATGCATGGGCTAGGGAAAAGGAGAGATGGGAGGATGTCATGGCTCACATCACAAAATTTTAGGAGTATGGATTAGATAAATTTTTGGTTGAAAAGAAGAATCTTGGGATTGATGCAGATTTCTTATATATCTCTTGAACTAACCTGGAATGGAGAAATATGGTCAAAGGACTCGATTTCATAAAAGAGATCCTACATAATGACATGAAATATATCAATGTTGATATCTTAGGTAATAAAGACCAGTCTAGTAAGCACTTGAAGTAGATAGAAATTGTGTGCCAGGACAAGCTACAAGTTCTTAAGGACACCAAGGATGTATCTACTACTAGTTTAGCCATCGCCACTTGAACAAATTCCATGATCATAATTAATGATGATCATATGATGATGCTAATTAAGAATATGGAGCACACCTATTGAGTCATCACCATCCAGAAGCTCATAATAGAACAATTGGGAGTCCCACAATAGAAAGAAATTATGGATTTCAAAGTTTCCTACAAGGATTGGAAAACCATAGGTGGCAATGTGAATTTAGAGAAAGGACAACTAGGAATCCAGTTAATATTTTAGCTACTTAGCTTAGAACTAAGGCTTTGACCATTTAGTCTTTTAGTTCCTAAGATAGTTGTTTTATGGTTCTAAGCTTAGTATTATTAACTCCAACTAGAGTTAATTTTATAACTGTTTTATAAGTCTTGCACAACTATATATTGTAAGACTTTAAATGTTTTTGGTATTGATACTCTGGTAATCTTGTGATAGTAACTTAAGTTATTAAAGTAGGTTCAGACTGAACCATTCTAGTTATGCTATTTACATGGACAAGAAATAGAAACAAAAATATTTTGATACTAGTTATATGTTGTTGGTTATTTGTGATCATATGATTTTAGTAATCTGAATTCATTTCATATGGAATGTTTTATTGATCATGATCAATGATGATATGCTCTGTTCTGTGAATGGTTTCTAATTATATTGTTTAGTGGAATAAATCATCCCTATTTTTAGTTATTCTCTAGTACTCATTTTATTAAGTCTTTGGGCTTATTTTTGAATCAATACTATCCTTGCAATACTTTTACATAAGAGATGGAAAATTATTTTTAAAAAGCCTTATTTCTTTCTGGTTAAAAGATGCACTTGATAAATTCTTTTGAAATAAAGAAATTATTGTTTATCATTTAAAGAGGGAATTGTGCCTCAAAATAGAGAGACTTTAGACAAAGGAGCTCAATTTTTGTGGAATTTTTCCTTGTTCATTACCTTTGTGCTTCATTTTTAAAAAAGGAAAAAGTGTTCACTAACAGTTTTTGGCGACTCTGCTAGGGAAACCTTTAGGGTTCAACATTGTTATAAGGAATGGTCTTACTTCATGCAGATATTTTCCCTATTATTCAACCAGGATTAGGATTTGACAATACTCAAGAAGATATTATTTCAGATCTAAACGCACAAACTTGGAAACTCAAAACTAGTGTTGAGCAATTCTTGCAAGTCAGTCAAGTGCTTGAGAGAGAAGAAGAACAAGCAAAACTCATTAGAGGAATATCCATTGCTCAAGAAGAATTTGTGGTTGGAATATTAGCACAACAACCTTTTTTAATATCAATAACCTAAAAATCCTTTCGGTTTAGCAAGCTAGTTGGCAGTAAATATACCCAAAGTGAAGAGAGGAAAGAATTTTTGGTTCAATCCTATGAGTTTATAAGAAGTCAAAACTTTTCCCCTAATATGACCCAAAGATGAAGAAGGCCTATAAAAATTAAAAGTAGACCTACTTCTCCTAAAAAATCACACCCTTTTATTGTAATTTTGCAAGCCTTGATTTTATGAGGACATTAATACCCACTTATTTCAATGCCCAGCCTTTGAACCTCATTTTACCTCAAATGGTTGCTTCCTTAAGGCACCAAAGTCGACCCTAATCTAGGTACTCTCCCTAAGGGACCTAGAGATGTCTTTCCAAAATTTAATGGAGATGGGAAGAAGTCCATCGATGAACATTTGAATGCCTTTAATACTACCTGCAGGGTTCTCGCAATTTCCATAGAAAATGTAGTTGTTAGACTGTTTGTACAAATCCTAACTGACATTGTCATGGATTAGTTCCACCATCTCCCAAATGGAAAAATCATTGATTAGGCTTCAATTTGAAATTAATTTGAAACTAGGTTCAAATCAGTAGATGATGAACATACCATTTTTCTATAGTTGACACAACTTAAGAAAGAGGTATAGGAACCCATGCGCGATTTTGTGGTAAAGTTCAACAAAATACTTCATAAAATCCCTGCTACTAAAATATCAAATGTTGAAAATTGAAAAGGCTATTTAGTGAATGCAATTCCCCTAGAAATCATTTTTAACCTAAGAAGAGATAGAGTAGTTGATATTGTTGTTTCTCAAAGGCTAGCTTTTGAGTTGTAAGACGATCTTCTAGCTATCGGTAAATGGGGAAAGGAGATGTAAGCTTCAAGCTCACAACCATCCTCCTTAGGCCAATATGATCCTTTATTTTAGAGATTATTAAATGATTTAATGATAATGAAGAGACAAATGTTAAAAATCAACACTACATATCAAGACATCCCTAGGAAATTCCCAAATGTAGGGCCAGGCAAAAGGCAACCTAATATGCTACCATCAAATCAAAATTTATTAATTGAAGGTTGTTCAACTGATAAAACAAAACTATTTTTCTTTAACTCTACTAATGACCATGATGGTGCTTCATGTCCTAAGATAATTTGTTCAAATCAAGTAAATGTAGATAAGGAGACTATAGAAGAGATTCTCGTTCAAGAAGACTCAAGAGGTCTTGGCGAATCTGTAAATTATTTCCTTGAATATGACTCTAATTCTAAAAGAGGAGGTAGTGTCTTTGTCACCCTTTAAGACCCTTCATGCACGGTACTCACCAGAGGTCAAAGAGGGAGAAAAACTCCTGAAGATCCTTCTACCTCAAACCCAACTAGAAAGTGGAAGACTTTGTATAATCCATCAAAGAAGATTTGTGATACTTTGAAGGTTCCTACTATAGAGGTAAAACTTTTAAAAATAAATTATTTTTAGCCTATCTTTGATATAGTTGAATTTTGTAAGTCCTCTAGTATTCAAATTTCTATAGTTGATTATCTACGTTCAAATCCTAGCGAATTGGATAAATTGATAGAATTTTTTAAGGGTCCAAATCAGCATTAAATGCCTCCATTGACAAGTGTTGTGTCTAACTCTAAATCACCTATGGAAAGAAAAGATAAAGTTTTAGCTGAGGATATCCCCACCATTCTCAAGTCTAGCTCTTTTAAATGTCCTTGTTTAGCCATTATCACAAATTTAATAATTGTTCCATAGATTGTGAAGCTTTAGACAATATCATGTCATCCTCTATAGAAAATGCCTTATATCTTCCCATCACATAGACCTTGGGAAAATATTATTCTATGGATTCTAAAAAAGTCCCTCTTATAGGCCAGATCAAAGATGCCCATGTCACTTTAACCAAATTTTCTGATATAAGAATTGTGTTAACCATCTTGGTTGTGGACATTCCTAATAGTTATGGAATGCTATTGATCTAAGCCTCTTGTAAGAACCTAGCATGAGAGGTAAGTTATATTGGTCACAAGAAAATATACCATTTGGTAGCAAAAAGGTAGTTTTAAACCCTAAACCCAAAGCCAAATACACAGTCTTTCCCTCAGAGGATCCTAGGTCCCACATCCTGTATCAAGAAACTAAATTTGCTAATTATGTCATTACTTTAACCAAAGAGCTCAACTAATCAAGGTGTATGGACCCTAGAATCTGATGGCAATTGCACCTCAGCTAACATAAGAGTAGGGGTGATACTAATCTCTCCTAAAGGTGAGATCATTCTGTGCACCTTCAAGTTTGAGTTTGACAGTACAAATAATATTGTAGAATATGAGGCCCTATTGTTAGGAATAGAAGAATCTAAGAAGAAATGCATTAAGGTATTAAAAGCCAAAGGAGGTGTGGATATGGTGGTTAAGTGGGTATGAAACATTTTTATTGTTAAAAATCCTAAACTAAAGCACTTTATGAACAAATTATGGGATGAGCTAGAAGGATTTGAAGCCTTCTCTATTGAGGCTATGCCATTAGAATTAAACACCAAAGTTGACTCTCTCACTAGATCAGAGTATTTATTAATTCCCTACCTAGATCTCAAAGAAGGTCTTTGCACTATAGAATTTATACATCATCCCAATGTGCCTGATAATGTTAGCTCGTGGTAGATTTTCAACAATGATGCTCATATCAATTCTTTCTTATGTGGGAAAGAAGGTTTTGGAAAAATATCCTTTGAAGGCTCCTCGTCAGAATGCCATGAATTCCACTATGAAGAAATTTCAAATGAGGATATTGAGGTGCTCTAATTAAAAGGAAATAAAATTCCTAAAGGACTAGTTGCCTTGGAAACCCTATTTGACGGGAAGGATAGTCCTCGCAGGAATATTGTCAATGAGATCGAAAAGATAGAGAAGTCTAGAGATTGTGACAAAGTCAAAATTGGTATAGAAGAGAAACCAAGAATTGTCAACTTGGGTAAATGTTGCAATGAGTTTGAGAAAATTAAATTTACTAAGTTATTGAAGGAGTTCAATGATATCTTTTCCTAGTCTTATGAAGATTTGAAAGACTTCAAATAGGGAAAGTTTAAACGCCAAATTTCACTCAAACCTAGGGCTACTCCTTTTTTATAGAAGATGAGAACCTAAAATCCAAGTGTGGCTGATATAATCTTCATGGAGGTGGATAAAATATTAAAGGCTTGCATAATTTTCCCTATCCACCATTCCATCTGGGTGGCTAACATAAGGCCTGTTTGCAAGAAGAATGGTGAGATTAGGATATGTGTTGACTTCAAGAATCTAAATCAAGAAAGTTTAAAGGATAAATTTTCCTTACCAAACATGGATCACATTCTTTAGATGGTTGTGGGATCCAAAATGATGTCCATGTTGGATGACTTTTTGGGTTACAATCAGATTAGTGTTGCCCCCAAAGATCAACATAAAACTACTTTCACAACCCCTTAGGGTATCTTTGCATACAACTAAATGCCTTTCAGACTAATAAATGCTAGTACAAATTTTCAAAGGTCCATGAACTATTCCTTTAGTCACCTATTGAATAAAGTCGCTATTATCTACCTGGATGATATGGTTGTCTTTTCTAGGAGGAGAAAGAAGCATCTAAGAGATTTGAGGCTTGTCCTTCAAAGATGCAAAGAGTATGGTGTCTTGCTAAGCCCAAAGAAGTGCATTTTCTATGTTACAGAAGGGAAACTTCTTGGTCATCTAGTTTCAGAAGATGGGATAAGGATTGATGCTAAAAGGGTTAAGGAAATTCAACAATTATGTCTTCCTTCCAATCGAAATGGAGTCAAATCTTTCTTCAAACATATTAACTTCAAAATTCAACAGTTACCTTCTCATGGACTACCAGACCAATTTCTAATCTCCTTAGTGAGAAGGTAACCTTCAAATGGAATGAAGAAGCCATGGAGGCCTTTGATAAAGTAAAAATAGCTATTGCTCGAGTGCTTGTTCTAGCTCACCTAGACTAAAAAAAGGCTTTTATAATGCATTATTATGTAAGTGAACAAACTGTGTCTCTTGTTTTGTTAAAGAAAAATGAAGAAGGTGAGAAAGTTCCCATTTGTTTCATGAGTATTCCTCTTTAAAAATATGAATTAAGGTACTCACTTACTAAAAAATAGTCATATTCAGTGGTAAAGGTATTTAAACCATTTTGGTATTATATTTTGCACTCTCATAGCACAGTCCTAATATCAAATGTTGTAGTAAAAAGTATCCTGACACAGCAGGAGGTGGTAGTCAATAATAAAGCAACCTAGGTTTTGAAAGTCCAAAAATTTGATCTAGAGATAAACCCCACTAAGTTAGTAAGGGATTAGGTTTTATGTAAAATCATCATCAATGATTGACAATAACAACCCCCTGATGATGAAAATTATGTGCTCTTGGTAGGTCTAAAAGATGAATGGTTCTTAGATATTGCCTTTTATTTAACTTATGGTGAATATCCTAAGCAATTAATTGGGAAAGCTACGAGAGCTTTGAAATTAAAGGCAGCTAAATTTGTGATAGTGGATGATGTGCTTTACAAAAAGGGCTTAGATGGAATGTTCTTACGTTGTATTAACAAAGGTCGACAAGGAAAGCTTCTTTAGGTTTTCCATAATGAAGCATGTGGGGGACATTATTCATCAACTATCACATCCTTCAAAATTCTTCATAGTAGGTACTATTGGCTAAGTATGTTCGGTGATTCATACAAATTGGTAGGGAGATGTGAAAAATGCAAACTTTTTATAGGTAAACCTAAGTTGGCAACCCTCCCTTTGAGACCTATAGTGATAGAGGAGCCTTTAAAACAATGAGAGTTAGATTTTATTGGCTTTCTTAATTCATTCTCCATTATAGGACATACTCATATCCTTACTACCATAGTTTATTTCACTAAATGGGCAGAACTGATTCCTATGAAGAAAACAACATCTAAAGTAGTATGCCAATTTCTAAAGGAGAACATATTAGTTAGCTTTGGTGTCCCCAAAAAATTAGTAACAAACAATGCCCAAAACTTCTCCTAATAAGATTTGAAGCTTTTTTGCTATGATAATGGGATAAGATTATCATACACTTTAGACTATTTCCCATAAGGGTATGGTCAAGCTTAATCTACCAATAAGAATATATTTTCTATCATGAGAAAATTGGTCAGTGACAATGCCAAAGATTGGCATAAAAGGTTATATGAATCCTTATGGGAAGATTGCACAACACCTAAGAAAGCTATTGGTTTGACCCCATTTCAATTGGTATATGGTGTAGAGGCTCAGCTATCACTCCCACTGGAACTAGCTATAGGGAATCTTCAAAAGACTCTTGAAGTTACTACTTTTAAATATGCCCTTGAGAAAAGTATCTTTTATTTGATGAAAGTAAAAGAAGAGAGGGACAAGGTAGTCGATCTCATTACAGAACATCAAATGCGAGTCAAGAAAATATTTGATCATAGAGCCATGCTAAGGAAATTTATGGAAGGTGATCAAGTTTTTCTCTAGGACAAGCAAAGAGAGACAAAGGGAGATCATGAAAAGTTTGAGTCACTTTGGAAAGGCCCCTTCGAAATCAGTAAAGCTCTTGGACCCAATTCTTTCATGCTCTAGTATTTGGATAGAATGGAACTTCCCCTATCCTTCAATAGGAAGGACATTAAAATTTATCAATAATGAAGTTCTTCGTTCTCTTTCCCTTCTTTTATATATGTTGGTATAAAGTGTGGTAGAAAGATTTGTTATGTGTGAAATAAAATACTCTGATCAATGAATTTAGTGATCTTGTCAAATTGGTACTTTCCACATCAAGTCATGATGCGAGTATCTATTTAATGGCTTTTCCAAGTTTTTCTCCTTTTCATTATGATACCAACAATAAGGTAAATAATTACCCTTGTATGGATTCATAGGTGGTCTACAACAAAATTGTTTGTGGAAGTACATTGTTATTTCTCCCACACTGTGAGTTTCTTTTGTCCTCCTTAATGTTTATTGTTACTTCTTTCACTTAAGTGAGTAACTCAATTAACCTCCTCCATTTCCATTTGTTCCTAACTATTTTTGAAAAATATTGTTGAGTTTTGTTTCCATGGTTGGCCTTCACCCTAAGTTACCAAAAGAAAATTTTGTCACTTCCCTTACATGTTGCTTGCCCACACTAAAGGATACCATCCATGCTGATGAAGACATAAACAAGCTATTTTCTAGGTTCTCTAAGCCAAAGCCTAGTTCTATTACTAAAAAGATAGCCAATAGTTTATTGCTACAAGATTTTGGTTTCCTAGAGTCACTTCATTTCCCAGAACTAGTTTTAGAATGAAGAAATAGATATGATGTTATGTAGAGATGCATAAGGACATATCTTGGAGAAGTTTTGGTCTATATAAATAGGGTTACAATAATGGGTGCTCTAAGGATTTTTCCACATGAACAATATGAAGCATGGATGATTAGTCTCTCAAACATTAAATTTTAGTAGACCCCAACATGTTCAATAATGCTATTGCCAAGAACTAGTTACTCAAGCTAGAGAAAGGGGGTTCTCATCTTCCTCACCCATTGACAAGAGAACACATGATTCCTGATATCAAAGATTTGACTACTCTCTTGAATAGGGTTAAAGGAAATCAAAATGCCTTTCACTAGGAGAATTGGATGTATTTCTTTGTCCAAACCATCTTGGGTGATAAAAACAAACACATTGACTCGGCAAAAATCATAGTTGATAGGTTGCATGAAGAGCTTTCCCAAGCATCTGAAGTATTTGGCTTCTATATGAGCTCATACATGTTTTATGTCATGGAATATTGTAAAGAATGGGTTGGAATTATTCATACTAGTTGGGTAAATAACATGCCTATTATGAATATTTCTCTTGTTTGCAAAGAGAAAATAATAGAGATGAATTCAACGGAGTGCAAGATACATTCCTTGCTAAATTGGTCTTTGAATTACAAGGGAAGGAATAGAGGAGGTTAATAGAAGGAAACACAATTCATATCAATCTATGGTAGTTTCTTCACCCATTTCTCTAAGTTCACATACATCTGAGTCAGTAGGTATGAAGGAAAACCACTAAAACTGCCAAGGCATTACCTAGACAGATATTTTTTAATAGAAGTCTGTAGGCAAGTAGCTAAAGTTGATAGAAGCTGCAAGATTCATAGATGTTCTAGTTCTACATTCCCTATAGAACTTGGCCATTACCAATGCAAAACTATACAAGATGCCTTTGATCTCAAACATAAAATAAATTTGATGAACCTAGAGGCTCATACTATTCACCTTGACTTTGATGACAAACACTTTTCTCAGCCCTTGTTTGAACTACAACTAAAGTTCTCAAGTGTCCCTCACTTAGAAGACTTTTGACCTGAATATAATTATTATTATGAATTCAAGAAGAGGTGGTGGTCTAGATTGCCCTTAAAGTAGATAAAATAATTTAAACTTTAGATGAATGTAAAAGGGGTAAGGGAGAACCAAGGTGAAGAAGTTGTTGATCCTTTTTATATAACACAAGTTGAGGCTTTTCCTCTACCAAAAATAGATTGGGATTCATCTAAGGAGGAGGACTTCTAGTCTAGGACTGGCCCAATCATAGTGAAAACTAAAAATTTGTTAAAGGAGAAAAGGCAATCAAAAATGAAAAATTAGAGAAGCCTCACAAGAAGCCCTCAATGGCTCTAGCTAACTTCTACCTATTCATGATATTTATACTTATAAAGATGTCACTTTTTCCTCTAAAGGTATTTTGAACCTTGAAGTTGAATCTCCACCCAAGGTTCAAAGTTTAGTTCAACACACAAGGTTGGCAAGGCAAACTCGTTCTTACACCAAAAAGGAGAAAGCCCAAAAGGTTATCATGAAGGATATTAGTATAGATCCAATTGAGATGGAAGTCATAAAATCACCTTTAGAAGGAACAACTCAAGAGGCAATGGATCAGAATGATCAACTAACAAAAGGTGATGCTAATTCCTTAGGTTCAATAATCACCAATTATGCTTCCCCTACCTCGAAAACCCCTCCATCTAAAGTTACCTCTTCAACACCAAATTGGTTTGATGTGTCTATGAAAGAGAAAATAGATCTTGGTGCCTGTAGCATTTTAATTGAGGACATGGATGGGAAATGTCTAGAAAAGACAACCAAAATCAAAAAGCCAAAGATATAAACTATACTCAAGCTTGATAAACAAACAGGGGATTGAGTGGTTGATGTGTTCAAACTATCCAAAGATAAAAATCTCAAAGACATCACCACTCAAGACTACATTGTGCAATAAATAATTCTCGAACCAACCTCCAAAGCTATAGATATGAAGATCCTGGATAGAGGACACTCTATGGTCACCAGTCATATTTGGAAAGATTGGAAAGAGAATAAAGAACTAAAATAGTCCATCTACATGCTGGCAGAGTACATCCTTAATCTATGAAATTCAAAATCTAAATTCAGCCACATGCTATTTCCATGATTGATGTGACTTCTCTAAAAAAATGGCAATTCATAGACTAGGTAAAAAAGGATAGGTCAATCTCTAAAGCTTTTGATGAATAGCTTGAGTTGGTAGTTTCTCACAAAGTCAACTACATAGCTCGCTTAGCTGAGATGAAGGTGAAGGTTGAACATATGATGGTTGATCTAGAAGTAGAGTTAAATGCATAGGTTGAGGAAAAGGAGAGATGGGAGGATTTCATGGCTAACATCATAGAAGTTCAAGAGTATGGAGCAAATAAATTGCTGGCTGAAAAGCAAAATTTTGGGATTGATGTGGATTTCTTATATGTCTCTAGAACTAACCTGGAATGGAGAAATATGGTCAAAGAACTCAATTTCCTAAAAGAGATTCTACATAATGACATGAAATATATCAATGTTGAGATCTTAGGTAATAAAGACTGGTCTATTAAGGACTTGAAGGAGATAGAAACTGCATGCCAGGACAAGCTACGAGCTCTCAAGGACACCAAGGATGTATCTACTACTAGTTTAGTAGTAGTCGCTTGAATAGATTCCATAATCATAATCAATGATGATCATTTGATGACGCAGATTAGGAAGATGGAGCACACCCATTGAGTCATCATCATCTAGCAGCTAAGAACAGAACAGTTGGGAGTCCCGCAATAGAAAGAAATTATGGATTTTGAAGTCACCTACAAGAATTGGAAAATCACAACTGGCAATGTGACTTTAGAGAAAGGATAGCCAGGAAATCTGGTTAATATTTCATCTGCTTAGCTTATAAATAAGGTTTCGTCCATTTAGTCATTTAGTTCCTAAGTTAGTTGTTTTATGGTTATAAGCCTACTATTACTAACTCCAACTAGAGTTAGTTTTATAACCATTTTATAAGCCTTGCATGGCTATATATTGTAAGACTTTAAATGTTTTTCATATTGATACTCTAGTAATCCTACGATAGTAACATAAGTTGTTAAAGAAAGTTCAGACTAAGCCATTTTGGTTATGCTATTTACATGGACAAGAAATAAAAACATAAATCTTTTGATACTGGTTATATGTTGTTGGTCATTTTTGATTGTATGGTTTTAGTAATCTAAATTCATTTCATATGGAATGTTTTCTTAATCATGATCAATGATGATATGCTATTTTCTGTGAATGGTTTTTAATTATATTATTCAGTGGAATCAATCATCCTTATTTTCACTTATTCTCTAGTACTCATTTTCTTAAGTCTTTGGGCTTATTTTTGAATCAATACTATCCTTGCAATACTTTTACATAAGAGATGAAAAATTATTTCTAAAAATCCTTAGTTATTTCTAGTCAAATGATCTCACTTGATAAATTCTTTTGAAATAAAGGAAATTATTTTTTATCATTTAAGGAGGGACTTGTGCCTCAAATTAGAGAGAGTTTAGTCAAAGGAGCTCAATTCTTGTGGAATTTTTCCTTGTTCATTACCTTTATGCTTCATTTTTAAAAAGGGAAAAATTGTTCACTAACATAAAGAACAAGGAAATGTAATTGTACCTAAATAGAAAAATGAGATGGTGGAAGAAAGTTATCAAGAATTACAATAGGAAAAATTGAAGAAGAATATCAAGGGAGAATAAATCATTTCTTGATCAAGTATGATGAGGAAATAAAAATTGGTGAAAATTATGATAGAGGAAGAAGTTGAAGATTTAGGTGACGAGGAAGTAATTCCTACACATATGGATGTTAACAAGTTGAAGCCTAAAGAATTAATGTAATATTCAGAAAAGGTGATGAGAAAAGCAATCAAGGACAAGGAAAAAAAGAAACAAGTATTGAGACAAGCCAAAAATATCTTAATTAAGCTAGCACCTAAAGTAGAATACATGTATGATACACTAATTGATCAATTGAATACCCTAATAAAATAAATATATGATCTAGAGACAAACTTATAGTCAACAGTAGTGAACAAGGCTGAAGAGGAAATGGAAAAGAAAATGATAGGAAAATTGGTGGAAAAGGTAATTAAATAAATGTTGGGAAAAATTTTAGCAAGATATCAGGTGAAGGATTTGAAGAAATAGAAAGATGAAGCACAAAAATAGTTAAAGAATCTAGGAAGTCAACTAAATCCAATTTCAAGATCAATTACTATATTCATTGATAAAGTGAAGAAGATTCTAATTGGAATGAGAAAACTATAGGGAGAGAAAGATAGTAGAATGATGAATATAACTGAAGTGAAAGCACTTATATCCCCTATCCATAGAGGAACTTGAAGACAACAAAGGAAGCACTAACATTACAAAGTGTGAATTTAATTAATGAAATGTGACAAGACAACAACTCAAATGCAACAATAGGTTATTTTTGTAAGTCATTTGAAAAGTACATGGGAGACATCATTAGAGTAAGCAAAGGATAATTACAAGATTATATTTAACAAATTGTAAATTAACAATTAAATATTATTAGAGATTATACCTTTGGTATTGTTTCCAAATGGGGAGGTGTATAGAGATCAACATAAAGAATAGATTTGGGGAGAAGATCAAAGGAAAGAAAGAAAGTGAAGAAAGTAGGAGAAAAATAGGATTAGTGAAAGTTAGCATGGTGAATATGAACTCAGGGGGAGTTTAAAAGCTCAAAAATCTTAGAGGTATTTCCATTGATGCCAAAGGGTGGGATTGTTGGCATAATTGGCATTACCTATTAAAGAATAATATTGTTGTCATTGATGGCAATCCATAGTATCCATAGCATTGATAAGTGAGAACTAAGTTTACACACCAGTAAAGGCATGGGATGATTGATAAAGGAAGGACACCTATGATGATCAAAATTCACTAGGTGATGATCAATGATTATAAGACAGTGTGTAAGGGACTTGAAATCGGTCAAAGATGAAATCTAATCTACAAAGGAGATCATAATGGATAGTGTAAAAATTTTGGATCAATATAAGGAGATGTGTAAGGTTATATTGAGAGAGGTAACACATTTGGACTAGTTTGAGCAATGGATGGGTAAATCAAGATGAAGGACAACCCAATCAGGTTAACTCATTAAGATATGTAAAGTACATGAGAAAATAGAGTGGGAAGCTTGAAATTGAAATGAAGTTTCAGGATTAAGAGGAAAAAAGAACAGAAGAAAATATATAAATTATTTAATACAATGAGAAGAGATGTATGAGAAAGAGAATGAAGAGTGTAGGAAGGAAAAGTAGAAAGAAAGGAAAGCTAGCAAAGAAAGTAGAGTGATTGAGCACTAGTGATAAAGGTACAAACCACATAAGTCTACAATGAAATGGAATTATATTAGAGGGAAAATTAGATCTAATAAGAAAGGAGTGTCATAACCAGAACAAAGATTTAGTTATTTCCTAATATTCATAACTAGTAAATCCCTAAATCAGGTGAACCTTACTATATTGTTGTAAATCCCCTAACCAGGAAGACTCTGAAAAGAGTTATGTAAATCCTTTAACATGATAGATCCTAGTAGATGTATTTGTACTTTTAACAAGGTACAATTTCACTCCTAATAGGGTAAACCCCCCTTTAAATGGTAGTTGTATGCTCCTAATAGAGAAACCCATTTACTATTGTAGTGAGTTTATGTAGTACCATCCCCACCATAGTTTTTACCTTATGTGTGAGGCGAATGTGGAGAAATCAGAAAAGGGCTCAACTACTCCATAATTTGAGATTAACCTTGTACCTCAAAGAGAAGTTAAGGATATTAATTTTTTCAATTAGAACACAATGGTAATTAGATGTAAGAAGATTAGTGCAATCCAAATAATGAAGGATTATTAATGCAAACAAAGATCTAATGATTATAGAATAAAAGAAACAATGCAAGATCCTTAAACCCCTAATGTAACAAGAGCTATGAAGTGAAATTAAGCTTATAGATATTGAAAGTAGATGTGTGTTGAAAAGATATTGTTTTTAAATGAAGAACTTGTAATGGAACAATCATTATTCTGTCAATGATGTCCAACATGCTACCTGTTGGTGAGACAATTGCTTTTTGGTCTAAATGTTATCATACAGTTGATTGATGAAGAGGATTTGAAAAGAGGAGATAACAAGAGAACCTAGAGAAAGGTTGAGTTATTTGATGTATAAAAGGAGCACTAAGACCAAGTAATAAATTGATACTATTGTGTATTTTTTATCTACTTAAAGTCTGAAATGGAAGATTACTCAAGTTAAGAATGAAAGAAGATAAAGTAAAAAAAGTGTTTTCCAAGCCTTGTCAAGAAGTTAGTGCAAGTCGAGTAGAAATTAGTAGAAGCCAAGTGAAAACCAAGAGGTGTCAAGCAAAGAAGACAAACAGTGCAAGCCAAGTCAACATTAGTATATGTTGAGTGAAGTTTAGTTGGTGTCAAGCATCAATAAAATTTAGTGTTTACCAAGTGAACTAGTGTTGGCTGAGCGACAGAATATTATAGATGTCAAGTGACAGTAAACTATGTCAAATTGAAGATTTGACAAATATGAGCCAAATAATTTGATTTCTATAATTGTGTGAAGCATGTGGAAGATAACTATGATGAGCTAGTGGAACAGAATTCAAGATAAACCATTTTGAGGTGAATTCATGAAATATTGTACAGGAAGTTGCTAGAGGAACCAAATGGAAAAGTGGGTAGATTCGTTGAATCCTACCTAACCCTAAAATGGACTATTGTAGTTAAACGAAAAAAGATCTAAATTCTCTATTTATAGAGATAGTTTGTCAAAATCAAAGGTTGTCACATGTGAGAACCTAAGAAAAATAAGAAGTCTAGGGTATTGCTTCATCTAGTGGCCCAACAAAAGACACTATAGTTTTCATACAAAGAAAGAATGCTTAAGGGGATGAATTATTGAAGGGTGAACAAGCTATTAGAGTTGAAGAGTATGAATGCCAAGAAGAATGGAGGACTGAAATAGAGATTTGTAATCTGCAAGTGAGTTGTAATTTTTTATCAGATCAAGTCCTACTATTACTTTCTAATAATTGTACCAGTGTGGATAAAATCCTTTGGATTAATGTTGACCTAATAGCCATTTTTAAATCCTTTAACTGATTGACATTCTAATGGAATGTTCTAAAGTCCTCTAACAAGGCTCACTCCTAACAAGGTGATTGAAATCCTTTAACCAGATCACATTTAACAGTGTGTATTGTAACCTCTAACAGGGTTTGCCTTTCATAGGGCATCACTTTAAAAGAGTGATTATTAGTAGCATGTTACTGGTAGCTTTTTCCCAAATTGGATTTCCACATAAAATTATTGTGTCAAATTGTATGAATGTTTTTATGGTATTTCATGTTTACATTTCTACAAAGTTATTTTGACCTAGGACAATAATCTACTAAGTTAAGGTATTGTATGATCTAATGGATGCATGCATGTTGAGGTTTTATGAATATGACTCTAATTAGCACTAAATAGTTTTATTTGTACATCTCAACCTTAGATAATTGATTCACCCCCCTCTCAATTATTCTAAATAATTCCAACAATTGGTATCAGAGCACCAATGCTTGAGAGAAAATAGTTTGAAGGTACTAAGAGCTAATGATCAATATGTATAAAAATGAGGTGTGCAAACTAAACAAGGAAAAATTTCCTGCATAGCAAAGTTTGATGAAGCTACACCTGAGAGGTCTTGGAGACCATGCACAATCTACCATCACCACTGAGCTTTTGAAAATAATTAATCAATTGTATATTGTCTTTGATATTATACAAAATGTCATATCTTTACTAGTTAATGTATGTCAAGCTCACTCGGGCAATAAAAATAGTTTGTTGTGACTACCAAGCATTCTGATGTTTACCAAGTTTAGAAGATAGTGTCTACCAAGTTCACTCGGGCACCATAGAGAGGTTCACAAAAGTTTAGTGTTCACCAAGCTCACTCAATTACCAAAGGAAGTTTACGATGTTGCAGTGCTAATTGAGTTCACTTGGTTATCATAGGAAAATCATTTCAGAGTTAGAGTCTATCGAGCTGGGTTAGGTAACAAAGGATTTTTCTTGTTTTGGCATATTGAGTTTAATGGATTTTTTTATTGGTTGTAGGCAATTGAAGAGATGAAGAATTATTGTTATAAGTTGTATTCAAGCCAAATTGACAATGCATATGATATATGTATAAGGTCAAGTTGAGGATTGAAGAAAAGAGAGAGTGTGTGGAAGATAAGAAGATGCTTAGAGGAAGTGAATTGGAAGGATAAGGGGAATATCCTTGTCAAGCTACAAAGATTTAATACCAAATCACAACTCTTTATTCATATAATAACTGATTACATGTAATGTTCCTGACTATAAGGCCTTCTCGGTTAGGGCCAAATACAAACAACAATTACAATTTCAATTTTGGAAGATCCAATTACCACACACCAATTCCAGCTAATACATATTCACAACTAGATAAGAACACCAAGAAGAATCCACACTTGTACCCTTAGGTCCACCAAGAAATCCTTTAGTTCCTAAGCCACAACCCTAGCTCTTCAAAATTTGCATCTACACTTCATCTACTTCTCCAAACTGAATGATAAAAATTTCCTAAAGACTCTAGAAAACCCTTTACTTATACCCAACTAAGCCACAAGTTAGCCTATCTCATTACAAACTAAATTAAATCCCTTACATTAAATATAGGTTGAGCCACAAGTTGGCTACAACACTAACTTAAAGACCCATACATAAATTAAATTCCAAAAGTCATCTCATGGACAACTCAGCACCAATAGAAACAAATATCAAACTGATTGTAATCAAAACCAAGCCGAGCACCAATAAATTCCTAAGCATCACCGAGCTTGTAGTGCAAACTGAGCACCACAAACCATGCCAAGATCCATAGTGTATGTCAAGCTCTAAGACCATGTCGAGCTCCATAGTGTATGCTGAGCTCCTAGAGTATATTGAGCTCCCGGGCATAAACTATTCCCAACAATGTCCGAGCACCATTTCTTTGGTGACTGAGTCCACAACCACAACCAGAACTCCTCCAACATGCAGGATTGCAAGTAAGCCCAAGATGCTCCTACATCATAAAGGGTATTGAAGATTATGGATTATGGCACAAGAAAGGATGTAACTTAGATTTGAAGTCCTTCACTAATATAGATTAGGTAGGAAACATTGATGACAAGAAAAACACCAATGGTGTAACATTCTTTCTTGGTAAGAGACTAGTGTCTTGGACAAGTAAGAAGCAGAATTGCATCTCTTATTCTACAACAAAGGCATAATATGTTGCAGAAGCATTCAATTGTTCCAATATTATTTGGTTCAAACAATTGTTGGCATGTATGAAGGTAGAGATGAAGGATCTAGTGGTTATCTTATGTGATAACACCAATGAAATTAATATATCAAAGAATCCTATGATGCATACCAAGACCAAGAATATTTCAATAAAATATCATTTTCTAAGAGAATTGGTGCAAGATAAAGAGGTGAGAATGGAATATGTGAACACTAAAGAACAAATTGCAAACATATTCACCAATCCATTACCTAAGGATGCATTTTTGTATCTAAGAGGTAAGATAGGGGTTATTCTCCTATCTAAAGCTCACTAAACAACATTTAATGATGCATCAACTGAGTATTCTTGAAGATCAATCAAATTGATGCAATAATGAAAGGGCAGATTGCACATGACTCTATACATTGGGTACATTGAAATTCACTGAATTTGTCTTTGGCATAAGATGTCAAAGAGGGAGAAGTTTGTTGGCATATCATAGAAATTTTTTTAAGAGAGAGTTTTCTACATCAAAGAAATTTTTTTGAATGTTTGAATGTCAAAGAGGAAGAATTTGATGAAGAATAAACTTGGAGAGTTTCCTAACAGATGAAAAAAATGAAATCAGAGGGTGAGATTAATGTTAGAGGGAGTTCATATTGATAGATGGAGTTCTCATGGATGAGAATCAAAATGAAACTAAGGCTATTATCTGTACTTTTATTTTGCTCTAAAATTTCATTATATTATGACATGTGTTGCCATCAATGCCAAAGAGGGAGATTGTTGAAAATAATTGATGAATTGTATATTGTCTTTGATGTTACACAAAATGCCATATATTTACTAGTTAGTGTATGTTGAGCTCACTCAAGTGATGAAGACAGTTTTTGTGACTGTTGAGCATTCTAGTGTTTACCAATTTTAGAAGACAGTGTCTATCAAGTTCACTCGAGCACCAAAGAGAAGTTCATAGAAGTTTAGTATTAACCGAGCTTACCCAATTAACAAAGGAAAATTGGATGGAACCAGTGTTAACCAAGCTCACTTGGTTACCAAAGGAATTTTATGATGTTGTAGTGTTAATTGATTTCACTTGGTTAACATAGGAAAATCATTTTGTAGTTAGTGTCTACCAAGTTGGGTTGACTAGCAAAGGATTTTCTTGTTTTGGCATATTAAGTTTAATGGATTTGTTTGTTGGTTCTAGCCGACTAAAGGGATGAAGAATTATTGTTATAAGTTATATTCAAGTTGACTTGACAATGTATATGATATATGTATAAGGTCAAGTTGGGGATTGAAGAGAAGAGAGAGAGTGTGGAAGATAAGAAGATGCTTAGAGGAAGTCAATTGGTAGGATAAGCATAATATCCTTGTTGAGTTGCAAAGATTAATCTAATGAGGAAGGTGTTGGAAATCTGATTGAAAAGCTCATTATTATTGAAGATCAAAGAGGGAGATTGTTGTAAAAGAATGTTTTCAATCATTTTTTTTCCATTGATGTCAAGCCTGCTATTTGTAGGGATGATATTTGCTTATAAGATCCAAGCACTATCACTTAGTTGATTGATGAAGAGGATTTGATCAACAAGATGTAGCAAGAGCACCTAAAGGAAAGGTTGAGTTATGATATTTTAATGAAGTGCAAGGATTAGTTAAGAAAATGGTTAAGTAATGTATTGATGACATACTCAAAGATACAGAGGTTGGTCACACTTAGATATATTGGAGGAAGAAGTTGTAACAAGGTTGACTGCAAAGCTTTAACTACGATCATCAGTAGGTGTCAAGAAAGTTAGTTGAAGTCGAGAAAATTCTTAGTAGAAGTTGAGTAACAGACATTTTTAGTGTGTACCAAGTGATCTTCAAGAGCCAAGTAAAGATCAGGTACTGAGCATCAGAAAATTTTTAGTTGGTGCCGAGTAATCTTTAGGTGCTGAGCATCAAGAAAAACATAGTTGATGTTGAGTAACATAGTATGTGTCAAGCACCAGTATTTCAATAGTGCCAAACTATTGCATTATTTCAATTGATGAAGATTCATCAAATCTAAGCTAACATAGTGGTTGTAGTGAATTTTTTGAACAAGTTGGAAGATAAAGATGATGAGTTGTTGGCACAGAATCTTATGTAAACTATTTTTGGGCGAAGTCTAAAGGATTATTCAAGAAGTTTCTAGAGGAAATAGAATATGGGTTAGATACAATAAATCCTACCTAATCCATGCAAATTGAAATTGAAAAATGGAAGAATCGAGTGGAAAAAGGAACTCCAAGACTTCTATTTAAGAAGTCATAGACCAAGAAGCAAAGAGCTATTGATACTGTTGTTGCTGAAGTACCAAATCTGTGAAGTGGTTGAAAGGGTGTCAAGAAGGAGATATCTAGGAGAAGAAAGAGTACAAAAGCTTTGCTTCTACGAGTGGTCATGAAGAGATGATTGCACTGGTACATTGAGTATGGAGACTCAAGGAGACAAAGTTTGAAAGAAAAGGCAAGTTGTTAAGAGTTGCAGAGATTGAAGGCCAAGCAAGGGTATGAGCTAAGAAGTGATTTCAGATCTGCAAGATATGTTGTATGTTGTAGTTAGGTCAAGATTTTCTAATACTCTCTAGCAATTATATTAGATCTGAAAATCATGTGGATTTAGGTTGGCTTAATAGCCATTTGTAAATCCTTTAAAAGGGTGGCATTCCAAGTGAATGTTCTAAAGTCCTCTAACCAAGCCCACTTCTAATAGGGTGGTTAAATCCTCTAACAAGGTCACATTTAATAGTGTGTTGTAAGCCTTTGACAAGGTAGGCCTTTCACAGGGCATCACTTCAGAAGGGTGAGAATTGAGTAGCATGTTACTGGTGGTTTTTCCCAAATTGGATTTTCACGTAAATCACTGTGTCATGTGTTGATTTCTTGTGTGTTATATTGTTTTACAGTAACTTGTTGATTAGATAAGTTAAAGCTTGAATAAATGAATGGTTGAATTGGTTCGCTACACTTAAAGAAAAGTTTGAATAGGACAATTGGACCTTGAATAACTGATTCACTTCCCCCCGCACCCCTCTCAGTTATTCTAAAAGCAATTCTAACAAAATGATCAAGTATTCAATTGTTAGGAACCTGTGTGTTCCTTCTGTTTATTTTGTTAGAGTAGTGTTGTTGGACGCATATGCTTTGTAAGTCGTCCCGTGAGTATATTTTATTATCCCACATGCATAGGTAGTATTACTTTTCTAGATCGTACTCAGTATATAAGAATAGGTTGAGGCCCTTGATGGGCACGGACGAATTTATTGTATTGAGCTTGCTCAAAGGAGGTTACCCCCTCGAAGTGGCCTGCGATCAGTAGATTCATTCTGAGTTCTGCTATCACTTTGTATTCTGTTATTTCGAGCATTCTCACGATATTGCTATAAGGAGGTTCATCACATCTGGTATCAGAGCACTCTCTTGGGCTCGCTGGGTGGAAATTACATCAAATTTTTTTTTCTGTCGTGGCCTTCAGGTTCCTCTCACTTCTAATATCTCTTGTTATTGCAATAACTCTTTTCAGTTGTTCTGTCTGTGAGTGAATTTTTCTAAGTCGACTGTTCAAATTCAAAAAAAAAAAAAAAAAAAAAAAAGAGTAAAAATTTTTCTGTTTTTTAGTCGTAGCTTCCTTGTTTGCTTTCTGTTTCTGCTCATACTTCCGCAGAACGTCTGCAATATCATTTCGCATACTTCCTTCCTTGGCGACCCAACCCCAAATTTTACATATCAAAGACCTAAATCCCTCATTTATCTAATTTTAGGGTTTGCCCTATCTTTTTCACCTCTCATCCAATCGCCACCAAATTGAGCCACAAGATTCAATTCCTCATTTTGCTCCCTTATCCCTCTTGGACTGTTCGCCTCATTTCGCCTCCCTACCCTTGAAACCCTCATTTTTCTGTTTCCCTTGTCCCTAGATAGTCTCCCACCACCCGTCGAACACCCATTTCCTATCTGAGTTTTACCCAAATCCAAGTTTGCCGTAACTAAAAAAGTTTTTGTTTCTCATCTTCTACCCATTCCAAAAAAAAAAAAAAAAAAAAAAAAAACCTTGCTTTATGGTTGTTACGCGTACAGGAGCAAAAATCATGGAAGAAGAAATGGCATCCCTCAAAACCAAACTTCAAGATCTGGATGACAAAATTTTGGGTCTTAACTTTCAGCAGTCAGCCATGAGCCGAAACCATTCAGGAGATACTGGGTCCTCTTCTGGCAATTTCCGTGGACCAAAGCTTGATTTTCCACGCTTCGATGGTTCTGATCCGACTGGATGGATCTATAGGGCAGAGCAGTATTTCAGCTTGCATAATACTTTGGATAACCACAAAGTCCCCCTTGCATCTTTTCATTTGGAACATGAAGCTCTTCAATGGTTCCGTTGGTACATCAAGGCTAATGTAGGCCCAACATGGAGAGACTTGTGCACCCTCATTTTGGAGCGCTTTGGCCCTAGTTCCTTTGATGATTTCACAGGAGCACTCACTAAACTGCGTCAAACAGGCACTGTAAGAGAATACCAGACAGAGTTTGAAAAATTAGCTAATCACACAGAGGGCTTGTCTGATGAATTCTTCCGTAGTTGTTTTGTCAGTGGTCTGAAGGATGCACTTCGCTCCGAAGTCAAAATGTTTCGACCTACTACAATGATGGAAGCCCTTGGGTTGGCTAAGTTAGCGGAAGACAAGATTAGTGCTCTACAATGCTCCAGATCTAATTTTGTTCCATTCAGAAATACAGGTTCTCACAACCCTCCAGTCATACCAGCTCCCAGAACTACTCCGATCAAGCACTTGTCTGAAACAGAGATGCGAGTCAGGCGAGACAAAGGGCTTTGTTATAATTGTGATGAGAAATGGTCTCGGGGCCATAGATGTGTTCAGCAAAAGCTCTATCTCTTGGATGTGGATTCTCCACCGGAACTGGAAGAATATGTAGATGCTCAGGAAACAGTGGATGATGAGGTTGAGCCTCACCAGCCTGAACCTCCTTCACCAGAAGCTCCACCAGAGATATCTGTCCATGCTTTGGCAGGAGTCACTACTCCACAAACCATGCGGGTCCAGGGTTTCTTCAAGAAGATCCCTCTTACTATACTCATTGATTCTGGTAGCACTCATAACTTCATTGATCCACGAATAGCCAAACAGGCTGATGGCTTTATCCATCCCTGCTCTAGCTTTGAAGTCATGATTGCCAATGGGGGCACTTTACCTTGTAAAGGGAAATGTCGCAATGTGCGTCTCTCTATTGGCGATTATAACATGCGCTCTGACATGTTTGCCTTACCCTTAGGTGGCTGTGATGTGGTTTTGGGTGCCCAATGGTTACGCACTCTTGGCCCCATTCTCTGGGATTTTGCTGAACTTTGGATGCAGTTTTCAGCCGAGGGGCACCAACACACTTTGAAAGGCTTACAACCAGGGTCTCTTAGCATCATCAGTTCACACCGTATGGAAAAACTTCTTAAGAAGAATTCACATGGTGTCATCGCTCAGCTCCATTCCATTCAGATGCAGCCATCAGCAGTCTCTAGCACTCCTGCCGATCTCCAACACATTTTGGACAAGTATTCTGGTGTATTTGCTGAACCTGTGGGATTACCTCCTTCTCATCCAGAGGACCACCGTATTCAGCTCCTTCCTGGCAGTGTTCCGCCCAACATCAGGCCCTACCGCTACCCATTTCATCAGAAGACCGAAATCAAGATACTTGTCCGTGACTTACTGAAGCAAGGTATTATTCGCCCTAATACCAGTTCCTTTTCTTCTCCAGTTCTGCTTGTTCGCAAAAAAGATGGGTCATGGCGACTCTGCATTGATTTCCGAGCACTTAATCATCTCACTATAAAGGACAAGTTTCCCATTCCAGTTGTTGATGAACTTCTTGATGAACTTCATGGGGCTCATTTTTTCTCCAAGTTAGATCTTCGTTCTGGGTATCATCAAATTCGGGTTAATGAGGAGGATATACCTAAAACTGCCTTCCGCACACATGATGGTCACTATGAATTTTTAGTCATGCCCTTTGGCCTCACGAATGCTCCTTCAACATTTCAGGCAGTGATGAATAACATATTTCGACCATACCTCCGGAAATTCATTCTGGTCTTCTTTGATGATATCCTCATATATAGCAAAACTTGGGCTGAGCATCTCCATCATCTGGAGCTTGTCTTGCAACTTCTCTCTGATCATCAACTCTGTGCAAAACTATCTAAATGTGTGTTTGGCCAGGAGGAAGTGGAGTATCTCGGGCATATTGTTGCACACCATGGAGTGCGAGTGGATCCTACAAAAATAGATGCCATGAAAACTTGGCCGCATCCTAAAACTCTCAAGAGCCTTCGGGGTTTTTTGGGGTTGACTGGCTACTACCGCAAGTTTGTCAAAGATTACGGGAAAATTGCAGCACCATTGACAGCTCTGTTAAAAAAGGATGCCTTCTCCTGGACCCCTATTGCTGAGACTGCATTTGAACAACTGAAACAGGCTATGTGCAGTACACCTGTTCTCGCAATGCCAGATTTTTCCAAACCCTTCACTATTGAGAGTGATGCTTGCGGCAATGGATTGGATGCTGTTCTCCTGCAAGATGACCATCCTATTGCGTTCACTAGCAAAGCCCTCTCTGGTAAGAATCTAGCTCTCTCTACTTATGAAAAAGAAATGATGGCTATTTTGCATGCTGTACAGAAGTGGCGGCCATACCTCTTAGGGAGTCATTTTTGCATCAGAACCGATCACCAAAGTCTGAAATACTTCCTGGAACAACGGGTCTCCTCTCCTACACAACAGAAATGGGTCAGCAAACTCATGGGGTATGATTATGAGATCACCTACAAGAAGGGTAAGGAGAATATTGTGGCAGATGCTCTTTCTCGCACATTTGATAATCAAGCTTCCCTTTCCGCTATTTCTATGTCCATTCCCAATTGGTTAGCGTCTATTCAGCAGGGCTATGACAGTGACTCTTCTTTATCTCAAATCATTCACCAGCTAGCCAATAATCCTTCTGCTATACCACATTACTCTTGGGATGGTGCTTCTCTTCGATACAAGGGTCGGCTAGTGCTTCCTCAGAACCCAGCTCTACATCAGGCTATTTTTTATGAACTCCATGCTTCTCCTTCAGCAGGGCACTCAGGCTTCCTCAAAACTTATGAGCGAGCAAGGAGAAACTTCTTTTGGAAAGGGATGAAACAGACGATTCAACAGATGGTGGCTGAATGTGATACTTGCCAACGCCACAAGGGTGAAACGACCCTCCTTCCTGGCTTGCTCGAACCATTGCCCATCCCTACACGGATTTGGACTGATATTTCTATGGATTTCATTGAAGGGCTTCCTAAATCCGGTGGCAAGACAGTGATCTTGGTTGTGGTTGATCGTCTCTCGAAATATAGTCATTTTTGTGCCCTCAGCCACCCCTATACTGCCTCCTCTGTTGCACAAATCTTCATGGATCAGATATTTCGTCTTCATGGACTCCCTTCTTCCATTGTCTCTGATCGTGATGCAACTTTTACCAGTCATTTTTGGACTGAACTGTTTCAGAAAATTGGCACCAAACTGAAGATGAGTTCGGGCTATCACCCACAAACTGATGGTCAAACTGAAATTGTCAATAAATGCTTGGAAACTTATCTTCGTTGCTTCACTTCCGAACAGCAACATCAGTGGGCCAAGTGGCTCCCTTTAGCTGAATGGTGGTACAATACCTCTTACCACACTGCCTCTAAAATGACTCCATATGAAGCAGTCTATGGTCAGGCACCTCCAGTGCTCCTTCCCTACACTCCCAACAGCTCACCAGTCCAGGCAGTTGACATAGTTCTCCGCAGCAGGGATCAGATTCTTCGTACCTTACAGGATAATCTTCACATGGCCCGTAATCGGATGAAACAGCAAGCAGATCAACACCGTTCTGAGCGCTCATTTCAAGTTGGGGATATGGTTTTTCTTCGTCTACAGCCATACAAACAATCCTCCCTAAAGCTGAAAGGGCATCATAAGCTGGCCCCAAAATTTTATGGGCCTTATAAGGTTCTGCAGAAGATTGGTTCAGTTGCTTATAAACTGGAACTTCCTCCTTCTTCCCGCATTCATCCAGTCTTTCATGTTTCTTGTCTAAAGAAAGTTCTGGGTACCACTGTCAGAGCACAAACTACTCTCCCTGAAATGGATACGGAAGGATCCATTATCCTGGAGCCGGTGGCAATCATTGACCAGCGCACTCTCCAGCTTCGCTCTCGCTCCATCTCTGAGGTCTTGATTCAGTGGCATGGCATGCAACCAGAGGATGCTACCTGGGAACCCCTTCTTCAGATTCAACAACAATTTCCACACCTTAAGCTTTGAGGACAAAGCTTTTTTCTAAGGGAGAGGGGATGTTAGGAACCTGTGTGTTCCTTCTGTTTATTTTGTTAGAGTAGTGTTGTTGGACGCATATGCTTTGTAAGTCGTCCCGTGAGTATATTTTATTATCCCACATGCATAGGTAGTATTACTTTTCTAGATCGTACTCAGTATATAAGAATAGGTTGAGGCCCTTGATGGGCACGGACGAATTTATTGTATTGAGCTTGCTCAAAGGAGGTTACCCCCTCGAAGTGGCCTGCGATCAGTAGATTCATTCTGAGTTCTGCTATCACTTTGTATTCTGTTATTTCGAGCATTCTCACGATATTGCTATAAGGAGGTTCATCACATCAATCCAGAATTGAGATCTGAAATTAGTAATACAATTGCATTAGCAATCAAGTCATTTCATTGTTACTCTCTAACCATTGTAGCAATGAATCAAATCTCTTAACAGAGTTAGCCTAATAGCTATTTGTAAATCCTCTAACAAGGTGGCATTTCTAGATTGAAGTGTCTAAAGACCTCTAACAAGGCCACACTTAATACGGTGATTAAATATTCTAATATGGTTACACCTAATAGTGTGTTTTTTAACCTTTAATAGGGTTGGCTTCTAATAAGGCTCACTTTAGAAGAGTGAAAAATAGTAGCTAGTTGTAACTGGTGGTTTTTCCCAAATTGGATTTCCACTTAAATCTTGGTGTCACTTGTGTTCATCCTATTTCTTTTATGTGTATGTAACTAAATTAATTAAGGTTAATCACACTTAACATCTTAAGATCTGCATGTTCATTATATTCCAAGTAACAATTGTTATTCCAGTGCTTGTTGAGTTACAACATATTGTTAGTATTAATCGAGTGCCTATGTGTTAATCGAGAACAATAGTTTCAATAGAGTTTATGTTTTGTATTGACATATAAGGGATCTAGGATTTATTTTTATGGTAACTAATTCACCCCTCCCCTCTCATTTACTCCTCTTATATTTCCAACATGAGCATGTTGATCTTGTTGGAGCCCTAATTGCTAATGGTCTCAAAAAGAATAAAGAATACAATCAAGCAATGTTGGAGATTGCCTCTACCCTAAGTTACTTAGAGTTTGATGAAATCAAATATTATTACACTACAAATAAAGATGTGGGATGCTATACAAAAAATTTATGGAGGAGATACAAATGTATTGAGAGACTAATCTAAAGGTCTAAGAGGGAAGATCGATGGCATGAGAATGCAAGAAGTTGAGAACATTGTCCAATATTGCACAAGAATTAAAGATGTTGTGAATGTTATTAGAGGAGCTAATGGTATTACTGATGATGAGATTGTATTTAGCAAAGTACTAAGAACACTACTGCATATCTATGCTATTAGAGTTTCTGCCATACAAGAACTAAGATGTATACCTAGTAGCAATCTAACCCTTAAAGGATTGATGGGTAAACTCATTGCCTTTGAACTCTCTAATTTTGATAATTCCAAAGTGAAAATGTTGAATCTGATTTAAAAGCTAAACTTTCATTAAAGGAACCTAAAGAGAAAAAGAAAAAGGTCAAATATGTTTCTAGTGATAGTGATACAAATGAGGGGGATGTAGAATAGCATGAAGCATTGCTAGCAAGGGGTTTTCATAGAGGCAAAGGAAAATTCAAAGGTAAGCTACCTATCATGTGCTTTAATTATAATGAGGCTGGTCATATTGTTGCTAGATGTCTAGAGAAGAAGAACAATAGAAGTGGAGACAAATTTAGAAGTAAAATAGACGAGGACAACAAAGATTACAAAGATAAAGGAAAGAATTCTTGCTACATTATTGAAGAGGAAACTAAAAATGAATCTGATGACCATGATGATGAAGTGGTGTATGTTGTAATGAAGGATGATTTTGATGATGATGAGGCAACTGCACTAGTATCTTATGTGAACAATAGTGACAAATGGATCATTGATAGTGGGTGTTCACATCACATGACTAGAGATAAAAGTAAGTTCATTATCCTTAATTATTATAATGGAAATAGTGTAAGATTTGATAATGATGCACCCTATCTGATAAAAGTTAAATGATCAATCAAACTGACAGAAAAGATCACGTGTGACAATGCTTATTATGTACGACTTGAGTATAACTTGTTGAATGTGTCACAATTTAATAGTTCATCAGGATGCAAAGTTGATTTTGAGAACAAGAAAGCAAAGATCTATGACATTAATGGGAAACTAATTGGAAAAGGTGATCAGACTAGAGGTAATCTATTTTATCTTGACATAAATGATTCTACTTGTCTTGTTGTAGAATTTGATGATGTGTGGCTATGGCACAATATGTCATGTCATGTTAATGTTGATAACTTAGTCAATATCAGTAACATGAAAACAGTCAGAGGTTTTCCTAAACTGAAGAAACATGAAAATATGAGTTGCAAACAATGTCAATTAGAAAAGAAGACAAAATCTAGTTTTAAAAGTAAGTGTAGTGCCTCTCCCATTTGACTTTTGTTAGTCATCCTGATGGATGCAACCTTGTTGATCTCTCCTCGAGATGGGATCATGATTGTGACCATGAGTGGTCTACACCGAAGAGGTCATTTGATTTATGTTTATGTATCAATTGCTTTGATTATGCTTTGACTAATTTATGAGATTATGATTTGATTTATGCTTCACTGAGGTTTGTGCCAGTGATTACCAGGATCGATGTGGTATCATGAGGTTGTTTCATGATTACCTTGAGATGTGTGCAGAGATTGCACTATGTGCTATTACCATTCTACACTGGACTAGGTTCCTATAGTAGTGGGTAGTCATGTTTATGACTATGTTCGCTTGTATCTTTTAAGTGCCTTTCAGTGTTGTTTAAATAATCATTATTAAATGCTTAAGTAATTAGAAATGGATTGTTCATGTTGGATTAATTGGTTATGTGTTGCAGACATTTATCTTGTTATATTTTGATCTGAGAGATATCTATTACTTATGTGATGTTTTATATTTGAGAGGACCTGAGAGTCAGAAATTATACTTTGATTTCAATACCATAGATTTTAGACTACTGTGTTGTTCAGTTGATCATATTGCATGACAATGCCATTTTGAGATGACAATGTGTTTTATGATGATATCTGGTTATCTAGTATTTGGACATACCTCTGATTATGTTAGGTGATGGATTTAATGCTATGGTTATTTACTTCATTCTTGCATTGTTATGCTTTATGCGAACGTGAGTGATGTAAATAGATTATTTTAATATAATTAAATAAATGGTTAAATTATGTGATTTAATGCATTTATTGCTTCAACTATGTTATTATATGCAATTGCACTTGATCGTGTTGTTTAGTGTGCAAGATTTATATCCCTGGCAGTGGCACATGGAGTTAGTGATTCATCCATTCATATTTTACCAATATCGTCCTTATATGGTCGATGTATCCTTATTTTAATTATTTTACTAAACCTTTAGGTTATTATTAAATCCAAACTCATTTGCATTATGTGATTAGACCAGTAAGCGTGTCTGTGCATTTAGAGGTTTGCATTGTCGCTAAAGTTATTAAGGAAATTTTTGTGCTTTTGGGTTTTCAAGCTTTTTAATTATTTTATTTTAATTTCTAACAGCTTTGCCATAGATGAATTCCTATTTCTAGGAATAGCCTATTTTCGTTTGGGTCAATTTGAGGTTTAACTAGGTTGGCTAGTTATTTGCCCTAATCAATTATTCACTCGAAAAGTGAATAAATATCCAAAAAAGAATTTAATTCCTGACTTCTCACTTTTGAATTAGAAAGTTGGAGAGTAAAACCCAAAATCCTCTTCATGAGGATTTACTGTTTTGTTCATTGTGGGAGCTACGGGCGTGAGATCGTCGCGAGGTTGAGCTCGTTGGATCCAGCTCAGAGAAACCTTGGATTGCCACAATTTTCAGCCACTTCTACAGGCATTTTATTTTCTAGTTCAGATTCTCATTTTGCCCTTTTGGCTGCGAGGTAGGGCTTTCCTATTTTATTGTTTCTGCTCTGTTTCTGCTTCTATTTTTGGTAGCCATTTGTTTGGAGGCTAAGAACTAGTGTTTCCCTCCGTTTCTGTATGCTAGTTCTCCCTAGTTGGGCAAGTACAAACATTTCCCCATTTTTTAGGATGAAAGTTTGGGATTTTGCACCATTATGCTGGCCGTTTTTGCATACGGTGTTCGATTCCATTTATTTTTGGATTTTTGCAATTTTTATACCCAAAGGTCAAATGGGTTTTAATTTTGGAAGTTTTTCAAAATTTGGGGTTTTTACCTCATTTTGTGTATCACCTTATTTTCTCAGGTTTTCTTGGCACAATGTGGGTCATGGACTTGGGTGATCCATTTGGATATCAGTCAGACCACTATTGCACTTTTTTGTTGCATTGGGATGCATGTCACATCTGTGCTTTTGACTTTGTGTTTGGTTGAGTGATTTTCATACCCATTGTTATGGTTTCTTTTGGACCTTTACTTTTGTTTCGTGGACACTAGGATTCATGCAGAATCCATACTCTCAGATTGAGGCTGATGGAGTGAGTTCATGACTTTTGGTCAGGTTACATCATTGGGATTTGTGTAGAATCCATACTTCCAGATTGAGGTCAGTTGAGTGATTTCATGACATATGGTTTTGTTGGCTTTGGGATTCGTGTAGAATATGTCCTTCCCATGTTGCCTTCGATTGGGTGTTTTTCTTTGCATTGTGTTCTCATCTTGTCCTTGTGTTATGATCTTCATGATGGTGGTGCACCACACACAAGTACATACGCGTATATTTGTCGAGTGACTTGTGAGGCCCGATCTTCTATGGTTTTTCTAGAAGTTATGATCATTAGGGTTGGGTTGGGAATATGCATGCCCACAAGCACTTGTCGTAGGATGAGAATGGGTAGGGTAGGGTAGCATATGGAGGAGGCTTCTATCTCGCAGCCTAGTGACCTCAGTCCCATAGGGTTGGCGAAGGATAGGAAGTTTTAAATAAGTGATAACTAAATAAAATGTGTGAATGGTAATAAAACTTAAGATAATAAAATGTTGTGTTGAGCCATTCCATTGAGGGATGTTAAATCCGCACGATCCAAGCTTGGCCTTTTAATGTCAAGTGACTCTCCATGATGTCAGTCCCTACTTAGTAGCCTTTTAAGTGTTTGACTAGGACCTGTACTCCTTGCATTGTCTTAGGTTCTTGGTTACAGCCATCATACTATCTGGCGTGAGTGTTAGCCTTGGATGTTGTGCTTTATGTGTGTTTGTGGTTGGATCATTATCTCCATCAGCATGGTGGGTGTGGACCTATAGGTGCCACGTGGTTGGGAGGTGTAGCTAGCTTCACCACTGCTAGGGACTGGTGTACAGAGATAGTCTTTTGTCCTAGTGTGATCGTTGCTAGATGTTTTCACTTCGTAATTTGGGTTCTAGAGTATGCTTTCTTGTGATTTATGCTTTCATTGGAATGCTTGTAAATCATGTTTAGATGATGTTAGTTTATTTGACGCATTTCCATATTATGATATTTAGCATATGATTAGATGATGTGAATTTCTTTATTAGCATATCTATTGCTTATTAATGTTTAGCATGTGATAGGTGATGTTATCTACTATAGGATTATCTTATGCTTTACTACTAGCATGTTAGATTTCGTTATTCTTATATTGTAGTGTGTTTTAGTAGTGATGTCCATATTACAATAGTACCGATGATTAGTCGGTGGCTTGGGATGTTATGCATGGGGGATAGTTAGGATCCATGATGGTCTTATGATGCCATAGATGGTTGGGAGGAACCACATACCTAGTTTGGTTGTTTTGTGCATCATGATGTTAATTATGCTTAATGTCATGTTGCTTTCAGTTCACTATGATGTTTCCTTTCTGTTCTTCCCTTGCTATTGATTAGATGGTTAGACTTTGCTTCCAATTTTTTGTCTTTTAGCTTTGATTCAAGTGTTCTCACCTAAAAATGTGGATATGGTTCTCCTTGGTGTGGAGGAACTTTGTTTCATAGTTTCCTAAGCTTTTTATAACTTTTCTTTTGTGTGTGTGCTGATTTGACTTCTCGCGCAAGATTGCAAGTCTTCGCGCTAGGTTGTGCAATCTTCGTGCAAGGCTGTGCACTTCTTCGCGTGAGGTTGTGCACTTCTTCATGTGATAAGGAACTTCTTCATGCAAAATTCTATTGTTTTATAATTTCGTGCAAAAAATAGGGGCTATTTAGGCTTGTTGAGAAAAAGTTTGAAAGTTGGTTTTAGATACTCTTTTGGGTTTTTCACCTTCCTAGTTCAAAATAGATTTCCTAGGGGTTTAAAATATATCTTATAAGTTGACATATATTTAATTCCTTATACTTAAGATATATTTTAATATATGCGACAAATCTTTTGAGATAGGTTTCAAACCTCTCCGAAATAAGATAAAGATTCTAAGAAATTTCAAGCCTTCAAAAATCCAGACTTAGCTAATTTTTAGGGCTTCAGGGTTTTAGGCTTAGCCAAATTTTAAGATTATGTATTTGCCCCAACTTGGTGTTTTTTTGATGAGTGGTTATTTCTTTGAGGCCTCATCATGTGCGTGGTTGTTGTAGACTTTTGTTCACATGTGTTAGTTTGGTAGTGGCGTTCAGAGATTTGTTGGTTGTCGGGATTGTGGTGAAGTCTTTCATTGCAATATTTGTGATCCTTGTATGATGTTGTCATGTGCATTCATACTTCTAAAAAAAAAAATCTGGCTTGTATTTCATCCTTGTTTCCAAGGATCTCCAAGCGGGGCATTACAGTAAGACTCACTCCTCTAAAGAAATTATGGAATTAGTTCATACTGATTTGTGTGGACTAATTGATGTGCAAATCTACAAAGGTGACAAGTACATTATACTATTTGTTGATGATTATTTTAGGATGATGACAGTTATGTTTTTGAAACAAAAATCTGATGTTTTCCAAATGTTTAAGTGGTACTTGGCTAGACTTGAAAATGAAACTAGAAAAATCTTGAAATATCTGAGATTTGATAGAGGTGGAGAATTTACATCAAATGAATTTGAGATATTTTGTAATGATAGAGGAATCAAGAGATAGACTTCTACACATAGGACCCCTCCACAAAATGGAATTGTTGAAAGGAGGAACAGATCTCTAATGGATTATGCTAGAACACTTATGATGGAGAAGAATGTTGCTTTGAAATAATGAAGAAAATTTGTGAGTACAGCTGTCTATACCTTGAATTGTGTACAAGTCAAGATGTCATGCCCAAACTACGAGGACAAAAACACACAAATTTTTTTTAAAATTAAATTAATAATTAAAATGCTCTAAGTTTAATTTGGTTTACAACACAATTTAAAGGTTCTCTACATATCATTTTAAGGTTATAATCCTTGCAGAGGGATACATCATTAAAATGAACTCTCGATATTAATCTGATCTCGACATTTATTATGTTACTACATAATTACACTTAAATCTAAATTTCTTTAATTCAGAATCTAATTTTAACAATTACTAACCAAATCACGATTAAAGCTAACAAAATTATATTTAATTAAATATTTTTTAAAAATACTAACTAAAACATAAACTAACTCTACAAAGCAAAAATTAAAATCAAAATAACTTTAATACAATACTTGATCCATATTAATTTAATTAACATCACTTTCCAATAATCGCATTTTAATAAACTAAATTTTACTAACTTAAATGATAAATAAAACGTAAATTTCATTTAGTTATTCATTCAATATAAATGGGTAACCAGACTAAAATACTAACCTTCTTTTAATAACACTAATACTATCTAATACTTAAACCAAAACAGAATTAAAACTAAATATTCATCACATTAATAAAACTCATTTAAAAATTGAAACTACATAATCATCATATTTACTTAACAATACAAAACTAATATCATTAAAATACTAACTTAAAACTAACTAAACAAATACTAACTACCCTATCTAACTTAATTTCTAACTAATCTAAAATCTAACACTAACTTAATTAAACATTTAATAAAACACAAAATAAAATAAACAATAACTAAAACTAACATCCTAAATTTAATCTAACCCAAACCCTATACCCTAGGCTACCCTACACCCCACCCTACATCCTCCCCCTACACTACTCTATGGGCAGCGCTTCCCAAGGGAGCGCTTCCCAAGCACTGTCCTTGGGGCAGTGCTCTGCCCAACCACAAGGAGCGCAAGCCAAGGTTAAGGGAGCGCAGACCAAAGTTTAATAAGCAAGGTGGTCAAACATGCCAAAGTCCTAAGCAAATAATTAACCTTTTAAAACTCAGCAACCATAATTGGAGGGGACAAGGGGTGATGTCATCCCATGTGATGACCAAGAATTGCAAGAAATTAAAACATTTTTAAAACCTTTTTTCAAACTGACGTCCACCAAGGTGAGAGAATACATTAATTACATAAAGTTTTATAGATAGCAAAGATGGATATTTATAAAAGTTATTGCATAAAGTTTAGTTGATAGGAATAAGATTTTTTTTTTTGAATAGATATATATAAAATGTATTTTATTCTATTTTGTTTAATTCCAAATTTTAAATAAAAGGATCATTTAAGAATATTCTCTATTGTTTAAATCCATTTAATCTCTTCTCCCATACAAAAGGCAGAGAGATTTACTCTCTTGCAACACACTTTTTTTTTTTGATGAAAAATTTTCTAAGTATAGAAATTTCAAAGCAAGTATTTTTTTTTTTTTAATTTTCTAAGTATAACATTTTTAGTTAATTAATAACTAAGGGGGAATTAAATTTTTTTTTCTCTTCAAAGCAATCTATAAGGACTTATTACAACTTAATATACCAAAAATATGGATTATCCATTTTGTTCAATAATGCAATAATTTATCATTTGGTTCTAATAATCATAAAAACTGAATCTACATGCATGATCGTAATTTTCATTTTCAACATATAAGAAAGCTTGGAATTTTGTTAAATTTAACATCATCAATTCCATCCTATTTTTAATGTGCAACCATATTAAATTTAATTCACAATTAAATCACATGATAACCAATTATGCTCAAAACACCAATTTTATTAGCAAACCTGATTCAAAGGCTCAGTCGGGAAAGAATCAGGAAGAAAACCCGGCTTCGTTGCCAATTACAACAAGGTTTAAAATACAATTTACAATAGGATCTCAATCCCAAATTTCAACAATTTAATCAAATTTTCTTCATGACCCTAATCAAGGGATTTATAATGTTTTCTGCAACTCATTTCTAGAACCATGGAGGGAACAGAATCTGATCAAGTGACCAAAAGCATGACCAAGAACAATTCAAAACATGCATATTTATACAAGGTTTTCACAACAAGATCTACAATGAATCAACACTAGGGAAAGGTGGATTCTTCCAACTAGGAGAAGTCGAGCACAACACCAAATCAGATGCCCAATCGGGGCTATTAACCAAGAACTTTCGTTCTTCCATTTAAAAATACCATACTCATACGAGGTTTGTGCTGATGGGTAGGGGCCCATAACACCCTACCCTTTCTCCCTCTTCTCATCCTGAGAAGAGACTTTACACTGGTTGGAGTCCAACTAAACAGACCTTTCCCAAAATTGGTCACTTCTGCCCTCTCCAAGGGTGAGTAATACCAAAACACCCATGCAAGAAAAATTTCAAAATTGCAAACATAAACATGAAAGGAAAACATCCACAATAACATGGTTTTCAAATCTTCCCAACATACCCACAAACATACAAACATTGAAACAACAACAAAGTAGCATAAGCATGAAACAAATATGAAAACTGAATAAGGGAGATGAGAATTTCCTACCTTCACAAAGACGTAATGCCAATGAACAATTTGAGTAAAGTTTCCACTTCCTTCCTTCAATCTTCAAGAACTCCTCTCTAAATGTAGATATTGGGTAACAACCTCCACAAGTCCAAGAAGGGCCTCTAAATAGGCCTCCAACTCAACCACCCAAGGCTCAATAACTACCCCCACCCATTTGCAATTCTAGAAACTCCTAACTCAACCTACACTATGGTTAAACCCTAAGTGGAGATGAGGTGAGGTAACTCAAGATAACCATGGTCAATTTTCGCACAAAGGCAAAAAGAGACTTTTTGAGTGACCTCAAAAGTCAATAAAAGGGGCTTAGGGGTTGGAAAAGACCCCTAACCCATACCCATACCCTTTGGGTATAATTATATCATGTTTTAAGCCTTAGGAAAGAGGTTTAGAGCCAAAAAAAATCTAGGAATAAAATAGGACCATCTAACTACTCTAACATTGCAAATTAAATACTAATCTAGATTAAGGGATGACTAACCTCGATTAAGAACCCAATTAGCAAACTGACACCAACTAAATCAACTTGGGTCCAAAGGTTAAACAACTAACCCTAAACAGCATGCTGAAGAAAATAAACACTTTATGAGTGTCAAGCGACACTAAAAGAACATAATTACGAACATTAACATTCACAACTGATAAAATTGGTGTTTTGAGCATAATTGGTTTGCATAATTGGTGTTTTGAGCTAACAAAGAGATCAGTTATGTTCCTTTGTAGGGTTTCTCGGCTAAATATTTGCACACTCATTGCACACATCAGTAGTCCCGTAAAATCACATGTACATATATGTATACGTATTAGAAATCCACATAAATTGAAACATACATCAATAAGGGTTTCTTCATCCTGCTTAATTCTTAACCATTTAAAGTCTCGTAAATCAAAGTCTCAATCCTACATTACTAATTTCATCAACATACATATACATGAAACATTAAATGACAAAATCAAATATATCTAAATGTAACATCACACAACATGAAATAGTATAGTATGTTCTAAGCATCAGATAATGTCTCGACATCTCGAGTCGTGAATATCAAAATAATAGTAATGTATCACTATGCTACGATGGGCCAGGGCGAGGCCTCACACAAGAAAGGTGCTCATTGAGAACCTTTTGACTTATGGTATGGATACTCACCCAATGTAAATATTTTAATTTATTTGGAAGAAAGTGTTATATTCTTAAAGACAACAGGAATGGTAAAATTGATGATAAAAGTGAAGAAGGTATATTCCTAGGCTATTCCATAAGAACTAAACCTTATAATTGTTTAAATACTAACAAAGTTGTGGAAAGTTGCAAATGTGAAGTTTGATGAATATACAAAGGTACATGAAATTGAACCTTTGAAGGAACCTGAAGATTAAAAATCCTTTATATACTTTTATGAAGGTATGCCTGTTGATGAAGGTATTGTGAACCAAGTTGTAAATCAACAACAAGTATCAGTGATTGTTGAGTCACATATAATAAATGTTGAGTTGCATTCAGGAACTGAGTTACATTCAGGAGTTGAGTTGTAGATAGAGGCTAAGGTACATTATGATTTTGAGATAAGTGTACATGAAAGGAATGTCAATCTACCTGATAGAGAAGTACATAGTGATTCTAAAGTTGGAAAACCCATTAAAGAAAGAAGAGCAGAACCAAGATTGTCAAAATATGTCAAAAGACATCACACTGCTAAACAAATTATTGGAGAAAAAGAAGCTAGACCAATGAAAAGAAATAGTATGAGAAGTGATACACGTTTGTTGAGCATGCATGAGCCTAAGATAGTGAAGATTACTTAGAGAATGAGGACTAGAGTAAAGCCATAAAGGAAGAGATTAATCAAATTAAGAAGAATAAAACATGGACTCTATTACCCAGACTAGAGAACAAGAATGTGATTAGAACCAAGTGGGTGTACAGAAATAAGTTAGATGAGAATGGTGAAATCACAAGGAATAAGGCAAGATTAGTTTGCAAGGGGTGTGTACAAGAACAAGGAATTGACTATGGCAAAACATTTGTTCCAATTGCAAGATTGGAAGGAGTAAGAACTTTGCTTGTTTACTCTGCATACAAAGGTTTCAAAGTTTGTCAGATGGATGTGAAGTCAACATTTCTAAATGGTAAATTGAAGAAGAGGTTTACTTGGAATATCCTATAGGATTTATTGTTCCAAAAAATAATAAAATGGTATGTAGACTACACAAAGCTTTATATGTTTTAAAGCAAGCCCCAAGAGCATGGTATGAAAGGCTTCACAGTTATCTTGTGAAGATTGATGATAAAAGCAATCTATACTTGAAGACAGAAGGAGGTAAAGGTATGTTACTAGCTGAAATTTTTGTTGATGATATCATATTTGGAGGTCACAATGCATTATGCAATTCATTCGCAAATGAAATGAAGAAATAATTTGAGATGCCTATGTTTGGATATATATAAAGGGGTGAAGAAGATTCTAGATCAAGGGGATTCATGATTTTATGACTTATCCTAATGATAATGCTATAGGCATGGCTTAATGTAATAGAGCTCATACACACAAAAAAAGGCAAGATTAAGATCACACAAAGAGAAACGAACCTTAATAAGTATAAACTAAATCACAAATCACACAATCTAATGTAATGAAAAGTAAACACATTCAAAGAGAGATCACAGTAGATAGATTTAACAAGATAATACAATCTAACTCCCAAATCAAAAGAGGAAATGGTGACAGTTGAGTTCACCAAGGTGTGCATGGTTAAATGTGAAGTAATCATAAAAGGGATAAACTACTCCACATTTTAGGATTAACCTTGTACCTTAAAGGGAAGTTGAGGAGATTGGTCCTTTTAATTCAATGCTAAGGTAATTAGATCTAAGAAGATTAGCACAATTCAAATAATGAAGGAGCACTAATGAAAACAAAGATATAATGGTTATTGAATTAGAGAAATAATGCAAGATCCTCAAAACCCTAATGTAGCAAGAGTTATGAAGTGAAATTAAGATTATTGATATAGAAAGTAGATGTGTTGAAATTAAGAAAAAAATTAAGTGTCTTACCTTAAAAATGAAGAGGAGCATTAGATCTCTTTTTTTTTGCACAACTCCAATTAGTAAACAAATCTAGTAATTCCAAACCTAAAATAGTAAGACCTATGAAACCCAAAAATATTTTTGTTATTTAACAGAGTCAACTTAAGGTGCATTGTTGACTCAATAGGGTCAAAGTGCGGCCCTAGTCAACAATGTGTATAAAAAGGGTGTTGGAATTCTTTAGAATAACTAAGAGTGGGGGTGAATTAGTTATTCAAGGT
The DNA here is from genome assembly GCA_028749045.1 of Cupressus sempervirens. Lineage (NCBI taxonomy): Eukaryota > Viridiplantae > Streptophyta > Pinopsida > Cupressales > Cupressaceae > Cupressus > Cupressus sempervirens. The sequence continues at coordinate 679,873,507 of CM053791.1, read as the reverse complement.
CTAGATGTACAAATAAAACTTTTCACAATTTAGTGAAGCCATAAAACATTCTTAACCATGCATGCATTCATTGTGTGTTAACCAAAACTAATATGTTACTGTTAAATCAACATGCAGAAATATAAAGCATAAAACACAACATATCCATCAGCACATTTGACACAATGATTTAACATGGAAACCCAATTTGGGAAAAACCACTAGTAACATGCTACTCCTTTTTCACTCTTCTAAAGTGTTGCCCTGTTAAAGGTTACAACACACATTGTTAAATCTGACCCGGTTAACAGATTTCAATCACCATGTTAAAAGTGAGCCTTGTTAGAGGACTTTAGGCCATTCACTTGGAATGCCACCCTGTTAAAGGATTTTCCAATGACTATTAAGTCAACCTTACTCCAAAGGATTTACCCTATGTTGATACAATTGTTAGAAAGTAACAATAGAGCTTTGATCTGATACAACTTATAACCTTACTTGTAGATTACAGATCACTATTCATTCCTCAACTCTGCTTGGCTTCCAATCTTTGCAGCTCTGACAGCTTGTTCACCCTTCAAGCATTCATCCTCTTAAATCCTTCTTTCTTATTTCACCATTGCAGACTTCTTCACTTGGGTCACTTTGATGAAGCAAACCCTCTTCCTTCTCCTTATTAGATTTTTGCATCCAAAACTCTCTAAGCTCTTTGCTTCATGACCATACAACCCTACATATAGGAAAATAGAACTCTTTTCATGCTCATTATCCATCACCAAAATTAGGGTTTTTGATGGATTGGGTAGGATATAATGTATCTACCCCATATCTTGTCTTCTCTAGAAACTTCTCCTAGAATCCATTTGAATTCACCTCCAAAATAGTTTACATAAGATTTTGTGACTCCAGCTCATCAATCTTATCTTCCTCATGATTCACAAGTTCCAATAAAATAAACTTGTCAGCTTTTATTTGGCAAATTTTTGATCTTTTCATAATGTAGTAGCTCGGCATTATCAATTTATTGATGCTCGACACATATTATGTTACTCAGCATCTACTATAAAATCACTCAACATCAACTAGATTTTACTAGTGCTTGGCATCAATTGAAAATTACTCAGCACTAACTAACTTACTCGGCATCTACTAACTTTCTCGGCATCCACTAGAAATTGCTTTAACTCAGCTCCAACTAACTTTTTGTTTGGCTTGCACTATCTTTGCTTGGCACATTCTATCAACTTGGTCAAGCTTGGCAAATGAACTTTGTTCAACCTCATCCTTTTGAACTTTCTAAGTGTAGCCAATCATTTTATAATCTCAAGTAGATCATCAATACGTTATGTTATCACTATCTTAACTGATTCTTGCACTTCAATACATAATCATAACTCAACCTTTCCTCTAGGTACTTTTGTTACATCTTGTTGATCAAATACTCCTCATCAATCATCTAAGTGATAGTGCTTGAAACATATAAGAAATTGTCTTACCAGCATGTAGCAATGTTTGACATCAGTGACAAAACAATGATTGAATTACATAGTCTTCTTCAACAATCTTTCTATACAAATGATCTTTTCAATCATATATCAACAAAGGGTATCTAAATATGTACACTATTTTTACTTTCAAGATATGTAACCTACAAAAAAAAAGGTTTTTTTATTTTTTTAATGGGGTTGTTTCTTGGTCAAACTACAATTTAGGAATTAATCTTGAAATTGAAATAAATGAAATGTTGAAAATGTAAAGAAATGCACGATTTCACCTTATAATAGTAGAATTTCTCAACTCAAATATAATGAGCTCACTTTATCAATTGAATCGATCAAGTAGAAGAATGATGAATATAGAAGACATGATAAATCCTCAAAATTATATACCTTAAGCTCCTTCAAAACATTTTGAATGCAAGGGATCTCCTCTTCAATGACTTGCAAAAGGGTCTCCTTGAAAATTTCTTGAATGCTTGAAGACTTTAGTGCCTGAGTGAATGGAATGATATTAAGAATTCATTATGTAAATAAGACAAATGAATGGACTTATATATGAATTAGATAAAATTTCTCCCATCATCCAATCAAGCATCAAAATTAACACCCCAAATCAATCTTGAAATAGGGCTCAAAATGGGACCCAAGCAGGGACACACAACATCTTAGATTAAGTAGGGAAATATAAGTCCCTACTAACCAAGTCTAGAAATCCTTGGGAATCCCTTGGGGTCCCAAAATAGGTCTTAGTTTCTAAAAATCAAGTGTAGATTATGAGGAAACCCAAGTTTGGTACAGTTAATAGATTTTGAGTAATAGGAAAGAGGAGAGGGATGACCCAAATAGATAGATCATATTTCAAGCTTTGTGTCATGGAATAGGCTTCCCAAGGAGGATCATTGAATCCTCTCAATTCCATTTAAGAGGAATAAAGAGATATAAGAAGAATGAGGGAAATGTTAATTAAATGTAAGTCTAGCATTAAATCTCACTAAATAGGTGCCAAATCATCATTAAATTTTAATTCTTACAATTTAATATGGTACACCTTATAACAAGGGTTTCCACATGAACAAAATCACTATCATGTTTTATGTGTATATGGTGATTTGATCATATTATTCTTTATTTGCTAATATCAATTGTATGTTTTATAGTTTGGAAGTAAGGAAGTAAGTTTTATAGATCAATGGCTAAAGTTTGTTGAAATCTGATTGTATTGGTTCATCCCCCTCTCCTTAGTATCTACACACACACACACACTTCATTTAATTAAATTTATTTCTTCAAACACTCTCCCCCATCATTCTTAGGCCTGCCCTTTCCTTTTGTCATCTTTGGCTTTCATTAACTTTATGTTGTGACTCTTACATATACACAAACACACATATATGTATATGGTGACTTTGACCTATTCTTTGGATTAGAAACTTGAATGGAGGTTTGTATGATTGCTCTCAAGCTTTCCAAATCAATCCCAAGAATAGGTACTATAATAGTAAGGTGCATGTCAGCCTAGAGTTGTAACTGACATTTTCAAAACTCAAAATAAAATACAAACATGGAAAATTCTTTGAAAAGAGTATATGGATCTATAATAAAATATATCCCTTGAATCCTAGAATTCTAGAAAGCGTTTGCGTGTGGGTTGTTGTATGTGGGTTTTCCTTATTCAAACACCCATTTTGGTGATTTTCACCTTCACAAATAGCCATCAAAAATAAATGTAGTATGTTTAGTGCTTGAAAATATAGACTATTGATTTAGAATGTATGATCTATGTAATCTAAAATGCTAAGATCTAACTCTAGAGAGTAAAACCCTAGCAATAAAATATAATTAATATGTGCTAAAATGAATGTCATGGTGTAAATGTGAAGCAATAAAGCATAGATATGAAATAACATAGAAATTATACTAAGACCCGAAGGGATAAAGCACTCTTATCTATCTTTCAAATCTATTTTCAACTCCATCATCAATGCTTGATTGTAGTTTTACATGCCTCATTTGAATATTATAGATGATAAACTCCTTTGATTTAATAGATAATTCTAATTCTTTGGTTTACATATCGCAATTTCTCTATCAAATTAGGATGTCCACAAAGTGTGCCTTCTTCATTGCATGTGTGTCCTTGTTATTATTTCCAAATGAAGCAAATGAGGTGCATTTATAATGATTTTGTGATTAAATTTTGCAAGAGCCGATTGTACAAAGAAAGAAAATAATTTAATTTGAAATGGGCTCGAGATTTGTAGTATCAATGCCTCATGTATAGGTCAACCTTGAACTCCACCTTAGGTATAGGTCAGCCTCAACATCTACCCCATGTATAGGTCAACCTCAACCTATACCTTAGGAGGAACATATAAGAGAAATCCTCTAGGTTTTCAAATGGGTAAATCGGCTTGGGATCAAATTTTTAGAAAAGTGAGAAAGTGTAATTTGAAGGTGAAATAGGGTTAAGGTGGGAGATAAAGAGGAGGATTCAAAGTGATTATATCCTACATTGATTTTTCTTACAAGAAAGGGGGCAAAATTAAGGAGGATGTATTAAGTCCTATCTTAATTTTGTAAGAATTTTCCTTAGGAAAAAATTGCCCAAGATCAAGGAACTCAAGCACAAGCACAAAATAGACCAACAAAGTATGATCAGAATAACAATATGATATTCAATTGATGTACATACACACTAGGAGTGCCTAAATATAAAGGCCTCTGGAATGCTTCTAGAATGTCTAGGAGTTAGCAATATGATAAGCCTAACAACTAAGCACATGTCCACCAAGTGTGGATTATCCTCCATTAAGCACAGGAGTTAGTGCGATGATGAGAGGATAAGCCTACAAATGTGTTTCATGTAAAATTATGTTGTAGATACCATGTGCTTAATTAAGAGTGTGAATAACTGTGTTGTCAACAAGACAACTCATAAAAGTACTCAAAGTCCTAGGTGTCAAACTAATAAATAATAAAATAATACATTGACCTAAGTAAACTTAAGTAAAGTGAAATAAGTGAATACTTATTTACACCAACACCCCCACTTAAGTGCAACTTAGGGGAATGCACTGAAGTTTACGAAACCTAGGATGAAAATGCATGATGGGTCCTTACTACTAGGCCATGTTAGGTACCCATGTACAAAATGCAATGAAATTTGTCTTAAAGTGTAGAAAGAGGGAAAACCTCATGGGAAAAACCCTCCCCCAAAAAAGAGAGATGAAAAAACAAGATGTGCGGATGCATGGAGTAATCAAGATCCCCCCATTATGACATACATCTAGTATATACAATAGAGAATTATGAGAAGAACACAATCCCAATAGAGGAAAAGGTCCCCCCCACAAGAAATAAGAAGAAAGAAGACAAGGTAGTCTCCCCCCCCCCCAAAAAAAAAAATGTAGAATGCCCATCAGTGATAGCTGCTCCAATGTAGAAGTTGATCCATGGCTATTGAATAATGCCCCTCCCTTTTGGAAGAAACAATATCATAGGTACATATGAGATGCTTCCCCAATGTGTAGAAAGAATCTCAAAGATGAATGGAGTCTCTAAAACCTGCTCAGCCATCCCTATGTTGATACTGACTGTCACCCCTTCCAATACTGCTGAAAAGAACAATGTCAGATCTAACAAGGATGGATGTAGAACATATTCCAAAGAACCAATTGTCTCCTTGAATGATAAAGAGACCTCCTATAACTATTGTACATAAGGATCCACAATCATATCAACCTGGGAAGACTGATCATGTAGAGAATGGAAAGGAGGGTCAGAGTGGGCCCTCGTAAGAACTGAAGAAGGATCTTCTTCAACAAAGAGAAGATGTATATCATCAATGATGTCTCCCAAATCTGCTATGTATGACTCCACAAAAAAACCTAAAATATTTATTATGTAGTCATCCCCTAATGTTGGAACTGGAAGACAAGGTGTACCCAACTAAACTAAATTGCATGGACCTATCATTGTAGCAATGTATGCATGTGGAATGTCTTGATACTATGACCTTGTTTTGCATCTGTCAATAGGATCCCACATATTTGAATCTATTGAATCACTATCACTATTGTCACTATCAGTTTCCACAATGTATGAAGTATGAAGAAGATTAGAGGATAAAGAAAGTATCTTCATATCCAATGAAAGTACAAGGCCTTGGTGGTGGTGCCTTGCATTCCTATAAAGAAATGTTTTCCCATGTTGGACAACCAAAAACTCTAAAGTGTTTCACAACTGGATTTTAGCTGCACCATGCCTCAATAGGAGTCTTTCCATCTAGGACATAATGAGGAGACCTATTGAGTATGCGATTGGCACTACTTATATTTTTGACTTCAAGTGATGGATCAAGAGACTTGGCTTGAATCATGTAACTTGTCATTGACTTAAGTGTTCTAATCCTCATTACTACAACATTTGTCTTTTGTGGACTGAATGCTACTAGATTCTAAAGATGAATACCCTCAAGTTCACAAAAGTCTCTAAGTCTTGAGTTCACATATCTACCTTCATTGTCCATGTGAAGAACCTTGATGAATTTCCTTGATTTCTTTTCAACATGACTCTTGAAGGCTAGAAACTTATCAAACACTTCATTCTTGTGATCAAGAAAGTAGACCCATGGGTAGCATGAAAAATCATCAATGAAAGTGAAGATGTAGCGACCCTTGATAACTGATGTTACTACAAAAGGACCTGATAGAATTGTGTGAACCAACTCAAGAACAACTGATGCTCTCAAAGACTCCCTTTATCATACTTCTCTTCTAGATGCATATCCATTGAACAAGTTGAACAATCACCCTTATAAAAGTTGATTGTAGGTAGACCTTTGACCATATTTTTTTAGCAAAGTTGATGAAGATAGTGAAAGGAAAGATGACCATACTGCTCTTTCCATAATTGGCTTTGCGATTGAGATTGTGTCAACAAGGCATGTAAAGGAGACTTTGGCACAAAGTGGGAGAAGGAATAAAGCCTTTTTTCATGATTGACTTTACCCACTACAACCAATGAATCATCTTTAAGATTGTGCACCATTACTGAGTCAAGAAGGAAGTCAACTTTATTGTCATCTCCATAGTGAGTGATTTTGTAGATTGAAAGGAGATTAGAGCTAAGGTTGGGAACATAGAGAACTTCATTAAACTCCCCATTTTCCATCTCAACTTGTCCTTTCCCTTCAACTTCCATTTTTGTATCATTCCCTAAAAAGATGTGAGGTACCTTGGACTTCTTCAATGAAAAAAAGTCTCCATTTGAAGAACCCATATGATATGAGGCACCTGAGTCAAGATCCCTTCCCCTGAAGAACTTGAACTTGCCATAAGTGCTTACCCTTTTCCCTTTGAAGTGGGTGGAGTAAAATCCTTGGAAGAATTTGGCACATTGATTTTGTTCTTCCTAAGTAAGTTTTCCAACTCATCGATTCTCTTAGTCTTGCAATGATGCTCATCATGATTTGGTTTCTTACAATACGCACAAAATAGTTTTTCCTTCTTGTCATTATTTCCCTTCTTGTTGTAAAAAGAATTACCTTATTGTGAGGAGGTAGATTGTTGTGTCTTTGATTGTGATTTTTGCTTCCACTGCTTTTTCTTGTTGTCAGTAGAACTTTTGCCACTTTGATTTGATTGGTTCTCATTGCTAGCCACCAGTGCTTTGGTCTTTAATGACTTGAGAATTCCCATGTCTATCAACTTGGATTGTTCCAACATCAACATTTCTGCAAATGCATCAAATGTAGGCTTACTAAAGGCACTTCCCATGGTCAACTTGTGATTGTTGTAACTAGAAACAAAAGATGCATACTCTGAAGGTAGCCTCTTCAAGATGTGATGAATCAATCTACCATCTTTCATGGGATTACCACAATCTTTAAGTAGTGCTCTCAATTCATTGGCTTTGTTGATATAGTTTTGAATTGTGTCAAAATTATCAAGATCCAAGAGAAGTAGATCATCCTCAATTTGGAATCCCTTTTCCTCATCCACCTTACCGTACAAGCCTTCAAGTTTTTCCCAACCACCTTTGGCTTCCTTAAAGCTGGAAACATGGAAGAAGAGATCTCTATGAACACAACTATGAATGATTCCTAAAGCGTGATTGTCTTTAATTTGCCAATCAACTAGTGTTGTAGCATTAGTGGGTTTGGTAATCGTACCATCAACATAGAGATTTAAACCTTTTTCCATTAATCTACTCCATACAATATCTTTCCATGCAGTATAATTGTGTGAAGTTAGAAGTGGAGTTTTAGGTAAATCCATGATGTAGAAAATTAAAAGAGCACACGCAAGAAAGAGAGACACAAGAACACAAGACACACACCCCCCCCCTATTAACTCAATCAAAGACCCCACCCCCCCCCCCCCCCCCCCCCCACAAAATGGTGCTTTTGGCACTTTATATGTAGAGTGTTGACATGGACAAAAGTGAATTTCTAATTTTGTTGTTTGTAACCTCCTCTTGGAGTTCAAATCTGGTACTTAGCAATGTAGCTCAGATATACAACAAATTTGAAGTTTAATCAAAGCAATACAATGCAAAAAAGGACCTATTTCTAAAAGTGGTATTTTTGTCCACACAAGCCTATAATCTGATTGTAGATCTAGAAACTAGACATAAAATTATGCACTTTCAAAAAAATGGAACTTGAATATCTGTCTAGATGAGCCCAAACTAAGCCTTTGAAGTTGCAAAAATTGGAATTTGTAATTTGCAAAAAAAATTAAGAACAAAGATCTCAAACATCCTGCACCAATGTGTAGATCATGAAATTCTACCCCAAAACAAACAAAAAATTGCACAGAAAAAGGGGTCCTATGAGGGAGATATCGCTAATTAAAAATCACCTCTGCAATTATTTTTCCTTAATTGTCTTTGTCGTACCTCCAAAAATCAATTAACTCTAGATTTCACATTAGATGTCCAATTTTGATGAAACAAAAGTCAATTTGGGGGTTTTTTGACCTTCTAAATATGATGCCAATATCTAATTTGCACCAGTAAGCTCCAATCTTGTCCTGCAAAAAAATCTCTTTTACTGGCCTAAAAGGTCAATTTTTTCAACAAAAAAAATCCAAAAATTATAGAGAAATTTTGAAAATTGCAAAGTTAGAAATTAAAATTGTAGATCTGAAAAAATAAATTCACAGATCTAATAGATCATACCAAATTTTGCAAATTGGGCCTTCGGGTGCCGATTTGCAAAAAATCAAATTTGACTATGGCCTAAGGTAGGAAAATTTATAGTCAAATCTCATCGAATCGATACTCCAAATGCAATGGTGAGGTCTGATTTGGCTCTAGACACTCCCAATGACTGCGATACTCTAGATTTGAATCAAGGTCCTCTGAGAGGTGAAGCAAAAATGGTCTCCAATGGCTATGTGAAGAGAAGCTCCCTCAGCTTTGATACCATGAAAGAATTTTCCTTAGGGAAAAATCACCCAAGATCAAGAAACTCAAGCACAAGCACAAAATAGACCAACAGAGTATGATTAGAATAACAATATGATATTCAATTGATGTACATGCACACTAGGAGTGCTTGAATATAAAAGCCTTTGGAATGCTTCTAGAATATCTAGGAGTTAGCAATATGATAAGCCTCACAACTAAGCACGTGTCCACCAAGTGTGCATTATCCTCCATTAAGCCTAGGAGTTAGTGTGATGATGAGAGGATAAGCCTACAAAGGTGTGTCATGTAAAATTATGTTGTAGACACCATATGCTTAATTAAGAGTGGGAATAACTGTGTTGTCAACATGACAACTCATAAGAGTACGCAAACTCCTAGATGTTAAAATAATAAATAATAAAATAATGCATTGACCTAAGTAAACTTCAGTAAAATGTAATAAGTGAATACTTATTTACACCAACAAATATCACCTAAGATAGAAATACAAAAATTAAATTAAGTCCTACCTTAATTTCACCTAAGAAAGAAATAGGGAAATTAAATTAAGTGTGTTCATGATAAGTGTATAATCACACTACATATGAGCTAAAAAAGCAATAAATTGAAGTGCTCCTAATTTAGAATGGTATATTTAGCCCTCATTTTAGTGGTATATGAAACCACTTTCATATGCAAGCTAAAGTAAGAAAAACATCACTAAATGGAAAAAGGGTATAGCATAGTCCACATCACAAAAATCCTTCAAGAAACCATTAGTAATAACATCTTGAAAAAAAGCATGCTAGTAACAATAGTAAATCAAGGACTTACAAAGGAATGCTTGTTAAGTTCATGAGTGCCTATATGCCCCCAATATTTCAACTTGCTCACTCAAGAAAGGTGAATTAGGGAATCATGTTCACTACAATTAACTATAAAAAAAAGGCAATGAATTATTTTCTCCAAAACCTTCCAAGATAATCTTAAATATTTTTAAAACACATCCAAAGAGGTAGGCTACTAAAGAATTATTCCAACACCTATAATAATGTAAAAATCAAAGCTTTCTAGCTCAAGTTGTGATGAAATAATTGATCGCCGGTATTAATAAAGAGGAAAAAAAATTAATATTTATGTAAAAAATGCAAAAAGCAACCTAATTCAAAAATTTATATAAGTGAAATTACCTATTAGAATTCAATTGTGACTCTTACCTTTTGTGCATTATTATGAAGGAGGAAGGAGAAGAGTAAACATACCAAAGAGAGAGGAGCTAGCACTGACAAGGATAGAGGCCTTGAGGATGGTAGTGGAGGAGGGAACACCCTTATATGGGTTATGTCTCAATTTGTGTGCTCATTTCCTTTCTTCTTGGAATTTATGTTCTTTCACAATAAACGTAGGAAATTGATTGTATCCATATTAGGATGTTGCTTGTGTTAGAATTAGAGAGAAAAATAAAAATAAAAATACATGCAAATATAACCAATATTAGAAAGGAATAATCAAAACAAAAGAGAACACAAGACATAAATATTTAATGCATTTCACCCAATCCTTGGGCTACATCCACCAAACAACAAGTCTAATATTCTTACTATCTAGTGATTTCAACATGTTTGTAAGCTTCAATCCCTTGTAAATCAATACCACCACAAGAAGCTACAAAATCATCATACATTATAAAATCCATAACCCTAAGCCAATCTATACAAGACTTATGTCACTTTCAAAATTAGGCCTAGAATATGTCATCCAATAGAAAATATAAATCTTGGTGCCTTTTATAATTATAAAGTCATTTTTGGTAAAGTCATTTTTTCGTAAAGTCATTTTTGGTACTAGGACCCCGCAAAGGGCACTATTTCTTGATCCAACAAGGGGTGTTGCCCTTGATGTCATCATGGGGGCATTGCCCCCAAACCCCTATAGAAATGAATTAAGGGGAAACCACATCGAATGAAGTAGGCAAAAATTTACCTCTGTGTCTAATTACATTCCACATAAAAATAGTTTGCACTAGAAACCCAAGAAGTTGACCTAGATCAAGTAGGTCAACCTATACTAGAGAAGTCAACCTATAACTATGATGCAAATTTATATAAATAGGAAGTAAACCTGTTCTTAAAAAGTTAACTTGTACCTGGGTACTTTCAGTTTTTACATTATTGATTGAGTTCATTTCCTAAAATAATATATTGATTAAATTTGTTGAATTGTGAGCACAAGATATGTTGGCTTTGATAGAGAATTACATGACAAAAATAATGATCTATCTATGTGATAAATTTTCTATAGTATACCCACTAGAGTTCTAAGGGATGTAGTGTTGTACTAGTTGTGTCACTTGATACAAATTTGGTTCTACTAGGTCATGTTACTATTGTTGATAGAGAGATAGGAAAGGACACGTGTACATTTCATCTACCATTAGGAAACATAACTATTACATTAGAGGACATATGTTGAATCCTAAAAATCCTAATTTTAGGATTGGTAACAAGACCATGTGAAAATAAGAGTGACAGTAATACAAACAAAGATTAAATATATTGCATCAACTAGTCATAGTTCTACACTGACAAATACTAGACTAGTTTGAGGGTTGTACATCTGGTACATACAACATATTGAGAGGCATTGAGTGGTATATATGTGGATAGGAGAATCCTAAACTATAATCTTGGTAAGTTCATGGTATAACATAGATAGAGTTTAGTGGTATGTACACTTTTGCAAGTGTGGATGTTTTAGCATATTACCTTCACCAAACTAGTAGAGTATCTAGTGGATGTATGTGTAATGACATTGCGAGAATTTTCTTGTCTATTGAGTGAAAAGTGGTACTTCATAGATCTATTATGTTTGAGGATCACCATAGATTGACTACCACATATAGATATTATATTGAGATGACCATACAAGAAAATATAAGCATGGAGAGATAAATATGTGTATATGAGGTGTATATTGTTGATCTCCAAGTTATGTTGCCTATTAATGTAGTAATCCCCAAAAGAGATGTCCAAACCCCAAGAAAATAACCACATAGAAAAATATACATGATAACACATAGATTTAGATCCACACAATGTCAATTCTCATAATAATATTTTCATCCAACATGTCTGATTGTAAGGCCTTTTGGGTTATGGCCAAATACATCAACAATTACAATAAAATTTCAGCAAGATCTTGCAAGATCCAAACCACTAGCTATCTCAGATCAACAATGTGGTAGAGAACTCCAAGAAGAATCTCAACTCATCTCGCAAGCCACCAAGCAACCTTCGTGTTTTCCCGGTATGGACCAAGTGCTAGTTTATGTCAAGTAAGGTTAGAAGTCAACAAGCATAGAGTTAAGTAGAGTCAGTTCATGCTGAGTCACATAGTTAGTATCGAGCATACAAAAGCTGAGGGACAACCTGACTATTAGTTATGACTAAGCATTAGGGTATTCAAGTGTTAAGTAAACTAGTTTTGGTGCATGTGTTTGTAATGGTACAAACACTTATGTAAACTATTTTGACTAACTTCTACATGAAAATTACTAACTGTAGAAATAGCTAAGGAATTTTTTACATGTTTTTTTCAGGGGTCATCAATCACTATGAAGGAAATGTAACCAATTAGAAAAATGGAAGGACTAAGTGAAAAAAGGGAGAAATGTGGATCATTGATTATGAGAGATGTGGATAGTTATTTAAGGAGGGTCCAAACCCTAAATCAATGTATGTGCATGAAAGATGAAGGAGAAATTAAAGAGACAAGTATATGAGTGAAGGAAGTCTATGTTTGATGATTAGAAGAAAATATCAGATAGAGCAACCTAGCAGTGAAAGATAGAACATAGTTTATTAGATAAGGAGATCAAATCAAAATTGGAAAGAGGATATTTGCAATCTAGAATTAGAATGCTAACTAAAGGATTAGGTGTTAATACATTCTAGCAAGTGAACTAGGGTAAATATATTAACAAAGTGGTTCTAACAGGCCTATTCAAATCTCCTAATAGAGTGCTTACATAGTTGTAAGTTTAAATCCTTTAATCAAGCTAGATTGAATAATTCTTGTAAGCTCTTAGCAAGGAAGACCCCTCATAGGGTAGATCATTAGAAGGGATCAAACTTTCTAGCCTTAACAGGCACACTTTATTGCTACAGTAGTGAAGATGTGTGGGTGTCATCCCCACCCTAGTTTTACCTTCACCTTGGAGGGTTTCTGGGCAACCAAATCATTGTGTTATGTGTTTAAATTTACTTTCCTGTTTATGCATATGATGGATAGTTAGATCTATTTCAATGAATGGTTATATGATCCAAGAGATTGATATGAGATGGGTTAATGGTGAATGCATTTAATTTGTTTGAAGTAGAAAAAAAATTTATAGATCATGATTCATCCCACCCCCCACCCCCCTTAGTATCTTACTTTCCTAATAGACTTCCAAAAATTGGTATTAGAGTTTTGTTCTCTTAGAAGAATTCTAATAGCTTGAGATTTAAGATCTTGGATATGGAGGCTTTTAAATTCTAAAAGATCATTGAGAATCAAAAGCTTGACATACAAATCATACAACAACAACTTGAAGCAGCAAGAGAGTAATTGAAGAAATCCTTGAAGATAAGAAAGGAATTGGCTATCCAACAAAATAGCACTTGATATCAATAAGAAGACATTGAAGGACTACTTTATAATGGTAGTTCTAGTGAAAGTAGTGCAACAATAAAAAACCTATTAGAGAGAAACAACACACTAAATGAAGAGGTAAGAGCACTAAAGAGAGAACATGAAATCCAGTCTATAAGATTGTGTGAAGTGACTGAGCAGAAAAAGAAAGATGAAGAGGATACAGATCATATATTTATAAGACTTGATGACAAGAGTAGCAAAGTGCAAAGGCTTACTCAAAATCAGTTTGATATGACCAATATACTGCTCCTTACAACTCAAGATTCCAATAGAAAGGATGTGGAGATTGCTAATCTAAAATCTAAGAATGAGAATTGAAGAATGAATTGGAACATGAAAAGGAATTCATTAAAAGGTCAAACAAACCTAAAGAAGTTGTAAGGTATTATGAAGAGCTAATGAGATCACAAAGAAGACCCCATGACACATCTAGTCTAGGCTATACTAAACATATATCTAAGGAAGGAGAATCATCAAAGAGTGGAGAGTAAAGAAATGCAAATTCAAAGCACACCAAACCTACATGATATCATTATGGTAAGCTAGGACATACATAAAATATTTGCAAAAGTAAGAATGGTAAGCAAAACCCTAAAACAAAATTCAATGGATACTATTTTAATTACAAGAAGCAAGGACACCAAGCACATGAATGTGAGTCAAAGGCTAGTAATACACTAGTTGCACCTAGATTTTAAGGTCATTGTTACAACTATCAAAAATATGGACATAGTGTTGATATAAGATTCTTTTGAAGAGAATAACCTGTAATGGAAAAATCATTATTTTTTCAATGATGTCAAACCTACTACTTATTCGTGAGACAATTTCGTTTTGGTCTAAAAGCTACCATTTATTTGATTGATGAAGAGGATTTGGAAAGAGGAGATAACAATAGCACCTAAAGAAAGGTTGAGTTATTTGGCATGTAAAAGAAACACTAAGACCAAGTAAGACATTGATAGTATAGTGTATGATTTATCTACTTAATGTTTGAAATGAAAGATTACTCAAGTTAAGATTGGAAGAAGATCAAGTATGAAAAGTGTCTGTCAAGGCTTGCCGAGCAGTCAGTGCAAGCCAAGCAGAAATCAATGGAAGCTGAGTGAAAAAGAAGAGGTGCCAAGAAAAGATGAAAAAGAGTACAATCCAAGTGATTGCTAGTGTTGTAAATACAATAGGGAAGTAAACCCTAAGAGGGGGGGTTGAATCAACACTTAAAACTTTCAACCTCAAAATGGTTCACCACACATCCATCTCACAATATATACATATAAACTAAAATGCCAAATTAAGAATATACATCCATAGCATGAAAGTAAAAAATTCAACACATGTATCACACAAGATATTTTATTACCCAGAAACCCTCCAAAGAGAAGGTAAAACTAGGGTGGGGATGACACCCACAAATCTTCACTACTACAGTAACAAAGTGTATCCAATGAAGGTTACAATGTTTGATCATGAAACATGATCTACCCTATGAAAGGTGTGGCTTGTTAAAGGCTTACAAGATTGTTAGATCTTACCCTATTAAAGGATTTCAACATCTTGTTAGAAATGTGCCTAGCAAGAGGACTTTAACTTACAATGAAGTAAGCACCATGTTAAAGGATTTACAACAGCCTATTAAGACTACTCAGTTAGGAGATTTAACTAATTCACCTATTAAAATGTCTTAGTAATGATCCTTTGATTAGCACTCTATTGCTTGATGTTAGATCACCTCTATATTGATGTGTATTTGATCCTTTTTTATCAGATGTATCTCTGTTATCTTCTGATTCCCTTCCTCTATTCTCCTTTAATTGATTTTGCAATGTAACTCAAATTATAATACCTTAATCACCATGAATAATTTATTTGGACATGCAAACTCTCTTCAATTCTCCTTAAGAATTCTTAAAAATTTTATGGTTTGTCCTCCTTCAGAAGACCTAGGTGACTTAGGGTTAGGTATGAATCAACGATTGTAATTCACCCATATTGTTGCTTAATCCTTCCCTTTTTCTAATTGGTTGCATGTAATGCATAGGGATTCATAAGTAAGATTTTTCCTTATCATCAATTATCTTAAAACAATCCTTAAATTGGCCCAAAAATGGTTTTAGATAGAAGCTTGTGCCATTACAAACAACTACGTGAAAACTGTATAACTCAGCAATTGAAGTTCCTAGTGCTCGGCATCAACTATAACTTCAATGTTGTAACTCAGCCTCTAAATGACTCAACATCCACTAATCACTCGGCATCTGAATAGCTTGGCACATACTATTTTCTCGAGACTTGAGTGACTTAGCACTTACTAGTTACTCGGCTCATACTAAATATATGTCGATCAACATCTACTATTTGACAATTTATGTTTGGAATGTATTACTTGTTTGGCATGAACTAAGTAAATGACTTAAGTATATTTTCACTCATATGTCGAAACCAATCTGAGATTAACAATCTCTCGCTTTGACATGAGTAGAAAAATACTTGATCGTGTATGAATAACCTTTAGCCTTTCAAGCATAACTTAGATAATATCCACTTACATACAAAACTTCAAAACTTTAAAATTTTACAAAAACTTATGACTCGTCAACCATACCTAAAAATTCAATAACTCCTCCTAAATTGATTGTGTTTTTTTGTATCTAAATCAAAATCATTCCTCCTACTGAGTACATTTTTTGTGTACTATGTTTCTGTCATTGACATCTCTTTTCTCAAAAAATAGTATCTCCCCCATACTTCTTATTTCTCCCCCATTTCTTATTCTCCCACATTTTGACACTTATGTCAAAGGGTTATACACTAAGAATGTATATGTCCAAAAATGTTTTTTGGACTTCAAGCATTATTTTCAAAGTTGCATCCTAGTTATCACAAGCTACCTCCAATGTTTGATCTGGATGGCCAGCTTGGCAGCAAGGTGGACTAAGACTTCATGAGTAGAAAGATGCAAATCTTTCTTCATGAGTGTTTCTACAAATGCTAGTTCCTTGTGCAATATCTCCATATGTGGAGTCAAGATAGATTGGATACTGATTAGTTTAGCCTTAATATTTGCCTCATCTGTATGTAGCACTGCTAACTAACTCTAGGAATTCAGGAGATTTCCAAAATGCTTCTCACTCTGGGTTGTAAATTTTGGAAAATTTATACCAAATGATTGCATATAACTCTCCAAACTTTGTTTGCAGCTCCTTATTTCTTGTGTGAAGAGTGTTGGATTGCACAATTATGTGTACAAAGAGAAAATATTCTCTAGTACCTTCTTCACACTGTTAATTTTGGTTGCTAACTCAACCTATGATAGTGTAATAGGACTTGATATCATTTCATTAACCTTATGTTAAAACTTTCTTTCAGACCATTCAAGTAGTTTAACATTTGAGTCTAGGTCTATGTCATTCACGTTATCCATTATTTTGGTTAGCTACTCTATGATAGGCTTTGTGGTTTTTGGTTTTGGTAGGCTAAATGCATCAAGAAAAATGTCCTTGATATCTATCAAAGCTTGCTTCTACCTATGCTCCTATCTGAGTAGTTCTTGGTTCTTCTTCTTTGCAAGAGCATCCTAGAGTATGCTCATATGTTCAATAGTGATGGTTGCAAAATCAAACTTGGGAAACTCAATCACTTCATCCAAGTTCACATAAACAAATGATGTAACTTCAACTTCCTTATATGTGCTTGGACTAGGCCTTGATGATTGTAGGGGTATAACTTCTATACTTGACCCATACAGAGCTTGACTAAAAGGAGTAGCAGATGATGGCAAAGTCACTAGTGTTTGTATGGCTAGTTTCTCCTTATGTTTTGTACTAAAAGTTATCTCTTCAGTCATATCCTTTTCTATCTATAACTTCTTAGTTACACCTTGATCTTGTGTCGTAGGTGTAGGAGTATCTACCTAACCTACTAGAACTTGTGTTCCTTCATTCTTTTCTATCTCAGCTTTATGTTCTCCAACTATCTCATCCTTTTCAGTTTCTTTTTCCATTACATTGATAGAGACTAGAGTACCTTGCATCAATGCACTGACAATAAAAGTTGTTGTCTCCTTCCTTTGATATACCACAATGGGTAATGTAGGTTTTACTAATGTGAATTGAGGAGGGGCTATAGATGTCTCTTGTTTCTATACTTCCTCCCCTATAGATACTTTTTTTTCCTTTTCAATTTCATCAACACTCACCAGTATAGATTTTCACAAAGTTTGGCCTAGGTAGTGGATTTAACCAGTATCTTCTTCAAGCCTTCCTCTATAAGGGGATTGATGTTATGAGTGATAGTATAAAAAAATATTTTATCTTTACAGTATCATTGTTTGTATTCACCCCATGTGGAGGACTGGCACTTGGCACTAATGTATCTTGTACACTCTATTCTGTCTGTTACTCATCCTCAATTGGTGCCTGTGTATCTTCATGTGTTTCAATGCCTTCCTCATGTAAATATGTCTTAGTATCAACTGTAATCACTTGATTTACCTATTTATTCTCATCTTTGTCCTCACCTACCTCAATAGGTGCCTAGATAATTGCCTTGGGTGCTATCAAACCATATAATGATTTCCAAATCAAAGTGCTCTTCTATACAACATCCTCCACATTGTTCTGCAATATGTTGAAAGCCCTATATTTCGGTGCAAATTTTCTAGTGTGCTTATTTATTTCCTTGACCATTATTTCCCTATCCAATTCTTGCATCACTTGTGCAAGTGTAGTCTCTCTAATTTTTCTTTCTATGTTTAGACTATATTGTGACTTCTAATCAACTCTTTCAGATAGATATTTGTGTAGTGAGTTGGCAATCTCAATTGGAGTTTGTTTGAATGTTACCATCATGGCATATATTGACTCCTCTACTTGGTTCTCTCAACTTTTCCAAGTTTTTCAAACTCAATATGTGTGAGACTAGATAAATCAGCATTATACCTTATGTTCTCACATATATTGTCTAAATTAGAGAAAGGAAGGTGACTTACAACTTTGAATTGGTTGTTGTTATCTGAGTTTGTCCTCTCTTCATCAAATTCAACTGGAGCTATGTACTTTCTCTTTGGTCTCTTCTTAGGCTCCTCTTCTTTTCTGGTTGATCTAGCCCTCTTCTCTTTTGTATTTTCTACCTCTTGATCCTTTTTGGTAGTAGCCCTTGTCCTTGCTCTAGTAGAAGGAACTGTAGGCTTAGGTTTTACAACCTTCCTTGGTTTGCTAGCTATTGGGGCTTTAGCTTTTCTTTTATTTTTCTTAGGTACTTCACTAGCTTCTTCTCCCTTGGCACCTTCTTTAATTTCTACTTCTTTTTCTTAATCTTCTCCTTGACCTTGAGTTAAGCCTAGTGGTGCTTGAACAGGAATATCTTCTTCTTCTTCATCATCTTATTCTTCTTCTTCATCATCATCTTCTCCCTCACCAAATTTCTCTTTAAGTTTCTTGACAATCTTGTTTTTATTTCTTCTGACTGAGGTAGTCTTCAAATCCATTGTTATCTTAGATTTAGCCATGTCATAGTTCCAAAGACAATAGCCTTAGCATCTACATCTTTTGCAATTAATGGTGTTATTGCTGCAAAGGCTTCATCAACATTGATCTCATAGCCTAGTGGTCTTAACCACCTTACCCTTGGAACAACTTGAACATATGTAAAATTAGTGTCAACTAGAAAGTAAACATCATTGAAATGTTTCTCAAGTAGTGAAACTGGTATCCTTAGTCTTTCCTTCATTGACTTCTTGAAATCTTCAAAGTAGTTGGTCATAACTAACTCAAAATTGTTTCCAAGTTGCTCAATAAATTCATCTATCTACACTGCAATAGATCGGTTTGTTTTCAATGAAACTTTATCAAATGTAGGGAATGTATTATGTACATAAAAGAATATACATACAAGAATTGAACCAAATTTACATTTTGCACTTTTGGTCTTCCTTATTGCTCCCAAATTTTTTGACAATTGTTGCATCTACAACTTGGCAAGGTCATAGGTATGATACTTCTTGACTATCTTATAGCCCATGTCAATAGCAATACATGGTACACTATTGAGCCTACTTGATTGGTAGAATTTATGTGTTATTATCCTCACTAAAAATAAAATTAGGGGATCTGAGATAGTATTAATTGTCATGCATCGGTTGTTCCACACTACCCCTATATTCTTCTCAATGATGTCTTTAGATTCACTCCTCATGGTTTTAGGTCGGTTAAGTGTTGGATACCCTATTACTCTATGTACAATTTTCTTTGTAATCCTCATTGGTCCATTATCTAACCATATAGAATTATTATGAATTATACTTGGAACTATCTTTATCCATTTAGTCTTGAAAACATTGGGGGAAATCTAGGGCACTGGTTAACCCATTTCTCTCTACAATTATGAATTCATCTTTTAGTGCTCCATTTTCACATAATCCCCCATAGGTTTCCCTAATCTCCATGTCTCCTATTCTACCCACCTTTCATGTGCAGCAACATCTTATGTCTTGAATCATCAAAACTCGAGGTGGTATTATCAACAATGCACAAGATGGATCTTGCTTATTAGCAATATCAAGAATGGCTCTAAAATTTAGTTGTGTGATCTCATTTCTTATCAATTGTAAATTAAAAAATTCTTTACCCTCTTTAACCTTAGGAGATGAAGAACTAGATGCCATAATGTAAACTAGGGTTTCCAAAAATTCAAACTGTGTAGCTCAGCACATAATAAATACCTTTGCAAATCTGTTGTGATAGTGTCAAGTGAATGTTAAATCCTACTTGCAAACACTTGGGATGATCTCTTAAAATCATCTTTCACTCTTCATACTATCCTTCAAATTTTAATGATGTCAAATGAGTAGAAATCGATCATATAAACCTTAAAACTTTGCATTTAATGCTTAGTGCTTACATAGTTGTAAGCTTGGCTTCAATAGAGATTTTGACTCACTCAACTTCCATGAAGTTTCTTTACACTTAGAAACTACTACGAGCTTAGTCAATACTATTACCTTTGATAGTCAGCATCAACTAACATTTCACTTAAGAACCATAGTAAAACTTTTCATGCTCGGCGGTAACATGAAAGCTGACAAAACTTAAAGATTTCTTCTAGATCCTTAACAACACTTTGCATCTTTCTTCATGTAAATATAATATTTTTAAAACTAAATTCTTGGAGCTGATGTATAGCATATATTTTAAGTATCAGTCCCACACATACCTCTTGATTGCTTAATTGGAGGTGGTGTAATCACCTGGCCCATTGGGTGAAGTGATCCCATCTGAACTTCATGTGTTGCAATCTTCCTTTCTGTTCCATGTCTTGTTCATCTCATCTCTAACATTCTCAACATTTTCCTTCCCTTTTCCTTTGTTGAACTCACTGCTTAGTGTCTTTGATCTTATTGGACAATTCCTTCTTATGTGACCAATCTTCAAACAACCAAAACATGTGGTTTGACTCAACTACATTTTGTAGTCAGTTCTAAAATGTGTTCCTATAAAAAATTTAGAAACATGTCCAAATCCTTGACAATAGTGAAAACTATACCTTGTAGTATAATTCCAATTATAAGAATTTCCATTGTGCTTTACCTTTGTCTACTTGTTTGATGACCATTTAGGCTTGGATCTACACTCATATGCTCTACGTCCATACTTCTAATAGTTATAGCAGTGTCCTTCAAATATTTGCATGCTTATAGTCTTGGTTCTGCATTCATGTGCCTGATGTCCTTGTTTTTTGCATTTGTGGAAATGACACATGAACTTCTACTTAGGATTTTGATTTATAGCCTTACTCCTACAAATATTAGCAGTATGACCTAACTTACCACAATTATGACAAGTAGGTTTGGAGTTCTTACCTTTGTTACTTCTTTCTTCACTACTTTTGGATGATTCTCCTTCTTCAATACTAGTGTATCCCAATCCAGAAGTATTAGTGTTAGATCTAGGGGATCTCATCAATTGCTCAAAGTACTTGATGTCTCCACTAGGTTTATTGAAACTTTCAGCAAACTCTTTCTCTCTTTTTAGATCATTTCTCAGTCATTCATTCTACAACGTTAGTGTTGTGATCTCAATATCCTTTGCATTCAGTTCATGATTTGCAATCATCATTTGACTCAAAGTTTCCAATTGCATCTTAGCAATCCTAGTTACCTCTGATGTTTTATCTTCTAGTCTATTGGCTAAAATCCTTTTGTCATCTTCAATAATGAATTTTTCCTCTTTAACTTTCTTTTTTTGCTTGGTCACCTCATATAGCAATACTGATTGGACTTCTTGTTCTCTCTTAAGATTTTTGACCTCTTCAATTATGGTTCCATTCTTTTCCATTAGATATGCAAATGCTACATCAAATTCATTGGTGTTCCCATTTGCAAACAATTCAGTAGTTTCAATCTCTTAGTATGTGTGTCATTCTCTTCAATAGCAATTTCCTTCCTTCTTTTTGATCCATTTAACTCATCTCTTGCTACATTTAGCTGATGTAGGGAAATTTGTATTTCAATCGTCTAGCTCTTAATAGTCTTTCCCAACTTGTAGACTTCCATCTCCAAGATCTTTCCTCAAAGCTAGAAAGCTTTACTTTCAAAGAACTATTCTATAATACCAATTTTTGGAAATACAATAGGAATGTAAACTCTAAGGAGGGGGGGGTGAATCAGCACTTAAAACTTTCAATCTCAAAATCATTCACCACACATCCATCTCATGATCTATACATATAAACTGAAATACCAAATTAATCATATACATCCATAGCATGAAAGTAAAACATTCAACACATGTATGACACAAGATATTTGGTTACCCAGAAACCCTCCAAGGAGAAGATAAAACTAGGGTGGGGATGACACCCACAAATCTTCACTACTGCAGTAATAAAAATCCAATGAAGGTTACAATGTTTGATCATGAAACATGATCTACAATGTGAAAGGTCTACCCTATTAAAAGCTTACAAGATTGTCAGATCTTACCCTTTTTAAGGATTTCAATACACTATTAGAAGTGTGCCTAGTAAGAGGACTTTAACTTACAATGAAGTAAGCACCTTTTTAAAGAATTTACAATAGCCTGTTAAGACTACTCTGTTAGGAGATTCAACTGATTCATCTATTAAAATGTCTCAACAATGATCATTTAGTCAACACTCTATTTCTTGATGTTAGATCACATCTATACTAATGTGTACTTGATCCTTTCTGATTAGATGTATCTTTGTTACCTTATGATTCATTTCCTTTGTCCTCCTTTAACAGATTCTGCAATATAACTTAAATTATAACACCTTAATCACTATGAATGCTCTATTTGTGCATGCAAAATCTCTTCAATTCTCCTTAATCATTCATAAAAAGTTTAGGGTTTGTCCTCCTTAAGAAGACCTAGGTGTCTTGGGTTAGGTATGAATCAACGGTTGTGATTCACCCATATTGTCACTTAATCCTTTCCTTTTTCTAATTGGTTTCATGTAATGCACAAGGATTCAAAATTAAGATTCATCCTTGTCATCAAAGATCGTAAAAAAATCTTTAAGTCAACCCAAAAAGATTTACATAGAAGTTTGTGCCATTACAAACAACTATGTCAAAATTCCTAATGCTCAACATCAACTACAACTTCAATATTGTAACTTGACCTTTGAATGACTCGACATCCACTAATCACTCAGCATCTAAATAGCTTAGCACATACTAGCTACTTGACACTTACTAGTTACTTGGTTCATACTAAACATCTATCGCTCGACATCTACTATCTAACAACTTATGCTTGGCATGTATTACTTGTTCATCATGAACTAAGTAAATGACTTAAGTATATTGTCACTCATATGTCAAAACCAATATCAGATTAACAATTATTATATGTTGAGTAAAGTTTAGTTGGTGCCAAGCATTAGTAAACTTTAGTGTTTGTCAAGTGAACTAGTGTTAGTTGAGTGACAGAATAATATAGTTGTCGAGTGACAAAAAACAATGTTAAATAGAAGAATTGACAAATCTAAGCTGACTATTTTATTTTCTTGAATTCTATGAAGTGTGTGGAAGATAACTATGATGATTTGGTGGCACAGAATTCAAGATAAACCATTTTGAGGTGAATTCAAGGAAGATTGGAGAAGTTTCTAGAGGAACCAAATGTAAAAGTGGGTAGATTCATTATTTCCTACCTAACCCTAAAATGGACGATTGTGGATAAGCGATAAAAGATCTAAATTCTCTATTTATAGAGATAGTTGATCAGAAGCAAAGGTTGTCATGTGCAAGAACCTAAGGAAGACAAAGAGTCTATGGTATTGCCTCGTTTAGTGGCTGAACATAAGTGACTAGAGGTGGCATGCAAAGTAAGAAGGCTTAAGAGTATGAATGCTTGGAGGGTGAACAAGTTATCAGAGTTGAAGTGTGTGAATGCCAAGTAGAATGAAGGACTGAAATAGAGATCTATAATCTTCAAGTGAGTTCTACTTTATTATCAAATCAAGTGTTACTATTACTTTATAATCATTGTATTCGTCTAGGGTAAATCCTTTGGATAAAGGTTGACCTAATAGTCATTTGTAAATCCTTTAACTGGGTGACATTCTAATGGACTAGTTATCATAGTTATCTTCCACACAATTCATAGAATTCAAGAGGACTAGTTTGAAGTTACTAGAAGTAAAAGATCAAGATGTCCAAAATAGAGGTACCCAAGCTTAACAAGGAGAAATTTTTTGCATGGAAAAGTATGATGAATCTACACCTAGGAAGTCTTGGAGACCATGCATAATCTACCATCACCACTGAGCATGTTGACCTTGTTGGAGTCCTAACTACCGAGGATCTAAAAAAATAAGAAAGAACACAATCAAGAAATGTTGGAGTTTACATCTACCCTAAGCTACACTGAATTTGATTACATCAATGAATGTGATACTTCTAAGAAGATGTAGAATGTTATAGAAAAGATCTATGGAGGAGATTAAAATGTACTAAGAGTCAAATCTTCAAGTCTTAGAGGTAAGTTTGATGATATGAGAATGCAAGAAGGTGAGAATATAGTTCAATATTGTGCAAAAGTAAAAGAATTATTCAATGCTATTAGAGGAGCAACTAGTAAGACTAAAGATGAGATTGTGATCAAAAAAGTACTAAGTACCCTACTGCCCATCTATGCTATTAGAGTTTCTACCACACAAGAACTAATGTATACACCTGGTAATTATCTGACCCTTGAAGGACTGATAGGTAGACTCACTACCTTTGAACTCTCTAATTTTGATAATTTCAAATCTGAGAATGTTGAATCTGCTTTCAAAGCTAAACTATCATTAAAAGAACCTAAAGAGAAGAAGAAAAAGGTCAAATATATTTCTAGTGATAGTGATATAGATGAGGAAGATGTAGAACAGCTTGAAGCACTGCTAGCAAGGAGATTTCATAGAGGTGAAGGAAAATTCAAAGATAAGTTAGCTATCATGTGTTTTAATTTCAATGATGTTGGTCATATTGCTGCTAGATGTCTAGAGAAGAAGAACAGTAGAAGTGGAGACAAATATAGAAGTAATAGAGATGAGAAAAACAAAGATTACAAAGATAAAGGCAAGTCTTGCTACATTGCTAAAGAGAAAACCAAAGATAGATCTGATGACAATGATGATGAAGTGGTGTATGTTGTAATGAAGGATCATTCTAATGAGGATAAGGCAACTACACTAGTATCTTATGTGAGCAAGAGTGATAGATGCATCATTGATAGTGGGTGTTCACATCACATGATTGGAGATAAAAGTAAGTTCATTACCCTTGATTATTACAATAGAAATTGTGTAAGATTTGATAATGATGCACCCTATTTGATAAAAGTTAAATGATCTATCAAACTAATAGAAAAGATGATGTGTGACAATACTTATTATGTAGAAGGACTTGACTATAACTTGTTGAATATGTCACAACTGAATAGTTTAGGTTGCAAAGTTGATTTTGAGAACAAGAAAGCAAAGATCTATGACACTGATGGGAAACTAATTGGAAAAGGTGATCAGACTAGAGGTAATCTATTTTATCTTGACATAACTGATGCTACTTGTCTTGTTGTGGAATTTTATGATGTGTGGATATGGCACAAGAGGTTATGTCATGTTAACTTTGATAACTTAATTAGTATGAGTAACATGAAAAGAGTTAGAGGTTTTCCTAAACTAAAGAAACCTGACAATATGATATGTAAACAATGTCAGTTTGGCAAGATGACAAAATCTAGTTTTTAGAGTAAGACTCACACCTCTAAAGAAATTCTAGTGATTGTTCATATTGATTTGTGTGGACCAATTGATGTGCATAGCTACAAAAGTGACAAGTACATTATCAAATTTGTTAATGTTTATTCTAGGATGATGACAGTTATGTTTTTGAAATAGAAATCTAATGCTTTCCAAATGTTTAAGTGGTACTTAGCTAGAGTTGAAAAGGAGACATGCAAAAGCTTGAAATGTCTGAGATCTTATAGAGGTGGAGAATTTACATCAAATGGTTTTGAGATGTTCTGTAATGACAGAGGAATCAAAAGATAGACTTCTGCACCTAGAACCCCTCTATAAAATGGGATTATTGAAAGTAGGAACATATTTGTAATGGATTGTGCTAGGAAACTCATGATGGAGAAGAATATTGCTTTGAAATACTGGAGAGAGGCTATAATTACAATGCTCTATACCTTGAACTGAATGGAAAAGTGGGTAGATTCATTTTATCTTACTTAACCCTAAAATGGATGATTTTAGTTAAGCGAAAAAAGATTTAAATTCTCTATTTATAGAGATAGATGCTCAAAATCAAAGCTTATCATGTGCAAGAACCCAAGGAAGACATAGAGTATAGGGTATTGCTTCATTTAGTGGCCAGACAAAAGTGAATGTAGTTGGCATGCAAAGCAAGAAGGCTTAAGAGTATAAATGTTTGAAGGATGAACAAGCTATCAAAGCTAAAGTATGTGAATGCCAAGAAGAATGGAGGACTGAAATAGAGATCTATAATCTGCAAGTGAGTTGCAATTTGTTATCAAATCAAGCATTACGATTACTTTCTAATCATTGTATCGGTCTAGGGTAAACCCTTTGGATTAAGGTTGACCTAATAGTCATTTGTAAATCCTTTAACTGGGTGACATTCTAATGGAATGGTCTAAACTCCTCTAATAAGGCTAACTCCTAATAAGGTGATTGAAATCTTTTAACCAGATCACATTTAATAGTGTGTATTGTAACCTTTAACAGGGTTGGCCTTTCACAGGGCATCACTTCAAAAGAGTGAGAATTAGTAGCATGTTACTGGTGGTTTTTTTATCAAATTGGGTTTCCACATAAAATACATGTGTCAAATTGTGCAAATGTTCTTATTTTGTTTCATGTTTATATTTATACAAAGTTGTTCTGACCTAGGATAGTAACCTACAAATTTTATGTATTGTATGTTTTAACGGATGCATACATGATAAGGTTTTATGGATATGGGCCTACTAAGCATTGAAATTTTTTTTTTTTAATTTGAACCTTGGATAACTGATTCACCCCCCACCCCCCCTCTTAGTTATTCTAAAGAATTCCAACACATAGAGCTCAAGAATGCAAATCCAAGGCAAAATCTAATTGGACATCCAAGAAGCAAGGATATACACCAAAGCAAGGTAATTCATATAGCTGAGATTAAAACACATGGAATAACTATCATTATTATGTTGAGTATGGTCATGGTGAAGTAAATTGCATAAAGACACATTTCAAAGGTAAATCTAAGAGTTGGATGAATGGAAGTTTATTTTACTATAGTTTTCACAAGATTGGAAATGTGAGCAAGAACTCTAGGATACAAGCACCAACACCTAGTAATGAAAAAAACAAGGAAAAAGAAATTGATGTCTAAAAAATAAGGAATGAGATGAATCAAACCTAGAGAAAGAAGTAAGAAGTAGACAGTAGTGAAACCAATGAAGTCAAGGTCACCCATTCCATGAATTTGGTGATCGTACTACTTCTAAATAATAAAGGAAGGTATTTAAGGAACTATACATTTGAATACTACATTATACACTAGTTCCTAACATAAGATGTGTTAAAATCTTATATCTACATAAATCAAGATGCATTAGGACATATTTAAGGCAAGACCTGAGCAAAGAGTTCGTATGCATAATTGATGTAGAGTATCAGTATTAGTTTCTATAGTGACTGAGTATCTCTATGTGAACTGGGATCCTATACATACTAAGTTGATGTGTTGACCAAGCCAAGTGTGGAAATAGTAATGATGATTAAGTGGTGGTCTTGACTGAGCGATGAAAGGAAGGTATTGTGAACCAAGATTTATGTTCAAGCTGAGCAAGTTGTATTACACCTACCATTGTATGAAGCATTTATTCAAGACCTAATTCAACCATTTAAAACTATATAAGAAAATTTTGAAGATCATTTTTACTTAATCAGTGATCAAAGAACCTATAGAGTGATTCATATGTGATTTGGGCAAAAATTTGTGTGATTCTACAGCGTGCCATTGGCAATTGCAAGAATAAGTAAAGTTTGTGAACCGAGTTTAGTTATTTTCGTGAAGTTGTTATATCATTTCAAAACCCTAGTTAAAAATTACATCACCTACATCTAGAAGTGGAAAGGAAGCTTTGAAAGAAAGCAATGCACATATTGTGAGGAATGACCAATGCCCCCCACCAAAATTTAAGGCATATCCAGAAGTTGTGATGACTGGAAACACATATGGCGCATTATCATCCATACCTCGTTGAGTCATCATGGTGCATGATGTCCACTCATGCTATATGTGTAATATTGGAGAAATCAATGAATTTAAACTTAGGAATGCTTAGGAGAAGCTATGTGAGAATGGAGTACTGAAAGTTAAGAATGAAATTTTTGTTAAGAAAGGGCTTACTTGTGCCCTAGTTTTTCCCAAGGTTTTCAAGGTTGAATGGTTAAAAGTCATGTTGAGAAGAGTTCATGACATGAAGATGTAGCTGGAGAATGGTCCAGTTAAGATAAAAAAAGATAATAATTCATTGAGTGATAGGGTACCCTACCCTAGATCATATAAATATCGTATGTTGTCCAACTAGAAATGTGATAGAGGAACAAACTAATGCTAAATGGAATGGAAGAGGAATGTCTATTGATGGAATTATAGATCTTATCATTGAGTTTATAGTACATGTGATTACACATAAATTCTATCAGTCTACTTGGCTACATAGTGTACCATGTGCTATAGTAGACTTAGGTTACAAAATTGTGAAGGATCTTAGCTATGATATTGTTGATCTACAGTTGATCTAGTTAGTACTAGATAATATTGGAGCCATAAGAAAGGCTAAGAATACATCATGTAAGTTTGGCTCATTGGTGATGTGCATATTCTTTTATGTACAAAATTCTTTTATAACCATAGGTGATATTGTATGGGATAAA
The DNA here is from genome assembly GCA_028749045.1 of Cupressus sempervirens. Taxonomy (NCBI): domain Eukaryota; kingdom Viridiplantae; phylum Streptophyta; class Pinopsida; order Cupressales; family Cupressaceae; genus Cupressus; species Cupressus sempervirens. Next base: position 679,844,462 of record CM053791.1, on the reverse strand, counting down.
TCTAGGCTTGTAACCAAGCAAATCAATGGTTACATGGAGCAATTGGAGAGAACTTTGAAACCATCTTAGATGGATAATTTGATGAATTGAAAGGAAAAATGAAGAGAAAAATGAGGATCCCTAAGTTAGTTGTTGGTCATTACTATGATGACATTTTCTTCATGGTGGACACTAACTACACATATGCACAAGTAGTTTTACCAAGGGTTGCATGGCTAAGGCCTATGCAGTATGAAGTGAATGTTGATGAGATACTTGCAATAGTAATAGACTTGTTGTCTAAATAAATTGACTAGAATGTTGAGCCATTTGGCACCTATGAGACAACAAAGATCAAAATTCTTATGCAAACAAAAGTTTCCAAGATGGATAGGAAAAGGAAGAAAATGATTGTAGATCTTGAAGCCAAACTTGGAGAATGGCCCTTACAGATTATAGAAGGAAAATGGGAAGATGAGGAAGCTAATGAAGATGAAGAAGATGAGTCAAAAGGTAAAGAATTAGTGGTTTTCAAGCCTTAGGTACCAAAAAATAAGAAAATGGTGTTAGGATTAATCACAAACAGAAATAACAATTACTTGCAAATATAACCAATATGAAATCCTTAACCCTAAGCCATTTTATACAAGCTTTTGTCACTTACAAAATTAGGGCTAGAATAAGTCATCCAATAGAAAAATAGTGGCCAATTCCCTTTACAATAGTAGGGTCATTTTTGGCTTGAGGCGCTACCCTTGAAAACCCCCGTGGGGGCATTGCCCCTTGACTCCACCCTGTACTACGATAGGGAGCGCAACTCCCAAACCCCCATAGAAATAATCTAGGGGAAAACTCCATTGAATAAACCTTTGAGTTTGATTAGGCTCCACATCACAACAAATAGTGATCATAGATCCTAAGGTCAAGAGGAATCTAAAGAAAGGTGTTACACCTCCCACCTCTATACTTTAAAGAAGAGTAACAAGACAAGGAACTAAGGTAGCATCTCTTGTAGTTGTAAAGGTAAAGAAAGGGACAAAAAAGATCATTGAGACAATTAAGGGCAAGTCCCCATCAAAAAGAAAACCAACAAGCAAAGGGACTGAGAAAGGTTTGAAGAAGAAGTCAAGGAGGAAACTTGTAGTTATGATGCAGTGCAAGGAAGGAGAATCTCAAGAGGAGATGTCTTAGCCCATAGCCAATAATCACATAGCATAAAAATAAAAATAACATAGAGATTTAGATCCAAAATAAAGTCAATTCTCATAATATAATCATAAGATTTGCATCCAACATGCCTGGTTGTAAGGCCTTTCAGGTTATATTCGAATACATAAGCAACTACAATAGTAATTATGCAAGACCTTGCAAGATCCAATCTCCTAGCTAGTCTAGATCCACACACTGGTAGAAACTCCAAGAAGAATCTAAACTTGTGCTCGCAAGCCACCTTTTGGAGCCTGAATTAATAGTTTTTCAATAACCCAATGATAGGAACAAATACATCTAGGGGCAACTAATTCCCATGTTCAACATAGCCATTCAAGCACTAGGGCCGACTATAAGGCTATAATCCTCCTTCTTTAGGCTCTCCAAGACCTAGGTGGGTGAACATCAGATTCTTCATATGGAACCTATTTCAAAGCATAAAACTGAATCTAGACAAAGCAAATAAAACCCTTATTTCTCCTATACTCATGCAATGACAAAGGTATGCAATAGCAAATTGCAAAACCTATGAAATCCAAAATCTGAGTGAGGGCATCCTTTCAAATTCTAAATGGAAAGGGAAATGGATAATTGGTTAAAGTTTGATTTCAGCAGATCCAAAATATGTAACAGTAAGAACATGTTGATCCTATAGCTAATCAGTGCCTTATCTATTGAGCAGTTCCATACATCACACACATACATCCATGATATCAGTGACATATTCCATAGTTCAAGATATCAAATCTATCCTATCACTTTGTGAATTAGACATCAGTGTTCATAAAGACCTCATACTCATGAAATATCCTTCTTATGTAACCAGCAACCTCTCAAATATATCAAGCATTTACTTGGCTCTTTGTTTCAACAACAAAAAATATTGAGACATACAACCTTAAGGGGCTACAAATGGGTTTAATTTTTTTGTTCCTAAACAACAAAATATTGCAAATAATAGAGATAGGAGATGACAATCAGAATGAAACTAAGAATTTTTTTGTTCATTGTATTCATTTCTTTGAAACTATACATTCAAGATGCTTGTAAATGACTCATAAAACCACTTAATAGACTAGAACTACCTATATTAGATTTATTTTTGTTGTTCCTACAAGAGAGAATGCTAAATAATGGTGGAATCACAGCAATGGAAAACCTTCCAAACTAAAAACATCCTTGTGGTATTATAGTAGTGGAAAAATATCCAATAAACTGGAACTAAACCTAGAGAAAGAAAGAAAATAGAAAGATTTAGGAGAGAAATGAAATCATAGATCTGATCTAGAAGTGACAAATGTACACTTGAATCTCTATCACCTGCTACTGAAAAACATCTCTTTTCTCTCTATAACCGAAATGTGAAAGGAATCTCATCATTAAGCTTTAACAAACTCAAAATATCTCCTCCAACTGATGAGAAACCTTATTCTAATAAAAACATTAGGTATGCATCTGAAATGCTAATAAATCCTTCACTAAAGTGATTTAGAGGTGAAAAAACATCACCAACTGCATTTCCACTAACTTTGACACACACCCAGTTCACCATTTTGCCAAAAACTGAGTTTGAACTACCCTACCAAAATGTGGTAGAAAAATAAGTACCTTAGACAAAACCCTAAATATCTCACACATACTACTTCCTATGTGAAAAAAACCTAAAAATTTGGAATTTTCATTCTAAGAACTTTTCTTTGATATATGATAGACATATGTTGGCTTGTAAGAGATGCCCATAATGTCCATTTGAAGATCAGGCTCTAGACTAGCTCTAGGTCTACATTTTATGTAAACATTTATCTTTTCCCTAAAGTCAGACTTTATTATATAACCCTTTTTATTTAAAATAACCCTCCATCTTCTTTCTTGAGGAAAATATTTTTAAAATGTAATTTTGAAAAACTTGAAATTTCCCTCTTTTTCCTCCATCCAAGTCAAATTGATTTGATTGGGCTTGACACGTGTCACTGGGTGATTGGTTAGTTTTTGCACTATCACTGCCAACTAGGTGCCACGTGACACCCTCTAATTGGGTCTCCAAACTACCACTTGGCACTTTCCATACTGCCACATGGCAGCCTCATATTGGACCTCCAGAGATAGTCACCTTGCCACATCATCTACTTGTTGGGCACCCTACCAAGTCATCGCCACATGGTGTCTGCTGATTCATCCATACTTTCTCAGTGCCACATCATTACTCACTTAGGCCCACTGCCATGTGGCACCTTGTCACTTCCTTGCATTCCTTAATTGTCTTACATCTTCATATTCTAAGAATGCGCTAGCTGTTAGATCTACCACATGTCAGCATCTAGTGAGTCACTCCTATTCATTGCCATGTCACCATCGACTGCCACATGTTAGCATGACACTTCCCCACGTTCATTAATGATCATGCATATTTATTTTGTGAGGAAGTGCAAACCATTGATTCTAACATGTGTTAGCATCCTATGCGTCAATTTTGAAAACTACCATGTCATTGCTCCTCGTTTTATGCATCACTTGCCATGCTATGATTTGTCCATATGGACAACACATGGTGGATTTTAGTTGGTCTGGTTAGATCCATGTCACCTCCTCCTTATCTTTTGGGGCATCTAAAATTCCCTCCACATCACTAAGGTGGGCCCTCCACAAGAATTTGCAAGGCTTTGTCATAAAGTGTAAAGCTTTAGACACATAACATGTAAACATGATGGCATATAAACACTTGTAAATTCTCACTCATGAGCAAAGTGGGATAAATCATTTCTACTCTCCTTTTGGCTGCGAGTTAGACTTGATGTGGCATGCTTGTACTACCTGTTGTTGGTGATTCTGGTGTGGATTTCATCAAGTGATGGAGAAATGGAGTTGGGAAATCAAGTGAATACTCTTGTGTCACCAGTGTATGAGGAGAGGTTTTAAGCATGAGAATTTAAAATGTAGACACCCATATGTTCGATATGCTACTCCAATAAAAAAGACTCCATGTGCTACTTCACACATTTCTGACTTGTCTTGCACACTAAGAAATTATGCATACCTAGTCAAGTGAACAAATACTTCACATACCAATAATTCGACAAATTGTAAACATTACATCTAACCATTTTCACCCCCATGTTGTTTCATATTTCATTTTCAAGAGTAGTTTCTTTACAAATGGAAATAATGTAAATTTTGTACAATCTAAGTCAATTCATGCATTTCTGACTGAGAAGAGATCAAGTCAAAGTCTCTAAATGGGAGGAAATAAGGTTGCAATTGCACACAAGTAAATTATATATATACAATTACATGCCCTCCATTTACATGCTCTATGTTTTGACTTTCTCAATGGTGCCTCATTCCATGCCTTCAAACAACATTTCGTTGTTCCCTTGGTTCATTCCTGCTAGCATTTGAAAATCTTTCACCTTTTCCACCAAAGTTCCATTCTCTATGTTGCAATGCTTAAACACAACTCAGAAATGTTCATCATGGATGGATGGGGGCTGGAGTGAGGAATGGTCCTCTCACTAGGAACCAGCGGAGGTATGATAATTAACTTAGGAACCACAATTACCTTTATGGATGATGTTGCCCACTCTCTTATGAAAGATGCAATTCAGTTCGCCATTAATCTCACTCCAGTAGATGACTCTTCTACTAGGTTGGATATTTGTTATTTTCAACCATGGTCTTTAGCTTCAAAGGGGATATTTATTACAAGATTTCAACAAGAAACATTTTTCTTTGGGTTTGGGAACATCAAGTCTGATTTCCCCTCCATCTTATCTTCCCTTACAACTCTAGTTCCCATCATGAATGTAGATACTTCTAGTTCTTCAAGGTTGGGAAAGATGCCAACAAGCATTAATGGATAAGAGAAGACTCTACAACAATATAAAATGTTGTGAACATAGTGCCTACTAATTTGTTAAAAATACTTACAACTGACCATTTAAAAACAATTAATATTCTTTAGACATTCTTTGTGAGAGGCCAAAAATGTTGTGAAGAGAGAACCTCATAACATGATCGTAAAAGATGCATTTATAATATGTGGAGCAATTGGGCCATCACTCTAAAGTCTTCTCTCTATATACCACTCTTTAATCAAGTTTTCTAACAAATCAAGATGATGAGACTTCATCGAAATGCTTTTGAGCAACTATAAGATGCTCTAACCTAGAACGAAAATCATGTCCAACCCTTCTAGTGAACATTACTGCACGGACATTCTTCTGAGAAACATTGGAACATCATCAATACTCCCCTTTTGTTTCTTCATATTTGAGCATATCTACATATTTCATTTGATATTCAATAATGATATATCCACATGAAATCATTATAGTTATTTGGATTATTATAATCACCTACATTGAGCATTTTCAATTCCCACCATCTTGTCTATCAAGTTACTTTAGCTAGACCCCAAAGTGGGTCCGGCTAATTTTTTTTTTTGCATTTGAAACAACTAATTCTCCCAAACTAATCCATATTACATGCCATACTAATTTGAGTCAAATTTCATGGTTGTAACCTTAAGACTCATTTTCACTTTTCTGACTATGATTTTCTGCTCGGAAGGCCTATGGGCTAGCTTTAAAAACTAACCAAAACACTTGACTAAGCCCTGAAATCAAACATATTGATATTCTATTCCACATTCTTGCACCTTGTCAGATTTCATCTCATGAAAACATCTGGGTCAAAAGATATTGACCATCAAAGTTGCCTTCTCTGAACTGCCTACAAACAAAACATGTTAGACAACAAGAAAATGCATTTAGTTTTGGCTTTGAAAATAGATCAAATGAATACTTGGGGGCACAAAAAGTGGGGCATTAGTTTACTATCATGAGGAGAGTATGAATTTCTAATTTGGGATCATGACAAATAATAGCGTGCATTTGGAAAGCATGTAAAGTTAGGTACTTGGAATTGCAAAACTGGGAACAATGTTAGAACATTGATTTTCACAAATGAAATGGACCTAGGAAAGTGTGCAGACGAATTTTTCAGGACCTAAAAATTGACAAACTTAAAGTATTTTTATATTATAACATAGTGGTGCAAACCATTCGGTCTCATTTATCACAAATTCAAAATTATGACATCCTGAATAGGGGTACTGATCAATATGCACTTTTTGACACCAGTAAAACTTCAAAAATTGCATTTGGAATCACATTTGAAAACTAGTCAAATAGATTTGTCATAGGCTCAAATCTAAAGCATAACTATTGTCTGACCCATAAAATTCAATGCAAAGGGAATTTTCTCATTTTGGTCAACTAGGTCAAAGTTATAACTGGTCAAATAGGCCTTCGCAGAATTTTGAACAATTTGAATCAGCATGACAATAGTAAATGACTAACTTTGAGGGATTCAAAACCTATTCAAAATATATCAAAACAACTTGAAAATTGAAACATAGGTTCTTGAATATACATACTAAACACTCCCAAAGTGACAAGTCATGAAATTTAGCTGGGTGCAAGATATTATAATTGCAAACTAGGCTTCCTGTTGTTGTTTGACACTTAAGGAAAAATGCAAATTTGAACAATGCTCAAAATGAAACTTCATTAGTGACTTGGAATGGAAATTTAGCATTATAGAATGCATGCATATATTAAATGCAATTTTTTAGAAATATTAAACACTTTATGGACTTTAAAATGGGGGTTGAGGACACATTCATTAAAAGCATTTATAGGGCTCAATTTTCATAATGGTACTCAGAATTAGGGATTCAATTTTGAGTCCCAAAACCACCAAGCAACCTTCTTGTTTCCCAAGCCACAACTACTACCTCTTCTCAAACTTTGATCCTCTTCCACATCCTCTTCTCCAAGCTGGATCATTCTGACTTAAGACTCCACAAGATCCCATACTTATACCCAACTAAGCCACAAGTCAGCCTAACAAGTTACAAATTCAATAAACTCTTACATTAAATGCATATTTAAGCCACAAGTCAGTTTGCATTAAATACAAAAATAATTCCACCTATGAAATTCCTTTTTCCCTCTTGTTTCCATTTTTATTTTATTTTTTAGCTTTTTTCCTCTGATTTTTATCACCTTCTCTCTCCTCCACAATGTTTTTTAATTTCTTTAATTTAATTTATTTTTTTATTTTTTTAAATATAAATCATGCCCCCTTTTATTTTGTGATGCAAGATACTCCTACATCAAGTTATGCATGATGGTGAAGAGGATGAAGGAGAGAGAACTAAATCAAATGATATAAGCAAAATTCAAATTTTTCCTAGGCAACCTCCTCAAGATATTGATCATGTGACAATATCATAAATTCAGTAGGAATTTTAGGATTCAAACATGTCAAATATGATTCTTTAGAGAGGATTGATAAAGAAAAGGTTGAGCAAACAGTAATATATGATGATAAAGTTTAAACACACACCTATAGAGTTAGGCAAGGAAATCCTTGAAGAATTGTACAATAAAATTGATACAAAGTGGAAATGGGCATTCTCTACTAAAAGACAAATAAAAGAAACTAAATTAGCCCAAACTATGCCAAATTTAGGGAAGATGCATATGTTTATAGCCCTAAGGGATTTCACCAAGAAATTTGTACCCAAAACAAGGGCTTATAAAATTTTGAAAAATAAAATAGAAGATGTAGTGCGAGAAAGTATATTAGTTTGGTAGAAGATATTTGGGTTGTTAGTCCCAACAATAGAAGAAGAAAAGGAAGTAGAAATAGTTGAATTGGACAATAAAGAAGATTATAATGAGACAAATAATCTTGAGAAAGAAATAAGAAGAAAGGTAGAGGAGATTGAGCAACGAGATGTTGTCACTATTGAAGACATCCCTAAGGAAACATGAACAAATATTAATGTCTTGACTAAGGAACAACTCAAGAATAAAGAATTCATTAATGCCACCTCAAATACACCTATGCCATGTCAATCTAGTGTTGTTACAAATTCAAGATTATTTAAGGATTGAGAATGCACCAACTATGGATTCAACACCTATTCATTCAACAATCACAGTTGAAGAGAAGAGTCAACAAGATGTAAGTGTTGAGGAATAGGGAAAGGTAATGAGTAAACTTTTACATCTGATGGACACAACCAATCGTGTCAATGAAAAATAAGTAGGAGAAGAGAAAGAGAAAGTAGATAACTTTGCAAATCATGCCTCAAGACCTAATGTTGAGGGCATCAAGGAGGGTGTGCAACAAAGATCCGAGGAAGCATAAGAACCAAAAGAGAAAGTGGCAATTCAGGCATTGGTCCAACTATCGAGTGTAGTTCCCTCTACATTATTTGGAATAGAGACAACTATTACAACTAATCAATAGGTAATATCTACTCAGAAGGATATTACAACAATAGGCCAAAAGATGTTGAGACTGAGTGTTGAAGTGACAAAATTGCAAATCACATTGTCGAGTGCCAACATGCCAAGGGAAAAGAAAATGAAGAAGGTTAAGTCACCTGGGAAGTCAATGAAACTAGATGAGGTAATTTTTATTCCTAAGTTTGATCCTAATAATATGACTCTGGATTAAATGCAAATTTTCCAAGTTATATTAGCAAGGAAGACAAAATAAGAAGAAATAAAAAGGGAATGTTAACAAATGCAAGTATAGCATGAGATTAAAGATATCTTTGTTAAAACATTTGATACACATGGTATAAATGAGAAAGCACCTTGTATAGACCAATTAGTTCACATTTTTGAGAAGGTTAACAATGATGAAATTAAGGCTAATGAGAAATTAATGCATTGGTTTGAGAAGAAATTTGAGAAACAAGTTTTGGAGAAAGCGTCAACTGAGATTTCTATAAGGCAAGTTGAACTTTCTAATATTTTAAATAATATAGAGGAAGTTGTAGTTGTAGAGAATGTTCAAATTTTGTATAAAACATTATGTGATGTACCGAGGTTCACACAAGATATTCAAGATCAGATTGATAAATTGTAGCTAGATTTGAAGTCAATAGGAAGTTCTTTGAGTATGGACACAAGTTCAAGCTCTATTCATTTTAAAAAATTAATTTTTTCTCAAGGGAAATTGGCTTAATTACAAGCCATAGATGGATGAATGAGAGCTAAACTTATTTCTATTCAATCTATGTTGATAACTCATTTGGAGGTAATGCAAAGAGAGCTAGCATTAGCTAAGAAGATAGCAGGTCGAGACTCTAATCTCTCTACTATAGAAAGTCTAGTTGAATTAGCTACTTGACTAGAGATTAAAATCTTAGTTTTGGAATCTGTCAGGACCAATTAGGATAATGCACTTTCTATGATTATATAAATTCACAAACCATTTTTGGATAAATATGGTTTGACCCCTTCACCCCAACAACCATAAGTGACAAAAACAAGGGGGAAAATAGATATAAGGGAAAATATATATACAAGGGGGAATAAGATTTGAATTAGAAGAACAAACTCATGTCACTGAGGGAAATTAGTTGAAGATAGAACGTATGACATTATGTAACATATTACTCATTTTTGCAAACATGTACATATGATGTATATAGTGAAGTCTTTATGAAGACCAAGTCATAGTCATGACAAAGTTTTTTTGCCACTAATGTCAAAGGGGGGCATTTTTGATCTCCAAGTCATGTTTCCTATTAGTGTCAAACACTTAGTCATTTCCTAGGAAAATTTGGTTAGTCATCACTGTGACTGAGCCACCCAACGAAGGTTGAATGATTCTAGACTTGTTTTCATTTAGTTTGAGTCAAACAAGTCTTAGGGTGTCAAGCACCCTATTATGGACTAAGATAATAGAGAGAGAGAGGGAGAGCAATAAAGAGAGATAAGGAGAGATGATGTTAAACATAATACTGATGTAGGTGCATAGAGCTCGGAGGATCTTTAAATGGGACACCATTCATATAAGTTATTTTGTATACACTAGATCCATACACTTTCTTGATAATATAATGACTAAGCTAATTAGGACTAAATTTTCCTTTTTTCTCTCAAAAAAGCATTAACATTATGTTAATTCTCTTAAATAGCCAAGTCTCCAATTGAAAAGGAATGCTTAATCACTTTATTGCTATACCTATTCTAAACATATTTATGATATACATTGATGTGCTCAAGAGAATTGATTTGTTTTCAATGTAACATCTCAAGCTATTGTTCCCTAAAAGTGTTAGTCTCAATTATACCATTAGTTTAAACTATAAAGGAAGGAATTCCCAACTCTAAAGGCATAATATCATCAATCTCATGGATCAAATTATCAAGGAACATTCCAATTGCAATACAACTACTTATTCTATAGGACCATAAAACATAAGTTAGCTTCATATTGTTGGAATTAACAAGTGGGAAGATTTACTTCTAAGAGGGGGGGTGAATCAGAAGTAACTAACTTTAAACTTTATAAATTCTTTTAACTAAAACCATTCACATGCATTTAATCTATCTAATGAACTTGAAAGTAAAGACATGCATGAAAATAGACAACACACAAATTTGGTAACCCAAAAACCCTCCAAAATGAGAAGGTAAAACTGGGGTGGGGATGACACCCACAAAATATCACTGCAGCAATGTGTAACTATTCAAGGTTACAATGTTTGACCACTTCCAATGGTCTACCCTATGAAAGTAATGTCTTGTTAAAGACTTTTACACTCTATCAAAAGTGACCTGGTTAAAGGATTTCACTACCCTACTAAAAGTAAGCCTGGTTAGAGGACTTTTGTACATTCACTTGGAATGCCAACCTGTTAAAGGATTTACAAATGGCTGCTAGGCCAACCTAAGTCCATAGGATTTCCATATCTAATACAATTGCTAGAGAGTATTAGAAAACATTTGAGCTGATAAGTTTGCAATCTTCAATTGTTGATTCCAGATCCTTGTTCTACTCTATCTAACCTGATCCTTGCTTGATCGGATATGTCACTCTTCAATATTTTGATACTCAGTTCTTCATCAACTGAATGCTGCAATGTTGCTCTATTCTTCTAAGTCTTTTCACACTTCCCTTTGAATTTCTCTATAGTTCACCCATACACTTCATTCATCCACTCATATAATGGGATTTCATCCTCCTTTTAAATATTTTGAAGACTTAGGGTTAGGTATGAATCTATGATTCATATTTGATCTTCATTTCTCGCTCGATTCATGCACTTTTCTTATTGGTTGCACGCCTTCTCTATTTTTCTTATTGGCTACATGTTGATTGCATAAGTAATATAAGATTCGTTCTTATCTTTGATATCCTTCAAGATTCTTCTATGTTGGTTCAAAAAATGGTTTACATAGAAGTTTGTGCAATTACAAACAACTATGTCCAATCTATGTTACTCGGCACTTGTTACCTCTGATGCTCGGCTCATACAAAAAACCTAGATTACTCGACTCTTATAGAAATTTTGTTCCACTTGGCTTCTATAGTAACTCGATAGCTCAACATTAACTGTTTACTTGGCATCTATACATATTTTACTCAGCATGTGTTACTAGCTCGGCATGAACTTAGTAAACATCTTAAGTATGTTGACACGAAATAGTCAAAACCTAGTCTTAGATTTCAACACATATATCAATCCTAGCATGTTTATTTCTAAGAAATTTTCTATTTCTTTATTTTTAAAAGGAGTACCATTATCCAAAATTATCAATCAAGGAATACTAACTCTAACAATGATTTTTTGAAAAATGAAATAACAAACAATGTTAGGATTATTGGAAAGAAGAGAAACAACTTTGATCCATTTACTAAAACAATTAGTAGATGTGAGAATGTAACTATGTTCTTGAGAAGGAGGTAATGTTTTACCAATAAGATCCAAACCAAATATACAAAAAGTCCAGGAAGCTACTTGAGATCAAAGTTCATGTATAGGAACATGTGTGAGATTATTGTAATGTTGAAATTTATGACATCTTTTAACTAGAAAAAAAAAGTTATTTTCCATAGTGTGTCAATAATATCCCATCTAGAGAAGTTTATTAACTAATGAGTTTCCACCAAAATTCCCACATCAAGATCCTGAATGAGCTTCTCATAAAGAAAACCAAAACTCATTTTTATTTAGGAACCTAAGAAAAGGACATCATATGAACTCTTATATAGAATATCAACAAGAATAATGTATCTAGTAATAATATTCTGGAATTGAGTTTGATTATTCCTTGTTTCTAATTTAGGAAACAATATCATCTATCAAGTACTAAAAGATATGTGAGTGACATTCATCCATATGCAAATTAAAACAACAAACATCAACACCATAATTATAAGAAATAAACATATTAAGAAGAGTATTTATAGTCAATTAATTGATTTCCACAATGCCCTCTAGATAGTTAAAAGATGTAGCTCTTTCCATGACATTTGCATGTTGATTATCTTTTTGAGGTAGTGATGAAATAGAATGAGAAGAGAATCTAGTGAGTAAACTCAAGGCTAAATCATGATGTTTGGTCAAGTTATCATTCTTAGCTTGATATATACCATTAATTTATTGCACTTTAAATTGTGAATCACCAAAGGTATTGATGTTTTCTTAAGGGATAAAGTTGTTTTCAATCCAATAATAAGGGTTTCATATTCTACTATATTATCAGTGCAAAAGAAATTAAGATGATAAGACAAAGGAATAATTTTCTTTGAAGGAGATATAATGATAATGCAAACACCATAGCCAATTTTACATCTAGACTATTGTATCATTAGTGTCGATTGGTAGCATAAAATCATCATTTCTCAACTGAGGGCCAAATCTCATTATTTATGATATAAAATTGGTCGATGAAAGGTTCCTAAAGAAGGGTGGGAGGAAAAAAATCCATACTTTTTGCAAAAAGGGAGTCATGGAACAAAATTGCACTTTGTCAAAGATTGTACCGCAAACCAAGATATTTGTAACTAATACAAGGACAACCTCTAGGTGAGCAACATGAAGGAACTTTTTGAGGAGACAAAATTAAACAAGACAACTACCTTCCTAATGTAGATCCACAACAAAAGGAAGAACCCGAAGATATAGCAATAGTTGCTTAACTGACACCTCTTTTGGCCCCTTAGACCAGTGCTCTCACGAACATCATTAAAACCCTTTAATTTACTCCTTCATAGATTATTTAACAAATATGGTATGATAAGATTATGCTTTTTAAAATAAAATTAAAAAAATGATTTAAGATTCTAATCATAGCAAACCTTCATTTTCTTTGTTGATTGGTGTATAAATCAAATTACTTCTAGGTCAAATCACACTTATGGAGTCTATGCAACAAGTTCTATTTTTATATTAAATTGAGGAGCTTCCTTTTCTTTTTGTAATATAGATTTAAGGAATTTTGTAAGATTTATTATAAGTTTTTAAAATGACACATAAAATAAAAGCATCTCTATTTTAACTCAATTAGTAACCTTCAATTTTTTCATTCTTTCTAGAAGATGTCATTAATAAATTGTAAGAAATTATTACTTATAATTTGTAATTATATTTATTACTTAATCCACACACATGTAGATTGTTGTAGTTTGGAAATTGATTTATTTCTTGATTTCATTTTCTAAAAATATTATATTGACTCTAGTTTATATGGAGGGTTATATTTTAAAATATTTATATTACTAATATATTATTTGTGTATTTTATATATATATATATATATATATATATATATATATATATATATATATATATATATATATATATATATATATGTATGTATGTATGTATGTATGTATGTATGTATGTATGTATGTATGTATGTATGTATGTATGTATGTATGTATGTATGTATGTATGTATGTATGTATGTATGTATGTATGTATGTATGTATGTATGTATTGCAATTTAATAAATTTAAATTAAATTTTGTACAAGTTATATTTGTAATGCAATTGTATAAAAGTTAATTTATTTGGTTTCATTTTTACAATTTAATTTTAAAATATTTCTCTCATCCTCATGTTTTTTTAAATATTTAATATAGTATTGTGCAATTTGAAATAGTATATAGTATTTTGAAAATAAAGTATTATTGTGTGATAAAAATGATTCTAATTAAAATGTAGGGGTTTTATAAGATCATATATTTATCTCATGGTCAAGCTTACGATTGAGTTTAGAGTTTGTGTTGTGATCTTTTTTAGGATTAGGGTTTAACTCTTTGATTAGGGTTAGGGATATAATTACCTTGGGGTTAGGGTTTCTAATAGGATTTAGTGTAAGAATTATGAATAGGATAAGGGGTTTCGTCATGCTTACTATATGGTTAAGGTTAGGATTATGATTAGGAATAGGTTTAGGCTTACAATTAACGTTAGATATAGGAATCTAGTAAGTTTATGGTACTTTTTTATATAACTAAGAGGCCGAGGCCATATATTATTCATAAAAATGTACATCCCAACTCGTAAGGCTTGAAAGGATGAAGATAGTCCTTCAATTAAGCCTAGATCTTATAAATAGAACCATATATCCAAGAATCACAATTTCCCAATTCACAAAGGAATCCATTTTTATTGTCTTGAGATACCTAAAAGCCACCTAATACTAAACAAGAAAACCAACTTATGTTTTATAGTTAGGGATTAGAAACTTGGGCAATGTGTGCTTATGTCATGAATTAGTAAAAAAAATTGTTAGGATCTTTCAACAAGATATTGAAGGGCAATTTCATAGATCATTAAAGAGAAATTAAATTGGAAAGCATGAATCAAAAGAGAAAACCAACATCGCATCCATGGCTAAATTACATCATTTCAAAATAATATTTAGAATACAACTTTTAGCCCATTAGACCAATACTTTCAAAACTAACAGAGAAATCATTTTCAATATACAAACATTCAACATTCAAGATGAAGGAGATTCAAGCTAGATATAGGATAGGAAGAAGAAGAATGAGAGAATGCAAAAAATAGTTAGTCCTTTGGTATGAAAGGAGGAGATGGGGGATTTTCTACCTCTAAGACATCTTCTTTTTCATGCAATAGAAGTTCTACGCATTCTAAGCGTACTTTGTTATCATTTTCCTATGCCCCAATGTGCTCCTCAGTTATGTATTATTCCATCTAGTTGCTTGCCTTGGTTCTTTTGACATGGAGAAAATAAAGGACAAAACATACATTTCTTTGTATGATGGGAACCTATTTGATCAACCTACTCGGATCATAAGAAGTCATAATAGAGAAAAGAGGAACCAATTGCCTGCAATGTAAGGGCATGTCATAATGGCATGGTCGACACATCAGTAGATCCTCTCTCAAGTTAGCTATAACCTTTTCCAAATTGTCCAAATATTCAACCTTAAAGAGGCGCCTAGCCATAGTATTTATACTACCCTTATCTATCTCTACCAAGCTTTCCATAGCTATGAACATAGTTGCGATATCACTAAGTACGCGATACCAGTTAGAATTCATAATGAATTCTTTACCCATAATTCAGAAGACAGCCCTAACTACTAAAAAATGCCTATTAAGGAGGACTTCTTTAAGACATGTACCTGTGATAGGTTCATCAAAGGTAACTTGGCTAGGGGGGCCTTTGAGTTTAATGATGGTATCCATCTTGAATTTTTCCTAGAGTTCATGTGGGTTCTCTCTATTTAAAGCTTATTCCCGATGTTTAGTATCTACCTAATGTTATATATTTCTCAAACTTTTGGTTTATAACGTGAGAAAAAAGGAGGGAGCCAAAATAGATGGAAATCTAAGGTAAAAAAATCATATAGGGATAAGACTAGAGGAATACTCTGATAATCCAGACAAACAAATATATATTTAAACCATAAATCAAATTACTATCGAGTCAACCATTGAACTATAAAATAAAGTATAAGATGAGTAGAAAATATATTCATTCCAAAGCCACATTCTGATTTCAAAATGCATCAATTAAAATACAAATTAGTCTAGATTACCCATGGCATTTAATTTTAACTGAGAGAAGATGCCATATTAAACTCTTTACTAGAAATAGTCTTAAACGTCCAATAAGATTTGCATTAGATCTTAAAGTTACACAAGTTCCATTTCTCAATTAAATTCACAACTATTATGGCAATACTACCATATTGAATTTAACATAGTTTTTTATGTCTAAAGTTTTTTAACAGAGAAACATAACCAAAAAAATTGATGAGCTTAAGGGACTTTCTAATGAATGGTTCATAAGTCACAACACTTGGTGAAGGTTTTGAAAATGGGGTCACAAGAAAAGTGGGTTTAACCATGGAGGAAACTCTATAGTTAAGCATGCTTGCTAGAGTAGTATTGGGATGGGTGACCTCTAGGGAAGTCCTAGTGCTTCACCTTTGTGAGCATCACCTAGGTCCAATGAGTGTCGAGTGTTCCATTTATTCTCATGAGAGATGGATTCATGTGAATCACTACTCATGAAACATGGTTCAATGAGTTTGACTCAAAAACTACATAGTTAAATCCTGATAGCAATATCACAATTTGACTTGTTGTAGAAAATACCCTCTACTTGTCAATTGATGAGCTTAAGGGGCTTTCTAATGAATGGTTCATAATACACTATACCTAGTGAAGGTTTGCAAATGGAGTTGCAATTAGAGTGGGTTTAAACATGGAGGAAACTCTGTAGTTAAGCATGCTCAAGTTGGAGTAGTATTGGGATGGGTGACCTCCCGGGAAGTTCTAGTGCTTCACCTCTGTGAGAATCACTTAGATCCAATGAGTGCTAAGTGTTCCATTTATCCTAATGAGAGATGAATTCATGTGAATCACTACTCATGAAACATGGGTAAGCAAGCTTGACTCAAAAACTATATAGTTAAATCCTGATAGCAATACCATAGTTTGACTTGCTGTAGAAAATACTCCCTGCTCATCAAGATAGATAGATAAAATTTTAACGTCCACGAGGCCAAAAATAGCCTATGGGACAATAAGACAACTCAAGCAGACTTAAGTAGCGTTGTTCGCCTCTTGTGTAGACTAATGATGAGCCCCCCCAATTGCTCAATGTACTCTTCGTTGAACAGGTTATGCCAAGAACTGTCACATATAGTATCCGCAAACTTATCCCTGCTATCCTTGTAGGCCTCACATTCTAGAATAAAGTGTTGTTCAGTTTCCACTTTCCCAGAATTGCAAAATCTGCAAATTCTCTCTTCCCAAGCCTCCTTTGGCCTCTTCCAACGCCCGGTCTCACAACGAAGTTGGTGAGAGTTGGTTCTCAGCTGAGCAATAAGAATTTTAGCTCTCCAAGAAATGTTGGCTCCTATGTACACTTTTTCGAGTTGATCACAAGTGGGGTTGAACTCATTTATATAATATAGTTTCTTCCTCCCAATCTCGCTTCCCCAATTTCTCTTGTAGAATTTCTCCATAACAAAGACCTTTATTTCTTTATTACTTGTGGGGCACATATTGAAATGAATATTCCATTTACTCATCCACTTGATGTTTTGTTGCATCCATGTCCTTTTTCGCTTACATAGTGTGTCACTAAAGACAACTTTCGGCCATCTATCCTCTTCCATTTTTTCGATTCTTTTTAGATAGCTTAAAAGGCGAACCATAGCAAGTGCCTCAATAGGCGCAGCCCCCATTTCACTTAGCATGATGTCATATGGAACAGTGCTTTTAATTTTAAACTTTCTTGTAATCAAGCGCTTTTGGATTCCTTCGATTTGTTTCCATTGTGCTATAGTAGTGTTGTTGGCCCATAATTCACACCCATAAAGAACAACTGGCAGCACAAGAAGACCAAACAAGGTTTGAATAGTTTTTCAATCCCACAACTCCGCTTCACGGCACCTATTCTGAAGAGCGTAGAAAGCCTTCCATCCACCTAATGTCCTTTTATACCTGCAGCTAGACCAGCTTAGTTTTTTGTTGAAATCGATGCCAAGGTATTTATATTCCGCAACTTCTTCAAGAACACTTCCATTGTAATAAAATTCATGTTGATGTTGTTTTTTATTATTAGAGAAAATCATAACCTTGGTTTTGCTGATATTGACTTGCATCCCCACCATTCTACAAAAGCGCTCAAGAGAAGATAGATGGTCTTGCAAACCACAAGTAGATTTGGCAATTAAAATGAGGTTGTCCGCATATAGGAGTAGCTTTATAACAAATTCCCCTAGCTGAATGCCTTCACGCTCTTGCGTGTTTAACCACTCTTCCAGTTTGTCAATATATAAACCAAATAAAGTAGGGGATAAAGGGCAGCCCTGTTTGACCCCGATATCGCTCCTAAAACATTCTGAAATGCCATCTGAAGTTCTGATTTTGACTTTCACCTCTTCGTACATTCTATGAGCAGCAGCTCTGAGATGCCTAGGAATCCCCAATTCTTCCATCCTCAACCAAAGCTTGTCTCTCAGAACGGTATCAAAAGCCTTTTTGAAGTCAACAAAGCAACAAAAAACCTCTTCTTTTTTCTCCCACTCTTTTTCAATAATGTGTCTCAGAGTGACACAGTGATCCACTGTCGAGTGCTTTGGCCTAAAACCAGCTTGCCCTTTAGCACGTTTATGATTTTCTTCTGCCCATTTACTGATCCTAGTTTCTATCATACTGCCAAAAAGTTTAGCAAAGAGGGGATTGATCATTATAGTCCTGTAGTTGGAGGGATTGTTAACATCACCACTCTTAAAAAGTGGTATTGCAAGGCTGATTGTCCAATCTTTCGAAAACCCTTCCTGGCAGATTTTGTTGAAGATTTCAGTGATGTGCGGTGCAAGAGTTTTCATACCCCACTTCAAATATTCAGCTTGAAGCGCAACAAGGTCTTTTGCTTTGCCTCCACCCAACTTCTTAATCCCTATCTCTATCTCTTGCACAGTAAAAATATTTGTGGTATCATTGACCAAAGGTGGCTGTCCCACTCCACCCTCTTGTTCATAAAGTTTCTTAGCATAATCAAACCATTGGGTGGCAGTAATATTATTTTCAGTTTGCTTCCTCCTTGGTTGGAGTTCTTTCCAAAAACGTTTGGGGTTATTTCTGCCCAAGAAAATTAGCTCCTCTCTCCTTGTTGACATAAAATCGATTTTTTTCTTCTTTAGGATCTGTTTGTAGGTCTTAATGTCAAGGTTAGTTTTATTTGACTCCCTTAGATTTCTCCTAGCCCTCTTGCATTCCTTATCAAACCATGCATTGGCTGGAAAACAATTAGTTTCAGATTTTCTATTTTTTGCTCTCTTGCATTTTGAAAGAGCCTTGTGAATCAGATTTGATAAATCATGACTATTAACACCATGCTTATACATAGGGTGTCCCATACAAAGTTCCTCAAGAGCAGCCCTGAAAGTGTTACTATTTTCTGAAGTTAACAAAATTCTGCCCTGAGAAGGTGGGTGTTGAGGGCCTTAGATTTTTGCCCCAATCCGTCTATCCTTTGCCCAATACAAATTTACGTACAGTGGTCTATGATCTGATTTAAGATCCCAAATGTGCTCTCCAATTTCAACTTCTTCAATATTGTTATACAAATGCTGCGAACAAATTACATAGTCTACCACACTTGCCCCGTTGTATGTGTTGCAAGTGAAATTTCCCGACTTAGCCCATCTAGCCAAACCATTACAGATTATTAGATCAAATGTGCCACACAAAGTGATCAATTCTTCTCCAAAATGATTGCAGCCTTTAGCATCTTCGGATATTCTATCCCATGGATGATTTCTCTCTTCTGTGAGCCAAATAGGGTTATCATTTACTTCGGAGCTAAAAATACTTGCTTGCCAATTTGCTGTCCTAGCATTGAAATCTCCAACGAGAAGGACATCCCCACGTTGTGAAAAAATAGCAACATCTTTCTTCAACGTAGCATAAGGGTCATTGTGATCTAAACCACACTTTTTATAAATTTTAGATACTTGTGGAGCAAAGTAACAAGCTGCAATCCTGAGAAGAGTGTTATTTTCCACGATTTTGAGCCATATAAATTGTTTATTAGAATCATTCTTTTCCAGCTGAATGACACGACCTTCTTTTTCTTTTACTAGAACCATTATACCTCCATAACCTTTACCATTTCCCGCTGCCTCATTCCACACTGCCATCTTCCAGTAGCCTTCAAACAATGGGGTCTTACATCCCTCATGCTCATGTGTCTCTATGAGACAAATAATGTCTTTGCCTTCCGCAATAGGCCCTAACCCAGGCCCACGTCTCCACGGATAACCTCTGCAATTCCAACAAACTAAACTTAAGGACGCCTGGGTTAAGCTTGATTGCTATTTATTTTGATTTAATAAGCTTAAGGGGATTTGTAATGAATGGTTCAAAAGGCACAACACCTGGTGAAGGCTTTGCAAATGGGGTTGCAAGAAGAGTGGGTTTACCCATGGAGGAAACTCCATAGTTAAGCATGTTCAAGTGAGAGTAGTACTAGGATGGGTGACCTCCCGAGAAGTCCTAATGCTTCACCTCTATGAGCATCACCTAGATCCAATGAGTGTCAAGTGTTACATTTATTCTCATGAGAGATTGATTTGTGTGAGTCTCTACTTATGAAACATGGGTCAATGAGTTTAACTCACAAACTATAGAGTTAAATCCTGATAGTAATATCACAATTTGACTTGTGGAAAATACCTCCTACTTATCAATTGATAAGCTTAAGGGGATTTCTAATGAATGGTTCATAAGTCAAAACTTGGTGAAGGTTTTGCAAATTGGGTTGCAAGTAGAGTGGGCTTAGCCATGGAGGAAACTTTGTAGTTAAGCACGCTCAAGCTGGAGTAGTACTAGGATGGGTGACCTCCTAGGAAGTGTTAGTGCTTCACCTCTATGAGCATCACCTAGATCCAATGAGTGTTGAGTGTTCCATTTATTCTCATTAGAGATGAATCCATGTGAATCACTACTCATGAAACATGGGTCAATGAGTTTGACTCAAAAACTAAAAAGTTAAATCATGATTGTAGTGCCTCTCATTTTTGCAGTATGTACCTTGTTATATTTTAATCTGAGAGATACTTGTTACTCATGTTATTTTTACATTTGAGATGAATTTATGGTCATAAGTTATACTTTGATTTCCAATATTATAGATATTAGTTACTATGGTGTTCAATTGATCATATTTGCATGATGTCTTTTTGAGATGACAGTATGTGTTATGATGACATCTAGTTATCCAGTATTTGGATAAATCCTTTGATTACATTTATATGTTGGGTTTGATGCTAAGGTTATTTAATTCAGTCTTGCTTTATGACGCTTTATGCAAAAGTGAGTGATGTAAATTGATTATTTTAGTATAATTAAATAGATGGTTAAATTAGGTTATTTAATGCATTTATTGCTTTGGCTATGTTATTATATGAAATTGCACTTGATCATGTGTTTTAGTGTGTAGGATTTATATCCCTAGCAGTGGGACATGGAGTTAGAGATTTAGTTGTTCATATTTAACCAATGTCATCCCTATATGGTCGACGTATCCTATTTAAATAATTTAAATTAAACCTTTCGGTGATTTAATAAATCCATACTCATTTGCATTATGTGATTAAACCCATAAGCATGTCTATGCATTTAGAGCTTTGCATTTATTGCGAAAGCTTTTAAGAAATTCTATAATTTTGGTTGAAGGATTTTTTGGGCTTTATTTTTATTTAATTTAATTGCCAATAGCTTTTCCATAGTTGAATTCTAATTACTTGGAATAGCTTATTTTTGTTTGAGTTGAAATATGGTTTAACTAGGTGACCTAGTTATTTTGCCTAATCCATTATTCACTCAAAAAGTGAATAATTATCCAAAAAGGAATTTTATCCCTCACTTCTCACTTTTTGAAAATAGAAATTGAGAGAAAATTTTCAAATCCTCTTCTATAGTATTGCATTTCTATTCATTATAGGAGCTATGGGCATGGGATTGTTGTGAGATCAGTCTCATTGGATCCAGCTTAGGGCGACCTTAGCTTACCATGATTTTTGGTAGCTTCCATGGGATATTTATTTTAATGTTCAAAACCTCATTTTTTCCCTTTTGGCTATCAGGTAGGGCTCTCCGATTTTCCTATTTCTACTTTGTTTTTGCTTATGTTTCTGGTAGTTATATGTTAGTAGGTTGAGAACTAGTGTTCTCCTCTATTTCTAATTGCTAGATCTACCTGGTTGGTAGAGTATGAACATTTCCCTAGTTTTTGGGATGAGGGTTTTGTTGACATTATAGTCATGTTTTTTTATTAGTGACACACACACTTAATTAGATAGCTAGTAGCTATTGAGCTTAAAGTATAGTTAACAATGTTAACCAAATAATTTAGGCTCTACCAAGTTCTATAGTTGCTATCGAGTTCCAGGAACAATATTCAATTTGTACCGAGCAGTATCTACCAAGATGGTGATTACTAGTGTAAACTAAGCTTCATATTGTTTATTGAGTTTCTTAGTGCAAATTGAGTTCTCCAATGCTTACCAAGTTTGCAACTTCAGCAATGAGAATCTAGTGTTGACCGAGCTATACAGTGTCAACCAAGTGATTTAGTTTATATGTCAAGTTTCACAGAATTCACTGAGTCACCAATGTGGACTAAGTTCAAACTACTTGGAAGAGATTAGTATGAGTTGAGCTTCTCTATCTACCAAGTGCATTACAATGCCAAGCATTGACAATGGTTGTCGAGTGTCAGAACCTCACCAAGTTTGTCTTCATAACCTAAGTACCTACAAATGGGCTAACTTTGTGTATTTTAGTAAAAATTGTATTACAGCTGACTTTGATCAAGTTTAAATTGGATTGGTATATATGTAATGTATTGTATCACATCCAAAGTAAGAATATGATTATGGAATAATAAGTATTAAAAAGTAGAAGTTTGAAGTAAGAAGGCTACAAATAGTATAAGGAGCAAAAAAGATTTATCTATCACAAAAAGGTGATCATTACACTCCAAAGGAATCTCATTCAGTAAAACAAGTTGCAGATTAGAGATTAGCCACTGGTTCATCCTAACAGGTGGAACAGTTAAATCCTTTCACAAGGTAGACTTAATAGTATTTTTTAAATCTCTTTACCGAGTGCATACTTCATTTTATGTTTGTAAATCCTTTTACAAGGTGGACCTAGTAGTCCTTATTGCTACTAATAGGGAAGATCATCAAAAATGATTATTGTAAGCCTTAACATACCAATTTTATACTACAGTACTAAAGCTTGTAGGTATCATCCCCACCCTAGTTTTACTTTCTATTTGGAAGGTTTCTAGGTAACCATATTATGTGTCAAAGTGTTATGAATCTTTTAATGCTTTCACTTTTTCATGCATACATATGAAGGATCAATTGGTGCATTAAAATTAAGTTTTATAAGTTACTGATTCACCTCTCCCCTCTCATTAACCTAGTCTATCTTATATTTCCAACAATTGGTATCAGAGCTTTGTGGTTCTCAAAGAAGAAGTTTAACAACTTGAGCAAAGATCAAAGGCAATGGAGGTATTCACACTTGATAAGGCTATTGATAATGAAAAACTAGATTTGGAATTGGCCATTGGCCATTCGGCAACTTAAGAAAGCAAAAGAGCAACTCTCTCAATCCCTAAAAAGAAGAAAAGATCTTGTAGTACAAATGAATGACAAACTCTACACTGAAGAAAGAATTGAAGATATCAATTCAGGAAGTAATCCAAATGAAGCTAATGAAGTAATCATCAAACTATTAGAAAAGAATGGTATACTTCAAGAAGAAGTAACAAAGCTGAAAAGAGAACAAGAAATTCAGTCAATAAGATTGTGTGAAGTCGTAGAAGAGAAAAACAAGATAAAAGAAGAGTTAGAAGGAAAGAATAATGAAATTTTTCATCTAGCCCTTCAATAGGTAGACATCATTGCTCAAATTACTAATGCCAATGAAGAAATCATGAATCTAAGATTAGAGAACAAAAGATTGTAGAATGATCTAAACATTGAAAGGCAAACCAATGAGAGGATGATGAAATCTCATGAACACATGGATCAATTAAAAGAAAAAATCCAATATAGATAGAAAGGCAAAGTAGGAGTTTGATATACAGAAGAAGGTGAATCATCTAAGTAGGGAGCACAAAAGAATCAAAGACCTACTTGCAATCATTGTGGTAAACCAGGTCATACATCAAACAAATGTTGGAGTAATGAAAAAGTTAAATTCAATAGAAAATGCTACAATTGCAATAAGCATGGTCATAGAGCTAATGAATACAAAGAAAAATCTAAATTTGAAGGAAAATGTTACAAATGCAAGAAGCATGGGCACAAATATTCCAAATGCAAAACTAAGATATTAAACCAATAGAACAGATTATAAATGCTATATTTGGTTAGGACTACAATATGTGGTGCAGATGTCATTATTGTGGAGAATTTGGACACAATGGAATAAACTATGTAAAAAATCGCATGAGGACAAGAGATTCCACTAGAAGATGTTTCATTTGTACATAACTTGGTCATCTTGCCCAGAACTGTATGAACACTAGAATAATTGAAGATGAAAAGAAAGTCAAGGCTAATAACATCAAAAAGCAGATGAGACAGCAATGGATTCTAAAATCTTCTAAGAATGCAAGTCTGAGCAATAAAGCACATGTCACTAAAGAATTGGGTGACTCATACACTTTTACTTGATCTCACACAAGGATAACTGGAACTAAGACTTTAAAATAAACATCTCACATTAGTCATGAGTGGCTTTGTTGAGCAATTAATTTAAACTAAGTGGAAGACAAAATTTCATCAATCAAGTGAATGTACCAAGCATTTATGGCAATTGGAAAGTGGAATTTGTTAAAAAGGGTGAAATCAAATTCATTTGTCACCGTGAATTTTTGAGAGCTTATGCAAAGAGCAATTTATGTGCATCTAAGTGATCTATGTAAATTGTTGTTAAGGTTTTTCATATTTTTTTAAATCCTATCAAGAAATGACATCTTCCAGTAGCAAAACCAAGAAGGGATTTGAAATGTTAGTTCGAAAAGTGGAGTGGAAAGCACCAGATTTCAAGTTGAGTCCAGAAATTGCGAAAACCCTTGATTCTACTAGAGCTCAATCACAAATTTCAACAAAGGTACTTCTAGTTAATGACATTCATTGTTCAATTCAAGACATAGGAACCCTAGAAATGGATGAAACTTTGGAAAAGTTGTATGTGAATGGTGTGTTAAAACCCGAACATCAACACTTGGAAACCAAGGGTTTAACCCACATTCCACACATACCCCAAGAATTTCAAATAAGATGGATGAGATCACACAACAGGAAGTTATGGTTGGAGTAGCTTGTTCTCATAACAAAGAAAATGATTCATCAAATCACAAGGCTCCCAATGTTGACCAAGGCAAAGATTGCCAAAACCCTAAGTCAGGTAGAATCAAAAAAGAAAACTCTTGCTGAATGGGATGGAAGAGGTATTAAGATCAGTTGTGTAGCTAACATGGAGCTAAAGTTTGGAATTCATGTAATTGTACACAATATATATAGCTCCAGTCATCTTAACAGCATATCATGTGAGGCAGTGGATCTCACTTTCAAAGTGGTGAAGAACAACATGTACTTTGACCTTGCTGAGTTGATGTTGAACCAATTCAACAAAAACACGGAAAGCATCAGAACTTCAAAGAATAATATGTGTAAGTTTGGTTCACTTTTAACCTATTTAGTCTTCTTTGTACAAAATTGTTTCCCTTCAAAAGGTATAGTTGTATGGAGAAAAGATGTACCTATACTATATCAAATCAATGAGTATATAGTAGAGATGGGTGAAAACTATGTCAGTATCATGGACAATTATTTTGATTCATTCAAGGATAAGATGAATACTAGATTTAGAATTCCAAAGAAACTTGTAGAAGATTACAAGGATGATGCTTTTTTTATGATAGATTGTGACAAAGTGAACTTACAAGCAGTCAAACCTAGAGTACTATGGGTCAAGACTTTAGGCTATGAGGTTAATATTGATGATACCAAGGACATTATTGAGGCACTATTGAATGAACTTGTGGATCCCAAGGCCACATATTTTAGTACATATGATGAAGCCAAAGCCAGAATTGAACTAGAGATAAAGCTTCCTCGTGTTGTCAACAAAGGAAAGAAGAGGATAGCAAAACTGAGACAAACTAGCTCTACTCTCCTATTGACAGAAGGCAAAGGAGATGATATAGAAGAAGATGATGCAGAAGATGACGCAAATGAATCCAAATTAGAGGAAAAGAGTCTGTCAAGAAAAAAGGTAAGGATATTATAACCAAACCTACCAAGTTATCTATTGTAGTATTTACAAGAACATCCAAAGAGAAATTGAAATTAGGTGAAGAAGCAGAGGATATTATTTTCAAACAACCTTCACCTACATTTCAAGAGAAACTAAAAGAGATTGATTTTGGAGCTGGCATGGAAAATTTAAAATCATTGAGGTATGAGACCATAAATGTAGAGGAGAAAAAGCAAGTTCAAGACATGATTATGTTTAAGCTAGGCAACTGGAAATATTCACTTGACCAACTTGCACAATAGATTCCCAAGGAGCTGATGGAGAAAATTAAGCCAAGATGGGAACATGCCAAGAAAACTACAAAGGACATATCTAAGCAAACTCTAAGGCAACTCATGCTAAGTTATAATGACATAGAAATAAAAGAATCCATGAAGCATAATGAAGAAAATTTTACCTTGAAATTTAACACTTGCTTTATACTGATCAATGACATTGAACATGTGGAGAGGAATGCCACTAATACATGGAAGAACATCTACAATCTTCATCAAAAAGGTGATTTTTTTGTTCATGTCAGTGATAAAGATGATGATGAAGATAAAAAGGAAGAATAGGACAATGTTGATTAAGAAGAAACAATTGATGAGAATAAAGATGATGAGGAGCAAGAACAAGAAGCCACCAAGGAGAATCTCCTTGAGATTCAGAGTATTGAGGAAACTGACCCCAAAAAGATTATAGCATGGGTTATAGCCTCACTTCCTCACTCTCTGAGCAAAGCTTCAAATCCATCAAGCTTAGAGAAAGCTTCTACTGAGTTGGTTATGACAAAAATTGCAAATCCAAGCACTCAACCAATCCCTGCACCTATTCAGCTTAGTACTTCATTGACTGAAGTAACCAACACTTCATCTATTGAGCAGTTAGTGCTACCTCATTCATCAATTTTGACTACTCAACAACAAGGTATTTCTATAATTAGTGCAATATCTACTTTTTTTTCCATTCCTTCTATTTCCACTATTATTACTATTCCAAGTATGCAAATAGTTAATACAAAGATAGTTGAGAGCAAGCATCAACTGAGTACTAAGGTTTCTAGTAAAGGCAAAGACAAAGAAGAAGACATTGATCTTGATGAGGATATAGTTATTCCAAATTGGGATATCGCTACTCTAAATCTTGATAAAATGCATATAGTAGGAGAGATTTTGCAAAAGAAAGCTAAGCAACAAAGGCTTAGAGAGGAGAGAATTAGAGAGCATCAAGTGCTAGAAGATGCAAAGAACATTCTTATAGATGCACTCAACACAGAGGTTGATACTTCTCAACTTATTTTGGCTCAATTAGCAGAAGTGGTTTAGAAATTTAATGAAGACCTGAATGCACAAGAGAAATTGTTACAAAAAGCAAAGAAGTTATTTGAGAATAAAGTATTAGAGCTAGTTGCACAAAAGATTTCACTATACTAAGTAGACTTGTCTACTATTCTTAGCTCATTGGAAACCTCTGCAAAAAATGTCACTTCTCTATTGGTAAACTATGTAATATATCTATCTCTACATAGGAAATCAAAGATAAACTCTCCAAGATAGATGGAGATCTGAAGGCAAGTGTACACCAGCTGTCACTTGATCTGAGCTACAGTTCTACTCATTACACAAAGATTAGATTTTTGACTAATATGCAAGTAGAATTACTAAGGCAAGAAGTCAAGATAAGCCACACTTGTAGATATACAAGGCATGATTCTTCTAAACATGGATGCATTGCACATGCCAAAACTCTCATCCATGATAAGAATTTCTCCATAGTTGATCACATGATGGAATTATCAACATAAGTTTAGATTGCATTGCATGCAAGCAAGGTGTTGCAAGAAAATTGGGACAAGACAATGTCACTAATTTTAAAGGTACATTCTGACTTCTTGTCACATTTTGGAATTACCATGTAGCATACACCTTTGACATTTATGTCAAAGAGGGGGATAATATGTGATGATGCAATAAAAGGGGAGAAGATGAGATGTATATATTATGTAAAGTATATTGAATATATATGTATTGAGGAGCATCATAATATTATAATATTATACATATACATGTACAAATATTTAGATAAACATCTCTTACAAAAGACATTTTGAAAAATCTCACTATCAGAGTATATTACTAAGTTGAAGACATAAAATGGAGACTAAAGATTGTTTTGAACTTTTTGAATTCAGTCTTGATTAATAAGTGTTTTTGTCACTAATGCCAAAGGGGGATATTGTTGACATTAAAGTCAATTTTGTTTATTAGTTACACACACACACACACACACACACACACACACACACACACACACACACACACACACACACATAATCATATGGTTAGTAGCTACTGAGCTTATAGTACAGTTAACAATGTTAACCAAGTAGCTCAGGCTCTACCAAGTTCTACAGCTGCTATAGAGTTCCAAGACCAATATTCAGTTCGCACCAAGTAGTATCTACCAAGATGGTAATTATCAGTGTAAATCGAGCTTCATAATGTCTACCAATTTTCTCAATACAAACTAAGTTCTCTAGTGCTTATCGAGTTCGCAACTTCAACAATGAGAATCTAGTGTTGGCCGAGCTATGCAAGGTCAACCAAGTGATTCAATTTATATGCCAAGTTTTTTAATATTCACCGACTCATCAGTGCAAACTGAGTTCAAACTACTTGGAAGTGATTAGTATGAGTTGAGCTTCTACATCTATTGAGTGCATGACAATGCCAAGCGTTGATAATGGTTGTCGAGTGTCAGAACTTCACTGAGTTTGTCTTCAAAACCCGAGTACCTACAAATGGGCCAAGGTTTTTTATTTTGGTGAAACTTGTATTGTAGCCAACTTTGATAAATTATAAATTGGATTGGTATATATGTAATTTATTGTATCACATTCAAAGTAAGAATATGATTATGGAATAATAAGTATTAAAAAGAAAAACTTCAAAGTAAGAAGGCTACAAACAGTATAAGGAGCAGCAAAGATTTATCTATCATAGCAAGGTGATCATTACACTCCAAAGGAATCTCATTCAGCAAATCAAGTTGTAGATCAGAGATCAACCACTGGTTCATCCTAACAGGTGGAACAATTAAATCCTTTCACAAGGTAGACTTAATAGTCTTTTGTAAATCTCTTTACCGAATGCATACTTTATTGTATGTTTGTAAATCCTTTTGCAAGGTGGACCTAGCAGTCCTTATTGCTTCTAATAGGGCAAATCATCTAAAGTGATCATTGCAAGCCTTAACAAGCCAACTTTATATTGTAGTACTAAAGCTTGTGGATATCATCATCGCCCTAGTTTTACCTTATATTTGGAAGGTTTATGGGTTATCATACTATGTGTCAAAGTGTCATGACTCTTTTAATGCTTTCAATTTTTCATGCATACATATGAAGGATCAATTGGTGTATTAAAATTAAGTTTTATAAGTTATTGATTCACCCCTCCCCTCTTAGTAACCTAGCCTATCTTATATTTCCAATAGGTTTGGGGTTTCACACCATTATGTTGGTCATTTTTGCATACGATGTTCGAACCCCACTTTTATCAGATTTTTGTATCTTATTCATCCTAGGGGTGAATGGGTTTTATTTTTCTTGACTTTTGTCAATGTTATTTTTTTGAGGTTTTCACCTCAATTTATGTGCCACCCAATTTTCTCAGGTTTTCTTGGCATGATGTTGGTCGTGGATTTGGATTATCAATAAGATGTCAATCTAGCCACTATTGCACTTTTATGTTGCATTGGGATGTGTGTCACATTCGTAATCTTGAGCTTGTACTCAGTTGAGCATTATTTTGCTTATGTTCTCATTGAACTCTTGGTTTTATGATCTTCGTGACGTTGGTGCACCTACACACAAGTATGTGCATGTGCATTTTTTGGGTGCTTGCGATGCCCAATCTCCTAATTATATTCAATGGAGTTATGTTCATCGGGGTTGGGTTAGGAATATGTATTGCCTATGGGCACTCATCGTATGATGAGTATGGGTATGTAGGGTAGCAACTTGGAGGGGCTTCTCTCGCAACCTTGGTGACTATTTCCTAGGTTGGTGTGAAGAAGTTTTAAATAAGTGATAATTAAATAAATTACTGGGTAATAAATCTAAGATAATAAAAAGTAAAGTGAGCAAACCAATTTGGTTCGAGGACACTTGATATTTGAGCACTCGGTTTAGTCTGAGGACACAGTGTGAGAGCCTCCCTTGGGATTTGAGTCCACATGATTGACTTACCCTCCATCGAGTCCCTACATAGTTAACCCATAGATTGTCTAATCAGGACCTACTGTACTTGCATTGTCTCATGATCTTGGTTACAATCCTCTTTACTATCTAGCGTGAGTGTTAGCCATGGACATTTTCTTTATATGTGTTTGTGGTTGGATCATTATCTCCATCAACATGATGGAAATGGGCCTGTGGGTTCCACATGGTAGGGAGGCATAGCTACCTATACCACTACTAAGGACTACTGTATAGACATGGTATATTTCAAGTTGTGATCG
Source organism: Cupressus sempervirens (assembly GCA_028749045.1). Classification (NCBI taxonomy): domain Eukaryota; kingdom Viridiplantae; phylum Streptophyta; class Pinopsida; order Cupressales; family Cupressaceae; genus Cupressus; species Cupressus sempervirens. The sequence goes on along the minus strand of CM053791.1, from coordinate 679,813,549 downwards.
ATGCTTGATGTTTCACTTGGTTTCTCCAAGTTTCCAAAGTATGTTCCCTTGTGATTTATGCTTTGATTGAAATGCTTGGATATCATGTTAGATTATGTTAGTTTCATTGATGCATTCCTTATTATGATGTTAGCATATGGTTAGAAGATGTGAATCAATCTTAGTTGGAATATCTATTGCTTTTTTGGATTAGCATGTTAGATCTTCTTGTTCTTATGATGTTATTACATTGTAGTAGTGATGCCCTCATAAGAAAACTCTTATTATCTAGTTGGAAATTTGTAATGTTACATGCAGGGGATTACTAGCGCCTTTGAGGTCTCATGATGCTATTATGGTTGGGAGGAACTGCTCGCGTATTTATGGACATTGTGATGTTGCTTTCTGCATGTTTTTCATTACTGGTATGGTTTAGATGGTTAGTTGTGTTTCATCATGCTATTCTTGTGTTCGAGTGTCCAAGCCTCAATTTGTAAATTCGGTACTCCCTAGTGTGGAGATTCTAACTCTATGTTCTTCCTTTTGAATGTTTGTCAAAATGTTTCTTGCATTCATGGGTGAAAAATCTTCAACATTGGGTGAAACTGGTGAAGCATCACACACCCTAAGGAGATCTACTATACAATATTGGAAAGTATCAGATGCCCTTAGGAGTTCCATCATATGATAGTGGAAGAGTATCGCATGACCATAGTCAACTCTATCGCCTAGACCCTGAAAGTATCTCATGGGAATGAGAGAGATGTCATATAATAGTGGTGAAGTATCACATGATTGTATGTAGATGTCATATGATATTGGTGAAGTATCGTGTGGCTGTATGGAGATCTCGCACAAGCTTGTGAGAAAACTTTCTTGGGTAACCAGTGGGCACTTTTCAAATTCATCGAAAGGTTTTGAGAGGTGATTTGGATACCCTCTACAAAGCTCTTGAACCCTAGTTTTTGACGTTTCAAATTTGGGATGTTTTGGATTCGAATGCATTTTTATGTCAATAGCTTTGTCATTTTTGGTCAGTAGTGGTGCTTGGAGATTGTTGCTATTTTGATGTTTGTTTAGTCTTTCATTTTGATCTTGTGATCCTTGTATGTTGATTGTCAAGTGCATCCATACTTGTTTTTGAAAAAAATCTTATTTTTTATTTATCCTTGTTCCAAGGATCTCCGGGCAAAGCATTACATCTAGTATCAGAGCCCATGTTGCAAAATTGGGATCTCTATGTTATGCTCCCAATATGATTTTGTTTTCAGTGTGTATAATGTTATCTTGTGTTTTCTTGTTTTGATATATTTTTGTGGTTCATTCTTGTGAATCTTATGATTGTTATGTATGAATTTGACACTTATCTTGTTGCTCCCTTAGTGACACCTCCTACACGTAGACTTGGTGGTCAGGGTAGTAACCAATGAAATAACCATGAAGAAGAACACCATGAGGAGAAACGTCAAGATGGTGGGGGAGGATAGGATAACAATGATAATGGTGGCATTAGGGTATTGATGCCTTTGCTACAAGAGATAATTGCTTAGTTGGGGCCTCGTGTAGAGGAACACCAACATGATCATGGTTAGGAAGAGGGATCTCACCATGGAGATTCCCATATGTTAGATCATAGAGAGGAAGAAGAATATGATCATGAACATTCTCACACACCACTTGGTGGTAAAGGGCACCATCGGAGAGGTTGAGACCATAAGGGTGAGGATTCCATCTACATGGACATGATGAAATCCCTTCAATGATCTAAATAGCCATATTATGATGGTAAGGGAGGTGGCCTCAGGGCTAAGACTTGGTTACTGGACATGAAACACTGCTTTTACATATACATCTATGCAACCAACTTGAAAGCCCATTGTGCGATCATGTATTTCAGAGATCATGCATCTATTGGTGGAACATTGAGGGGCAGAAGCTCCTGACTAGTATAGCATATTTCATCTGGGATATCTTTAAGGAGAGATTCAAAAAGAGGTTTCTATTCCCTAAGTTCAAGGAGGCTCAGGATGATGAGTTCCATGAGATTGAACAAGGGAACATGTCAGTGGATTAGTACAAGATCATATTCTTTGAGCTTAGGAAGTATTCATGCTATAATCATGATGAGATACTCCTTAGTCAACATTTCATCAGGGGTCTTAAAGACTCCATCATTGGAGATGTTCGGATGCATCAACCTAGGACACTTACTTTTGCTACTGAGAAAGAAAGGATTGTAGAGAGAAATGTGGCTAAGGGGTTTGGTGGAAAAATTAGGTTCTTAGGGCCATAACACACAAACTTTAGGGCAAGATGCATAGTTTACTTAGTCCTATGGAAAGCATCAAACCCAGTTAGCATCCTCGTATGGTGGTCATGGTCACCAAAAGTGGCAGAATCATCATCGGTGGTCTAAGGGTGGACAAAATTCAAGTGCCTTAGGGAAGAAAGGGGATGACTAGAACCATGGCCAGAAGTCTTAGTAGGATAACCCATCTCAGAGTGGTCAGTAGAACACTAGCAAGGGAAGTGCACCCTATTTTAGTGCTTCGTAGGGTGGATGTGGGCATGACTCCTTTGAAAAAGGAGCATGTTTCTCATGCAGTCAGATTGGCCATAGAGTAGTGGAATGTCCTTCAAAGACTTCTTCAGGACCTAGTAGAGGTGTAACCATATTGAAGCCCACCATGAGAGATACTAGTAGAAGCTATCGAGTCTTTGTGATGGTTGATACTCGTCAAGCTAAGCACCAGGGTACCATAGTCAAGGCTACATGTATGTTGCATGGTATTTCATCTTCACTATTATTTGACTCAGGTGCTTCATATTCTTTTATTTCACCATCTCTTTTTTAGTGATGTGGACTAGTGGTAGCACCTCAGGTCAATAGGTGGCAAGTTAAGTTAGCCAAAAAATCCAAAGTGCTTGTGAATTCCTTGATTAGTGGATGTGTTTTAGACTTGGGTATCTTTACCACCATAGTGGATCTTTGAGTCCTACCCCTAGGATCATATGACATTGTGTTGGGCATGGATTGGTTAGCCACCCATTAGGCAAATATAAATTGTCGATGTAAGTCAAAGCATTATGTTGATGACACTAGTGGGTAGGTGGAGCTTTTAGGGGTCTAGAGACTAGTCTCACCTCAGATGATCTTAGCTAACCAGCTGAAGTGGAGTGTGTAGAAGGGATGTTAGATGTTTATTGTCTTTGTTAGTGATCTTGAGGAGGTTGAATGTCATACAATGACACTTGATGATCACCCACTCCTTCATGTTTCCTAATGAGATACCTGATATTCCACCATAGCATTAAATTAATTTTTGGATTGATCTCTTACTAGGAATGGAGCCGATATCACAAGCTCCTTACCACATGACTACTCAAGAGTTGAGTTAACTCAAATTGTAGTTGGAGGAATTGTTGGCCGAGGGCCATATCCATCATGGGGTATCCCGTAGGGTGCACCAGTCATCTTTGTGAAGAAGAAGGATGGATCATTCTGGTAGTTGAATAAGGTGATGATGAAGAACTAGTATCCTTTGTTGAGGATAGATGACTTGTTTGATCAGATGAAGGGAGCGTGAGTGTTCTCAAAGATTGATCTTAAGTGAGGATACCATTAGCTTCACATTAATGAGGCTGACATTCATTAGAAACTTTTCATACATGTTATGTGCATTATGAGTTCATGATTGTACCCTTTGGGTTAAGCAATGCACCATTAGTGTTCATGAATTTGATGAATGGAGTATTTCACACATACCTCAATTGATGTGTCATTGTATACTTGGATGGCATATTGATCTATTCTAAGACTATAGAGGAACATGAGGTCCATTTATGCCAGGTATTGCAGTGCTTATGAAATCATTAGTTGTATAGAAACTGGGGTAAATGTGGATTCTTCCAGTCAAAGGTGAAGTATTTGGGGCATATCATCACTAGTGAAGGTATTGTGGTGGATCTAGAGAAAATCTGAGCTATCATGGATTGGATGGTACCCACAAATGTTTCTAAGGTTCATAGTTTCATGGGATTGGTGGGTTACTACTATCAATTCATGAAGGACTTTTCTCATGTGGTTCACCCCATCACTTCTCTTCAACAGAAAGGGAAGAAGTATGTTTGGTCAAACCAGTGTGAGGTAGCATTTGATACTCTTAAGGAGTGGTTGACTAGTGCATCAATCCTTGCAGTGCCTAATCCTGTAGGTGATTTTATGGTTTGCATAGATGTTTCATTGGAAGGTGTGGGTGTGGTGTTGATGCAGGATAATTGTGTGATTGCATATGAATCTAGAAAACTCAAGGAACATGAGCTCAACCACCCCACTCATGATTTGGAACTTGTGGTCATAGTACATTTCCTTTTGGGACACATGTTTGAGCTACATAGTGATCATTGTAGCTTGGAATATATCTTTACTCGGCCAAACTTGAATGCATGATAGTGTCATTGGATGGAATTCCTATGTGAGTATGACTTTTATGTTCACTACATTAAAGGGAAAGAAAATTTCATTATGGATGCCTTGAGTAGGAGGCAACATGAGATATCATTTTTGTCACTGGGAGTGGATTTGCAAGACCATATCTTGGAGGCCTTTCCTAATGACACATGGTATCATGAGGTGAGGGTAGAGTTTGAGTCTAGGCATACCCTTGAGGGGAGATTTTTAGGTTATTTGCATGAGTTTGATGGATTTTTGCGACACTTGGAGCATATCTATGTACTAGTGTCTAGTGATCTTCATACCTTGATTTTGTCAGAAGCACATCGTGCACCATATTCCGCACATCCTGATGTCAAGAAGATGCATATCAATCTTAAGTAGTTGTACTTTTGGGAAGGGATGAAACACAATATTTCTGATTTTTGTCTTGATGTCTCAAGTGCTAGAGAGTGAAGGTAGAGCATCAACATCTGGCGGGTCTTTTGCAGCTACATACCAGTCCAGAGTGGAAATGGGATACCATATCTATTGATTTCATCACAAGGATGACATTATCTATTGATTTCATCATGAGATTTCTTATGTCATCACAATGACATGATTATATCAAGGTGACAATGGACAAACTGTCCAAGGTAGCACACTTTTCACCCATGAGGACATCCTACACAACTTCTTAAGTAGTGCATGTTTTCTTGGAACATATTGTTTGATTGCATGGGATCCCTTGTTAGATTATTTCAAATAGAGATCCAATGTTTACTTCAGCATTGTGGATGTCTCTCCAACATGCTTTGTGCATGCAACTCAATTTTAGTTCAGTTTACCACTTAGAGACCGATGGTCAAACATAGAGAGTGAACTAGGTTTTGGAAGACATGCTTCGCATGTATGTAATGGATAGGCAGGTGAAGTGGGAGGATTATTTATACCTTGTTGAGTTTTCATATAACAATGGTTATCATGGTTCTCTTGACATGTCACCTTTTCAAGCCTTGTATGGTAGACCCTATCATACCCCTTTGAGTTGGGATCGTTTGGAGGATTGAGTACTTCTAGGTCCAGAGATTCTTTAGGATATGGAGAAATAGGTTGTTCATATTAGAGAGCATTTCGCCACTACTCAAGATAGGTAGAGGAAATATAAAGATGCACATAGGTTGGATTGTCAATTTTTTGTTAGTGACAAGGTGCTTTGAGAGTGCATCCGAGGAAGAGCCCCATTCGTTATAGGAAAGGCTCTAAGTGGTGACATTCCAGTCATGTTTGTTATTAGTGACATACACTTATTCAAATTGTAAGTATAGACCAAGAATATTGTACAGTTAACAATGTTAACCAAGAATTTCAGTTGCTACTGAGTTCTACAGTTGCTACAGAGTCCTTTGGACATATTTTAGTATGCACCGAGTAGTTACTACTATGGTGATGATCAATAGTGTAAATCAAGCATCTCAGTGTATGTTGATTTTATTGGTGCAAACCAAGTTGTACAATGCTTACCAAGTTCACAGTTGATGTGATGTGAGTCTAGTGTTAACTGAGCTACTTAGTGTTAACCAAGTGACTCAGTTTATACGAGCTCGTAGTGATAGCAATGACCAAGCTATGCAATGTGAATCGGTGATTCAATTTATATGTTGAGTTTCACAGTATTCATTGAGTCACCAGTGTAGACCGAATTCAAGACTACTTGGAAGTGATCAGTATGGATCGAGCTCCTACATTTACCAAGTGCATGATGATGCCAAGCATTGACAATGGATGCCAAGTATCAGAACCTCATTGAGTCAGTCTTCAGAACCTGAGTTTCTATACTTTGGTCGACTTTGTAATATTTGTGTAAACTTGTATTGTGGCCAACTTTTTAATTTGTAATTGGATTGGTATATATGTAATGTATTGTATCACATCCAAAGAGAAAATGTATGGAAGTAATGTAATAAACAAAGAAGAGTAAAAGAGCAAATTACAAAGGCTACAATAGTATAAGGAGTAGCAAAGATTTATCTATCACAGCAAGGTGATTTGTACACTCAGAGGAATCTCATTCAGCAAACCAAGTTACAAATCAGAGATCAACTACTGCTTCATCCTATCAGGTGGATCAGTCAAATCCTTTACAAGGTAGACCTAACAGTCTTGTGTAAATCTCTTTACCAAGTGCATGCTTCATTGTATGTTGTAAATCCCTTTGCAAGGTGGACCTAGCAGTCCTTATTGCTCTTAAAAAGGGAGATCATCAGAAGTGATCATTATAAGCCTTAACAAGCCAACTTTATACTATAGTACTAAAGCTTGTGGGTATCATCCCAACCCCAGTTTTACTTTCTATTTGGAAGGTTTCTGGGTCACCAAAATTGTGTGTCAAAAAGTGTTATGTATGCTTTAATGTTTTCAGTTTCTCATGCATGCAATTAGATCATAATATACTTGAAGGATTAATTGCTAATTAAGGATTAAGTTTTATTGGTTATTGATTCACCCCTCCCCTCTCAGTAACTTAACCTTTCATAATATTTCTAGCAATTGGTATTAGAGCTTTTTGGTTCTCAAAGAAAAGTTTAACAACTTGAGGAAAGATCAAAAGACAATGGAGGTATTTAGACTTGACAAGGCTATTAACAATGAGAAACTAGATTTGGAATTGGCCATTGGACAACTCAAGAAAGCAAAAGAGCAACTCTCTCAATCCCTGAAGAGAAGAAAATATCTTGCAATCCAAATGAATGATCCACTCTACATTGAAGAAAGAATTGAAGACATCTATTCAAGAAATTCAGATGAAGCTAATGAAGCAATCAAAGAACTATTGAAAAAGAATAATACTCTTCAAGAAGAAGTAAGAAAACTAAGAAAAGAGCAAGAAATTCAGTCAATAAGATTGTGTGAAGTCATTGAAGAGAAAAACAAGAAAAGAGAAGAGATAGAAGGAAAGAACAATGAAATCCAACACCTATCCCTTCAACAGACAAACTTCATTGATTAGCACACCAATGCAAATGAAGAAATTATGAATCTAAGATCAAAGAATGAAAGATTGCAAAATGATCTAAACACTAGAAGGCAAACCAATGAAAGGACGATAAAATCTTAGGCACACATGAATTAGTTGAATGAGCAAAGTCATTATAGACAAAAAGGAAAAGCAGGAATTGGATATATACAGAAGAAGGTAAATCATCCAAGCAAGGAGCTCAAAAGAATCAAAAACTTACTTGTAGTCACTGTGGTAAGATAGGTCATACATCAAACAAATGTTGGAGCAATAGGAAAGCAAAATTCAAGGGAAAATGCTACAATTGTAATAATCATGGTCATAGAGAAAATGAATGAAAAGAAAAACCAAAATTTGAAGACAAATGTAAGAAGCATGGGCAAAAGTCATCAGAATGCAAAAAAAAGATATTGAATCTAGCAGAACAAATTGTAAAAGCTATATTCGGTTGGGTCTACAACACTTGGTGCAGATGTCATTACTATGGAGAATTTGGACACAATGGAATGAATTGTGAGAAACATTACATGAGGAAAAGAGATACTACTAGAAGATGTTTCATTTGTACAGAACTTGTTCATCTTGCCAGGAACTCTATGAATACTGGAAGAATTGAAGATGAAAAGAAGGCAAAAGTTGATAACATCAGAAAGTAGATGAGACAACAATGGGTTCCAAAATCTTCTAAAAATGCAAGTCTGAGAAATGATGATCAATTCACTTAAGAATTGGGTGACTCCACCATTTCCACTTGATTTCGCATAGGAGAACTGGAACTAGGATACTGAAGAAGACATCTAAAATTAGTTCTAGTTGATACAACAAAAAGATCCATATCAACATTCAAGATGCAAAGGGATCATCGAGTAAGAGATGGCAGTAACTATTGAGTTACTATCCTTACTGAGTGAGGTCGAGTTACAAACTCTATCGAGCAAGGTTGAGAGTAACTAAGTCTTATGCAATTACTAAGTCATAGAAAACTACCAAGTATTCAGTGCAAGTGAAGTGGATGATAGTCTATCATTTAAGCGAACAATAGTACCAGGTATTTATGGCAAAATTTGATAAAAAGGGTGAAATCAAAGTTATTTCTCATCATGAATTTTCAAAAGCTATTTATGTGAAGCGATCTTCAGAGCATTCAAGTGATTTGAGTGAATTGTTTTTGAAAGTTTTCATATTCTCTCAAACCTTACTGAGCAGAGATGGCATCCACCAGTAGCAAAGTGAAAAGAGGTTCAAACATGTTGGTTCATGGTGTGGAATGGAAGGCATCATATTTCAAGTTGACTCTTGTAGTTGTAGAAACCTTAGATCCAAGTGGAGCACAATTGTAAATCCCTCCAAAGGTACTATTAGTTAATGATATCTATTCGCATTTCAAATGTGTTATTAAAGATATCAGTACACTAGAGATGGATGAATGTTGAAAGAGTTATGCGTTGATGGTGTGTTGAAACCTAAGCATCAACATCTTGAGACAAAAGGTTTAACTCACATTCCTCACATGCCACAGGATTTCCAAGTAAAATGGATAAGGTTTATCCTTAGTCGTGTGCACAATGGTCAGTTGTGGCTAGAGCAACCAGTTGTGATAACCAAGAAGATGATCCATAGGATCACTGGTCTTCCAATGTTGGCAAAAGATAAGATGACTAAAACCCTGGGTTGGGTTGAATTGCAGAAGAAAACCCTTGTCGAGTGGGATGGAAGGGGAATGAAGATAAGTTGTGTCACCGAGATGGAATTGAAGTTTGGCATTCATGTTATAGCTCACAAAATCTACAATTTGAGCAAGTTGAATAATGTATCTTGCGAAGTGATTGACTTAGCATATCAGGTGATCAAGAACAACCTTTCTCTTGACCTTACCGAGTTATTGTTAAACCAATTCAACAAGAACATTGAGAGCATCAAAACTTCCAAGAACAATCCATGCAAGTTCGATTCACTCTTGACCTGTTTATTTTTCTACGTTCAGAAATTTTTCCCATCAAAAGCTATTGTGGTTTGGAGAAAAGAAGTACCAGTCCTTTATCAAATTAATGAGTATATTTTTTAAATGGGAGAGGATTATGCAAGCATTATGGACAACTACTTTTATGCATTTAAGGAGAAAATGAATAACAGATTCTAAATTCCCAAGAAGTTAGTGGAAGATTACAAAGATGATGTTTGTTTCATGGTTGATAGTGACAAAGTGTACATTCAGGTAGTTAGGCCAAGAATTGCATGGGTAAAACCTCTAGGATATGAGGTAAACATTGATGAAACCAAAGACATAATTGAGGCATTGATAAATGAGCCTATTGATCCTAAGGTTGCCTATTTTAGCACCTATGCTAAGGTAAAGGCTAGGATAGAACTAGAAGTCAAACTACCTTAGGCAATTAGCAAGGGCAAGAAGAGGATTGCTAAACTGCAAACCAAGTCCACTCTTTTGTTAACTGAAGGAAAGGGAGAGGATGAAGAAGCAGAAGATGAGGAAAAGTCAGAAGAAGAAGAGCCACTGAAAAAGAAAGGTAAGATAATCATTACCAAACCTGCTGCTATGTTCACAAGGAGATCATCAAGGAATAAAGAAAACAAAGAAGGAGGAGACATAATCTTCAAGATTTCTCCACCCACCTTTGAGGAAAGAATGAAAGTGATAAAATTAGGATCTGGCATTAAAAACTTCAAGGCTCTGAAATATGAGATCAGGACTGCAGAGGAGCAAAAGCAAATAGAAGATATATTAATATCCAAGATGGGTAAGTGGAAGTACTCACCTAATTAGCTAGCTCAATAGATTCCTAATGCTTTGATGGACAAGATCAATCCAAGATGGGAGAATTCCATGAAAATTGCATTAGATATATATGAGCAGACCCTAAGGTAACTCATGCCAAATTTGGATGACAAGGAGGAGAAGGAATCTTTGAAATAAATGAAGAAAAGCTAACATTAAGATTTAACACTTGTCTTATACTATTGAAGGATATTGAGCATGTTGTGAAGAATGCTTCAAACACATGGAAGAATGTATATCTTCTTCACAAACCGAGTGATTTAGCAGTTAGTATAAGTAATAAGGATGATGATGATGATTAGGAGAAAGATGAAGAGAAAGATGATGAAGAGGTGACTCATTTTGATAATGTAGATGATGAAGAGGAATAGTGGTAGGAAGCTACTGAGAAAGATGCACAAGATGTTGAGGAGACCGACCTAGAAAATATTGCTATAGTGGTCATAGCCTCACTTTTTCATTCTCTAAGAAAAAAATTGAAAACAACAAGCTCAGAGATAGCTTCAGCAGGATTGATTGTGACCAACACTGAAAGCACAAGCACTCAATCAATCTTTGCATCAATCCAGCTCAGTACTTCATTAATAGGAGTGCCAAGCACTCCATCTACCAAGCAATAAGCTCTTCCCTCTACATCAATTTTGGCTACATCAAGTATTTCTTCTATTGGTATTGCTACAATGAGTGCAATTTCCACTTTTTCAGCAAGTTCTACCATATCTACAATTGTTTCCATTCGTAATATGCAAGTAATAAGTGCAAGGAAAGTTGAGACCAAGCCTCAAACAAGCACAAAATTTTTGGGAAAAGGCAAAGAGAAAGAAGAGGATATAGATCTTGATGAGGAGATTGTCATTCCTAAATGGGACATCTCAAATCTAAATCTAGATCAGATGCAAACTTTTGGAGAACTTCTTCAAAAGAAAGCCAAGCAACAAAGGCTTAGAGAGGAAAGAAACAAAGAATTTAAAATCATTGAGGATGCTAAGAATATTCTAGCAGAGGCTCTAGGCATAGAGGTTGATACTTCACAACCAATTTTGTATCAGTTGGTAGAGGCAGTCCATAAATATAATGAAGATTTGGATGGACAGGATAAATTGTTGTAGAAAGCCAAGAAAACGTTTGAGAATAAAGTTTTAGAATTTATTGCTCAAAAAATTGTCATTCATCAAGTAGAACTATCTACTATTCTAGGCTCTCTAGAGACCTCTTGTATCAATGCATCTTTACTTTTTGGAAAACTATGTGATACATCAATTTTCACAAAGGAAATAAGTGATAAATTATCAAAAATTGATGAGGATCTAAAGGCAAGTGCACAACAGTTGCAACTTGACCCAAGTTCTAGCTTTGTCCACTTCAATATGATCATATTTTTGACAGATATGTAGGCAAAATTATTAAGAGAAGAGGCTAGGATAAGATCCACATTGATAGATATTCAAAACATGATTATCCCAAACATGGATGCACTGCAGAAGCACATTACACATTGAAAAATGCTCATCCATGACAATAACTTCTCCATCATAAACCACATGATAGAATTGTTAGCATAACTACAGGTTGCATTGCACACATTCAAGGCGTTGCAAGAAAATTGGGACAAGAATTTGGCGTTTATCTCAAAGGCACATTCAAATTTCTTTTTGCATTTTGACATTACTGTGTAAATATATTGCATAAATCTTTGGCATTAATGTCAAAAAGGGGGAGAAGATGTGAAGATGAAAGGTGGAGAAGATTGAGATTGGAGAAGATGTAAGGAGAAAGAGAAAATTGCAGATAGTAAAGAAAATGTATATTGTATAAAGGGGAGAAGATGTATTGTAAAAATATGTATAGTATACTATATATTATGTATGGGGGGGCTTTACCGTGTACAAAAATACATCTCTTACAAAACTAATTTTGAAAAATCTCAAAAATAGTATACTCTATCGAGTTGGAGACATAAGGTGATGGATATAAGATGTTCTTGAACATTCTTGAATTTAGTTTTGACTGATAAGTGTTTTTGTCACTAATGCCAAAGGGGGAGATTGTTAACATTCTAGTCATGTTTGTTATTAGTGACATATACTTATTCAGATTATAAGTATAGACCAAGAATATTATATAGTTAATAGTGTTAACCAAGTATTTCAATTGCTACTGAGTTCTATAGTTGCTATTGAGCCCTTCGGATAGATTTCAGTTTGCACTGGGCAATTACTACTATGGTGATGATCAATAATGTAAACTGAGCATCTCAATGTATGCCAAGTTTACTAGTGCAAACCAAGTTGTGCAGTGCTTACCAAGTTTGAAATTGATGTGATGCGAGTCCAGTGTTAACCAAGCTACTCAATGATAACCAAGTGACTCATTTTATACCAAGCTCGTAGTGATAGCATTGACCGAGCTATGCAATGTGAATCGAGTGATTCAGTTTATATGTTGAGTTTCACAGTATTCACCGAGTCACCAATGCAGACCAAGTTCAAGATTACTTGGAAGTGATCAATATGGACCAAGCTTCTACGTCTACCGAGTGCATGATGATGCCAAGCATTGACAATGGATGCCAAGTATCAGAACCTCACCGAGTCAGTCTTTAGAATTCGAGTTCCTACACTTTGGTGACTTTGTAATATTTGTGTAAACTTGTATTATGATTGACCTTGTAATTTATAATTGGATTGGTATATATGTAATGTATTATATCACATGCAAAGAGAAAATGTATGCAAGTAATGTAATAAGTAGAGAAGAGAAAAGAGTGAATTACAAAGGCTACAATAGTATAAGGAGCAACAAAGATTTATCTATCATAGCAAGGTGATTTGTACACTCAGAGAAATCTCATTTAGCAAACCAAGTTGTAGATTAGAGATCAGTTATTGCTTCATCCTAACAAGTGGAGCAGTCGAATCCTTTAACAAGGTAGACCTAACGATCTTGTGTAAATCTCTTTATCGAGTGCATACTTCATTATATGTTGTAAATCCTTTTGCAAGGTGGACCTAGCAATCCTTATTGCTCCTAACAGGGTAGATCATCAGAAATTATCATTATAAGCCTTAACAGACCAACTTTATACTAAAATACTAAAGCTTGTGGGTATCATCCCCACCCCAGTTTTACTTTCTATTTGGAAGGTTTCTGGGTCACCAAAATTGTGTGTCAAAAAGTGTTATGTATGCTTTAATGTTTCAGTTTCTCATGCATGCAATTAGATCATAATATACATAAAGGATTAATTTTTAATTAAGGATTAAGTTTTATTGGTTACTGATTCACCCCTCCCCTCTCAGTAACTCAGCCTTTCATAATATTTCCAACACTAAGTTGGTGCCCCATTTTGTTGGGCCATTTGAGATCCTCGAGAGGATTGGTCATGTTGCTTATCGACTAGCATTTCCAGCTAGCCTATCATGCATCCATGATGTTTTCCATGTTTTTGTTTTGATGCGTTATATTCTCGATGTGACCCATGTTCTTGATTGGGATGCTTTGTAGGTGGAAGACTGGCAACTTTCTTTGGAGCCCATTCATATCCTTTAGCATCAGAGACTAACTTTGAGAGGTTGAGACATAGATCAGGTAAGGGTCCAATGGGACCTATGCGATGAGACTTTTGCTACTTGGGAAGATGCTACGCAATTGAGAGATTCTTTTTGCAGGCTTCCAGGAGTAAGCCTATGCCTAGTGGGGGAGGATGTAGTGTCTCTCGTGTTTGTAGTCTGTACCTTGTTATATTTTGATCTGAGAGACACTTGTTACTCATGTTATTTTTACATTTGAGATGACCTGATGGTTAGATGTTATACTTTGATTTCCAGTAGCACTTTGTTTGGCATCTCTTGCTCTCTTTCATCCTAATGATGGATCATGTAGTGTGATTTGAAACATTGATGTTAAAAATCTTTACACAATTGAACCAAAAAATAAATCAATGTAATACAATGGATTGTGGAAATTTGATCTCTCTATTAGTTACTATGCTCTTCAGTTGATCATATCTACATGATGATGCCTTTTTGAAATGACAATATGTGTTATGATGACATCTGGTTATCCAGTATTTGGACATATTCTCTAATTATGTTTATATGTTGGATTTGATGTTATGGTTATTTACTGTAGTCTTGCTTTATGATGCTTTATACTAAAGTGAGTGATGTAAATGGATTATTTTAGTATAATTAAGTAAATGATTAAATTAGGTTATTTAATGCATTTATTTCTTTGGCTATGTTATTAAATGCAATTGCACTTGATCATGTGTTTCAGTGTACATGATTTATATCCCCAGTAGTGGCACATGGAGTTAGTCATTCAACTATTCATATTTAACCAATGTCATTCCTATATGGTTGATGTATCCTATTTAAATTGTTTAAATTAAACCTTCTAGTGATTTAATATATCCAGACTCATTGGCATTATGTGATTAGACCCATGAGTGTGTCTGTGCATTTAGCAGTTCACATTTGTTGCGAAAGTTTTTAAGAAATTCTGTAATTTTGGTTTAAGGGTTTTTTAGGCTTTATTTTTTATTTAATTTAATTCTCTATAGCTTTGCCATTGTTGAATTCCAATTACTTGGAATAGCTATTTTCATTTGGGTTGAATTAGGGTTTAACTAGGTGAATTGGTTATTTGTCCTAATCCATTATTCACTCGAAAAGTGAATAAGTATCTAAAAAGGAATTTTATTCCTCACTTCTCACTTTTGGAAAATAGAAATTGAGAGAAAATTTCCAAATCCTCTTCTCTAGGTTTGTGTTTCTATTTGTTGTAGGAGCTACGAGCATGGGATCGTCGCGAGATCAGTCTTTTTGTATCCAGCTCAGGGAGACCTTGGTTTGTCGTGATTTTCAACAACTTTCGCATGATATTTATTTTATTGTTCAGAATCTCATTTTTTCCCTTTTGGCTGTTAGGTAGGGCTCTCTTGTTTTCCTATTTCGGCTCCATTTCTAGTATTTGTATGTTAGGAGGTTAAGAACTAGTATTCCCCTCCATTTTTTACCAACTTGATGAATTATACGACAATGGATTGCACGTGTGTGCTGGATCAATGGGAGCTCAGGAAAAAGTTTTTAGATTTTTAAGAGCTTCCATAGATATTGAGCTTTTAGCAAGAATCTTTGGGCTCGACCCTGGAGAGATTAATTAAGAACAAGGCAAAGAGTAGGGGCCGCCACTCGCATGGAGGTTGCCTAGTTGGTTAGGTATGAACATTTCCCTAATTTTCAGGATGAGGGTTTGGGGTTTCACACTATTGCTAGCCATTTTTGCATACGGTGGTCGAACCTAACTTTTATTGGAATTTTGTAGCTTATTCATCCTATGGGTGAATGGGTTTAATTTTTGTTGACTTTTGTCAACATATTTTTTTGAGGTTTTTACCTCAATTTGTGTGTTGCCCAGTTTTCTTGAGTTTTCTTGGCATGATGTTGGTCATGGATTTGGATTATCTATAAGATGTCAATCCAGCCACTGTTGCACTTTTATGTTGCATTGTGATGCATGCTGCATCCATACTCTCGAGCTTGTACTCAGTTGAGTGTTATTTTTCTTGTGTTCTCATCTAGCTCTTGGTTTTATGATCATCGTGATGTTGGTGCAGCCACACACGAGTACATGCACATGCATTTGTTGGGTGCTTGTGAGACCTAATCTCCTGATTGTATTTAGTGGAGTTATTTTCATTGGGGTTGGGTTGGGAATATGCATTACCTATAGACACTCATCGCATGATGAGTATGGGTATTTAGGGTAGCAACTCAAGGAGGGGCTTCCCTCGCAACCTTGGTGACTATTTCCCAGGTTGGCGTGAAGAAGTTTTAAATAAGTGATAATTAAATAAACTATTGGGTAATAAACCTATGATAATAAAAAGTAAAGTGAGCATTTGATTTGGTTTGAGGACACTAGATATGTGAGCACCCAGTTTAGTCTGAGGGCACAATGTGTGAGCCTCCTTGGGGAGTTGAGTCTGCATGATATTCAGCTTGGGGTACTTGATGTTAAGTGACTTACCCTCCATCGAGTCCCAACATAGTTAACCCATAGATTGTTTGACCAGAAGCTGTTGTACTTACATTGTTTTATGATCTTGGTTGCAATCCTCTTTACTATATGGCGTGAGTGTTAGTCATGAATGTTTGCATTGTCTATTTGTGGTTGGATCTTTATCTGCATCAGCATGATGAGAGTGGGCCTGCACATTCCACATGGTTGGGAAGCATAGCTACCTATACTACTGCTGGGGACCGATGTATAGAGATAATCTATTTCCAGTTGCGATTGATGCTTGATGTTTCACTTGGTTTATCTGGGTTTCCAAAGTATGTTCCCTTGTGATTTATGCTTTAATTGGAATGCCTGGATATTATGCTAAACGATGTTAGTTTTATTGACACATTCCTTATTATGATGTTAGCATATGGTTAGATGATGTGAATCACTCTTAGTTGGAATATCTATTGCTTTTTTGGATTAACATGTTAGATCTTCTTGTTCTTCTGATGTCATTATGTTGTAGTAGTGACGCCCTCATAAGACAAAGCATGTTATGCACTGGGGATGACTAGGGCCTTTGAGGTCTCATGATGTTATTATAGTTGGGAGGAACTACACACAAGTTTAGTTGTTTATGCACATTGTGATGTTGCTTTTCGCATGTTTTTCATTACTGCTATGGTTTAGATGGTTAGTTGTGTTCTGTCATGCTATTCTTGTGTTTGTGTGTCCAAGACTCGATTTGTGAATTTGGTACTCCCCAGTGTGGAGGTTTTAACTCTATGTTCTTCCTTATGAATGTTTGTCAAAATGTTTCTTGCATTCTTGGGCGACAATGCTTCAGCATTGGGAAATACTGGTGAAGTATTGCACGCCCAAAGAAGATCTATTGTACGATACTGGAAAGTATCGCACACCCAAAAGAGTTCCATCATACGATATTGGAAAGTATTGCAAGCCCAAAGGAGATCTAACATATGATACTGGAAAGTATCACATGCCCAAACGAGTTCCATCGTACGATACTATAAAGTATTGCACAACCTTTGGAGTTCTATCGTACGATACCATAAGAGTATCACATGCCCATAGTCAACTCTATAGCCCAGACCTTGAAAGTATTGCATAAAAATGAGAGAAATGTCATACGATACTGGTGAAGTATCACATGGCTTTATGGAGATGTTGCATGGACTTGTGAGAAAACCTGCTCGGGTGACCAACGGGCACTTTTCGACTTGACCAAAAGGTTTTGAGAGGTGATTTGGATACCCTCTATGGAGTTCTTGAACTCTAGTGTTTGGCCTTTTGAATATGGGATGTTTTGGATTCAAATGTGTTTTTGATCTCATAGCTTTGTCATTTTTGGTCAGTAGTGGCACTTGGAGATCATTGGTATTTGGATGTTTGTTTAGTCTTCCATTGCGATCCTTGTGATCCCTGCATGTTGATTGTCAAGTGCATCCAAACTTATTTTAAATAAATGAATATCTTGGCTTTTATTTAGTCGATAGGCTATTTGTGGGAACTTTGTTCTCAAAAATTAAATTTTTGAAGGAAAAGTTGTTAGTTGGCCGGAAAAGTTGTCAGTTCAGTCAGAAAATTGTAAATCCTTCCTATTAATTATTTACCACCTTGTTTCTCACTCCACTTTTAACTCTTATTTTGATATTTATTAGTTGTTATCTCCACTTTTAACTATTTTTTTTCTTTTTCTATTTATTTAAAAAAATGACTTGTGATCTTCGCATTAGCTCATGTTGTGATCTCTATTTTTTTAAGTTTTGATTTTAGTTTTTAAATTATTTTTTTATATTAGTTTAGTTTTTTCTTTAAATATTATTTTTTAGTTTCTATAATTTATTTAGTCAATAAAATATTTGTTAGAGACATTGCTATATATATATATATATATATTTTTTTTTTTTTTATAAATTAATTTAAATTTTTTTTAAAACAATTGTTCTCTTATTAATTTTTTATAATAGATTTTTTGATGGAGTTTTTTTAAATGATTAGTTTTTTCATATTTGATAAATTGAATTTTAATAAATAATATTTATTAATCTATTTAAAAGATTTTAGTAAATATTAATATATTTAAATTGAAAATTATTTAATAATCTAATTTGTTTACATAAGATTATATTTTGAATCTCCACTTTTAACTATTGCTTTTCTTTTCCTATTTATTTAAAAAATAATTATTTTCTCCAAATTAGCTAGCTCATGTTTTGATATCTATTTAATTAACTTTTGATTTTTAAAATTGATTTAGGTTTTAGTTTTTAAATTATTTTAATTTAGTTTTTAATATTAGTTTAGTTTCTTCTTTAATTTTTTTTTTTGGTTTCTATAATTTATTTAGTCAATATAATATTCGTTAGAGATGACGTTATTTTTCATATTATTTTTTTGTATTTCTCTTATTAATTTTTTATAATAGAAATTTTTATGGGTTTTTAAATTTTTTTTTTATATTTGATAAATTGAATTTAAATAAATAATATTTATTAATCTATTTAAAAGATTTTAGTAAATATTATGTTATTTAAATTGAAAATTATAATAATTTAATTTATTCAGATAAGATTATATTTTTAAAAATATTTATATTATCAAACACCTATTGGCTTATTGTTGCAAGCACAAAAGTGTGTAACTACTAGTTTATCCCTGTTCCAAGGATCTTCAAGTGAGGCATTGCATTAATAGCAATATCACAATTTGAATTCTTGTGGAAAATGCCCCCTACTTATCAATTGATGAGCATAAGGGGCTTTTTTAATGCATGGTTCATAAGACACAACACTTGGTGAAGGTTTTACAAATTGGGTTGCAAGTAGAATGACTTTAACCATCGAGGATACTCTATAATTAAGCGCACTCAAGCTGGAGTAGTACTAGGATAGGTGACATCCTGGGAAGTCTTGTTGCTTCACCTCTGTCAGCATCACCTAGATTCAATGAGTGTTGAGTGTTACATTTATTCTAATGAGAGATGGATTCGTGTGAATCATTACTCATGAAACATGGGCTATGAAAAATACCCCTACTTATCAATTGAAATTTAATTCTATTATTAGTCCCTGCCTATATATAGGCAGGGAACTAATGTTTTCATTAGCCCCTTTCAATTAATTTTCATAACTTAAATGATCAAACTTCTAAAGTTTGATGGCAGTTATATTTCCAAATTAATTTTTAATTATAAATTTCTATTTATTGATTGGTCGTACCATATTTTCCTAGGGTTTTTATGATTTAATTTTTAATTTAAAAATTGTTGGACAACAACTGACAAGTGTTTTAGAACTTTCGATAGAACCAACTTAGCATTTATGTTCTACTTTTTGGGGGGCTTCTATTATGGGCATTTGTAAAAGTAAATGACATTCCTAGCCAAGCTTCCTCGTGCTATTAAAATATTAGTATGAATCACCTAAGCAATAATAGTTTATTATTATTAATTTTCCTCCTACCCACATTAACATCTCTTAGGGTCTGTTTGGCTACAGGAATATAAAAATGGGAATAGGAATACTTATTCTAGAATAGAAAATGGGGTTACATATTCCTATTCTTCTTTGGTTCACCTAGAATTTGATGCAAAATTCATGGACTCAAAAATTTATGTTTTCTATTAAAAAAATGGAAGAGGAATACATATTTCAATTCCACCTATTTAGGTGGGATATAAAATGCTCATTTTTGGGCCAAAATTGGAATACGTATTCCAATTTTATTCCTATTCCAAATCTGATTTGGTGCATCCAAACAGAGAATTCAAAATTTTAAGAATATACATATGCCTATTCCACTTGTATTCATGTTGCCAACTGGGCCCTTAGGTATTAGTATTATAAATATTACAATTAAAATAATAATCCCCCCTCATTAGGAAAAGGCCTTGATTTATAATTATAAACTACATGGACATTGAGGGAGAATGATAAACAAATATACGTGGAAGTTAAATGATTTTGAATATTATTTTTATTTTAAAACAGATATTGGGGGCATGAATTTTTATTTGAAAGTGTCTATGTCTATTCTATGGAAAAATTTATTGTAGTAAAAATGCCATCATTTAGTTGAAGGTTAAAGCTCTTTGAAGTGAAAACCTATCTTGAGCATACTTATAGAGCATTCAACATTTGCACCTAACAAGATGTTCCTTCATGGACTCTTTATGATCATTTAGTTTTATTGATTGAATGATATTTATATTTTAAATTTGAAAGATGAATTTATAATATTCACTATGTAAATTTACTTTTTTTAATAATAAATCTATAATATGATTATATAATTTTATTTTAAAGATGATTTTATAATATTGATAATATAAATTTGTTTTTTTCAATACATTTATTTTTTAAACTTTACATTTATATATTTCATTTCTCAAGTTAAAATTCAATTACTTAATTTCTAAATATTTAATAGTTATACAACTAGTATAGATATCTTAAATAAATCTATCTAAAGAAACACTGATGGATATCCACTACGAAATTATAATTTAATTTATCACATCTAAAATTATATATATATATATATATCATTTATCTCCATTTATTTATTTTTTATTAACTTAAACTTATTATTTTAGTTTCTAAAAAAATGGATGATTTATATCTCCAAATATTATAATTTAAACAAATATTTTATGTGGTATTTATTAAATTATTTTTAAAAGTATATTCTCTTTATAATAAGATTTAAACTTCTGACATGTACATGGTTGTCAAATTTAATCTAGAAGAATAAAAGTTAACATTAACACACTTAAAATGGCGAGTAGGAGCGAGAGCAAACAGGGGAAAGGATGGGGGAGTGCACTTTTTCAAAATTTGAAACCTGTCCTGGGCGGGATTCCACAAGGAGGACGGAATCAAAAACTAGGAACGAAGGAGGGGTTTGTGGAGTGTTAGGGGACAGTAGAGATTGGAGATACGATGGAGAATGGTGATGGGGACCCACCTGACAAGAGTAGAGGCCTGGACAAGCTTGTTCCAACATCCAAGGTGGATTGGTCTGGGTTTCTTTCGGCAAAATGGTCATCTCTTTTTGGTGTTAAACCCTCTGGTAAGTCTTCCTTCCCTCTGGTTAAGATTTTTTCTAGCTTGGAAAAGGGGTCTTGTGTGATTGCTATTTCGGATGAGCTGGTAGATCATAGTATTGCCTCAATGGCTTCCACTTTAGTGGGAAAGTTTATTGGGCAAAGGTTGAACATAGACATAGTGAGATCTTTCACTCAGAAGAAATGGCATCTGAAAGGACAAGTCAACGTTACAACTATGGCAAAAGGCTTCCTGTCTTTTGATTTTACTTGCAAAGAGGACTTGTCTGACATCCTGTGTGAAGGATCTTGGAGTATAGGTTGGTCTACCCTGGTGCTTTAGAAATGGTCATCGAAATTGGATTTGAATGAATCTTTCTTTATGCAAGCACCGATTTGCATTAGACTTCTAGAGCTGCCTTTGGAATTCTGGAATGAGGATGTGTTTGTGGGAGTGGCAAATTCCTTTGGGGAACTTTTGTCAATAGACTCGATAATAGCTTCTAGAAGCAAATTAACTTATGCAAGGATATGTATCAGTGTCAGGGAAGGAGATGACATGCCAGAAGTTGTGAGCTTTCACTCTAAGTTGGGTATACATGCTCAGAAGTTGGATTATGAAAGTATCCCTTTTGCTTGTTTTCACTATCTGAAATCTGGGCATAAGGCAAATCAATGTCCTAAGGTTAAAGCTGAAAAGAAAAAGATTCCTTCTTCTTTTCAAGGAAAGGAGAAAAAGATCTGGAAAAAGAAGGACATAAAGGGTGGCTAGAAGGCTGAGGTTTTGAATGCTCCAATCAAAGGAGGGAATAAACCATCCCTGCATGATCCAAAGGTAGACGAGATTGTCTTGTCTGGACCAAAGAATAATGTGGTGGTAGAACCATAAAAGACAGTGCCAGTTCCAAAAAAGATTAATGTGGTGGTAGAACCATAAAAGACAGTGGCAAAACCATATAAGATAGTGAAAGGCCTTGTTGATGAAGGGAAAGAGATAGTCCTTAGAGACTCAAAGGAAGATGAGCCAATTTTTTTGTCTATTAGAGAGGAGGAAGAAATAATAGAGAATCTTGGATTCTCAAAAGTCAAGGAGGTTAATCTTGGATATGCAAAAGTCAAGTGTAAGGAAACTCAGGTGCGGAAACAGCTTCCTACACTAATCTCTTAAGAGAAGTATGGTGCAAATCCTATTAAAATCTTTTACACTTACAAATCCAACATCATGTAAATAACAATATTTCAGCCAAGTAAGCATAAAGAAAATAGATAGAGAAAGAAACACATAACACAAAGATTTGTCGGTGGGGAAAAACCTTTCGGTAAAAATAACCCCACCCCTCTAGAACCTGCACAATGTATTATCTTCAACACAAGGTTACAATACACTTGCAATGCAAGTTCAATAGTGACAACAAAAGACTCCAGTAGCAACTCACAGTACCAACAATACACTTTCTCACATCCACCTCTTCGCAACCCTAAAAATGCTTATAACATGTGCTTCACTTTTAGGACTACTCCCAAAGGTATCCGTATTAGGGTTTTACCATTCTCCGAGAAAATAGGAACCCCAAAATTTTTTTGGGGCGATGCCCTGAACCCCACTATTAGGGTAGAGTGTACAGTACTCAAATTTATCAGTTGCCACATGTCTTCACCTGTCATTGAATCTTCCTAACATAGCTCTTACGTGTCATAGGAATTTGTCATAAGCATTTTAGAAATGATCTCCTTATACATAATTCAAGATGCCGACACATCAACATTATTTGCAAGAAATACATTTTACAAAACAATTAATAAGAATAGGAATTATCCAAGGTTGAGACACCTTATTCCTAACATCAAGGAGGAAAATGAAGCAATATTGGTTCCTGCTCAAGTAGTGAGGAAGGAGATCAGGACAGAGATGGATAGTCAATCTCAAGAACTTATTGTGTCAGAAATTCAAACACAGAAAGTGGGGGAGCAAGTCATTATTGAAGGGGAGATAGTGAGCGAAAACAAGAGGATGTCTTGGATCTCCCCTCGTCTCATAGGAAGGCCCCAAATGTTTCATGTAATCTAGAAAATAGATTAGAGAGGGAAAACTCTTTATCTCCTAAGCCTAAAAAGAAAAGCAGTCGGGAGCCCTCCCTGGTTTTACTAGCTGAGACCAGGGGTCGTAGTAAACCAGACTTGGGAGTAAGGTCAAGATCTAGAGGAAGGAGACATGCTAGCCGAGTTAGAGAAGATGAGACCAAAAGAAGTTTGGCAGATGGGAGCTAAAGAACTCTCTTGGAGTGTTCCTCCAGTTTTAAATGAAGATAATTTCTTGGAATATAAGGGGCCTTAATGGAGCCCATAGGTAGGAAATCATTAGGAATATGATTAAAGATCAGAGACCTGATATTTTAATGATACAAGCAACTAAGATGAAGAAAGAGAGCTTGGGTATAACTTCTTTCAGCAATAACATGAGTGGGGAAGCCTCAGATTTTGAAGGAGTGTCTGGAGGTTTGTTGACTCTATTCAATACAAAGCAATTTAGGTTCACTACTTTGTACAATGATGGCAATATCCTTTTTTGTAAAGTGTTTCGTATGTAATCCAATGATATTTGGTTCCTTTCGAATGTCTATGCTCCTAATTCCAAAATGGAGATGAAGATTTATTGGGCTAAAGTCTGTGATATGGTTTAGACCAATAACATTAAAAAAGGTATTATTATTGGGGACTTTAATTCTCTGTTAGTGGATGAGGAGAAGATGAGAGGTTTGGCTCTTGACTGGGAAAGAAAATTGGACCTCTCCAATTTTATAAATAGCCTAGCTTACTTGGATATGGATATGTTGGGAAGTGCTTTTACTTGGTCAAATAAAAGAACTGGTAGGGATTGTATTCAGGTTCGGTTGGATAGAGCTCTTATCTCTCCGGACTGGCTGTAGTCTTTCTCCTATAAGTTGTCTTTGCTTCCTAGAGTTAGCTCTGATCACTCCCCTATATTTCTCTCGGTTGTCTCTATTGAATGAAGGAGGAACTTCCCTTTTCAATTTGAAAAGATGTGGACTTCACATCCAGACTTATTGAATAAGGTATACCATTGGTGGGGGATAGAAGTGGAAGGTACTGCCATGTTTAGAGTTGCGAAGAAGTTGAGTAATGTGAAGAGAATGATAAAAGTCTAGAATAAGACTAATTTTGGACATATTTTTCATGACAAAGATGATCTGTCTATTAAACTCACCTCAATTTAGGATACTATCCAATAGGAAGGGTAGAATGATTTGAACAGGAATGTTGAGTTGTCTATTCTAACTGACCTACACAATATTATAAGTAAAGAAGAGAAGTTCTAGAAGCAAAGACCAAGGATTAACTGGCTGAAAGAGGGGGATCAGAACACAAGGTTCTTCCACATTTCTACTCTAAAGCATAGAGCTTGTAAGAATTTTCCCAAGGGCAAAATTCACCCAAGAACTAAGAACTCAAACAAAAGCACAACTGTAGACCAGCAAGAGAGAGTATGATCAGAATGACAATATATTTAATATGCCATATGAAAGTACACTAGCAGTGCCTGTATATAAAGGCCTCTGAGATACATCTAGATGCCTCGTAATCAACTACATGATATGTCATACAACTATGCACATGTCCATCAGATATGGGTTATCCTCCATTAAGCACGAAAGTAAGTGCGGTGATGACAGGATAAGCCTACAAGGGTGTGACACACAAATTAATGTTGTAGATACCATGTGCTAAAATAAAGTTGCGTACTCCTGTGTTGTCAACATGACAACTAAAAAAAGTACACAAACTCTTAAGTGTCTCACAAAATAAAATAATAAAATAATGCATTAACCTAAGGAAACTTAAGTAAGTGTAAATAGTAAATACGTATTTACACCAACACCCCCCCTTAAGTGCAACTTAGGGGAATGCCCTTAAGCTTACAAAAACTAGGATGAAAATGCATAATGGGTCCTAGCTACTAGGCCATGTTAGGTACCCATGTACATAATGATATGCAATCTCTCATAAATTAGAGAAAGAGGGAAAACCTCATGGGAAAAACTCTCCCGCAAAAAGAGAGATAAATAGGGATGCATGGATGGATGGAGTAATCAAGACCCCCCCATTATGACATACATCCAGTGTATACATAAGAGAATGATGAGAAGAGGAAGAGAGATAGAATAGGCTCTCCCCCCCCCCCCCCCAAAGAAGAATGCTGACAAGTGAAAGCTGCTCCGATGAAGAAGCTGGTCCAAGAGTGCAAAATAGTGTTCCTCCCCTTAGGAAGAAACAATTGCAAAGGTACAATCCTAAAAATGTATGCTAGCCCCAAAACCTGCTCAAGTATCCCTGTACTAATGTAGATGCTCACCCCTTCTAACTATGCTGAAAAGAACAAATGCAAATCAGGCAAGGATGTCTATTGAACCTGTTCCACTAAACCATCTATCTCCTCATCTAACAAAGAAACCTCTGCCAATTGTTGTACATAAGGATCCATAATTACGCCAACCTGTAAGGATTGATCATGTAGAGAATGGACATGAGGGTCAGAGTGAGCCCTCGCAACAACTGTAGAAGGATCACCTTCATCAATGAGAAGATGTAAGTCCTCAAGGCTATCTCCCAAGTCAACTGAAGCTAGACCTAGAAGATGAGATGTACCATGTTGATCTGGACCTTTCGCTGTGGCAATATAAGCATGTGGACTAGACTGATGATATGACCTCTCACTGCAATTGTCGATAGAACCCCACGTGTCTAAATCTGTTGAAGTACTATCGCTAGTGTCACTATCAGTTTTCACTATGTATGATGTGCTGAGAGGAGTAGAAGACAAGCTTGGTGAACTTTCCTCAAAGTGAACATCCTTCTCCACAAAAATCTCGTGAGCCTCAGGATCCATAAGTTTGTAACCTTTAGCATTGTCTTCATAATTGATGAAGGTACAAGGCCTAGGAGTTGGTGCCTTACAATTCTTGGAAGATAGGTTTGCCCATGCAAGACAACCGAAGACTCTAAAGTGACTCACAACTAGTTTTCTATCGCACCATGCCTCAAAAGGTGTTTTCCCATCTAAGGCATTATGAGGAGACCTATTAAGTATGTGAGTAGCACTGCTAATGGCTTAAACTTCAACTGTAGGATCAAGAGACTTGGCTTTTATCATGCAACTTGCCATGGTCTTGTGAGTCCTAATCCTCAATGCTGCAACATCTATCTTGTGCAGACTGAATGCTGGTGAGTTCTGAAGATCAATCCCCATAATTTTTCAAAAGTCCTTTAGTCTCCTATCGACATATTTGTTCTCATTGTCCACCCTTAGTACCTTGATAACTTTCCTTGATTTGTGTTCAACATGAGTCTTAAAGTCTTGAAGCTTATGAACCACTTCATTCTTGTGATGAAGGATGTAGACCCAAGTGAATCTTGAAAAGTCATCAACAAATGTGAGTATGTAGCGGCCTTGGTTGACTGAAGTCATTGCAAAGGGTCCTGCTAAAACCATGTAAACTAATTGAAGAACAATTGGAGCTCTATAAGACTTGCCTTTATCATAATTCTCCTTGAGATTCATATCCACTGAACATGAGGAACACTCTCCCTTAGAAAAGTTGATATTTGGTAGACCTTTGACCATATGTTTTGAGCAAAGTTGCCGAAGAGAGCGAAAGCCAAGGTGACCAAACCGCTCATGCCATAAGTTGATTTTGGAAGTAGAGTGAGTCAACAAGGCTTGAGAAGAAGACTTAGGCACAAAGTGGGAGAAGGAATATAGCCTCTTGTCATCATTGACTTTTGGCACTACAACCAATGAATCATCTCTAAGACTCCACACAATCACTGAATCTGGAAGGAACTCAACTTTATGACCATCTCTAAGTTGAGTGATTTGGTAAACTAATAGGAGATTGGAGCTAAGGTTAGGAATGTAGAGAACATCTTTGAATTCCCCATTTTCCATTTCCATATTTCCTTTCCCTTCAACTTCCATTTTAATATCATCTCCCATGAAGATGTGTGGTACCTTTGACTACTTCAATGAAGAAAAATCTCCCTTTGAAGAACACATATGGTAGGAGGCACCTGAGTCAAGTATCCATTCTGAAGAACTTGTGTTTGCCATAAGTGCTTGCCCTTTACCCTTTGAAGAGGTTCGAGTTGAATCCTTGGAAGTACCTGGCACTTGAATCTTGTTCTTCCTGAGTAGATTTTCTAACTCATTGATTCTTTTAGTTTTGCAATGATGCTCATTATGATTTGGCTTTTTGCAATATGCACAAAAGAGTTTGTCCTTCTTTTCATTATTTCCCTTCTTGTTGGAAGAAGAACCACCTTGTTGTGAGGAGGATTGTTGTGTCTCAGATTGTGTTTTCTGCTTCCACTGCTTCTTCTTCTTGTTGCTTTTCCCTCCTTGAATTGATTGGTGCTCATCACTAGCCACCAAGGCTTTGGTCTTTGATGACTTGAGAAGTCCTAAATCCATCAAGTGAGATTGTTCAACAATCAACATATTTGTAAATGCATCAAATGAAGGCTTCTGGTAAGAAGATCCCATGGTCAACCTGTGAGTATTAAAACTCGAAACAGACGAAGCATACTCTGAAGGTAGCCTCTTCAAGATGTGATGAATCAACTTGTCATCCTTCATGGGATTTCCACAATCTTTAAGAAGTGCTCTATACTCATTGGCTTTGATGATGTAATCCTCAATTGTTTCAAAATTCTTGGGATCCGAGAGAAGTAGTTTATCCCAAGCTTCTTTAGATTCTAAAGAATTGGTAATGTGAAAGAGGAGATCCCCATGTACACAACTCCTGATAGCTCCTAAATCCTGTTGGTCTTGTTTTTGCCATTTAATGAGTTCTTTAGCATCAATAGGTTTGGTAATTGTACCATCAATGTAAAGACAATATCCTTTTTCCATTAATCTACTCCATGCAATATCTTTCCATGTAGAATAGTTGTGTGAAGTTAGAGGAGGACATTTAAAACCCATGATGCATAAATGAAAAGAGCACAAAAGAGAGACACAAAAAACACAATACACACCCCCCCCTTTTTACTTAATCAAAAGACCCCCAACAGAAATGCTTTTGGCACTTTATAAGTAGTGTGCGTACAATGGGCCACTTGTCAAAATGAACAAAGTGGACTTTCTGATTTTGCTTTTACAACTGCCTTATGAGGCTTAATTCTATCACTAAGCACTATAGCTCAGATTTACAACAATTTTGAAGAAGAATCAAAGCTTTATAATGTTGAAAAAGGCCTTATTCTGAAAGTGAGATTTTGGTCCACACAAACCTAGAATCTAACTTCAGATTTGGGAAGTAGACAAAAAATACCCACTTTCAAAAAAAATGGAACTTGAAAAAAGTGACTAGATGTGCCTGTACGGAGCGTTTGAAGTTGCAAAATGCAAGATTATGCAAGTATAGTCACAAAAAAATGCAATTTCTACAAAATCCTTGTGCCAAAACCAGAAAACAACACCACCACTAGAAAATTCAAGAAATTCTACCCAATTAAAAAAAAAAAGCACCTGAATTGGAGTTCGAATGTCTGAGTTATGGGCTCGCAAAGTCAGGCTGCCAAATTGAAAAGCAATCTAGAGAGGGGTCTAGAGCAAAAACTACGAGTCTAAATTTGATGGTCAAACAACCGTCAGTATAGTTATAAAATGACTAGGTTTGATGGTTAGACGACCATCAAATGTAACCTAGTGACTTGCTGACATCAGCGAAAAAAAGCCCTTGCTAACGTGTTTGATGATGTGGATGTCCGTATAGTATGGATTTGGCACGTGGCAAAAAAGTACGGTCTAATTGAGCTATCGTTGATGTGTGAAGGTGACTGCACTGGAGTGACGTGTCATAGATTGAGTGTATCACATTGACTTGGATGACAATAGGTTAGCGAAATAAATGTTGTCGCATGGCGAAGGCAGATTGGTCTTCATGGCAGGGGCTCCTCATTGTGATGATAGCTAAACTAGACGCGCGACATCATTGTACACAAGGACTGTTGGTGTGGACTCAGGGTTTTAAAATTGTGGCTATTGCCAGACATTGTAGATCGCGCCAAGATATTGGAAGTGTGTTCGTCAGAGACAAAAAAGCGTTGCGGTTGGTCGAGAACTCCAAAATGTGTAGGCGGATGAACAACTTTCGCATTGCTAAAGTAGATAAAATAGCAGCCAGGATATGTAAAAATGGTGACAGAATATACCCAAAAGATGTTGTCGGAACTTCTTTAATAATCCCACATCACTGCCAAAGTCAATTTGCGGACTATTTAAGAGAAAAGGGCTGCGATGCTTAAATAAAGTAAGCTTGCATGGTGTTACATAGCGGCCGAGGGTATGTGCTAGCAGTCAAGTTGGGCCTGTTGCTCATTGAGGAAAGTATTTCGGTGTCTAGAAAATTCATAAGTACTTGCTGCGAATTTGGTATAGCCCGATCTAATTTAAATGCCCACAATAGACCTGTGCGACAAATAAAATATGCCCTGTGCAGAGCCAGGATCTGATAGCCTGGTTTTGCAAAAAAAAATCTCTATCGGGTGCTTGAAGGGCCAATTTTTTTTCAAACAATACTGACAAAAAAATGTAGAGAAATAAAAAATGCAAATTCAAAAATCAATTGAATCTACAAAAAATGACCATACCCGAATTGCAAATTGGGGCCTCCGAGTTCTGATTTGAAAATTTTTTTTGTCTCACGATCGATTTTGGGCCAAGGTAGCCAAGTTTATAGTCAATTTTCATCGATTTAGCATTCTAGACGCAATGGTGAGGTCAGATCTGGCTCTAGACGCTCCCAATTTCTATAGTACTCCAGATTCAAGCTAAGGTGCTGAAGTAAGAGTGGTCTCAAACGACTATGTGATGAGAAAATCTCCAAGAGCTCTGATACCATGTAAGAATTTTTCGAAGGAAAAAATTCACCCAGGAACTAAGAACTCAAACACAAGCACAACTGTAGACCAGAAAGAGAGAGTATGATCAGAATGACGATATATTCAATATGCCATATGAAAGCACACTAGGAGTGCCTGTATATAAAGGCCTTTGAGATACATCTAGAATGTCTCATATTCAGCTACATGATATGCCATACAATTAGGCACATGTCCACTAGATATGGGTTATCCTCCATTAAGCACGGAAGTAAGTGCGGTGATGAGAGGATAAGCCTACAAGGGTGTGACACACAAATCAGTGTTGTAAACACCATGTGCTAAAATATAGTTGCATACTCCTATGTTGTCAACATGACATCTAAAAAAGGTGCACAAACTCCTAAGTGTCTCACAAAATAAAATAATAAAATAATGCATTAACCTAAGTAAACTTAAGTAAGTGTAAATAGTAAATACGTATTTACACCAATAGAGCTAATAATAGAATTTCAGGGTTACAAAAGGGGCAGGATCTGTTGACAAAAGAGAATGATATTTCTACTGAGGTTGTTTCCTTTTTCTCCTCTCTTTTGTCCTGGGATCCCTTGTTATCAAAGTCAGATCATAATGAAATTGTCTCATGTATTTTGTAGATTATTTGACCCAACCATAATAAAACGTTGAGGGCTATTACCAAACGTGCATGAAGTCAGAGAAGCTCTTTTTTCCCTACCTACAGATAAGTCCCTGGGCCCCGATGGGTTTCCTACCTTCTTTTTCCAAATTTACTTGCAGGTGGTTATGGAAGATGTGGTGAAGGCTGTTCAAAAATTCTTTGGAGCAAGAAGCATTCTAAAAGGGATTAATTCTACTTTTTGGGTCCTCATTCCTAAAATTCCAAGGGCTGACTCTTTGGATAAATTTAGACCTATCAGTTTGTGTAACTCTTTCTACACGATTATCTCAAAGATGCTCACCTCTAGAATGCTTAAAATTCTTCCTTTGATCATATCTCAGCAACATACGAGATTTTTCCCTGGAAGATAGATTTTGGATTTGATCATGATGGTGCATGAAGTTATCCATTCTATGGAAGTTGGAAAAAGAGATGGAATGCTTCTCAAACTAGATCTTTCAAAAGCTTATGATTGAGTCGACTGGTCTTTCCTTGGTTCGGTGCTCCAGACTTTTGGCTTTGATCAGAAAGTTTGTAAGCTTATTTCTTAGCTTATTTCTACTTCTTCTCTTGCTATTTTTGTAAATGGTGCTCCTTCTAATTTTTTCAAACCTACGAGAGGGCTTAGACAGGGGGACCCCCTCTCCCCTATTTTGTTCATTATTTTGGCAGAATGTATTGGAAGGTTAATTGAGAAGAACAAACAAGAAGGAAGGCTAAAAGGGATTAAATCATCCTCTAGGTGTGATCCTTTTTCCCATCAATAGTTTGTGGATGACACTATAATGGGAGGGGAAGCTTCAGTCAAGGAGGTTAAGGTTATGAAGAAGATTCTAGATTTGTATACTAGAGGATCTGGACAACTTATTAATTGGGAAAAAAAGCTCAGTTTTCTTCATTAATACTCCAAAGGATAGGTAGAGAAAAATTGTGAGGATCCTAAGGTGTGGAGTGGGAAAGCTTCCTTCCACTTATCTTGGACTCCCTTTTGGTGCTAAGCCTCTTGAATCCTTCTGGAATGGGATCATTGATAGGTTCAGCAAGAAGCTGGTGGGGTGGAAAGGGGCTTCTCTTAGTCAAGTAGGCAAATGCCTTTTGTTTAAATCCACTCTTCAGAACCTCCCAATGTATGCCTTGAGCCTTTTTGGGATTCTAGTTAAATTTGCAGAGAAAATGGAAAAGATTCAGAGGGATTTTTTGTGGTCAGGTCTTGAAGGTCAAAAAAGATATCCACTTGTGGCTTGGGATAATGTTTGTCTCCCTAAGTGCTATGGTGGATTGGGTATCACGAAATTAAAGCATCTCAATATGGCTCTCTTAGCTAAATAGATCTGGCGCATCTTTTATAGTACTGGGGAATGGAGAGATATCTTTGTTAACAAGTACATCAGAAGACCTTCTATTTAGTTCTTGCTAAACAATGAGGACATCTCGAATGGGTCTGCTATTTGGAATGGTATTCTTAAGGCAAGAGACCTGGCCAAGGCTAAGGGTATTTGGAAAGTGGGCAATGGGGAGGATATTCTCTTTTGAACTGATAATTGGTTGTTTCAAGGTCCTCTTATTAATAATCCTATTTTTGAAATCTGGGCTAATGATTGTATTAGGCAATTTGGTTTGAAAGTTAGTGATTATAGAATAGACTAGGGGTGGAGAGACTTGTCTTTCATCTCTGAGGATCTCAAGCCGATAATGACAATGCTGAATTCTAATGGTTATTAACAAGAAAAGGGATGAAGTTATATGGGGAGACAATCCTAATGGTTGTTACTCAGTGGCTTCGGGCTATAACTCCCTTTCGAGTCTGAAAGAGGAACCCCCTTGGGCGAAAACTTGGTTACCTGGTCTTATCCCAAAGATCAATATTTTTTAATAGCTAGCGTTGCAAGACAAAATTCTTACTCAGGACAATTTAATAAAAATAGGTTATATTATGCCTAATAGATGTATCCTTTGTAAAAACCAGATGGAATCGGTCAATCATATGTTTATCCATTGTCCTTTCTCAAGGGAGGTCTGGGATAACATAACTAAGAATTTTGGGGTAAACTGGTGCAAACCAGGCAATCTTTTGGATTTCTTTTGTCATTGGATAAGTATGTTCAAAGGTTCAGATTTGCAAGATTTAAGCACCTATACTTTGCCTCATTTTTGTTGGGGAGTTTGGAAGGAAAGAAACAATAGAATTTTTAGAGATAGAGAGGAACTTGCTTATGTTCTAGGGGAGAAGATTTATAGAAACATAAAAGAAAATTACCAGGTAAGGAAACACCATCCCACTCCACCCATTCTATCATTGTAGAATGCCTATCGACATTAATTATTGTTTTACCTTGTTTAAACATTCAGACATGCTTAGCTACTATTTTAGAATATATAAGTTATTTTAACTATTCGTCTTATCATCCATTTTCACTACATACTATATCAACTAGTATGACACTATAATACTCAACATTTAATTTCATAAGTTAAAATTTAATTAATACTTATACAATTATTGTTTTACCTTGTTTCCAGGCTTCCATTTCAGAGGTTTAATTTAGTTTTCATTTTTCACTTTAATTCTAAAAGGGCAGGGACTCCAGCTCACCAATAACTTCTACTGTATTTGTTATAGGCAATATATTATTGCAATTAGTTCTACTTAAGTTGTGATTAATTTTATTTATTTCAACCAATTACATTTCAATATTTTTATTTTGAAGTTCCTTTTAAAATTTTTTCTAATGTATATATGAGAGATTTTTAATTTTTAAAATCTGTAAAATTATACCTTTGGGGTCGTATAGGGTAGATTTCCATGTAGCATACCCATATTATGAGGCGATATTTTTGGTAAGAATATATGAAAATATGAAATAGATCAAACATATTTTAATACATTTTCAAAATATTAATACTTTAATTGCTAACAATTTATAAAATATAATGATTAATTTTAAAAATTATAAATTGAATATAAGAGTTTTTAACATCTCAAATATTATGAAAATATTAAAATTAAAATTAAACTATATTATACATTATCAATATCAATCATTGTCTTATAATTATTGTATTTGCCCGAAGGCACATACTATTGCAATCACTTGTGCATAATGAGTGATTAATTCTTCGTACTTCAACCAATGAAATGTAAGTATTTTTATAATTAAGTTAATCCTTTATTCTTTCTAATGTTTATTTGTCAAATCCTAATTTCTAAAATAATGAAAAATATTTTACTTTAGTTTGATTGGCTCATATTATTTGAGTCTTATAGAAGTGGATTTCCATTTAAGGATGAAATATATAAAATATGAAACACATAAGACTTATATCAAATTCATAAAACTTATCTATAATAGTTACATATTATAAATTCAAAAATATTTTTAGGTTAGAAACTATTATTTGATATATGTAGTTTGAATGATAATTGTTTTTAATCTTAATAATTTAAAGAAAATAAATGAATTCTAAAATTACTATGATATTTTTTTAATTATAATTTTTTTTAGAAATTATTATTCTTCAAATATTTAAATATGTACGTATGAAGATATTTTTTTAAATCTAAAAAATATTGATTAAATTATAGTAAATTAACATTATTACAATTTTAAGCAAATATAAGCCACTACATACAACTTGTCAATTATTAATTATTAGATTTAATGTATTTTATCTAATTAATCTATTATCTAATTATACTATTATAACTTACGACACCATATGACATTTGTTTAATTTTCTATTTATTTATTATTATTATTTCTATTATGCATTTTTCTGTTTTATTCTCGGACTCGATCGAGGTTTTGATCTGAATAAAACAAAGCAATTTAACCACAATAAAAATCTACAACACAATTTAATCGACAAACTAACGAATACAATTTTCCGTTGCAGAATGTTAAATTGTTTATTTTGTTTTTTTGGTCAAATATTTTAAACTGATGGAAAAAAGCTTCGAAAATATTTGAACAGTGGCTGCTAAGTCAAGTCATATGGGGGTCTACTTTCCGAGAGCGTCTATATTTTCGAAAAAGGAATCAGGCACCATTTCTGGAGAACGAGGGAAGAAGAGGAAGAGGCCAACGGAAGCCTTGGACTAGAGGAATAAAGTACATACAGCTCTCTGTAAATTTACTTAATCAACCATGTTTCGAAATTCTAGGTTTTGAATGATGAAAAAAAATGGCTGAATTATGCTTCATCTTGTGTTGATTTTACTTTCCAATTCTGCAGCTCGGGCTATATTGTTGTAACATTTTTCTTTCTGATTTTGTTTTATATTTTGTTCAGGTGCATAGGAATTTGCATTATAATGCCTTTTGGGTAAATAGTACGTGAGAAAGGAAAGCCAGGCAACATGTACAGCGGATCTAGTGATGGCGAGGGCAATGACGGCCTCTCGAAGAAGATTTCCCAAGCTTCGTCGATGCCCTGGGTTCGCAACTTACGCAGATACATTGGATCTGGAGCTGGTTTGGGTTCCGAGGCTCTCATGGGTTAGTATTCGCGTATTTCTGTAATAAAAGTATTAGCTGGATTAAAATTTTGACTCGATTGCTGCAAATTCATAATATACTTAGCTGTCTGCAGTGCCCATAGAATTTTATGATATTTTTCTTGTACATTCCTCTGCTTTTTTAATTTTGAAGTTTTGATAACTGGTTGTTTAAATTTTCGACAAAATGGCTGCGGTAAATGCTTTTTCCTGGAGGGTATGCTTGAATTATTCACTGCTAATTGTTTATAGTTATTTGCTACGAACAGGTAATAGTTGAATTATTTAATGATAACTCCTTGGGAAATTGTGCTACGAGTCAGTGTTCTCTAATAAATGTACCCAACGTGCATTGTTTAGAAAAAAACCCTTTCTTGCGGATAATTCATTCGCTTTACCTATGTATTGGTTGCGAATATTGAATAACCAAGTTGGTACATTCCCTTTTAGGAATTGTTTCGTTTCCATGTTTTAGGCAATCGCAGTCTGTAACCTTGAGAATTAATGATGGTAACGCCAACTATAGTGGATAAGTTGAATGTTGTTAAAATAAGATGCAAGACCACTCTCTCTCTATTTTGAAAGGTTAGGTATGAACATGCTTCGTAGCGACTAAAGTATTTCATTGGAGATCAAAGTTGTCTTCAAAGGATATATACTCTCTTAAGAAGTTAGAAAGTACTTGGTTTTTTTGTTGTTCAGCCCACTTACAAAACATGCGAGCATGAAATAAGCATCCTAACGTAAAATATAGTATCTGGGTGTACAACAGCAATTTCTTAAAAAAAAAAAACAATAAGTGTTTTGTGGACAGTTAAAAATCGAAGAATAATTAATAATATTGATAGAGAAACCTGAAGGGAATGTCATGGAAGAGATTAATTACACAGCGAGTCTTGCCCAAAAAACCAAAGATCAAGGATCCATGCAAACAATGTACAAGGCCAATTGCTTGAAAGCCACATCTTATCTTATCGTTTCTTAAAAAATTCAAAATTGTTCTCTATATTGCTGTCAAAACAACAAATGGTACCTGTCAATTCAATTGCTTGTTAAAATGAGACCTATCTCGAAACCTTCTTTTTAGTGTTGTGTTTACATACATTTTTAAGTAAGCACTCTGTCGCAGAAATATGCCCCTTCCCCAAAAGTTGAGTAATGTGCAAATTTTTGTCCCTTTAAGTGGTGTGTATCCTACTTATCATTGAGACCCATCAAGGCACTAAATCAACTTACCAGGAGAGACATTTCTGTGGAAAACTAATAGATGACCAAAATGTTCACAAAACAGGTAAGAAGGCAAAGAAGTTAAGTGTCCCTAGCACCAAGGACGTTGTTGCTGGAGTGGGCACTATCACAGTCATAAGCCCCAAGAGGGGGATCCACACTCTGAGGAGTGTATGGAGTGACCTCCCAGCTTGGGCCAGAACGATCCGACTTTTCTCTAATGGCCTCATTCTATTTCTTTATGTCAATACCTTTTTCCTTAGTATATTGGTTCAGTGAGTCCAGTTCTTTCTGATCGAGCATGTCTTGATGAGTATCAAAAAAACGTGCAGATTGGATGTCCTCTTTGTAAATGATCACTGCACCTTCTCTGACCGAGATCATGAATCTGTCCTTCGGGATCTCTAGAACAGCAGAAATCTGTGACATTATGTTAAAAAATATGAGTTTAAAATTAAACTCAGGAAGATCCCTGCTGCTTTTTTGAAAAACCTCTTCATTGCTCTTTTTCCGAAGATACCAAAGCATTTCAATAGATTAGGTAAACCGGAACTTGTTCATTTTGAGATCAAAAGTATCAACATAACCAGCCAGGATCTCATGCCACAAAAGATTAACATGACCATCCCACGAAATTGACCTCAAAAAATAATGACCAGACCTTAACAGCGAATTTGCACTCAAGGAAAAGATGCTCAAAAGTTTCAGGGCAATTGCAAAGAGAGCACATCACACCCTATGTATAAGCATGGTGTTAATAGTCATGATTTATCAAATCTGATTCACAAGGCTCTTTCAAAATGCAAGAGAGCAAAAAATAGAAAATCTGAAACTAATTGTTTTCCAGCCAATGCATGGTTTGATAAGGAATGCAAGAGGGCTAGGAGAAATCTAAGGGAGTCAAATAAAACTAACCTTGGCATTAAGACCTACAAACAGATCCTAAAGAAGAAAAAAATCGATTTTATGTCCACAAGGAGAGAGGAGCTAATTTTCTTGGGCAGAAATAACCCCAAACGTTTTTGGAAAGAACTTCAACCAAGGAGGAAGCAAACTGAAAATAATATTACTGCCACCCAATGGTTTGATTATGCTAAGAAACTTTATGAACAAGAGGGTGGAGTGGGACAGCCACCTTTGGTCAATGATACCACAAATATTTTTACTGTGCAAGAGATAGAGACAGGGATTAAGAAGTTGGGTGGAGGCAAAGCAAAAGACCTTGTTGCGCTTCAAGCTGAATATTTGAAGTGGGGTATGAAAACTCTTGCACCGCACATCACTGAAATCTTCAACAAAATCTGCCAGGAAGGGTTTCCGAAAGATTGGACAATCAGCCTTGCAATACCACTTTTTAAGAGTGGCGATGTTAACAATCCCTCCAACTACAGGACTATAATGATCAATCCCCTCTTTGCTAAACTTTTTGGCAGTATGATAGAAACTAGGATCAGCAAATGGGCAGAAGAAAATCATAAACGTGCTAAAGGGCAAGCTGGTTTTAGGCCAAAGCACTCGACAGTGGATCACTGTGTCACTCTGAGACACATTATTGAAAAAGAGTGGGAGAAAAAAGAAGAGGTTTTTTGTTGCTTTGTTGACTTCAAAAAGGCTTTTGATACCGTTCCGAGAGACAAGCTTTGGTTGAGGATGGAAGAATTGGGGATTCCTAGGCATCTCAGAGCTGTTGCTCATAGAATGTACGAAGAGGTGAAAGTCAAAATCAGAACTTCAGATGGCATTTCAGAATGTTTTAGGAGCGATATCGGGGTCAAACAGGGCTGCCCTTTATCCCCTACTTTATTTGGTTTATATATTGACAAACTGGAAGAGTGGTTAAACACGCAAGAGCGTGAAGGCATTCAGCTAGGGGAATTTGTTATAAAGCTACTCCTATATGCGGACGACCTCATTTTAATTGCCAAATCTGCTTGTGGTTTGCAAGACCATCTATCTTCTCTTGAGCGCTTTTGTAGAATGGTGGGGATGCAAGTCAATATCAGCAAAACCAAGGTTATGATTTTCTCTAATAATAAAAAACAGCATCAACATGAATTTTATTACAATGGAAGTGTTCTCGAAGAAGTTGCGGAATATAAATACCTTGGCATCGATTTCAACAAAAAACTAAGCTGGTCTAGCTGCAGGTATAAAAGGACATTAGGTGGATGGAAGGCTTTCTACGCTCTTCAGAATAGGTGCCGTGAAGCGGAGTTGTGGGATTGGAAAACTATTCAAACCTTGTTTGGTCTTCTTGTGCTGCCAGTTGTTCTTTATGGGTGTGAATTATGGGCCAGCAGCACTACTATAGCACAATGGAAACAAATCGAAGGAATCCAAAAGCGCTTGATTACAAGCAAGTTTAAAATTAAAAGCACTGTTCCATATGACATCATGCTAAGTGAAATGGGGGCTGCGCCTATTGAGGCACTTGCTATGGTTCGCCTTTTAAGCTATCTAAAAAGAATCGAAAAAATGGAAGAGGATAGATGGCCGAAAGTTGTCTTTAGTGACACACTATGTAAGCGAAAAAGGACATGGATGCAACAAAACATCAAGTGGATGAGTAAATGGAATATTCATTTCAATATGTGCCCCACAAGTAATAAAGAAATAAAGGTCTTTGTTATGGAGAAATTCTACAAGAGAAATTGGGGAAGCGAGATTGGGAGGAAGAAACTATATTATATAAATGAGTTCAACCCCACTTGTGATCAACTCGAAAAAGTGTACATAGGAGCCAACATTTCTTGGAGAGCTAAAATTCTTATTGCTCAGCTGAGAACCAACTCTCACCAACTTCGTTGTGAGACCGGGCGTTGGAAGAGGCCAAAGGAGGCTTGGGAAGAGAGAATTTGCAGATTTTGCAATTCTGGGAAAGTGGAAACTGAACAGCACTTTATTCTAGAATGTGAGGCCTACAAGGATAGCAGGGATAAGTTTGCGGATACTATATGTGACAGTTCTTGGCATAACCTGTTCAACGAAGAGTACATTGAGCAATTGGGGGGGCTCATCATTAGTCTACACAAGAGGCGAACAGCGCTACTTAAGTCTGCTTGAGTTGTCTTGCTGTCCCATAGGCTATTTTTGGCCTCGTGGACATTAAAATTTTATCTATCTATCTATCAAGGGTTGAATACCAACAGAGGGCAGGACAGACCCAACAGCCAACTTTTTGGGAATAAGCAACCATCTGAGACAATTTTTCTTAGGCTCCACAGGAGAATGCCAAAAAAGATAAAAAATAACATAACAGAAAAAAATAGACCAGTCGAGACCCCAAGTCTGGTTACTGCTGCTAATAACAACAGAGTCATCCTTCATCATATTATAAAGCTGTTTATTAGATATATCAAAAAACTTAGTACCATTATTTCCATTGCAACTGAGTAACAAAAGTATCACTGTCATATAGTTTACCCGGAAAGAAACTGTCCATTCTTTCAGTAATCAAATTATCTGTTTTCTTCTGAGAGGAAGGAAGGTCAAATTCCAAAGCAGCAAGGAAACTATGAGTAGAATAATTTAACATAACAGGTGCTTTTGAGAGCGCTTTTCTCTTCCACTGCTGGGTGCCTTGATCAATGCTCTTATGCTTCAATGATAATCTGTCTTAATGTTTCACATTCGGAATATTTGTTGAATTTTTGATCCAAGGCACCTGGATTCTCTCTAGACGCACTATCAATCTTAATCTAGTGGCTTCTGGTGCAGTTGTGTCCATTTCCTTTGTATTTTCCATTCTTTTGTTAAACTTCTAGCTCATTTTGGTGGCGGGTGTGTTTACTCTGCTGGGAGTATATCTCTGCAGACAAGCTCAAACATGGATATATCATATCTTAATAGTGTGCTCTATCGTTTGAGCCCTTTCTCCCACTAGCTAATTAAACATTAGCTGTTTAGCATACATAAAATTGCAGAAAGGAGATCAGGCCCATTTGTATTTTCAATAACTGATTTAATGATTAGTTTCCCATGGTCAATTTGAATTTTCTGTTTATTTGTCACAATTCATTTGCACACTATGGGACTGTTTGTTAACAATTCAAATTGAAGACATGCTCATCATGGTGCTCAGTAACTAGAATTTTGTCTAGGATTGTGAAAATTCCACTTCATTGGTTGTGGTTGATGGAGGCTACTTAAGTTCAGGATGAGTGCACTATCTTAATGGCATGATCTTTTTGTGC
The DNA here is from genome assembly GCA_028749045.1 of Cupressus sempervirens. Taxonomy (NCBI): domain Eukaryota; kingdom Viridiplantae; phylum Streptophyta; class Pinopsida; order Cupressales; family Cupressaceae; genus Cupressus; species Cupressus sempervirens. The sequence goes on along the minus strand of CM053791.1, from coordinate 679,772,747 downwards.
CATTTGTTTCTCGTCAGATATTGTGTGGAAAGTTGTTATGTATTGGGAATAGATAAGAGTCAAACGATTCTTGTACATAGGATACAGGCTGTCAATGCTCTGTGTTAAAAGATGCCCTTCTTCAAGTCCAACGTGCAGCGATGATGTTTTATTGTATGAAATGTTTTATAATTATCGAATGCTCCCAGCACCAGTTTTATTGAAATTCAGATGAGGTAAAATATCTTGGTTGTTTAGAATGAGCAAATACAAGTTAGAAGTCACATCCCATCAAATATATGGATGATTCTCTGCTATTAAGATTTGCACGTCAATACTTTAGAAACTACAAGAGATAGTTGGAATCTACAAACTATCAAAATTCTATCTTTTGAATAAGATCACCTACAATCCATAATCATTCTATGAACTTTGAAATTCTCCTGCAGATGCCACGATACCTACATAGAATGCAATGCTTTGTGTCTAGGATATGTGGCATTCAACAGAAAATGGCTCACAAGTTCCTATGATTTCCTAGAGGAGCTTATGTAGGTTGTGCCCAGACTTGAAACTAGGAATCATATGTCTTTATGCCTATCTTTGACACATGATTCCCAAGTTTTTCCTTCTATGTTCTCATGTTCAACAATTGAGAGTGCTTACCAACCAAAAAAATAAAAGTTGAGAGTGCCGATCTTAACAAATAACTAAATTATAGTGTCCAACAATCAACACCTAGCATTCCTTGATGATAGCAAAATCTTAAAATCAATTTCAATGTGTTTTTCCACCTCAAACTCAGCTACCCAATAATGTATTGTTTTCCTGTAAACCTCCAATATATTATATTATTCTTCAGGAGAACACCCTGAACCTGAAATAGTTTTCGTTCTTGAACTATCACACCCAACTGTGAAATCTACACGAATTCCACGAGCAACTTGACTAGGAAGAGATCTTTCATCTCTAAACCCAAATACCATTAGAGCTTTCGTCTTAGGGTTCTACGTTGAACATGCGACTCAAAGTTCACAATGAGAAGTATGACAAACGACCAAAGATGTACTAACCTTTTAGAACTCCTTTATATCCTGGCTATGAACTTTCCAGAATTTTTTTTTTCTCTCATGTAAGGTGACCCCCTTAATTTTAATTTACTTCGGGTCCCTCAACAGCCACTTTAATGCACAAGCTCATTTTTAAAAATCAAATAATTAATTAAAGTTGTTCAAAAATAGAAATGTAAGACAACTTAAATTTAATCAAAGATAATAGTCTCTCTTCAATCCCACAATTAGCCTAAGAAGGGGAAATTAAGTCAAAGATCATAGTTACTTTAAAAAGCCCATGGCGAGTGTAAGTTTGAGGAAAAGTGTTAACCCTTGAGAACTTTGAAAGAAAATAATTTTAAGGTATCATTGATTAATTTCACAAGGGGAAGTCTCAGAAGCTAAGGAAAGACACATAACTAACAATGAAAACAAAAAGAGGTGAGAGTTTGAGCTTTTGACGAAAATAGTGGAAATATAGTCTTCCGAAAATGAAATAATTTCCGATGTGATTATCAAAGTCTTGAAATTTGTAGTGGCCTCAGTTTGGAAATTTGGTTGTTTGGGCTCAAGATGTAATGTTCCTATTATAAAATAAATCATTTATCAAACTATTGTTAATGGGCTGATTGATTTAATATATCTTGGACCCATTTTGTTTTGTTTTCGTAGTTTGTGTCGCCGTCGACTATCTTTGTATACCCTCAGAAAGTTTTCCCAACGGGTATTTAAGCACGACTTGTAGGTAGTTTTCGGTATGCATTTTGGATTGGTAAGCGAATTCCTGTTGGAGTTCTCTATTGTTTGCCATTTGGAAGTGAAAGATCTTCCCTACTTGGCTATTCCGGTTTCTGTGGGATTCGACCCTCACCCTATTCTGTTGTTGCATGTAATACTTCGCTCGGGATTGGCAAATCGGAGCACCATCTGTTGGCAAATATTAAATTAGAAGTTATTCATGTTTAAATCTCCAATCTTGTTTGGTTTCGTCTGATAAATCCGGAATTCATAGTTTATGGTGCATAATTGAACTCATCTTCCAACCATACCCCAACTCCAAGTCACCAACATTTAGTCGCTCTTCCATTTTGCAAACTCTACCCTCCATACAATCTCCAGATCCAACCAAGTTCACCATACGGCTTCACAACTCTACCGCACGGCTTACACATACCTTCTGTACGACTATCATCCGCATTGACTACCATACGGCTTACAGATACGGCCATAATCCTTAATGCCTATTGTATGGGTACACCCCTTGTCCAACGTACTTACCATTGACACACCGTAGGGCCTTGGGAAGTTCGTACGGACAATCTTTCCCTGTCCTACTGTACCACTCTAGTTTTGACTGTACACCCTCCTCCTGCACATCGTACGACTCATATAAGTGTTGGCCAGTCTACCGTACGTGCTCCCAACAACTGTGTATCTTACCTCATCATTATTGCTCGACTGTAGGTACCTAGGCGGGAACATTACAGTGGTATTAGAGCTTCGATCTTGCCAGCCTATGGACAGTGAATGAGAGTTTATAGCCGAAAGAGAAGAAGAACACATTCCATTGATAGAATGGCTGCCGAACCAGAACCCATAGCCGCCGAACTTGTGGCACTACTGAGGGAGCTTGTGAGGAATCAAGCACAGAGCAATGATACTCAACTCATGGAGGAAACTCTCAAGAAGTTGGCAAACAATGAAATCTCTGGTGAACAAAATGGACACAGCCGGATTCGGTATCAGGTAAAGCAAACTCTCATTGAACACGCTCTTGACCTTCCATGCCATCTTTTTCACAACACGGAGGGAAACAACCAATCTTTGAAGAAATGCAAGAGTAGTTGAGGGAAGATTGGAAGAATGCGAATTTTGAGGGAGATATATCCTACAAAAATTATGCAGATCTGAGAATGAGATATTCGGGGGGCAAAAACAGAGGATATTTTAATGATGATCCTAAAAGGAAGTTGAGTAAAGTAAATTTGTCTCCATTTGACGAATCCGGCTCCATATCTGTGCAAGCATGGGTAATGAAGGCCGATACTTGCAGCTTAATCCCATGCCAGAAAAAGCAATTAAATTTGCAGCATTGCACTTGGAGGGAATTGCGCATGAATGGTGGCATCACGACACCATCACATTGGGGCATGATCAAATAAATACTTATGTGGAATTCACAAAGAAATTGATAGATCGATTTGATGGTAAAGATCCGAAACTCAACTTCAAAGATTTGGGACAGCTGAGACAAACTAGGTTGGTCGACCAGTACATTGCAGAATTTCAGAAACTATCTGTTTTCATCATAGACATTTATGAAAGAAGACAGGTAGTGCTCTTCATGGACTGACTGACAGAACCACTGAAAGGTTGGGTAAAAGGGTTCAATCCTACCACCTTGTCAGAGGCCATTAAGAAGGCATAAAGTATGGCATCATCATCGACATCGTCCTTGCGAAGTTACTCACATTCCAAACCGCCGGTATTTTCGAGGGACAAAGATAATAAATCTCTGCCTAAGAAGCCATCATTGGACAAAGCCACTAGAAAGGAGCTCCGAAGGAAGAAACTATGTTCCAATTGCAAGGGACCTTGGGAACTGGGCCGCAGATGCCTCGAAAAAGGGAAGATCCATTACAGTGAGGTCGTGTCTGATGATGAGGATGAACAAGAAGAAATACCTATCGAAGACAACCAACATAACGACGACACCAACATGGTTAGCTTGAACCACATAGAAAGAATTGTAGCATTGGTACATTGTGGGGGAACTATTGCTCTAGCTGGTAGCCCGAGGTGCATAGTTTTTCGTATACGGGGAACCTTTCAAGGATAAATGGTTATGGTGATGCTTGACAGCGGAGCCACTCTGAATTTCATAAACTCATTTTTGGTGAAGCGAAGAGGTCGACCTATGGAGACACACGTAGGATTTCAGGTCAAGGTTGCCAGAGGGACTCTTCTGCCTTGCACACACCTTGTTTCTCAGCTAAGTATCACAATGGCAAATCACACGGTGACCAAGGATTTCTTCATAGTGGACCTTGATGACATGGAGGTTATTTTGGGCATACAGTGGATGGAGACACTTGATGAATACACTCAGAGCTTCAAATAGATGTATTTTACTTTTGTTACGGATGGGAAGAAGGTTGTTCTCCGCGAAATGGCAAATGAGGGTCCGAAGGAGGTTTCTGCGCATCGGATGGAGGCAATTTTCCGGCGTAGTCATGTTGCTTGGCCTGCGTATTGTTTTGTCTCAATAGAACCTATAAAAGGGCAACGAACCCTTGCTTAGGATGATGATCTCCATACTACTTTGAGTAAACATGATAAAGTTTTTATAGACGTTCCTCTTGTCATACCACCTCATCGAGGATTTGAACATACCATCGAGTTGGAAGGAGGAGCCAAGCCAGTCATAACCACATCGTACCGCCATCCCAAGAAATTCAAAGATGAGATCGAAAAACGATTTAGGAACTGCTAGAGAAAGGATGGATCTGTCCTAGTTCTAGCCCTTTCGCGTCATCAGTGGTATTGGTCAAAAAGGAGGGGACGATGCGCATGTGTGTGGACTTTCGTGCGTTGAACAAAAAAACAATAAAGAATAGATATCCCATTCCAAGGATAGATGAGTTACTGGATGAATTGCATGGCGCAATCTACTTTTTGAAAATAGATCTCCCTTCTGGATACCATCAGATCCGCATGAGGGAGGAAGATGTGGAAAAGACGACCTTTCGTTGTCACTACAGGCATTATGAGTTCCTGGTCATGCCATTCGGATTAACAAATGCACCTGCTACATTCCAATCATGCATGAATCACATCTTCAACAAACAATCGCGTAAGTACTTATTGGTATTTTTTGATCTTATTTATAGCAAGATATGGGAGGAGCACCTGAAGCATTTGGATGAAGTCTTAAGGATCATGAAGGGGCAGTCTTTGTTCGCTAAGCAATCCAAGTGTGAATTTGGTATGATAGAAATATTGTACCTGGGGCATGTTGTCAGTAAATATGGAGTTCAAGTTCATCAGGAGAAGATTCAGGCTATCCTCGATTGGCCTCCCCAAAAATCACTTACGAATTTGCGAGGGTTTTTCGAACTGTGCAGTTATTACTAGAGGTTCGTTAAAGGATTCTCTCAGCTCAACGCACCCTTAATAGATCTGACAAGGAAGGGGTCTTTCTAGTGGAATGAAAAGACACAACTCACTTTTGATAAGTTGAAAGAAACAATGAGCACTTGTCCCGTACTTGCATTACCTGATTTCACTCGACCGTTCATTTTGGAGTGTGACGCATCCAGAGAAGGCATTGGCGTGGTACTGATGCAAGATAAACACCTCATAGCTTATGAAAGTAGGAAGTTTACGCAAGCAGAATGCTTATATTCCATCTACGACAAAGAGATGTTGGTCATCGTACATGCACTAATCAAGTTTCGCAGTATCTGGTGGGTGCCAAGTTTGTCGTTCGTACGGATCACAATAATTAGAGATGTTTTTTGGAGCAACGAGACTTAAACAAGAGGCAACAAAAATGGGTAAGCAAGATTTAGGCTTTTGATTTTGACATTGAATATGTGAAAGGAAAAAACAATGTGGTTGTAGATGCCTTGTTTAGGAAACTTGCCATCTACTCGCTAAAGTAGATTTCAGTTGATTGGAAGGAACATTTGTTTGTAGAATATTCCAAAAACACATTGCCTATGAGCTAATGGATGGCAACACCCAGGATGATCGATGCAAAGTGGTGGATGACATCATTACTATAAGAATCGGATATTTTTAGTGTCGGAATCCAAATTGAAGCAAAAAATCTTGAAGAAGGTACATGACTCACCATTGGCAGGACGCCAGGGTTCCTCAAAACTTACAGAAGTCTCAGCGAGAGGTTTTCATGGAAAGGACTTAAAGGAGATGTATTGCAGTATGTAAGAGAGTGTGCGGTCTGCAAGTAGAACAAATTTGAACATACTCTACCTGTCGGGTTACTGCAACCTCTGCCAATTCCAGAGCATAAATGGGAAAGTATCTCGATGGATTTCATGAGGGGACTTCCCAAGGTGAACGAAAAAGATTTTATCTTTGTAGTGGTTGACAGATTGACAAAGTACACACATTTCTTTGCCATCCCCTCAGATTTTCAAATTGCTCAAGTTGCCGATCTACTTTTTAGAGAAGTCTTCCGTCTGCATGGGTTACCCCGAAACATTGTTAGTGATCGAGATGGGCTATTCATCAGTGTTTTCTGGACAGAATTGTTTCGGTTGGCATGGACAAAATTGTCACCAAGTACTAGCTACCACCCTTAGACAGACAGACAAACGAAGATTGTGAACAAGTGGCTCGAAGGTTACCTTTGAAACTATGTTTCGGCATAACGATAGACATGGGTCAAATGGATACACCTAGGAGAATATTGTTACAATACCATGTATCACATGTCCATTGGGATGACACCATTCAAAGCTCTGTACGGGTACGGACCCCTCTCCTTCATCGACACAGTGCTGGGAGACAGTTGTGCACCAAGGGCGAGGGACTGGTTTCAGGAGGGACAAGACATCCTACGATACTTGAAGGAAAACTTACAATGGGCACAGAATCAACAAAAGATGTACATCGACAGACACTGAATGGAGAGGAGTTTTGAAGTAGGGGACTTGGTTTATCTTAGGCTCTAGCCATATCGACAATCCTCATTGAAGGAAAAGGGAAAAGAAAAATTAGAGCCATGATTTTATGGCCCATATCGCATAGTTCGTCACATTGGTGAAGTCGCTTACAAGTTGGAGCTTCTGAAGGGAAGCCGTATTCATAATGTCTTTCATGTTTCATGCCTGAAGAAGGCCGTGGGGCAGAACGTTATGGTAGCTACAGACCTTCCACCACTCAATGAAGAATGAAAGCTCATATTGGAACCAACCGAGATTATCGAAGTACGTGAGAAGACGTGAGAAGACCCTGCAGAACCGCACGGTGAAGGAATATTTGGTGCGGTGGAAACACTTGCCATTGGACGACGCGACATGGGAGGGTGAGCACATTCTCCAGCACCTGGCATTGCATTTTCTTGAGGACAAGCAACATTTGGGATGGGAGGACTGTAATGTTCCTGTTATAAAATAAATCATTTATCAAACTATTGCTAATGGGCCGATTGATTTAATATATTTCAAACCCATTTTTGTTTTGTTTTCGTAGTTTGTGTCGTTGTCCGCTATCTTTGTACACCCTTGGAAAGTTTTCCTGACGGGTATTTAAGCATGACTTGTAGGTGGTTTTAGGTATGCATTTTGGATTATTTCTTTGTACTGCGAATTTTTGTTGGAGTTCTTTGTTTGCCATTTCGAAAGTGAAAGATCTTCCCTACTTGGCTATTCTGGTTTCGGTGGGATTCGACCCTCACCCTATTCCGTTGTTGCATGTCATACTTTGCTCGGGACTAGCAAATCAGAGCACCATCTGTTTTAAAAATGTTAAATTAGAAGTTATTCGTTTTTAAATCTCCAATCTTGTTTGGTTTTGTTTGATAAATCCGGAATTCATAGTTTATGGTGCATAACTGAACTCATCTTCCAACCATACCCCAATTGCAACTCACCAACATTCAATCGCACTTCCGTTCTGCAAAATCTACCCTCCGTACAATCTCCAAATCCAACCAAGCTCACCGTACGACTTCACAACTATACCGTACAACTTACACATACCTTCTGTATGGCTATCATCTACACTGCCTACCGTACGGCTTACAAATATCTTCGGTACAACCATCATCCTTATTGCCTACCATACGGGTACACCCCTTGTCCATCATACTTCGTTGACACACCTTACGGCCTTGGGAAGTCCGTACGGACAGTCTTTCCCTGTCTTATCGTACAGTTCTAGTTTTGACTATACACCCTCTTCCTGCACACTGTACGGCTCATATAAGTGTTGGCTAGTCTACTATACATGCTCCCAACAACTGTGTATCTTACCTCATCACTATTGCTCGGCTGTAGGTACCTAGGCGGGAACATTACACAAGAATTTGAATTCAAGATCTTGCTATTTGACAAAGTACAATTTTAGGAGCACCTAAACATGCATATCTTAGGTTCATTTCTCATGGACGGGTAAAGTCGAATAAACTCTTGCCTTGTCATCTGCATCATAACAGAAAGCTTAAAAAAACAAATAATAACGGAAAAAAACAAAGCAAGTAATACAAGAACTATAAAGCCAAATGATACATAGAAGGTATGAGAATACATCTTTCATTCGTAGGACCTTGTGCTAACTCCATTGTGGCTTTATTCTGAGTTTGGTTACTTGTAGTGTGGCATACTTTTAGACTGGGGTAGGCATCGTATAAATACGTTAGACTTGCTGCCTAATTAGCTTTCATTTGGGTAATTGTTTCATGCCTGTGATTCAGGTGGTCAAAATTGTTAGAAACCAATAATATCATTTGTCAACGAATACCTCCTATCTTTTTATGCCAATCTGTTACTGTCTATTACATATTTGGACTCACTTACACTTTAAAATAATAGTTGGGCTGCTGACTTGTCAAACTGACCTCCATAGATGCTATCACCATCTTCGAGGGCTATCATAGCAATTTGTTTCTTACCTTTTCTATATATTTTAGGCTTAGGACTTTTGAATCCCTTTTCCAAGAGTAGTGATTGCATCCATATTTATTTGATTCCTTGTTTGATATGTGAAATCTGAAGCATTTGTTTACATCTGTCTTTTTTGGTTTCGTTGGATATGTGGTTTTGTATGTGATAAAAACACGAAAAAACAATTCCCATTCTTGTTTTTCTATTTTTAATTTTAATTTTAATTTTTATACCATCTTTGTTTGCAACATGACATTTGAAGCATTGAAGGCTTCAAATTTGAAATTATCAAGCATTGCATTGAGATAAGTGGCTGCCTTGAATTTTCACTTAAGTTTCAGATCTGTGAAAGTGAAGCATGCATGATTTGTTAGAATAGTATAATGCTTCTATAATGATCATCTTTGTTAGACTTTAGTTTATTAAGTATTTTCAATTTTCTTGTTTAGTTTACGATCGTTTATTTAAGAAACATCGTCTTTGTAAATCAATATAAGGAGTATTATGATAATAGATAGTTTCTATAGCAATTTGATTAATGGTTATGTATTGTAACCTATTGTAAATATTAGAATCTTTCTAATATTTAGTTAGCTTTTAGTTAGTTGTTAGTTATCTGTCATGACCCCTCCTAAAGAGAATCCTATAATTATTGGATAAAATATAATAATAATTCATATACTATTCCTAAAGAAATAATATTGATAAGCTATAAATATTTATGATCTATTTATTTTACTTAATTATTTATATGAATATAATGAAATTATTATTCATAATAATAATATCAATATATATATAGATTGAATAAACGTTATAATTACAATGTAAATCAATAAGACGATAATATATCTAATTATTATCACATTTAAATACTATTTAATGAATAAATTACTTAATTTAATATAATATTGTATCTATTAATAAATATGATACAATAGTGATAATAAAGTCTGAGTATATAAATATAGAAGTAATAGTCTTACCGATGAGATTACATATAGATATTTAAATATAAATAAACATAATACAATATATAATTAATTAAGCATTGTTGGGGACATGTCCATTCAAAATCCAAATACTACATTATATTTATGCGAAGTTAAAGTGGATGGCGGGGGATATCAGATTGGAAGAAGGAATATAAAAAGGAAGAGTACGAAGCCATACAAAGGATACAATACTGGGTGAACAGTGTTCCATCAACAGATTAGTCACGACAAGACATCACATTGGACGAGAAACACATCAATTAGATCATCTCCACCGTAAGAAGGGAATAGGAAAGAATACATAATCAGAAACTACATTGAGCAGGATCTGTATCGAAGGTCGACTACCGGACCACATTGAAGGATACAAACAAATGTGGTACGAGGATAGCCAGCGCCGAAGCTCATATGATCTTCACCGGGTTTTTTTATTAACTTCGACAGGGTACACGTCTCCACCAAGTTGCATGAGCAAACATTAAGATAAGAACAACATCAGATCAATGGAGATATAGCGTAGTCAAAGGTACTGAAGGACGTTGAATACAAAAGATACAAACTTGAGAGAACAATGTATACAGCTAATCGCATCAAATAGTACAGGGGTACAATCATTCTGGCAGAACAACGCAAAGGTACAAGCGACATCCGGTCTTATAACCACGTGGAGCTCGAGAATTCCTTGATGCCCGTGCTTACACTCAATACCATAATCAAGACGCATTACTATTTTTAATCTTATCGATAGGGGAGAATCATTGGAGTTGAATTAGATTATATTGATATAATTATAAATATAATTTATATTATATATATTTAAAGGATTGGAATTTCTTGAAGATAATTACAAATTTCATATAATTCCAAGTGTAAAATAAATATTTAAAAGTCTTTAAATTGGAACTAAGAGCAATTTGAGGTACAATTAAAAAGGGGACATTACATTATCCGTTAACTAGAATAGAATGTTTCTATTCTTGACAATCATTTCCTAAGGAAACCTCGTTTATTCATTTGTATATATTGATCTATATATTGATCTATTGGTCTGTTAATATCAAGCAAGTATTTTACCAATTAATTCCTGTAATATGGTATCAGAGCAAGGTTAAATTATTTTCGAAAAAATATAGAACTTCTTTTTTGAAACTATTTGCCTTACTGTTTTTGAAATTAAGCTTTCAGGATACTTTGTAGGCAGGAAAATTTGACTATTATAGATCCCAAGTGGGGTTTTCCTATGCCGTTTTTCTTTGCAAATCCCGACCATTCTTGGTCGTTTTTGGTCTACAACTTGTTCTTGGTTGTTGGGCACATTGGTTCTACAACTCATGCTTGGAGATTGCGTGTATTTTCTGCTTGAAAATCAGGTGAGATTTCTTCAAATCACGTTGGAAAAATGACGACAATTGATGTTTTTTCAGTCTGCACTTTCTTTGGCCTCGAATCTGGTTGGCTAGGGCTTCTCTTGCCTTTCCAATCTCTTCCGAGATTTTTCGAGCTCTATTTCGACTTGTTTTTTGTAAAATCCACCATTTTTTTGAAGCCTTCTTGAAGCCGACTATGTTTTCTTTGAAACCCTAAATTCTGTACTATATCCAATTTTCTTTTTATAAATTTGCGGTGGGTTTTTCGAGAGCTCAATTGGGTTGTCGTCCGTTTTTATGAGTGCCTTAATTTTCGAGCTAGCGGATCCAAAATCTGACAACATAGTCCTGCATTTTTGAACTATGTTTTGGTTGCCTCTTCATTTTTTCTAGGTCTTTTGACATTTTTCCTCGAAGTATGTGCCTTTATAGATTTTTACGTTTTTCAATGCCATGTCATCACTGACAAATATTTTGTTTGAGGGAAATAAAAAATCAATTGTTGGAGTTATGACACGTGGAAGCAATGGATGCTAACAATCTGTGAATATCAAAATATTGATCAGATTTTTCTGGTTGTGACATAGGGTCCGGTTGCAGCTGCTACTGATTAGGATACATATGATCAGAATATTCGAGAGGCGGTGATGCTTCCCAAATTATCCGTAGCTGATGATCAACTCCCTCAGGTTCCATTTGGCAAGATAGCTGCCAAGATATGGGAGCATCTCAAGAAACTTTAGAGAAAAGCAGTGCCTTATTTGTTAAGAACAGTTTGTTTTCTATTGTCATGGATGAGCTGAAATTGCTCTAGGACCACGTGAATAGGAATCAGGAAATCCGCAACCAATTACTTGCCATTGGACACAAGATGGAGGAAGAGGACATTGTGGTAATAACCCTCAAGTTTACCCAAGTCTTATGATCATTTTATCGAGACTTTCAACATCACTTCTACTGGTGCTGATCTGAAGTTCACAAATCTTTGCACACTTCTACTTCAACAAGATTGGTGGAAACAACAGTTTGATAGCAATTCCATCTCCACCTACATGAGAAAGCCTTTGCTGCTAAATCCTTTCAAAAGGATAAGGGCAAGTGTCATTCACAATAGTCTTCTTAGTAGAAGTCCTCTGCTCTAGCATTAGAAGGCTCTAAGAAAAAAAACATTTAGTGCAACTACTGCCACAAGTATGGTCACATGTAGGTTGAATGTCGGAAATGCTTAGCGGCCCTATCTAAGCAATCTGGTTTGCAACCAAAAGTGAACAATGTAGAGTACTTCCCTTTATTTCACTGATCATAGAGACTGGTTCATTGACTACCAACCTTTTTTAGATTTAGTTATTTTTGTGGATGGGAAGAGTACACTATTGTTGGCAAAGGCAACATTCAGATTTAGTTGTAATCTAGTTTGCAACCAAAAGCAAACAATGCAGAGTACAATGAATAGACACAATCTGTCTTTCACGCCTTAATGGCTAGAAGACCTACAAATCATGTCAAGTCGTCTGCTTGGTACATTGATGTAGGTGCCTCCCATTATTTTGCCGATCGTAGAGACTGGTTTACTAACTACCAACCTTTTTCAGATTTAGTTATTTTTGTGGATGGGAAGAGTACACTATTGTTGGCAAAGGCAACATTCAGATTCAACTTGTTGAGAGGAATCTCATTTTCCTTGATGTGTACTACGTTCTAGGGATGGAACTAAATCTACTCTTAATTTGCCAGTTGTTGCAACACTCTCCACGGTTGGATGTCACCTTCAATTCACATCAGTGCTCCATCACTGATAAGGAGACTCGATATGGGTACTTAAACGTGCGTTATCTCTCTTAGTTTGCTCAGGAAGAGCTTGTCCACAGATTGCTAGAGATTCAAACTCAACAACTTGGAGTTTGTGATGCATGCCACGCTGGGAAGCAACATCGCACACTTCAAAAGTGGCGATTCATGACGGGCTTCTTAGGTACTTCAGCTTGTTCATGTCGATATTTGCAACCCTATGCCACTCCTATTCTTGGGTCCATGTATTTTCTGTTTGTTGATTTCAATAGAAAAATGTGGGTCTATTTTCTTAAAAAGAAATTAGAAGCATTTACTGAATTTCAAAAGTTTAAACCTCTAGTTGAGAAAGAGTCTGGGAAATCTATTATTTCTCTTAGGTTAGATAATTGGGGGGGAATTTTGTTCTAATGAATTCTCTACCTTTTGTGATATTCATGGCATCAAGTGCCAGTTAACCACACCCCACATACCACAACAGAACAATGTACTTGAATGTCGAAACAAAACAATCATTGAGATGGCTCGATCCATACTAGACCACATACATGTTCCAAAGAAATTTTGGGTTGAAGCAATTAACACTGTAGTTTACCTTTTGAACTTGTTACCCACTGTGGTGGTCAAAGGTAAGACTTCGGAAGAGGTTGGTTGCAAGCCCAAAATCAGTCACTAGAAAGTCTTTGGTTCTCTTGCCTATGTTTGGATCCCTGATGCGTCACGTACCAAGTTGGATGCCAAGAGTCACAAACTTATGCTTGCTAGATACAATAGACTTCACAAAGCCTACTACCTAATCGACATTGAGACGTCTCGTCTCTTGTACAGTCCCGATGTAGTCTTTGATGAGCAGTGAGGACCATTCATACCTGTTTCTCTTGTTCCCGATCCCGCAAATCCGCCTATGATGGCTCATGATTTGGGAGTTCGACTTCCATTATGTCCACCTGATGGGAGGGCTCCAACAACTCCAGTAGCCCCAATTATTCCAGCGAGTCTTGTATAGAGACCTCCGACTTCTCCTGCAAGACCAACTGAATTTGTGGACGCTTCACTTGATTTTGATCCAAATACTTTTGATGAGGAACTTGCTTATAGAGAACCTCCTAATACTAATGTTGGTCCTTCTCTTCTTTGGCCTAAGTGGTAGGCTAAGACACTTGTTGATCTTTGAGATGATGAGCTCATTGATGAGAGAATTGCTCAGAGAAAGAGCAAACCCACAGAGATAGTTAATTTTTCTTTCATGGCCAACATTTACAGTGTGTTTGAACCTCAGACATACTTTGAGGCTAAAGTAATTCTAGAGTGGGAACATGCCATGAAGTCTGAACACCAGAGCTTGTTGAAGAATAACACCTAGGTCCTTTCCAATCTTCCATGAGGGAAGAAACCCATTGGCTGCAAATGAGACTACAATATAAAATACAAGTCTGATGGTACTTTGGATAAGTACAAAGCTTGTCTAGTTGCAAAGGGTTTTTCTCAGCATCGAGGCATTGATTATGTTGACTTTTGCTCCTACAGCAAAGATGAGCACTATTAGATTAGTCCTAGCCATGGCAACATAGTTTGGTTGGAAGGTCCATCAGATGGACGTCAAGAGTGCTTTCCTGAATGGTGACCTATAAGAAGAGGTCTACTTGACTTAACCTCCTAGTTTCAAAGTTGTTGATAAAGAACATCAGGTTCTTAGACTGGTGAAAGTTCTCAATGGCTTGAAGTAGGCTCCTAGGGTATGATACACGAAAATTGATAAGTATCTCAATGATCAAGGCTTCTAGATGAGTTCTTAAGACTCAAATTTGTACATCAAGGTACTAACAGTGACGTCATCCTTATGGTCATTTATGTGGATGATTTGATCATCGCTAGCAGTTCGACATCTTTGATTAAGGGAATCAAACAAAGTTTATGCCTGTCTTTTGATATGACTGACCTTGGGCTCAAGCATTATTACCTAGGTGTTGAGGTTTGTTAGCAGTCTTTCAATATATTCCTTTCTTAGTCCAAATATGTCAGGGCTTTGTTAGACATGTTTCATATGTAGGATTGCAAACCTACATCTACACCCATGGAGAAAGGTCTGGAGTTATCAACCAAGTCCGATTCTTCTCCAGTTGATGATATTGCATATAGGCAACTAGTAGACAACCTCATCTACCTGTCTACTACTAGAGCTGATATCAGCTTCGTAATCAACTGCATTTCACACTTTATGACAACTCCCAAGACTGATTATTGGATAGCAGCAACGCATGTGCTTCATTATGTCAAGGGCACTATAGATTAAGGACTTCTTTCTCTCGAAGTTCTAATCCTAAACTTAGGGGTTTCACAGATTTAGATTGGGTAGGTTTTGTTGACGATAAAAAGCGAGCTTCTGGATATGTGTTTAGTTTGGGATCTAGTGCTGTTACATGGACCGGTAAGAAGAAGCAGGCAATTTCTCTCTCCTCTACAAAGGCTGAATACAAAGGGATAGTTAAGGCAGGTTGTGAAGTTGTTTGGCTTCATCAGATGTTAGGTGATTTGCAGATGTCGCCAACAGGACCGACCACTTTGTTTTTTGATAACGAAGGCGTTATCAAGTTAGCATAGAATCCAGTCTCCATGAATGACCAAAGCATGTGGATGTTCACTGTTACTACATACGATAGTTGGTTGAAGGCGGGACAATAGAGTTGCAGGATGTTCCTACTGTGGATAGATTGTAGACATTCTCACCAAGCCTCTTGGTCCAAATAAGTTTGTCAAATTCAGAGGACAACTTGGTGTAGTGGATAGATTAACCATTAAGGGAGGGTATTATGATAATAGATAGTCTCTATTTCTATATAGGCTATCTATTGTAATCTATTGTAAATATTAGCATCTTTCTAATATTTAGTTAGCTGTTAATTATCTGTGCTAGAATAGAATGTTTCTACTCTTGTCGACCGTTTTCTAAGGAAACATCATTTATTCATTTGTATATATTGATCGATTGATCCATGTTAATATAAGCAAGCATTTTACCAATTACTTCCCATTATAAGGAGTTTTCATCTCCTCTGTTTAATATAAAAACAACATCAACATCGATTTACCATAAAATGATATTAGAGAAGGTTGATGGGATTTCATAAAATTTGGTGATTTTTTAAAGAAAATTTAGAGCCTCTTTTGTTTTGGAAATTTTTTTCAGAAATTTACTTTTCAATTTTCTTAAATAAAAATTGTCAGAGGTATTTATGAATTTTTTTGGAGTTTGTCTTTAAAGATTTTTGCTGTAAATCATAGACTTGGTTGAGGGAATTGATTTCGCGATTTCTTGGTTTGACCAAAAGTCTTTGATTTTTGAGGGTTGCATGTACTTCCATGTTGTTTGCATGTGCTTTTGTGAGTTGCATATGTTGTTTTACCATGTGAAGGCTTGTGTTTGGCCACATTAAGTTTTTTTTGTTGGGTGTATAATTTTTTCCTTAAAAAGTATTTATTGAATTTTCATAATTTTATGCCTTGAAAAAATTCTGATGGATTCTAATAATTTTCTCAAAAATTATCTATTGGGTTATACTATTTTTCCTCAAAAACAAAGTTTTAAATTTTGTTATTTGTATCTCCGATTCTATTAGGTTTTGATTGATTTTTCACCTAACAAATCCTTTCGGTTTTGATCAAATTTTCACCTCAGAAATTGTGTTGGGTTTTAATCGATTCTTATCCTTAAAACCAATGCTTTGTGAACTTCAAATCATAGTACCTATGTAATGTCCCTTGGTTGATTAACTTGGAATATCAAGACAATGTTCTCAAAATTTCGATTGTAGGATACTTCGTTATGTTACAAAGCATTACTTATGATGCTTTGTAAATCTAGTATAGATATGTCTACTAAAGATTTTACCACTTCTTCACTCGTCTGTGTTAAGTCTATATATATGCAATGGGTCATGAGGCTTTTCTTCATTCACATTTAAAAATATATGCATTCATAGAATATGCTATGGCATTCACTAATTAACATTAGTCCATTTTGTTTACCAAATATATATATATATATATATTGTTGGGCCGATTATGGCATAGATATTGATTATCTTATTTTATCATTCCTACAATTTCAAGCTGTCTACCTAAATTTTAAAGGTATATGATCTATCATCTATATTGAATGATAGGTAGATACCTTTATACACCATAAAATGCCACACCAACAATATGACCATAGATATACTTTCACATTCAAGCATTTTAACTCTAGTTAGAATGTAAGACAACAACTCTCAAACTCTTTGATTCTCGTCAAATAGATATTTCTATTAAGGAGAGTCAAATTAATGAATATGTCCTCAGAATATTTGTTGTGCCTATTATTTTGAGTCTTTGTTATATGGTTTTGATGATGAGTAAATTGACTTTCTATGACTCTGCTCCATTGTTGTTCCCTATTCTAAAATTATTTACAGAAAATACGATTCAACCCTATCCCAAATAAAGATATCATTCCATATCATTGAGGCATATCACTAAATTTATCCCAGGTCCGAGATGCTCTCAAATCCGTATCTCCCATCAAAATAATCACCAATTGCTTGTGTAAGATGGTTTTTATGAATATAGCCACGTATGAATAGATTTGAGACATTGATACAATTCACCATCCATCCATCCATGTTGTGGTACATGTTCCCTCCATCTGTAACATGCACTGTCCTTTTTTCTTTGTATTCTTGATTGTACCTCCACCATTTTTGGGTCTCCACGTAGGCTGACTTGTAGAAGGATTGATATCCTGTTTGTGGACTTTATTTGCTTTTTTCTCCTTGCAATTCTGACCTTACAATATTCCCCACCATATTATAGTCACTGCTCAACCTTCATCAGCACCTATGCTTGAACATTTTATTTTGCTAAATGATATTTATATCGATCCAATAGTATGTCTTCCCCCATTTACTAACATAGAACATATGAATTGTTCTTTTAGATCTCCTCCACGGTTACTCTCCTGAACAGCCTCCCTTCTTATATGTCCTTTATAGGTTGCTAACGTTTCTGGACTGGACACAATCATGTACAAGACACAACCCTTTATAAGTCAGTCCTCTTTTAATAGTAATCTTAATTTTTTTTATTTAAAAAAAAAAATAGCATCAGTTCATTCCATATACCTTGCGATTATAATTAAGTGTATTGTTGTTGATCCCATAGATAAAGGTAAGCCATGTTTCGTCCAAATAATGTTCACCATTGCTCATGAACTTCCTATTATGTTAGCTCCACCATATTCATGTCTATGTACCTTGTTCCATACCTTGTATTTATTGATTAAATTGTTAGTCATTCTAATAATTTGCAGTCTAATTAGCTGCTGATATTATACCTCTCAATCACTCATCCTTAGCGTTAATTTTGTACGATTAGTATGAGATCTTACATTAGTAATCACAGGCCATAATTAAAGCTATAGAAGTGGTAAGTTTCAATCTATGGCCATAAGATCTCTCATTGTTATTGCAAGATATAGATAATAGAGTTTTCGACCACTCCAATTGTGAGAAGTTTGTAGTGTAAATCATGAATAACAATGAGTGGGCATGGAGTGATGTGGCAGGTATCACTGAAAGGTGGGTTAAGTCTCCTGATGTCAATTATACAAGAAGAGATTATTAATTATACAGTAAACTAGTTTGTTCCTTCTATTGTTGTCAACCAATAGATGCTCTATAATGAAGTCGATGGCCTAATAAATTGCTCAATTCTTATATTTGTTCATTTGAATATCATTGTTATTACTTATTTACACCGATTATTATTAATAGAATTTCTTAATTATTGTTTCTTTGATCGTTGTTATTAAGTATTATAATAAATTGTTATATTAATAATATATTATTCTTGTAATAATATATTATATATATCTATTTCTTAATTCTTAATTATTTAATTATTTCAATTCTATATTCACTATTTTGTTATTATTTATTGAATTTGATCTTCAAGATAGAGGTCAGTACAACCTTGCAATTTGTTTTTGGGCATCTTGCTCATCTACAAAGTTTGGAGGGTTTGCCAATTTCGCACAAAATCGTGCTAGTGGTTCTTAGTGTTTGTCTGTGTCTATAGGGAAGATCAGCTCTGTTATCCAACATCAGGTTGGATGTTTTTGTGATGATTTCTGGTAAGATGTTTTGTTGGTAGACTCATCTTAGTGGCAGAGTCAGTGGCATGTTCTTGTCTCTTTTTGCAAAGCTTCTTGAAGGAGGCACTCTTCTTTGTTCTTTTGTGGACAGATTTTGGCTTGTTGGATGCTTGCGAATATGCATTTATTTTAAGTAGGTTCGACTACCTTGCTCTCCGATATTAGGGAGTGCTCAAACTTGCCAAGAACACGGTCTTTCATGAAATAACAAAAAATGTGAACATTCATTGTCATTATATTTGGCAGTTGGTTGAAGATGAGACAATTCTCTTGTAGTTTGTTACAACAATAGATCAAATTGCAAAAATTCTCACCAAGCCTCTTGGTCTAGATAAGTTTGTTAAATTCAGGGGATAACTTGGTGTTGTGGATAGATTGATTATTAGGGAAGGGTATTAAAATATTATTATTTTATTACTTTAATGGTCATCTTTTGTATATAATTTAATTTAGATAAGATTGATTCCTCAATCTTATTAAGTTTCTTATTAGAAACTTTCCATTTTGTATATTTGTAAAATTCTTTATAATGATCTAATCAATCATTTGTTAATAAATAAAATATTGTACCGATTACTTAGCATAATATGGTTTACTATGCTACATTGTAAAATAACAGTGTTGCCTATGCAAGTATGCTTTTAGGTAGGTCACCATATTAATATAAATAATTTCTCGACCATTGTGGTTGTCACGTCTCATGTCTTTGAGCTGCTTTTTAGGCAAGGGATTTGTGTCATTTGGTTGTCTCATGTAGATGTTCTCTCTTGGTTAATGGTGCAAATCTTCAAATTCTCTTCATCTTAAGTAAAAAAAGTTGACAGCAAACAAACTTGTGCAATGATTGAAGTTGTATTTCCCTGATTTTTCAATTTACTAGGTATGCTGACATTGCAAAACCCCCATGTCTTTTTTTTTCAGAATTTTGAAGAGGTCGTGTTTCTAGTAAAAATTAAGCTAAATTCATTTAAGTTGAATCTTTTTTAAATGTAAGCAATTTTACAACACCTTTTGTGTTTTTATTTTATTTTCTTATTTATACTTATTTTGGAAATTTATTGAGACTAAAGATGGCTTTGTTGATATTTTCTAACAATATATGAAATCCCTAGTCCTTCATTCATGTCTTGTTCAAGTCTTTTCAAATTCATCAATCCCAATTGGGATGAAGGTGAAAAGTAGTAGGATAGCAAATGAGACAAAGATGGCATTAGTTCAAAAGATTTCAAGTGGGTTTAGTAAATCTTTTCTTCAATGGGAAGCAATCTACAAGACCTTTGAGGAAGAAGGTTAGTACCAGTAGATCTTGATGTCATTTGAGTGTATGGCAATAATGTTATAGTTGAGCATGAAGGACATTATTCATATCTAAAAGTGGAGGACTGTCTAAAAACAAGGTTAGAAGATTCAATTTTCAAGTGTTGTTTTTAATTGGAATTTGCGGCTGCCTTAGTGCAAATTGGTCTAGGATCTTAGGTTTATCAAATGGAAAAGGAAGACGAGATGGAATATATTCATATTGTCTTTGAAATAGTCAAGAGTCCTCTACAAGTTAAATCAATTTTCCTCTATTTATTTAACATATCCAAGCACACAAAGTTATAATATTTGTAAAACCATGAGTCGTCCTCTTCAATTATGTCAACTTTCTTAGCTTTCTAACCACAAAATGTTTTACAATATTAAGCATTTTCTTTAGTTCTTCAACTTTGGTCCCAACTACTTTACCTGTTGTCTTCCAAATACTTTTAAAGGTATAGAAAAAAATTATTTCTCAATTTTTGTATGCTCCTTTGAACTTTTATATTATGAAGGCTTTTTCAATTGACAATAGAAATTTAGATGCTCTTTTGAAAATTTCCATCCATAGACGATTAGTTGGAACCTTATATAGCTACTTGAACCTCCTGTTTCTATTAAAAGGCTATTTATCGAATTATAAGGATGTATCAAACCTTGTATATTTTTAAATAGCTAATCCTTATGAATACATTATTAACTGTGATTTTTATAATTGTTCAAGGAGAACAAGCATGTAAATATCTTGTTTTTGTCAAATTTTAATTATTGGTTGAAGAGTTAGCGTACTAAATTGTTCTGTTATTTTTATTTAGTTTTTTTGTAACAAACTAATTTTTCATAATGATACAACCATCAACTTATTACGATAATAAATAGTTTCTATTACCTTTGTTTAGTATCTAATGGTTATCTATTGCAATCTTCTGTAAATATTAGAATGTTTTTAATAATTAGTGTTTTGTTTCTACAATAGAATGTTTCTATTCTTTGCGATTTTTTCTTAAGGAAACATCGTTCAGTCTCTTGTATAAATTGATCTCTTGATCACTGTTAATAACAAGCAAGTATTTTACCATATCAGAGCCAATACTCTAAATTTTTTTGAAATAATTATAATTTCTTGGTTGAAATTATCTGCCTTTTATTTTTGAAATTATTTACATGCATATTTGCTTCCAAATCTCTCTATAATTCGACTAGGGTTTCCGATCTGAGAGATTTGAATCCGTTGACTTTTGGTTCGGTTTTGCAACCCAATTCTGTCAAGATCCGTTTGTTTTTTTTGCACATTGCTGCCATTTTTTGTGTTTTTTTTGCAGTAGGACCACTTTTGTTCAAAACCCTAATTTTCTGGTTTGGAATTTTTTTCTAATTCTAGATTCTTGGTGGGTTTTTCGAGAGCTCAACTAGGTTATCGCTAGATTTTTCTGGGTGCCTCGATTTTTGAGCCAGTTGATCTAGAAACCGACAACATATTCTTTTTGGGTTTTCAGAGCTCTCTTTTGGTCACCCTTCAAATTTTTCGGGTCTCTACTATTTGAGAGTTGCATGTACTTACATATTTGCATGGGCTGCTTTACCATGCAAAGTCTCGTGTTTTGCCTCCCTAAAGAATTCTAGTAGGTTTTTCATAATTTTTCTTCAATTTTTTATGATGGGTTTTCTTTTTTTTTTTTTCCCTAATTTTTTTTATGGGTTTCTATAAATTTTCCAAAAATTTCTGATTTTGTAATTCGCATAGTTGTGTGGGATTCCTTTGTGGGTTTGTAAATTTTTCCTCAAAAATTATCTATTGGGTTTTACTGTTTTTCCTAAAAAAAACTTTTTATTGTTGGGTTTTGATTGATTTTTTGTCACAAAAATCATCTTGGGTTTTGATTAATTTTTCACCTCAAAAATCATGTTGGGTTACGATTGTTTTTTTCACCTCAAAAATCATTTGCAAAGTTTTGGAGCATTATCCAAAGTACCATCAACAGTCTTCTCAACAGACATTTGCTGCTCCAGATTCAGAAGGTTCCCAGAAGAAAACATTCAATGCAACTATTGCCACAAGTTGGGGCACATGAAGGTTGAATGTCGGAAGCACTTAGCTGCCCTATCTAAGCAATCTGGTTCGTAGCCCACAGTGAACAGAGCGAAGCACCTTGAGCAGATAGAATTTGCCTTTTATGCTTTTTGACAACTTCATGCTCTGGATAGATTAACCATTAAGGGAGGGTATTGCGATAATAGATAGTTTTTATTATCTTTGTTTAGTATCTAATGGTTATCTATTGTAATCTTCAGTAAATATTAGAATGTTTTTGTAAATAATATAATGTTTTTAATATTTAGTTTTTTGTTTCTAGAATAGAATGTTTCTATTCTTTACAATTGTTTCTTAAGGAAACGTCCTTTAGTCTCTTGTATAAATTGATCTCTTGATCACTATTAATAACAAGCAAGTATTTTACCAATTACTTCGTAATATAATAAAATGAAATATCATTACAATCTTAATTGACTAGAAGGACTGATAGTTATATTAGTTACTCTACTCATTCACACGAAAGGGAAAACATGAGCTAACTATAACTTACAATTCATATAATTGAAAGATAAACTAACATATCAACCTCTAGGTTCACATGAAATTCAGTTATAACTACCATATCCTGTGCATTTCCATGTAAACGAATCATGACAACTATTATAATGAAATAACATAAATTAAATGCATGTTTAAAAATGTGGAAATATGAAATAGATACCCTAGAAAATGCAGATAATGTCCTTGTGTTGTGCAAGCCTTGGCAGCTAGAAGAGAGGAGAAGCACTGCCATGGGCTTTACCTCCCAACCGCGGACCTTTAAGCATCTCCACACAATTTGTTTTAAGAAAGGCCCTCCCTACCCTGGGAAATAGGCTTTGGACACCATTGTCTTGCCACTGAGTATCCTGGTGTTAGACTGTCAACTAGTTAGTTGACAAGGTTGTGGACACCTTCCATCAACCTATCTTCTAACTGCTAGCACCTTCCATCAACCTATCTTCTAACTGCTAGCATTTTGACCTCTAGTGATCATTGTGACATTCATGCCATCGACCTACCTTGGCCAAGGATTTTAGATGGGCATCACGTAAGCCCGATCACCCATCGATTGACTTGACAACAAGTATATACACAAAGTATTACCATGAGCTGACTTAGTTATTTTAGATTTGAATAATTGTTACTGATTTATGTTTATTTTATCTTGCAGGGATATTCCCATTTAGACTTTTCATCTCGACCATGTTGGTCCTCATGGATGAATTCTTGGGTGATTCCTTAAGTGATATCTGGGTTTTGAAAATCTAAACATTGCCATCTTATCATGCCCAAACTGGCCTATAGCATTATAAATGAGAACTGTAATCTCTTTTCAGATTTATTCATTAGTATGCAGGTGCTGCTCTCATCTTAGAGAGCATATTGACAATACCCATGTATGAGAGCTAGCACTTTTGACCAAGATTTATTAAGATTGCAAAATCATATTTGATAAACATATCTTTCTATTATCATAATTCCTTAATTATATTAGTTCCAGAGGGAACAACAAAAGGAAATATGCAAGCTGAAAAGCATTTCAAATTCTGGACTATGAAAAATAATGAAGCATTCTTTGTTAGGGAATTGATTAATTCAAATGCATAATTTTGGAAAGATGCAAAGAAGTTCAGATTATAATTCATGACTTGGTGAGAGGTGTAGCTCAACTTGCAAAAATAACCTAGTGGAGCTGAGTAGGTCGGCTCTCTTGTGCAATTCAAATTTATGTTATTGTCTTATATATGGACGTTGGATATCTAGTCCCGTACATGGCTGTCTTAGAGCAACGTTGATGATCACTCGCTTAAGATAGAATCAGAAACTATGGCAAAACAAGAATGGTTCTCGACACAAATGAATCTTGAGTGTTGCAGACCAAAGAGGCGAGAAGCAATTATAATAAACCCTCACCGTGGGTGGCCGTAGATATGCAAGAAAGCTCCTGTGTGCATGCTTAGTTACACAAGAAAGTTCTTAGGTGGCAAGGTGCTCACAAGGCCATCGGTTCAAAATATGAATAATTTATGATGAGTCATCACTCAAATTTAAAGTATGATGGAATAAGAGAAATATGCAAGGTGGCCGCTCAAGACAAAAATATTAAGGCTATCGCCAAGATGAAATAATAATAACTCCAATCTCTTAATGTTTTAATACGAGGACGTTTTCGTACTTAGCTATACTCATAGGTGTATATACACATACATGCATATATGCGTAAATCCTAAACATATGTATTTTATGTATACTTTAAAAAAATAGATGTATTCATCTTAACTGACTTAGGCATATATATACATACATGTATGTGCATGTATGAGTATACTTGGGTATCATGATGTTCTATTAAAACATGCCATATGCAACAGAAGGTTCTCAAATTAAAAAGGTAACAAATTTTCTATGCTTAGTGATTCTCCTTTAACATTTAATGTTTTATGATAATTGGTTAGCTCATGGTAATCCAAACATTTTGTCTTGCTTGCCAAGCCATCTATCCTTAGTCAAAGGTAGTTAGACTCCATACCTGATGGTTTGTCATTGAGTGTGGTGCCCCATTCTTAACTCACATTTTGCCAACACTTCCCCCCTTCATCATGTTGCTGCAGAAGGAAAAATCCCAGGGTAATAACATATTTACATGATTTCAAACTACCAATAATTTCTAAAATATCACATAATCATTTCCAATTTCCATAATATTCATTTACAATTCCAGACATGATGATTAACTAACATGTCATATGAAATTCAAGTGTAACGATCAACTAACATTTCATATGAGATAATAATGAACCATAATTTTCATTTCACATGAATAAATATCACAACAATTTTACCGGCAACAAACTTCACATGAATTCTCATCGGCTATGAGATTATGTTGAATTAAGCAAAAGTTTGGGATGTAACATACCCTCCCCCTTGTGTTTCATCATCCTCGATGAACTTGCAGTACAAAATAGATCATTCTAACTAGAACATATATAGATCCACTATACATTAAATTTAAATTCATAGATCAATTTCTTGGAAAAAGATGAGGAAATTTCTGGAAGATTTCATCATAATCTTCCTAGGTGGCATTTTCCTCAATGTATTGATCCCACTAGACCTTGCACTGGGTTATATCTCAATTTCACAAGTGAAGCTTACACACCTCGAATATTTTGAGTGGCTATTTTTACGACCCTTGTCTCTCGCACCTGCAAGAGATTCCAATTAATAACATGCTCATGATGGGTTATATATTTCTTAAGGCATGACATGTGGAACAAATTATGCATTTTGGCAAGGGCTGAAGGTAGAGAAATTTCGTAGGCCATCAGGTTTATGAATTCCAATACTTCAAATGGTCCCACATATCTTGGGGCTAATTTGGAGTTTCTACCAAACTTGATAGTGCTTTTCTAATGTTTAACTTTTAGGAGGACCTTTTTTGCTATTGAGAACTCTCGAGGGGTCCTCTTTGCATTTGCATAACTCTTTTGTTGGTCATTTTCCTCCTTCAGCCTCTGACGGATCTGAACTACCCGTTCCTCCATCACTAGAAGCATCTCGAGCCCAACAATGATTCGATCCTCAATTCTGTTCCAACTCATAGGGATTTTGCACTTACACTTGTATAAAGCTGCGACAGATGCCATCTTAATAGCAAATTGGTAAGAATTGTTATAAGCAAATTCTAATAATGGTAGATACATTTCCCACTGATACTGTAGGTCCATACATTGTACTCTTATGAGATCTTCTAATATTTGGTTTAGCCTTTTCGTTTGACCATTGATCTCAGGGTGATAGGTAGAGTTGATATTCAATTTGGTTCCCAGGTTGAGAATAAGGTTTGCCGAAATTTGGATGTTATTCTAGTATCTCTATTGGATATAATCTTCTCTGGGACTCCGTGGAGTCTGAAAATTTCTCTCACAAACTCGTGAGCGATTTCTGGTTCTCCATCTGTTAGGTTACTTGGTATACCATGCTCTGGTACTTTCCCAATGGATTTTTTTGGTATATTTCTTGGATATCTATTTGTGAGGTTCCCTGAATTGGAGATTGGACTCCTAATAACCTTATCTTGCGAAAAGGATTGGTCCTAAGTTTGAATTGGATCATGGTTATGTTTCAAATAACTTGTCTTTCGGTTACAACATTGTACTCACACGTAATTGCTTCAAGTTCTTTGGAAGTTTTAAAGGTGAAGTTGGAAATAGCAAAAGTCATACACTTGCTTTAGTGTTGCAGTGGTTTTCTAAACCCTTTACAAGCTTTACTACTTGCGAGGCAAACAAAAGGATTGAAAAGAAAAGAAAAGCAATATCAAAAGGAAAGAAATGAAGAAAAATTGTAAAAATAAAAGTGAAAAATGAAAAGATGAAGCAATTTGGCTTTGGGTGTACAGATATCTCTACTGGTGCTGCTAAATAAAAATACTAAAGGCAGAGCTATGTTTGTGGTGAACCACAATGATAGCCTCATTGGGCAATGGATGTTTGACAGGCAATGAGGCTCTATCTAAGATGCTTTTGGAGTAATGATATCAAATAACTAAGTCCTTTGGATTTGAGAGGCTTTCCAAGTCCTTGTTGAGTGAGGAATGAATCACCTGTACACATGTGGGTCATTGAGGACGAAGATTCATGACTCAATTGTTGGTTTCTTGTGTCTTGAGTGCGTTTCCAATTTGTATGATAGGTGAAAATGGAGTTGATTGAAGGCTCTCATTTCCAAGTGAGTTATATCCTCGAAATGTTTAGGAACATTTCTTTCAGTGGGTGCTAGATGCTGTGAGGCTTCCACACAATCTGCCCATGGCAACTGGGGACCCCCCTCTTTTTTTGCAGCAGTGGCCTTAGGTGGTTTTAGTTGGCAACATTTTCCAAGTCTCCAAGTCGAGGAAGTGATTTTGAGCAATTTTGGCATGCTAGGAAGTCAAGACTGTTAGGGTCATACACAAAAGTTGGGCTAAGCTAGTCAAGGGGATAGAGTTGAGGAAATGATTTTTGAAAGTCTAGAATTTTTTTGAAAACCTCCAACTTAAATTTGATCTTAGGAAGTCAAGTGAGTTTGTGGGAGGTAACACTGTTGAAGGTGTGCTGAATTCTAAAATTTGGCTAAGTATCAATCTTTTTTTTGAAAACCTCCAAAATCTAGAATCTTTATTATAACTCCTATGAAGCCAAAACCTATATGAAGCATCTTGATAGTATTACTATTTATACAAATATAAATTAAGTGTAAGAAAATATTAAATGTTATATTTGTATCATAGTTACAAGACTAGGACTCGCCTTAGACTTGGCAAGCTAGATTCAGTCTTGGCCTGTGGACTCGACAAATCAAAAAACCCAAAAAAATCAATGGTTATTAAGGTTTCAAATCTTTTATCATACATTATTCAGTCAATTAACATCAAAGACACAATACTTGAGATAAATAGAAGCTACTTTGCATACGTTTACAAGTTTAGATTGATGACATAAGAATAAATGCAAATTTCTGAAGGAAATAAGTTAATTGTTAAACTAGTTACTAAATAACACATTAGAAATCTGAAATATGAATAGTTTCATTGTCAAAAGTCAACAATATTCATGGTATGTGAAATCCATGGAATCAAAAGTTCAAATCATATATCAAAATAAAGCTAGAGCCTAGAAGACTAATGCCAATATATCAAATTAAAATTGATTTGCCAATCAGTTTTCTAAAACTCCTAAATTATACTCCAAGCCTTTTTTATCTCTTCTAAGTGTTTGCAAGTAACGGAATGACTTTTTTAGGTCATAGAGAAGGCATATAAGACAAAAACAACAATAATTAAAAAAAGATGTTACTTTTTCCTTATTAGCATTTGTTGGCTGTGATAGAGTCCTGTTGACGGTACTCGTCAAGTCAGCAGAGTCCTTGGACTCTACTAGACCTGGAATGACTCGCCAGATCTTGGCTGAGTTAGCTGGTAGAGCCCAAAAAACTCTGTTAAGTGTGACACAGCTCGAGACTCACAAAGTTTTACCAGGACTTTGCAGAGTCCTGTAACCATGATTTTTATAAATCCTCCTGCCTTCTGAGCTAAAAATGGCTAAGTCTTAAAATGGAGAGTTAAACAGATTTCCCAAACTAGGTCGAATTCCACCCCCCTCTGGAAATAATTCCCAACTTCCCATGATTTCCAGCCTCTTCAATCAAAAGCCTTCAAGGCATGATACGATGGAGAACGTGGAGTTTTGAGTAAAACAACATGGAATGAGTGAATTTTTGGGCTCGGACTTGGGAAAATCTGAATGAGTCAAAACATAAAATTCCCATCAAGGGTCGGAATCTGACCCTCTTTGGAAATAATTCCCAAACCAAGCAGATTTCCGCCCTATCTAAATGGCAAAATCTTTTGGCAATAACCTGAGTTCTTTAAAACTTGGCAAAAGTTGAAGAACGAATGACTGAAGGGCTGAAGTTATAAGTGGAATATGGCCATGTTATGAAAATTTTGCCCTCCAGGGTCAGAATCCAATCCTTTTTGGGAAATAATTCCCAACAAAGGTAGATTTTCACCACCACTTTTAAGCAAATTCTTTGGTTCCCATCAAAAAAATCATTGAAGACTCTTGCAAAATCTGAAAGGGAATGACTCAACTGGCTGGAGTTTTACATGAAATGATCAAGTTTTAACTGATATTTCCCATCATGTGTCGGAATCCGATCCTCATCGGGAATTAATTTCCATCAAGTGTAGGATTCCACCCATCGTTGGGAATTTTATGCCCATCAAGCTGCTTTTTATTGACTTTAAACATGCTAAACTCCTCATCAGGAAAACGCTTCTTTTTTTTGCAAAATTTTGGAGAATGATCAGATCTGATTAAGGTTTGACATGGAGTAGGGGCAAATTTGATTTAGTACATGAAGGCATTTCCCAAGAGAGGGCAGATTCTGCCCTTCCTTGGGAATTTTATTCCCATCACAAGGCTATTTCCTCCCATAAACAGCAATCACATAAGAAGAGGGATTGATACTTAAGTTTCAAACAGAAACAAAATGCTTATAACAGGTCAGCTTAGGAGGACATTACAACAATGTGAATAAATAAACTTTGTTGAGCAATTCATGAGCTAAAGTCGGTCTAAGTTGGGAGTTGTGCACCACCTCTTCAAATACTTATATAAGGAGAACAATCTCAGATGATTTTGGCATCCAAAACAAGGCCATGTCTCCTCTCTGCCCTTAGACAGTGAAATATTTTCTCCAGGATGCTGCGAGTTGTCTAATAGAGGTGTTGGAGTAAAATGGAAGGCAGAAAATTTCCTCATTGAATCGGCAGCGAGTTTGCTCATCAACCAAGCTGCTATTTATTTCACAAGAGTGAGCAGACATAGGGGTGCAAAAATCAGAGATAGAGGCAAAAAAAAATCAAAGCATTCCTCAAGCACAATCTGGTATTATAAATTATTCCAAATTTGAGGCGCTAATAATTCAGAATTTTTTCAGGCCTCTGATCTTGCAATGATGAAATTATGAGGATTGCTGGTTACTATGCAAGATAAAATCGAGTGTTTTTTCTAATTTAGCAAAAAATATAGAAATCAGAATTCGAATCAGAAATAGAGGTTTTTTAATATCAATGTATGGATTCACACAAATGCAACTCCACGTGATCTCTAATTGTAAGAATAATCTTAATTTGGTTCACATTTTCCATTTTACCATCCAACACAGGTATTTTATTGTTTTTGCAAGGTGAAATGAAGAGGGAGAAGCGAGAAGCAGAGAATGGAGGCAAGATCAAGCTCAATGTCGTTCAGATGAGAAGATAAAGTTCAACATCAAGTTATGAAACGCAATAAGAGTTTAGGATCAAGGAGGGATTCAACCACATGAAAACAAATATTATCACCAAGAACACCAGCACAATTAAAGATTATATTGAGCTTGCAAGTTCGAGTTGCCAATTCAAATCAGGCCGTGAGAAACTTAGGAAGATGGATAAAACTCAAAAGAGCAAGCAAGTCAAGAACATTGACCATTACAATCATCCTCAAGGAGATGAATAGTTTTGGAAGAGTTATTCAAAGTTAGAAAGGTTATCAAAAGATATCTTTCCTTCATCAAGAGTTACTTTATAACAATTGAACAAGAAATATTTATAGTTTTAGTGGACACCTTCTACAAGCCAAGATTCAAAGCACATGTTCTTAAATAGATCAATAGGATAAGGATGATGATGTGGCAATTGGTTGTCTTATCCAATTAGAAAATTCCAATTTCAAGCACAAGCAATCACAACATGCAAGTGTCCTATTTTCTCATTGGTTGGGAAATCTTTGTAATTTTCTTACTGGCCCATGATTTGGTGCCCTCATGTAATTAGTTGTAAATTTGGCATTTTACTAGAACAACTATAATAAAAGGTTAAGGCCTTCTCGTTTGTAAGGAGTTAGAAAGTTAACTCCTTAGATGAGAGAGCTAGAAGTAGAGTTGGCTAATTTTTGATATAATGCTTATTAAAGTAATTAGTAGTTCATTGTTAGTTTTTCATGGCGAATGACTTAATATTACTTTGAACTGTAGCATCCCTCAATCTTTCACTTGGAGGAGATTTCATTTCTTGTTGAAGTAGTTTACTCGAATGGAAGTAGCTATGGATGTTTGCTTGCATGATTTGAACAAATCCAAGCAACTAGCCTCTTGCTGATGGTAGGAGTGTCCTGTGTGGTTTCCCAATTCATATTATGAGTCATTTTATTGAAGTTTCTCGTCAAGTTGCTTTTGTTTTTGAAAGGTTGATTGGAATTGTCAAATCTGGTAACTTATACTAGATTTTTGAGGCCTTCAAAGTTCTGTTTTTTGCGTTTTAGTGTGTTTGTTTGGATTGTTTTTGTCTTTTTGTTTCCTTCAATTTCTTTCTTTCGGTCACACACTTGTTTCAAGCTATCTTAGGACTTAATTAGAGTGGTTAATCAAAATATACTAATGTTTAAGTGCATGTGTAATTAGACTTTAGAACCCTGATTGCGTATTTTAAATATTAAACCTTATATTTTGATGTTATGTTGCACCTTTTGACATTTATAACTTAAAATCACTTTAAAATGTATTTTTAAGTTATATAGTGGCACTTTTTGATCTTTTAAGTTTTAAGTCACTCGAGTTATAAAGTGCATTTTTTAATCTCTCTTGACATTATGTTTGTACTTCATGTTATAACTTAAATCACTTTAGTGAAAAGTGCACTTTTTCAACCCATTTACAAATGACACGTAAAATGTTATGTGTAATACGTAATGAACCCCAAAAAAGTGAGATTCACTTAAGTGAATCAATTAAACATGTGCAAATTAGAAACAATAAGTTCTTTTAAGTCATTTACACATGTAGTTGTGGAAATATACAAATGCACTCAAAAAGTGCAATTTGCCTTGTGTTAAATATGCAGTTGCATCCAAAAAATCCGATTTTGCTTGTTTTGCCTCATTCCAAGAGGCAAATCACACTTTATGAGGCCAACTGCATACTGCATATGACATTTCTTCAATGTGCAATTTGTATTTCATCCTCAAAATCACAATTGGCTTATAAAAAAACTTGTTTTCTACCAAAACTACTTGGCTGGGCTGTTTTACATGGCATTTTAAATATGTATTTCATTGTGAAAACAACAATTTGTTCACTTGCATGTAAATGCAATATGTAATCCCTCTCAAAAAGTGCAATTGGCTTGATACTTGGGCGTTTTATGCAAAGAAGCAACATGTAAATGACTTGGAAAAGTTATGCATGTGAGTGTTTTGTGTAATGTGTATAGTGGTTGGAAAAGTCCGACCTGCCTTTTCCTTGCCATTTACACAACTTTTTAAAAATGCAAGTCACTTCAAAAAGTTCGACCTGCTATTTCCTTGTCATGTACATATCATTTTAAATGTGCAAGTAGCTTGGAAAAGCCCGATCTGCATATTATTACTCAACTCTAATGTGTAAACGCAAGGAAAAAGTGCGATTTGCATTAAAATGGCCAAGATGCAATATGCAAATGACCACAAAAAGTTCGACCTGCACTATGTTCTCCATTCCAACGTGTAAGACCCTTGAAAAAGTGCAATTTGGTTGAGCATTTAACTTGCGTGCATTTATATATTGCTTAGACGCTAATTTTAAATATGCAAGTGATCCAGAAAAGTGCGATTTGCATATAGATGGTTTGAATGTAATATGCAAACAAACTGGAAAAGTGCGATTTGCACTAAGAGAGCTTATTTGCATCATTTAAAATATGCAATGATACATGAAAAGTGCGATTTAGGGCTGGGAGTTAGAGATTTTCAAAAGCATTGATCATCATATGCAAACACAAAAAAACTTGATTTTGGAGAAGAGAGTTTCATTCCAACTTCTTCTTGCTCCAAGTTCTGCTCCTTGCTCTCCATGTAAGTGTAAGATTTGGGGTTTGTTTGCATTTCTCATTCTTGTTGCTTATTTGATGCATTCTTTTGGTCTTTGCTTTCCATTTGTTTATTTGCAGCCCTAGATTTTTGTTCTGAGTTGATAAATAAATTCAAAACTCTCATTCTTTGTAATGCAAAAGCGAAATTTCTTAAAAGATTGAAGTGTTGAAAGTTATCAATTTGTGTCAAAGCAAGAGGTTTGTTCTTCTTTTCTTTTCATTATTTTGTAAATACTTTGTTTGCTTGTTTTTGTTTTATTTTGGTTTGTTCATGAAGAAAATGATGAAACTTGTCTCAAAGAATGCAAGTATCCATTCACATTTCTAGCCTTCCTATTCGTTCTATCTCCAAAATTGCCCAATTCCATATTTCCCAAATATGTAATCGGACTTTTAAAACCCAATTATACACATACATAAATTTAAAATGACATGTTTTCACAATTTGTAAATGCATTTCTAAATCCTGATTTTGGGGGAAGCTCACATGTTTAAACATGAAGATTCCTATCTACATGCTCCCAAGCTAAATCTACTTGCATTCATATTTATTTAAGCCAAAATCCACATTTTGCCCATATGCAATCCACCTGGAAAATCTGATTTTCACCATTTTTTGCCTAAATAGAAATTCTCCATATCTTTTCCAGCGTTTTTAAGTGTTAAAAAAGTATCTAAATCATACCTAGAACACTTATCCTCCATGGATCTGCCATCATTGTCCGAATCTTGAAGCCCTCATGGATTCAATCCCATTGAAAGATGTTTTCACTCTTTGGAATTCTCATGTTGTAGCAAACTCTTCATGTCAAAATATGTTAGAATTTCTTCAAAGAATAGAGACATCCTGTCAAGAAGAAATGCTTCGAATAGAAGAAGCAATATTCAAATGGTCTCCACTTTCCAAATGACAAATGGTCTCCACTTTCCCAATGACTGCCCTCGAACTTGAGTTGGTGTGGGAATGCGCCAAGCATTTTGATAATAAAAAACAAAAAAACAAAAAAAAAATCAGTTAAAGATGCTGATGGGAAAGTTGTTCCGAGTTTACATCTGGACATCATTGAGAAGGTTTTCAAAGTGTCAAAAACTCTAGAATGTGTA
This sequence comes from Cupressus sempervirens, assembly GCA_028749045.1. Classification (NCBI taxonomy): domain Eukaryota; kingdom Viridiplantae; phylum Streptophyta; class Pinopsida; order Cupressales; family Cupressaceae; genus Cupressus; species Cupressus sempervirens. The sequence continues at coordinate 679,738,830 of CM053791.1, read as the reverse complement.
AATCTGACATAGGAGAATTCACAACAACGATGGAATGAGAAAAAGCTTGATTAAATCAAGTTTTTAAATGACAACTGACAATTCATCAAAGAGAATCCGAAGGCCATCAAAGGATGCAATGTCTCAAAATACAGGAACTACTGACAATTTCAACATTTTTCATTTTGCTTAGAAGACATTGTGTAATCAAATTACACGTGCCTTTAACAATGTAATTGAATAAGTCTATTTTCCTTTTTGAGTTGGTCAAGGTGGGTAAGTTTCTCCCACTATAATGTCGCCATCTTTTTAGCATCTCAGTGGAGTTCTTAGCCTTTACATTCTCCGAAGCCTAAGTGGAGAAATAAGGATAAATTTTTTTAAATTAATTTCTTATGAAGTCATTAAATAAATTAAAATAAAAAAGTGACTTTATATTTAGTTAATTTAATTAAAAGTGACTTAAGTGATTTATTTAAATATTTTAATGTTATTATAAAGTTATAAAGTAACTTTATAATAATAAAGTCACTTTAATATTATAATGTGCGAATATGTCTTTTATCCCACATTGGCCAGGGAAGTATCTGAGCTCTCATAAGAATAGAATAAAGAGGGACTTAAGAGCTCATTTTGGGCATCCAGAGAATTAATATTTGTTTGATACGAACTAGGGAGAAGAAGCCAAGGGTTTTTGATTTCAGTTAGCCACTGAAGAACACAAACTCTTCATTGGGAGCTGCTTTGAGGTAGTGAAATATCCACTGAATTGTGGCAACAAGAGGGTTCCATTCGGGAGTTCTATTTGGGCTTTAAAGAGAAGGAAAGACATCTAGGGTTTGAAGATTCTCGAATATATATCAATTGCAGACCTATAGTTTCATTTAGCAGCCATTAAAAATCAGAACTGAAGCAATCATTTCATGACACATTTGCTGCTTCAGTAACCGTGCTACAGTAACTCGTGAATAGTGAAATGCTACAGTGCACGGGAATAGTGTTTGGTACAGTATTTGTGCATATTGGTTAAATCAGAAATTAAGATGGGATGTCTGTTTATCAGACTGTGAACAGTAAGGGTAGTAGATTTCAAAGACAACTACTGCAGATATCAACCTCTGAGCATTCAACAACTTGGTCAAGGTTCCTCCTATCAGGTCTAAAACTCAATTCTCATTTGTTGGCATCTGAATAAAAGAGAAATAAGGACAGTTTGCTTATTCTTGTTGAGTTGATACATATATATTGTCCTTGCAAATGTTAACCTTGTCTTGACTTTTGGGATGTTTGAAAACTACTTGACAAAATGCCAATTTCTTGATGCCACTAAATGCATTGTAAGGATCTATTAGTTGTCATTTCATTTTCCAATTCATGTTTAAATGTCAAAAAGGGTTTATTTATTAGCATATGAAACCATTTCAAACAATCAGACAATCTAACCAACAAGCTGGAAGTTTGCATCAGAAGTGTTTGACAATATTCCTTGTGCGAGACATCAGAAAATTTATAGCAAATTGGGCAAAGGATATTACATTGGTATCAGAGCTTGCTTGCAAAGTGTTTGACAAAATGTCAAACAATTGAATTTGAGAAGGATTTGGTGTTTCATGAAGTTGTAACTGGTTGGGGTTATTACACCCACCTTTTTCTCCTCTTTTCTCTCACTCCTTTTCCTATATAAGGGAGTGTCTTCCATTGTAAATATCATCTTTTTATATGCAAGAAAGTTCTGCAGAAGTTGTGCAAATTTAATTGTGATTTGCTTTGCAAGTTTTAAAGAGAAAGTGAACAAAAGAAGCAATTTGTTTCAAAATTGTGTTTGGAAGCAATCGTGGTTATATAATTTTGGAAGTTGTGACTGCAATTTGTGTTACTTTATTTAGTTTATGCAAATCTTGTTTGTATTTGGAGCAAAGTGAATTTAAGAATCAAATTGTTTTGAAGTTGTGACCGGAAACAATTTTGGTGGTATAAATCGGAAGTTGTCTGCAATTTGTATTACTATCTTAGTTGACTCATATTATTAGAATCAGTTACTTTCATGTTTGTGTGTTGAAAGAACTTATAGATTTAGAACTAGAAATTGGAAGTTTGTGTGCTCCATTTGTAGAAGCTTATCTTTGAGGGATTGCGTAGGAGTTTGTGAGCCCCTATTCGTCCTTATAGCATGGAAAAATAAACATAGCCAGTACGCTTACAATTAACCTATGAATTGATTTGAATCTTTTAGTATCATTGTTCCAATTTAAAGATGGAAATGTAGTTAGAGATCATTCTTGCCCATTACCCACTCTGCTAGTAAGTGGATTTTTTCCCGAAAAAAGTGGAAAGAATATTGGTAACACCCTTTTCAGTATCTCAAAACTTCTTGCTTACTTTGAGTTGATCCAAGTGACAGTGAGAAGGGGGAGCCTTTCTTTTAAGATAGTAGTGACTTTGTCTCAAACATTGTGGTTAGAAGTCTTGTTTTGTGACAGAAGTTTTACAAACTGTTGGTTGCAAAATATCCACCCAACAAAAGTTATCTAGTTAAGTTGACGTGGCAAGTTTGTAAATTGGATTATATTTTCATTGCATATTGTGAAGCCAAATGTTTGGGATTGCAAATAGTTGATATCCATTGAATGAATAGCGTAAGTCCCCTAAGTTATTACCAGAAAATCACATTAGTTCACTAAGAGAGTATCCGTTGTTAAAGGAACCTTGAAATCATTTTATGATTGCTTAACATGAGAGATGACCTTATATCAAGAGAGGATTGAGTGTTTGATGTTTCACTTTGAACCTTTGAGTATTTGATTCTGTATTTTTTAGTGGAATAGAACTCACATCAACGAGTTCGAGCTGTTATTTTAAAAAGATGTTAGTTTTCAGATGGACTACTTCGGAAATTATTTACAAAATGAGCAAAGGATTTCAAAAATAAGAAACTAGCATACCTGGCAACTTTTGAAGAAGTGATAAAGACTAGTACCTAGTGAGACAGCCCTCCTGCCATTTTTACTTATTCAGTCGATGCCCTTTGTTTCCCCATTCGTGCCTTTAAATCTCTGTTTTTACTTTTAGTCAGCAAAGACATCAGCGGTCCCTTCATGCAGATGTGTTTTTGGATTATCTGGAATCTGATTTCTTCTGTTTTACACTTTCCACTTTCGCTCAAACCTGCACCTGTTCTTCCTTCTCATACAACACTACACTTGTTACGTTTTCACTGTTCTCAAATGTGGATGTGTAATTCTCCAATGCCCTGCTCTCACGTTTTGTCTTTTGGCTTCTATAAAGGTTATGATGTCTAATATAAGGGAGTTGATTAGTATTACAAGAACTTGATACCCAATAAAAGATTTTGCATGAATGTTATTCCAATATACATACATACAGACATATATATATGTTATTCATTATTTATGTCTTATACATATATTATTTACTTATTACTTAAGCATTTATTTTATATCTGTTTATAATAATCATTTATTTTATATATGTTATTTTAATTGATTATATATTATATACATATTTAGTTATAATATTGTAACAACTATTTATCTAAGTGGTATTAAATATCACTAATTGTTTTCGACAAAATACAAATTGAATAAAATTAAATCAATTTTAGTTGTAAATATGCTAGTATTTGTAGAAGTAAAGATCTTTCTAATGACTATGATATTTAAATTTAAGGAAAATAATGGTTTGTTTCATGGCACGTTTAAGTAGGTGGTGTTTATAATAGATTTAGAAAAATAAAATTTGAATTCTCCAGATTGAAATAATTAACCAATGTTAGCAAGATAAACAAAAGAATTCCAATCTATTAATCACACGAGTAACTCATCTCATGCCTTATCAAAGAAATAATTTAACTTGTAAGAATTGTAATGATGATCCTATGGTGAGGGTTGCTTCACTTTTAATTCATTAATTTAAGATCTTTTCCTCCCTTAGTCACTTAGATCCATTGACCCATCCATGCTAATTAGGCTTATATTGACCAAATATGGTTGACATCACTTTTAGATCTATTGATCCATCCATGCTAATTAGGCCTATATTGACCAAATATGGTTCACATCACTGGCCATAAATGTTGAATCTTAGTATTGTTGTTTTCTCTCTTGTACAAAACCAATTTCACTGCCCACGCTGGCAATGTCAACATTTTTGAGCTTTGACTTGAGGCTTGGTATGTATATTTTGACCCTGATCCATGTTTCATTTCTAGGAGAATAAGATGAATTCATCTCCGCCTCTGAGAAACACAATATATAACCATGATTATCTTGTTTTCCTCTTACGGTGACAATTTTTTTAGTAAGGAATGTGCAAGTGCAGAAATGGTAGACCCAGAGTTGAGGATTTTGTGCAGACTAAGATCATAGCCTTAAGAACAGGTGCCTACCTGAACTTGTAGGCTATCTATCTTATTCCAAAGTTATATCCAAAGTCATAGAACCTTATGATCTAGAACCTCTAATTAAAGTGGGAGATTATTCAACCAATGAGATGTGCCTAAGTATGTATCTATATATCTTCACCTTTCTAAAGTCCTTATCTTAATACATATGGACATTATGCTAATACACACACACTCTGAATTACCAACATTTTATGTACATATAATATTTAAAAAAAATGAATATTTATTGGCAAGTATTCAGTCTAATAAACCTATATTGATAATATTTGTTTATAAGTATCAGTTTAGGGAAAATATTATGGCCTCTTTTTGCCAAATATTTATTCATCACCCATTTTCTAAAATAAAATTCACCATTGACAAAAGTATCCCTTGACACTAACCAATATTTTGTCTGAAAGTCATGTTGTTTTTAAGCATATATTCATCGTACATATCTTGTCTTCCCCACTCTAAGCTAACATGAGTCAATCACATTTAATTATTCCACTAAATTAGAATTTGGACCTTATTAGGAGATATATGCACACACCTTTCTCAAAGAAAGGCTGAAGTCCCTGAAAAACCCTTTGAACCTTCAACAAAAAAATAGTATAGTTTTGAAGAAACTAACCCCAGTGTTTTTGTGTGTCTATTATTATGTGGCTATGACCTTCAAGTGTTTAATGTATGGGCTAGACTAGCATGTGATAGTGTTTCATCCAAAGATAAGGTGAAACTAGGGAAGTTTATCTAGGTTTTGTGAACCTAATTAGACAGAAAAGAACAACTTGCTGTTTTCAGTGCAAACAGATGTTTTCTCGACTATGTCGAGCTTCTCTTGTTCTTCTTGTGATTACAATTTTTTGAAATAGTAATTTGAAGATGCAAATGCAATCTTAGTCATTCAATTTTTATGGATAGATTTATATTGAAATTTCTAAACTTGGATGGGAATGGTGCTTCTATTTTGGCAGAACTGGAAACAAAAAGGATTCTTCTTGAACTTTTCAAAGAGCGACAACAGAGAACTGCAAATACTGGGACAATTCCAAGCTTCTATAGAAAGGCAAGCATAATAAGTGTTTGATACTTATGCATCACAGGGTAGTTGTTAGATGCTTGTGAAAACAATTTATTGTGTACTACTTTGCAACTCGCAATTATGGCTACCTATCCATGCCTTGCCCATTAATTTGATCTAGATTTCATATTTCTTACTATGTTGTAAAAGCTACCTTGTCATGGCATTTGGTTTTCAAGAATTGCAGAAACCTTCTGAGGGATCTATTGCATCTAGGGTTCAAAGACTGGCAAAGTTCAGATTTTTAAAGGTATTATCATCCCGACTTCTCTAGTTACCATTTCTCGTTAGTATTTAATGTTCAGTTTTGTAACTTTATTAGTATTGCTAGAATGGACAGTTACTAAATTGCCGACACAACTCTCATAATTGATAAAATTTTATGAAGGCTCTAAGATGCTGTTTGTAAAAGATTGTGGAAGTTATAAATAAATAGTGTATGTGAGACAAATATGTGCATTGCAAAATGGTTTTGAATGGATATCTGTGCATATTAGAGACAATTCTAGAATGGATTAAATGCATACTAAAATGGTTAAAAGGTACTCTGGGAAGTATGAATTGGCATTTCATCATATAATGTAAATAATGTCCAATGTCATTACATACATTCTTTATGTTTTGTTTGCAGAAGCAATCAGATTTATTATTAAATGCAGATGATCTAGATGCCATGTGGGTATGCTTGCGAGAAAATTGTGTCATTGATGATTCAACTGGAGCTGAAAAGGTTTGTTTGCATTAGTTCTTTTTCATGTTGTTCAAATTGAGAATATTTGTCATCCAAGTGATTGAATTAATTTTTTGTGCTCTTTTAAACAATGGATTAAAATTTTAAATATCTATCAGGGTTGTTTATGGTCAGGCATTCCTTTCATAGATCTAATTCTTCGCAGCCTCACACAATAATCCCAAAACAGGTTGCATTGTTAATAATAATTATCTGTAGCAAAAGATGTGGCTTCTCTAGTGAAGCAGTGTTATTCATTTGGATTGCAAGGTGAGATTGCCTGGGTGTTTAGATGTCCTGATCTCCTTTATTATTTGAAGATAAATACCGAGGCATTGCAGTTAAAGACAACACATCATCCAAGGAACCTGCAACAGTTCAATATAGAAAATATTGTTGGGAAATAAAAAGTTGTAGTGCTTACATATTCATTCCTGTAGAAGTGTTTTGAGTTTTTTCTTAGAAGCCATTTCATGGTGTGCACATTTCAGAGACTTTACTAGAAAATCAAGTTGTTGGTTGTGTTTTACTCAAATAGAAAGAATTGACAATGCTTTTGTAGCTCTCTTGTTGACAAAATGGGGTTCCTAAAAATGATGCTTATGGTTGACTCCTCTTGATTGCATCAGGCTTGTGTTTTCGCTGTAAGTTTTCAGTAGATTACTAATCCAGCCGATACACGTAGGCCTTATGTACACTAAAACATTCACTGTGTACATGGCCTTGTTTTAATTCATGTTCTGGCCATGAGAGTGATTAAGCCATAAATAGCTTGTACCAAACTACACAGCTTTATTTGATTTCTTCATGTGTAATAGTGTCAGTTCCATTGGGAATTTTTTCCAGCATGCATTCTTGATTGTTCATTCTTTCCTAGTGTGATTGCTTCATAGATTACCTTTTTCTCCATACTACATATAAGTTCGCATAGTGTTTTTCTAGTGAATATGGTTTAGCTACATATTATTTATAGCAAAATGTCTGTTGATTCTAATATTATCCTTTGCTATTTTTTGCTTGGATGCAGATGAACTATGAAGATTTTTGCCACATAGCATCTATGTGTGTAGATCAAGTTGGTCCAAAATGTCGGCGTTTTTTCTGTCCATCAAATTTTATGAAGTTTGAGAAGGACGAGTCTGGAAGGATAGCTATCTTGCCATTTTACCTTTATGTCATGCGCACGGTATGTATTTTAATGATCTTTTTTGCTAATAATAGCAGTAGGGAGAATATATATTCTAGATGAAAACAGTTATAATCAACAAGTAATTAGGCATATACGGCTTGCCTCCTACTTAAATATGCCAAGTATTTTAGGATAGGAATGACCATGTATTTTCTGTTTTTTGACTAGTTAATTATTTGATTTCTTTGTTTTTTCATCATGATGATACTTTAATAGAACCTATTTGTTTCTCTGTTTTATGAAAACCAGAAGGGGATTCCTATTTATAAAAAATATCGTAGGGAGGTTTTCTTTAGTTTTTATTTAGTATTGACTGTTATTAAAGTATTATTTTTTGCGTAAGATAAGTTATAGTATTTATTTCTGGTCAAATGTTGGAGGGACAGATTTATCTTCATTGTTCTTATTAGTAATTCTGCAAAAACTCAAACACTTTTATTTGTTTTGTAATGTCCCCTTTCTGGCACATAGAGTATGAGGTTTTGGTTAGCCTATTTCTCCATGGTTCTGTAGGCTAACTAGAGCATTTAAGGGATCTTGTGGACGTTTGGCTTAGACAGTTTCAATTGCAGGCACATCTGAGGTGTTTTAGTAGGGTTTTTGGACACTACCTATTTACAGTATGTCAGTTGGCCAGTTCAGTATCTTCAGTGGGTCATGGTTGATATCATGTCGATGGTGGTGGTTTATTAAGAGCACATGATTATACTGGGGGGGGGTTTGAATCTGTATAATAACAAATTTGCCAATTTAAAACTTTTTATCCAAATAATAACCTCAAAGAGTGAAATAAATAATTATGCACATGAACACAATAACACAATTTTTACGTGGAAACCCAATGTGGGAGAAAACCAGGTAAATAATTGCTTTTATATAAACTTGTTCTTTTACATACATTTATAGGCTCCAACCTACTAGAGGCTACGACCTCTATTTTTATGAGCACTAACTCACTGGAAGCTCCGACTCCCACACTTCGCGGGCTTCAAACTATTGGAAGCATGTACTCCCATTGTTGTCTTTGCGAGCACCCACCCACTGTACACAAACTTTTTCTCCACCTTGATGATGTTGTATACTTCAACTGATGATGAACATCGTCCTTTCAAAAACTTTTGTTCTTTAATCTTTTATATATTTATATATAAATCCTTCCTCATATGTCCATATATTTTCTTCAATACTATAATCTTTATTGTGATCAATAGCCCTTTGTACATATAGCTTTTTATTCTTTCAATTCACATTGTACTCTAACTTTCTCATATTATTCTTCTGCTATATTCACATATTTATATCAGATGTGATAAATCTGAATATATATTTTCTTTTTCTCCCTTGTACTACTTTCAACCAGTTATTTTTTCTATTTCATTTCTTCTTTTTTGAAAATAAAATAACCTCTATCTATGTGTTGTGTTCCTTCTGAATAGACGTGCCTTCTTATATGGCAAGGCTTCTTTAAAGTTGTGTCTCTTAGGAACAGGTATCAAACATTTGTTAAAAATTTTAAACCTTTGTTTGAATAAGTTAATTATCTTGACTTTACTTGCTGCTTTATACAATAATTTCATCAATCATATGTTTTTAAAAATGATCATCATTTAATATTCATTCTTTCTTGTTTTTATTAGACTCAGTTGCCATCTTCATCTCCAGCGCATCTTCTGATTTATAGCCGTCTTTTTTGTTTCCATGAATCATTGTTTAAACGAAATTGCTGTATACAATTCCAACATAATTTATTATGGCTTTTGATATATGCCACACTTCGTTATCATTACGTCCTTTGTTATTGCAATTGAAACATATCATTTTTTTATTGTTGTATGCTGAGTGTAATCTTTGGTTTATAAAAACATGTTGATACTAATCTTCCAACCTTCCACATAGTTAGTGGGTTCATCATTTTTCTTTTTCATATTTCTTCTCTGTAATGCAAATCTATGGAAATTTATTTCAGTGTTGCACGATATGAAAATAATCATCACTTCAATTAATCACTGCTTCTAATTTCTTACTACATCCATTATGGAATCACGCCTATATGAATTTCTTTCCAAACTCTTGAACGCTTTCCAATTTTTGTTAATCTATCACAGTCGCTATATATTAGTCTCTTTAGCGAGTAATCATTGTCTATCAATGTTACCGTCAATTGAAACCCACGATGACTTTTGATACCTCTGCTGCACAATCTGTCTTTGATTCATTTCATTGTGCCTAGTTTTCGCGATGATTCCATAGTCGGATTCACTCTTACTGTTGTGAATAACTGGCTTTCTCTATTGTTCAGGACCTTTATTTTGAATGCTACCTTTGTATACACCCGGCGACTGTCCTCTAGCCAACACACAATGCCACTGTGCATTAATGTTATTTTTATATCCGAGTCGCTGAACTTTCTGCAGAACACAATCTGTTACTTTATCCTTCCTTTTGCCTTATTTGGGGATTGACTTCAACATATTCGTTGTTATTTTTGGAGTTGCTGCATGAAACCCAACGCATATCTTAATGAAGTTGTCCATTAATATTATCGCTTCTCTAATACTTCTTTGCCGTCAATTCCTATTTTGTCTTTCTTATCTTGTTTCACTAATATCTTTCCAATGATTCTCTCATACTCATCTTCGAAAGCCCCAATAATAAGTTTGACTTTAATCGCTGCCTGTCACTTATTCCATAAATCCAACTGCACATGAATTCTGATTCATATTCATCTCTGTATAAGGCTGAATGTTTGCTCTTTTATCACTACATCTTATAGTTGTTTGGAATATGTAAAGTCCCCAAGTAGGGATATCTCCAAATTTCCTTAATTCTTTAGATTTGTGCTATTTGATAGTCATAATCATTATACTGCTTAATGTTTTTTCTACATCTGTACTTATCTCTTAATTTTTGGTTGCAATTAAGATACTGCTACTATCTTTGTAGACTATTTTATAGATTCTCTAGCCTTTGGCTCGTACTACTTGTTCTGGTGCTTTTGGAAATTATTATCACTTAAACAAATTCTTAGTGTTCAATATCCTTGAGGAAGTTCCATTATTCTTTGCACCTTTTATGACTATTTGGCTTACATGACTGTTGTTACTGTGCCTTTACTCTTTAATGGTGGCCTCTGCATAATTCTCGTGTATCCTTCTTATGACAGTCAAACCTTCTATTGATTTATTTGTTTAGCATTGATTGTAGACTTTGGTAATACTCATTTATCTTGATCTTTTATCTGTTTGTTGCTTCTCAGGATGTAGTTAATTGGTTTTATTATGTTCAGACGAATGATATATTGCCTATCTTGTCTGTGATTATCAACATTTCCAGCTACCATGATCCTTGTTGATGGTGTCATCCTCAGTTCACTGTCAATGCTATTTCCTTGCTTATGATATGTTCAATGATATAAGCTTGTAATCACACCGTGTGTTGGATGATCACATGGTATTGATATTCGTCCACTTGGCTGGGTGCTCAAGAGCTTGTCATTCATTCTAGATGTCTTTCCTGCACATGGATGCTTGTTACCAAAGTCTGGCTGAGACTCTAACCCTCAGTATTCTGCTCTGATGGTTCCTCTGTGACTGGACAATACTCTCTGCCGAGTATAAAGAATGAACCACGTCCTCCCTTATATTCTGTGTATATCTTTTCTCCCTCCATTGCTTGCCTAAATGTTAAGTTGGGCGATGGCTGGAAGTCTTTAGGTGCTGGTTTTCTTATGTCAGAAGATTGCCCTTATTTATGTTCAATGGTTGACCTCACTCTATTGGTCTCTGTATTTGCCATAAATACTGGGTACTATCTACCATGTTACCGCTGGTCTGCTATTGACTAGTCTTACGTCCATGCTGGCAGACATCTGTATTTTTGTGTCTTGCTTTTCCCGTGTATTCCTCTTGTTATATCTTTCCTGCGCATCCCCCCGTTTGTGCAAAGTCTCCACCTTTCTTTTTATGGGTTTTTATATTTGCAAGAGACACGTCTCTTTACTCTTTACTCAAGCAATTAGGATTATATATTCCTTAAATAGAATATAATTATCTTTTCAACCATCGACCATTACTAATAATATATCACTATTTAAGATAAATTATTAATTATATTGTTTTATTTATTCATATTAATATTTTATTGTTCATATTATAATATAATGTCATATATTATATTATAATAATATTTTATCTAATATTATTATTATATTACTTTCTTCATATTGTATCCTCTTGTCTTATTATATTTATAATATAGACAATTATTTATTTATTTAATAATAAATTATATTATAATTCATTATTAAATCGATTCATTTATTTTATTATTAAATTCTACTGGCAAAATAGGGGACATGACAGAATATAAGACAAACTTATTCATCTTCTCTAATGAATATTTTATTCATCTATGCCTTATATTACTGCTTTGACATCCATTCATAATTAATTTTAATAGTCCTTGGTGCCAATTGTAGATCGATAATACTTATTGCTTTTTCATATATGTCTTCTGTGTATGATGACTATGTTCCAATTATACTTCACTATCTTTTAAACCACTGTATTGTCCTCCTTGTAATGAATAAATTGTTTGACGTGCATACATATGCCTACTTCTTCACGCAACGTATCATGCTTTACTTTGATTATCAATAGTTCTGTCACAATACATCTAACTGTGTATTGCTTATGTATTCATACTTAACTTCTGAAATTGATTATGATATTAAACTTTATCTTTTGGTTCTTTGAGTGGTGATTAATATTATACTTCTTTTGCTCCATATTTTTTGTTCTTTCATATTATTATTAGAGTTTAAACTTTTAATTTTAACATTAATATCATCTCTTCATATCTCTGTTGTTTATATGACTTTTCTTATATTTTATTTGATTGTAATGCATATGGTATAGCTTGTACTGTCCCTGATATTAGACTTCTTATTAATGACAACCATATGCAAACCTTTGACATTGGTGATGCTTGTAAATTTTCTGCAAATTTCTTATCGCTGATTCAGACTTTTGGTTCAGTCTTTAAATGCTGAGAATGGTCTTCAATGTTCTGAATATTTGTTGAAGTTAACACGTATCTTGATGCAGATCCAATAATGAATAATATACCTTTGACTGTGAGGGAGTATCTCTGATATGATTTGCAGGATATAAATGCTTAGAGGAGCAGACTTTGTTGTAACTGTGTGTCCTCAATCTGCATCGATAAACTTCCTATATATCCTTCTTGAAGGGTATGCCCCTCAAAGGGACATAACCCTTCGTAAACTTGCACTAACTAAACTCCTAAGTTGGCGATTTGGGAAGACATAACTAATAACACCTAACTAACCAATTGTTAGTTTAGTTAAGCATTATACTTGTTGCTTCATGAGAAGTCGCCGGCTCCTAGAGTTATATATAATGCTAGTTTAGAGATATATCATAATGAGAAGAGGAAGTACGGTTTGTACTATCAGACCTGTAGGTGATCAGGTTAATATTCTTAACAATGCTGATCAATGACAATCCTCTGTATCATTGACATCAATGACAATCTTTTCATCAGTTTAATATAGACTGGAGATTTTAATTATCAATTGGTGTTATTTATCAATCTATTGATAAAGTTAAGTTATAAAGTCTAAAAAATATTTAAACTCTATTGATATGGAGAGTAAAGTTAAAGTAATTAAATATTAAATGTTCCCCTTTATTAAACTGGGAGGCTTAAAAATACAAAATGATGTATTTCTAGTCATCCCACATTGCTGGTGAAGTGCATGAGCTATCTTGCAGGTGACAAAAAAGACTCTTAAGGGCTCATTTTCAGTATGCGGGATTAATTTGCCAATTTATGAATTGTTTGGAGAGTTCATCAAGGGTTTCTAAGGACAAAATCCCTCATGAGAAACAATCTCTGCGCTATTGAAAGATACAGTCTAGAGATTCGATTGGTAAAAATCTAATCTTTCAATATAGCTGTTTACTTTCATTTGATATAGATTCAGTTGTCCAGAAGGGTTTGATTTGAGAAGCAAAATCTTGTGCTGTGAGCAAACTGCCATTAATGGTAGCACTTATTCAGCAATTTTCGGCCAGCTCATGAATTCTGAACAAGATTGAAACTCCTCTGTGAAATGCCATACAAGCCTGAGACATGTTCTACATGCCTAGGACAAAGCTGTGCTAGTTTTAAAGACATATGCAGTGAGTCGTACAAGTTTGGAATCACTTGGAGTAGGGCCTTACAGGTCTGGATTTTTTTAGATGAGTGTTGTACAAGTCTGCAACCACCTAGAGCGTGTTGTACATGCTTGAAGGGTTTCGTACATGGTCTGAAACACTCAGGTGAGACATCATGGGTTTTGGAGGGACATTATTGCTTTAGTCATATAGGGCTGAACATTGTGACTGAAGTGGTGGTATATGATATGCCATTTCATTGTAATCATTGATTGAGAAAGCATAGAAAGATCTAATGTCAATGAATTTCAGTATTAGAATAGAAGTTGGTTTTTAAGATTGTTGTTGTTAGTATGGTAGTTGCAAAATAAACATCTTTGTTTTTGGTCAATTCAATAAAAATTCTAAACAATTGGACGATAAAATAATGTGAAACAAACTATACTCTAAGGGTATCCATTTAAGTGGTATTGGAGTAGTGTATCCTACCACCTTGAAGGGTACATTGTGAGGGCTCAGTGATATGGTGGGGTATGAATAACCATTTATTCACCATTACAATACACGGAGAAACAAAGCTGTATTAAATAGAGGGCCTAAAGAATAGAGATTTTTGGAAGAACACATGCAAGTGAGGAGAACATAGGGAATATAGGGGAACATAATTAATGCTATAAGGGCGAGAGAAGAGAACTAGGTAAAGATAAGATAAATATGTTAATGTCCAACAAGACACCAAAAAGGGCAAAGAGTCTGTCAAGAACAAGAAAAAGGGGCCACCCCATAGCGGGGTCACCAAATGGTGCTCGAAGAAAGAAGCAACAACAACTGAAAAATAAACAAAGAGAGGGGTCCAAAAGGAAAATCCTTCTCAAATACTGCTAAGTGTTCTGAACAACTGTAGAGAACCTCAAAATTGAAGGCTAAACAAGCACTAGTTGAAGCCCTAGACCGCTATAGAGTGATCTTGGGAGACGAGGGTCTTTGTTGATAGGAGCCTGTGTTGCATTTCACAAATCTAGAAGAGGGGTCAGGGCCAAGATAATGTTTGGTGCCATATGTTGTGTGAGGCCCTGTAAAGAAGGAAGTAATGAGTTGACAAGGATGAGGTGTCACATAATTCTGATACTGGAGTTTGCTGTGCCAGAGTCTAGTGGCTTCCTTGAGATAAAGGGCAACATACCTTTGGTTCGTATATTTGAAGGTGGAGAGCGACTGTTCTTCCTTGAAGAGACAATAGAACCTCTCTCTGATCATGTAGCATAAATGACAACGAAAGATGAAGTGCTCCTATGACTCAACCTCCCCGATGTTGCAAAGATGACAAATCTTGTATACTTAGTCGATAGGGTGGTTGGTTTCACATTGGAGTCGAAGAAAGCCCACTCTGAAAGAACCAATAGGAATTTGGAGGGGATGTGACAAGTGGTAGGATAAGTAGGAAGAGAAAACAATGAGTCCATCCTTTGGCTCCAATAAGTTCTTTGCATAGAAGGCCATCTTAGGGAAAAGACCCCCATAGGGTCCACCCAAATAGTGTCAACGAACTACTTGTATATGTCATCTTTGATGTACCTATTCAGCTCCTAGCGGGGAGGAAGAAGAAGGGGAGGCACCAAGAGAATACTAGAAGGGAGGGAGGCGATCCATCTCAATCCCAATGGACCCAAGGAGTGCCGAAGTCTTAACAAACCATCCATGAGCCCAACCACATGAGACAATAGGATCAACAATAGACTTTGAAGAACAACATGCAATGTAAGGATATGTGGCGTCTATGTCCTGATTTAACAAAGCCTTGAAAGTGATGGAGGTACTAGACTAGATCAAGGATTGCCTTAAGCTTGAAAGGACAAACTCCAAACTTTTGCTAGAATATTGTTGTGCGAGATGAATTGCTTGCATTAGATGGATGTGTCAAACGAGGAGAATCTAAACCTGCTTGGTGGAAGCTCGATCAAAATCCAACAAAGGACCCTGCATTATCAAACAATAAATAATAGTAGGTCTGATTAGTGTATCATAAGTGTCAACCTAGACAAAATGTCTTGGAAGTAGTGCCTAAAACACTCTCAGTCGAGGATGGCCAGCAAACCCTACCCCTCATCCATTCACAATTGAAGAGTGGGTTTCATGGTAAAATTTAAAGCAAGGGCCATAGAACTTGACGCTTAGGTATGTGTATGAGGAAGAGAGCTTGACTTGTAGACATTTGAAGAAGAAATGGAGGCGCGAATTCTTAAGTGCATTGAAGATCATCACCTTGATCTTCCCCAAATTAATTGCCAAGTACTGCAACTTGCAAAAGAACACAAGGCCATTCAACTATCTCTACAACCCCTTCGTAGGGGAGGCCAAAAGAGAAACATCATCCATAACAAGCAAAATAGAGATGTAAACCTAGTGAAGAAGGAAAACACCCCATGACAGAGTATGGTGTTGAAGTAAACTCTCGAGCTTATCAATGTAGATATTAAAAAGAGCAGTGGCAAGGGGCAGCCTTGCTTAATTCCAATAGTACTCTTGATGAAGTCAGAAATTCCAGAGGAGGTCTTGAGATGACCCAAAACCATCTTGTAGTCTCATGATAGCCGCTAGTTAGATAATATCTATACATATATATGTACAATTGTAATTTCATTATGTGTGTGTGTGTATGTATACTTGATTACATATATTTGAATTTACTGGTTTCGATTAAATTTGCAAATGTATGAGATTACTCTTATTACAAGTGTGGGGTACCTTAAATACTTCCTTTTTTATTCATACACTTAATTTATAAATGTCCAATAGAAACTAATGCACATTCGTCCATTGATTACCAGACAATGAGATACCTACAAGTTGTGTGCTTGCAATAGTGTATGACTTGCTTATCCCAGGTAGCGTCTCTCTTGAGGAGATCAATAGTATCTTGTGTTACTGCGTTTTGAACGTTCTGAAATATAGGAAAGGGCTATACATTGTATCAGCAATGTATGGTAGGAAAGTATGCTATTTGATTCTTAATACTCTCCCTCATGATTTTCAAGCTATGTAATACCTTCTTAGTGATGATGAGAGAAACAATAAAAAATGTAGTGATTGATGCCTTCTAGAATGGAAATCAATTCCAATATATATAATTTGATGCTCACTGGGAAAGAGACATGTCTCTTAGACACAATATATAGGAATTAATTATCAATAACATACATACTATGGTCTTATATAAGTGGTATTAAAATAATATTAGATATTACTTGGTTTAAAAGACTAAAATATCAATATTATGATAATTAGACTATTAATAATGAAAACATATTTAATTTTAATACGATTTTACAAAAATTAAAAAGTTTTGTTGCAATTAAAACAATGATATTTCTAGGCAAGAGCCTACAACGCAATGGTAATTTGTGAGCCTCTTATCAAAGAGGTCTTTGGTTCGAATCTACTTACAAATTAATAAATAATAATAATAATTAATCTTGGCTTCGGCCTTTTACTGGTAAAAAAAACAATGATATTTCTTTTTCAATAAAAAGAAAGGGGTTTTTATGGTCTTCAATTTTTGTTGTTGTTGCAATTAACAACAGTTGTTGATATCCCTGAGGATCGTTGCAAATGTATTTGCACTTCCTGTTAAGGTATGTACTTTCCAAATGGCAGCCATCTCTCTTCTATTGGATGAAATATGGATAGACATGTCCCTTCATGGGACATGTTCATTAATATATAATTAATATAATAGTTTGTTACTTAACTACACACACACACACACACACATATATCACATATTTAATACACAAGATATATGTAACTTCAATATAGTCTCATGAGTTTATCCAACTGAAGCTACCAAACGTTAATACTCCCTCTTAGCTAGAGAGGATAAACACATGACCATATATTACCTTAATGTAATATAAAAATATCTTTGATCAGAAGATATTTAGCATTTTGATGTCACATTTGATATCATGAGTATTGGCCTCAAGAATACCAACATATGATATTCACCAAATACTCTAAGTAAAGAGATTGAGAGTAATGGGCTCTTGAATGTCAACTCATTTGAAATTCACCAATTACTCTTTGAGCAATGACCTCTTGAATTCTGAGTTGCAAGGTATTCACCAAGTACTATAAGTAATGGCCTTTTGAATATCAACTCATTTGACATTCACCAAGTACTTTGTGTAATGGCCTTCTGAACATCAATGTGCATAACATTCACCATGTACTCAAAATTTTCACAAGGTATGTGCACACACATTCTCCTAATGCTTACCATATGAACATCCACCATGCGAAGTATAATCCATCACGATTTGCATAGACTTTGTACGATATCCATCATAATAGAAAAATTAATTTATTGAAAGATCATCACCTATCATTAACTTTTGCAAATACAAGTGATAATCATTTTAAAGTCTTCACTTCCTCATGATGTACACGAGGGGTAGGCCCATTTAAACCATGTAGTTACACACGTGGACTTTCAGATTCCCTTTGAATCTCAATCTCCCTCTTTTTCCTATAAGAATGCTCTTGAAGACAAATAGCTCTTAAAGTACATATTGAATCAATATAAGATTTTTTCCAATAGGATATAGATAATTATAAAATGTCATGCTTTGAGAATGATCCCCATTATTCCAATATAATATATGATTTCATAATTATAAATCACCATTATAATCTCATTAATTATTAATGTTCTTATCCTAATCAAAATATTATAATATATTAATAAGGAAATAAACAATTTATACTTACCTCCAACCTTGGTAACATTATTTGCTTGTAAATATGCTTCAAGATATGTACATCTTCCTTACAATTGTTATCTTCGTTATTCTAATCAAGACATTATAAACTTTGAATTTTATGGAAGTGAGCTAGACTTCTCACATTTATAATTCCTCATTTGTAGTTATCACTTATTATTATTTACCACTATCAGGCTTCCTTAATGCCTCTTATTATAATGTCCTTAGAGAACTGGAGCATAGTCCTTATTTAATTGGGCTTCTTTACTTTATGTTTTTGGGCATTGTAATTGTAAAGTCCTTCCCCACAAGTGTCACTCCTCCAGCTTTATTGGGTTGTAAGGCATCGACCGACTGGGGAAAACAAAGCGTTGCCATGTTTTGGAAGGTGTGTAGAGGCAACAGGCTCTACCGCTTCCACTGCCCCATCCACTCTCTCTCCCTCCTCTTCTATGTCAGCCTCCAAATCATCTTCATCTTCCCATTCAGGGGAATCCTCCAACTCAACTGGGCAGAGTTGGGGGCACAAGCATGGCTTCCTCAGAAAGAAATATGATGTGGGTGGTAATGGGTTTGCACTGGCAGGACTACTTGAAGAAAAAAACTACTTGTTTTTGTCTGTACATGATTGTATTTATTCCATTATATTCAGCAAAAATCACTAAAACAATGTTTCTTCAGATGACATACCAGTCAGATCTCAGACTCAAAGGCTTCACTTCTTCCTGAATACGATAGCTGACTTGTTGCTCCTCTGCAAACAACCAGTGGGAAAAATAGTACGAAACACTATCTCTGCAGATTAAGTCTCATCTAACACCAAGTCAAGTCATAGGCTTGAACAGTAATCTTTCATTTGCTTTGGGAAAAAGTACTAAAAAATAGGCCTCACAGGAATGAACAAACTCTGCTACTCATCACTCTTTGACCGGTCTGTTTAGTAGATGTAGCAGATGCAACATCACCTCTTCTACACCCCCAAATTTTGGTTGGGATTAAGCATCATTATTCTGTGTCTGCTCCTCATGGCGATATAATTTCCCAGTAAACTATTATGGTGCCATGACAAATATAATTACAGTGAAAACATCATAGACTCAAATGTTCGATGGCAAATATTTATTCAAGCTTGTCGTCAGCAAACTCCACCTTCCACAACTCCAGGTTTGCTGATTATTAGCTCCAAAGCTCCATACCAATAGATATAATGAAATCAGTCAAATTCAGACAGGACCCATATAGTTTTAAGTCCATGATTTAATAAAATCGGCATAGATAATGACATTTACTCCAAAATATAAGATTTTGTCCTCGATATTATCAAATTTATATATTCTCTGACATAATTTTTTTTAAGAATTAAAAAATCTTACACATAAATAGAAAATATATTCAAACATCTTTATTTCAGAACAGATTTCAAATCTTGTAAACCTGCTCTGATACCATGTTTATATTCCTGAGAATTGCTGCAAATGTATTTGCACTGCCTGTTAAGGTATGTACTTTCCAAATAGCAGCCATCTCTCTTATATTGGATGAAATATGGATATACATGTCCCATGAAGGGACATGTCTATTCACTAATATTGAATTAGTATAATAGTTTGTTATTTAACTATACACATAGATATTTGAATATATATAAATATCACATTTTTAATACATAATATATATGTAACTTCAGTTTAAGCTTTAGTCTGATGAGTTTATCCAACTGAAGCTACCAAACATTAACAGTTCTTTTAAAGGGGCAGGGGTATGTCCCTTTTGAAAAATTAACCTAGTTTACCATTTAAATCCATGGAGGAACTCTATTGGAAAGTCAGAATCATACTGGAAAACATTCTTAATAGCAAAGATGCAACATCTCAGTGGTTCATATTCTACTAAATTTTTCCAAGACTTTACACCTGGCCACATCTGCTTGGGAGTTAGTCCAATGGTACATGGAACTGGGCTGTCAATATAACAGTTGTTGCTCTTTATTGCTAGCCCATGGCTTACTGCTAACTGTTAAGCTGAACTTGTAGGCAACACAGTGGTGGCCTTGGGTCTTTAATATAGCTACAACCTATGTCCAAGTACTTCCATTGATAAATAAAGGGGCTGGCATTGATCCCTCTATTGACATAGTTTGAAGCATACCTTGAGACATCTCTTTTGACTCAAGAAGCAAAACTATCCTTGTACCTCATGGTGGTTTACTCAATAATTTGATATACCTTATTGCTCTGCTTGAGTTGTAGCATGTTTATTTTTGATTTTATAGTTTCTATGTCATAGAAATTATTTTGACCCAATCAAGTTTTTATCAACAATAAGTTTGTTGTCTTTCTTTTAAATATGTGCAACACTCTTACAATATCTTGTTCTCTGTTTATGCAGGTTTCTCTGACCCAAGCACGAATAGATATGAGTGAGCTTGATGAAGATGCCGATGGTTTCTTGCAGCCACATGTAAGTCCGGGTAGTACTGTGCTTTTCATTAGTGGAATAATATAATAGAATATAAATTGGCTGTGTTGTTTGATTATTAAAACTCTTTTTTGATTTAAGCAAGTACAGTCTGTTAATGAATATCTTTCTGTTCATTGACTTTATGCTAGTTAGATTATGCCTCTTGAAGGTTCCTGCTTTTATTAACTGAGGGTTGTCCATGTACAGGAAATGGAAGCTTACATAAGAGGTCTTATTCCAAATTTGGCACAGCTCCGAGATATGCCTACTGCTTTTCTCCATATGTATTGCCGTATTGCAGCGCATAAATTCTTTTTCTTTTGTGATCCTCACCGACGAGGTTAGGAGATATTTCCCTGTGCTGGAATAGTAGGATATATTGAGAATCAAGTGTACTTCTATATAGTTTCCTCTTTTTATTGCAAAAGGTGAGATTTCAGAATGCCATTTGATCTGCATTACTCATTTAAGCCCTATAAATATCAGAAAGTATCAAGGTAATGCCAGTCAAGCTCTTGTAACATATATGGTTCTTGTTTGCTTCGGGTGGAAGGTTAGGAAGGCATGATTGCTTATTAGCATCTAAACAATGTTCACTCATTCTGCTTCTACATGTCTTTTTAGAAGTGGCACAAACTGCTGAGCGATTATCCTTTCTTTGCCATTATTATGTAGCTTTATGAAATGTCCCTTTTCTGATTTTTCATGATATTTCCAACCTCTAATCAGATCTTTAAAATCAAACAACTGCTATCACAAAGATCCACCAAATTCCTTAAGAAACCCCAAATCGGGTATGTTGAAAATAGTGCTAAAAGCTTCACAACTTCACAAATTATTAATGAATCTGAAAATGGAAATTTTTACAGAACTTTCAGCAGCATAACAGCCTACAAATTGATATTTCCAGATCCGTATAGCCTTTACACAACAGCTCGAAAATGTAGGACCAAAACTATGCTCATCGGGCTCCCGAAATAGCACAAAATATGCTCGGAAACACCACAAGAACACTAATAATCTATCTAAGAAGTTTAATCACGTCCCAATATATATATTCAGCTCTATTTTAACAGCTTAAAGTATAAAATACAGCAGCAACCAAAACTGATATGAAATACTCAACCGGAAACACCAAACTCTTACAAAAATGCACCCGGAAACTCACAAATCTGCACTGTTCAGCACAAAGGCAAACTCTGTATGAGCATGCACATGGAATGGCTTCAAACTCCCGTCCTTAGCCTTCCTGGAAACCTGCAAACTCCCGTTCTTGGGTCTCCCTGGAAACCTGCAAACTCCCGTTCTTGGGTCTCCTTCTCCACAGGTTTGGCAGCCTCTGAAGAATAACAAAGAATGAGTGAAAATCAAGTCTGGAATCCCCCCAAAATGCCTCCAAACCTCTTTAAAAAGGGCATAACTGTAACTCACGTCCAAGAGAGGTTAATGAAACATATTTTAATAATAATTATCATTTATTAGTCCAACGGTTTCCAAAGATTAACTCCCTTTTTCCGAAACTTCACTTTCTTGGGCCTGCCTGTCTTAGCAAAGATTATTATTTTTTAATTATTTGAAAAGGGGACATGACACTTTATCATATTTGTATGTCAAAATGAAGTTTTCTTAGAAGTTTAGTCAAGCTTAGAATGGCAGTAGTTTATGCATGTACAAAGCATGAAGAGTAAGAAATTAAAAATTGATACAACTGATTCTTTTGTAAAGCTGTAAAATCAGCAATCCAAATCAAAGCCCACACCCATGACAAATATGCTACATATCCTGGTCATCTGTATTTTCAACGTGCATTTAAGCTATAAGCATTTCACCCTGGGAATGATCTCCCAATGTTCAATTTCTGAATACATTGATTAAAGCTTGGGTGTTTTGCCAGTGAGGCACAGTCCCTTATATGAATATCCCAGTGACAAGTGTTAGTGGAGAGCATGCAAGCTCTCCGAGAAATTGAGTTCCATAAATTATGTCTAAGACTCTTAGGACATTTTAAATCTGCATAAGTAGTCAGAATACCTGGACAGGTGGGATTTTCAATGTCTAGTCAAGGATTGAGATGGAGATTTAAAAAATGAATGATTAAAAAATTGACAAAATGCTAGGGTGAAGCTTTTGTTTTGACTTTTTCTTGTAAAAGCAAGTTACAATTTATAACGCTTTGCAAGTGACTTGCAGGATTTATTGGTAGGGATGAAAATGTGTGTTTGAGTTACTATCGAAGTAATTGAAATAAGCCTAGATCGTATGCTCATGAATATCAATATTTACGTTTACCGTTTTCTGAAAGTTAATGTAGTGGTTCTACCTAGAAGTATTGCTGAATGGTACACTTAGGAACGATAGGATAAAAAGACTGAAAGTGGCAGTTGTTGGGCATTAGGGCACTAGATTAGATAATCTCAGAAAGTGACCTGCAATCTGATCATTTTGATCTAATTAGGAAGTTTTGCATTTCTCATTTGGACACTTATAAATTCGAAGGCTTAAATTGTTTAAAAATTCCTAAAAACTGCTAAAAAATGAATTTGTAAAACCTACAAAAACTATAGATCCGTTTATGAAATTGCCACTTTGTAAATTGTGGGAAATAATGATTCTATAGCTTTATGCATAAACAGAAATGGGGACCAGGGCAAAATGGAATAGAAAATTTTCAACAAGCAACATGTTGAATGAATATCAAGCATTCATTGCCTCTGCAAAGCGCTATTAGTGCAGGACACATATGAGAATGGGGACCAGCTTCTTTTTCTTTCTTATATTATTATATATGAATTCATACTAATCATGCTTCTGCAAAGTTTCATGTCATAAATCTAAACCATTACATTAAATTCCCGCTAGTTTTAAAGTCGACTCTTCACATTCATCATTTAAATATAAGTTACAAATTATCATTTATTATTTATGTTTATTATTTATATAATACATTAATACATCTTGTTAGTTATTACTAGTTTGTAATAAAGAAATCGTATTTTAAAACTATATTATATTAAAACTTTATATAAAATAACAAAATTGTTTATTATATATTTTTCAAATATATGAACAGGATATTAGGAGATATTTAAATATTCTATTTATTGGCAATTATCGATTTATGAGTACCACTATATTTATCATTTATAATTTTTAACATCTATATACATACATGGACACATACATATAAATAATTATACTATATTGCCCTAAGTTTCTTGGATGGGGACGATAGGGGACAATGGGATAGGTTTCCACGACGACAATTTCTTTTTGCTGATTTTTGGGGGGGGGGGGGGGGGGGGCACGCACAACAAATGGGGATGGCTATATAAATATAGGGAAATTTTAAAATATACACTGAAATTTGCAAATATACATGTGATGTAGCAAGAATCCGAGGGTACCCCTATTGGAGGTCAACAGGACCCCTGCAAATAAGCATACAACGGAAATACAACAACAATGCAAGATCTGATACCAAATCACAATACTTTATTCATAGATATAATTGTTTACATGCAATATGCTTGACTGTAATGCCTTCCGGGTTAGGGCCAAATACAACAACAATTACAAAAAAGTTCTGCAAGATCTCACAAGATCCAACTTACAATCCTAATCCTAGCTAGTCTAGATTCACACTGTGGTAGAAATCTCCAAGGAAATCTTAACTTATGCTTGCAAGCCCACCAAGCAATCTCCTAGTTTTCAAGCCACAACTACTAGCCCTTCAAAGTTCGCATCCTCTTCTCCAAGATGGATGATAATAATCCTCATTTTGTAAAGACTCCACAAGACCCCCCTACTTATACCTGTCGTTGGTAGAAATTGTGTATCAGCCGACGGGTCCCTTCGGAAAGGTTCTTGTTATGTAGCCGACGGGTCCCTTCGGAAAGGTTTTTGTTATGTAGTGACATGTTGTATGTGGCCAACGGACTTCTTCGAGAAAGTTCTTCGGAAAGTATTTATAACCCCTTCGGGAAGCATTGTATTCATCTTATCATTAAAGCATAATGTAATGTTCTGGCATATGCGAATAAAATAAGAAGTTCTGCTATTCATATCTATTGTTTGTATGCATTAATCTGTTTACCCAGTACGGAAAACATTTGGCGCCATTGCCCAATGGACCTGGTATACAGACAGACGGATGAAGACTAAATGCCGAATCAGTTGAATAAGAATAAGAATAAGTTGAAGGAAAAGGACGAAATACGCGTCGCACAGGAAAATTTAATTTTGGCACAACAGGCTGAACGCAGACGGAGATTACAGCAAGTTACCGACGGACACAGAAGCATTGAACAATTGTTGGAAGAGACTCGACAACGGCTCGATTTGGTGGAAGAAGCAAGGGAGGAGTTTTTGAACCTGCATACACTGAGGGAAGAGAATCTAGACGGAAGGGGATCGACTCGCACGACTCGGAGTGCCGAGGGAGCACGAGCGTGGAGTGAACTCTTCGTCCGAGATATACTCCCGGAACAGATAGCTTCAGTTGACGAAAACCCTTCTTTACCAAATAGTGCGGGTGTTGTAAACAGTGCGGAAGCCGAAAACAGTGCGGGTGTGCAGAATAGCGCGGGTGTTCAAAATAGCGCGAGAGCTCAGAACAACGCGGGTGTTCAAAACAGCGCAGGTACACAACAAAACCCCCAACATACAGTGATAATGGCAGGTCCAAAAGAAAAGTTGCCTAAATTTGATGGTGAAGGAGCCGCCGATCCGATTCGACATTATAAAACATGTGAAATGATTTGGAGAGCAAATGGCATAACAGCTATGAACGAATGGGTCCGGCAGTTTCCAGCCACCCTACGGGGTGTTGCGATTGATTGGTTTACTGACACAGATCCGCAGAAGTTAAACACTTGGGATAATATTAAGAAGGAGTTTTGCGCAGAATTTCAAATATTGCACGACGATAATGAAATCGTCGCCGAGATATTCAATACCAAGCAAAAGAAGAATGAAATAGTACGGGTCTTCGCTAGGAGGTTGAAAGACTTAATCAGTAAAATGGAGAATAAGCCGGTAGATGGGCTTCAGAAAAGATGGTTCATTGAAGGCCTTCACCCGAAGCTACAGAAAAAGATGAAGATCGTGCCACCATCGACATATATTGAAGCACCGGCAGTTTCCAGCCACCCTACGGGGTGTTGCGATTGATTGGTTTACTGACACAGATCCGCAGAAGTTAAACACTTGGGATAATATTAAGAAGGAGTTTTGCGCAGAATTTCAAATATTGCACGACGATAATGAAATCGTCGCCGAGATATTCAATACCAAGCAAAAGAAGAATGAAATAGTACGGGTCTTCGCTAGGAGGTTGAAAGACTTAATCAGTAAAATGGAGAATAAGCCGGTAGATGGGCTTCAGAAAAGATGGTTCATTGAAGGCCTTCACCCGAAGCTACAGAAAAAGATGAAGATCGTGCCACCATCGACATATATTGAAGCATACAATCGGGCATTGGACCTCGAAAGTGATAGAAGACAAAGAAGAAGAAGAAGACCAGCTCATCCGATTTAGATGATGACGAACCTTAAGAAGAAGATAGCAGCGACGATGAAGGCATTAGCAAGAAAGTCCGTGCTCTTCAGAAGGACATGTTGCGAATGATGGAGTTCAAAAACATGAACAAGGAGACTAAGGGCAACGACCTATGGTGCACAGAGTGCAAGAAAGAAGGCCATACGAAGGGATCATGCTCGAAAGATCAATTTTGTGAGATTTGTCAGATTATGGGACACTTGGTAAAGGAATGCCCTTTGAATTTGAAAACAAGAACACTGCAGCAAATGTTCCTGACGCAGGAGGCATCCTCGTCAGGAGGGAACGGGAACACCAGTACGAAAGGTGCCACATTGGGAGGATATAGAAACAATCAACGCGGTCAAAACAACAACAATAATGGCGGGAGGAGTCGAATCTAGTACGATGCCAATGGCCGACCGATAGTTCAATGCCGCGCATGCAATCTGTGGGGTCACTTCGCCCGAGAGTGTACAACGACAAACACACCGAAGTTGTTATGCAGATGGTGTGGACTTGGTGATCATGAAGATGCTAGGTGTCCGAAGTCGGGAGTAAACTTGATCACCGTCGAGACAGATGAAGAAGAGGTTCTGGCCATCACGTGGAACCAAGCAAAAGTGTACCCCGACCCAACGGAAGAAAAGAAGAGATTGGAGGAAGCACGGGCAGAGATCCAGAAAGCAACACAGGTGGCTATCAGGATTAGATGTTAGATTGGCTAAGGTGACAGTGTTGAAGACCAGTTAGTCAGTCAGTGTATTTTGGTTGTTGATTTGTCTCAGAGATTTTGTAATAGTCATTAGGAGACGACTTTTCTTTTTGGGGGGGATGATGTCGTCGGTAGAAATTGTGTATCAGTCGACGAGTCCCTTCAAAAAGGAAATTGTTATGTAGCCGACGGGTCCCTTCGGAAAGGTTTTTGTTATGTAGCGACATGTTGTATGTGGTCGACGGACTCCTTCGGGAAAGTTCTTCGGAAAGTATTTATAACCCCTTCGGGAAGCATTGTATTCATCTTATCATTAAAGCATAATGTAATGTTCTAACATATGCGAATAAAATAAGTTCTGCTATTCATATCTATTGTCTATGCTTTGATTTCTTTACCCAGTATGGTAAACAATACCCAACTAAGCCACAAGTTGGCCCAGTTCATTACAAATTAAATTAAAACCCTTACATTAAATATATGTTGAGCCACAAGTTGGCTACAACACAATTTAAATACCCAAAGTCGACTACAACACAAATTAAATATCAAAAGTCGGCTCAGAGACAACTCGACTCCTACAGGAACCAAGACCAGAGCGAGTGTCAAAGAAACCAACCCAAGCATTAGCCAAACTACAAACATCGCCGAGCTCCCACTGCATGTCGAGCAACCAACAGATGCCGAGCACACTCAGAGTGTCGAGCAACCAACACATGCGAAGCAAACTGTATCTACCAAACTCCTTCAATGACTGGACTCTTTGGCCACAACTACACCCTTCAGCGAGTGAGCACCACTGTTTGGTGACCGATTCCACAACTCTTAGCTAAAACACCTCCAACATGCAGGATTGCAAGCAAGCCCAGGATGCTCCTGCATCAACATGTTTTCATACGAAACTAAGGACAAAGCATGTCATATAAACATTATAGAACCTTAACATACACCATTTGAATGTCCTTTAGGAAATAATTATTGAGATTCGATACTCACTATGTATAAAAATTTAACTCTAGTCTATAATGCATTCATAGAACAATTTCAATTGTCAACATGCATATCAATATGTGAACACAAATATAAGTTTAGCAGTGGACAATATGATATAAATCTGAAAATCTAAATATGCCCAAAGGCTAGAGGGCTGCCTTAAAGTTTCACCATGTTCAAGTTCAACAGAAAAAACGAAATATAGAGAAATGAAGCATATTGCTGCTCCTATTTTGCTTTTGCCACCATGACATCAAAATCAGACTCCTCATCCTCACTATCATGCTCTACAGGAAGCATAGTCTCGTCCAATGGAACCCCAACCAATCTTGGCGTTGTCTTATCCTCATCTATTTGGGCAACATCCTAAAGATCAACATCTCATCGCAAAGTTGGACTCTGCGTATACTCTGCAAGTTGACGATCAAGTTGCTGAGCACTATGCACTACCACTAGCTTCTCCACTTATCTAGAGGCAAGTGGATAAATGAATATGTTGACCAATTCCTCTCTGCAATTGGGGAACTAGCATCCTGTGGAAGGAGGTGGGTGGCAAGTATTTTCAACTTAGGTGTATCTCTCCCATGCTAGGTCTACCATCCAATAGGATCTTTTTGTACCAAAACTAGTCTATCCAACCTTGCTTGTGGCTTACTGAAGTTTGGGCCATGAAGTTTGGTGAACTCAAGGAACCCTACACTAAGATTAGAGGCCTCTTGAGTTGGATACATCTTGTCAATGACTTTTGTGAAGCGATCCAATACCTTAGGAGCATTACATGGGGCACCCCTTCCATCGAACTTTGCATAGCATTTGACAATTAGAGAAAAGGCTGCCATATGAAGCGGGGTATTCATTATGTTCCACCTTTGTGTCACAATAGGCCTAACATGCTCCTCATAAAACCGCAATGTAGGATCTTTTGCTCCAACTATTTTCTTTATCTTCCCCAACATGCTGTTAGAAGTCTCCTATATCTCTCCAAGACTAGGAGAGTCAGTATCAACATATCTAATGACATCTGCAATGGGTGCTATGATAGTGAAAAGATATCTGCAAGATGCAAAAAAAATTAGAAATTTTAAGTTAGCGTGAAAATCAACAAGCAAAAGACTAACATTTAATTTAAAAATGAATAACTTACCTTATTGTGGACCACAAATTGTCATCAAGGATCCTTTGCTTCACCAGTTTTCTTAGAGAGGAGCTAGAATCAGACCATTGGGCCCACTCTAGATTCACCGCCATCAATTGGAGGGCCTCATGCACGTCAACCATCCTCTCTAGAGCAAGTGAAGTGTGGTGGTTGCATATAAACATTTGCACTTCTCTAGCTTCTAACACTACCTGTTTCACCCAATCAATCTTCCCTGTCCTTCAATGCATAAACACAAGGGGGGCTAAAAGATGTAGCTATAAGTAACCCTCTACCATCAAATCGATTGATTTGCACACACACATGTAGAATCTGTGATCACTTGTGCTATATTAGCCGACCCAACCTCTTCTATGACATCCCTCAAAATGACCTAAAACTCTGCATCCTTAAGCTTTCCTGAGCAATCTATGGCTTTCAAAAAATAGGAGCCAGCAGGGGACGTGACAATGATATTGATGAGTGGCCGATGTCTACATCGGTCCACCCATCCATCACAATAGAGCAGCCCATCCTAGTCCAAGTACTTTTCATATCCTCAAACAACAAAGCAATCTTAGAGTATTCATTATCTAGGATGGTGGTTTGTAGCTTATGATCACCAGGGGGTACAAATGAGGGATTCATGGTCAAATATATTTTTCAACATCTGTTTAAAATAAGTGGAATGGGCTACATGAAATGGGATATTGTTAGCAATAATGACTCTAACAATGGATGCCTCATAAGCTTCCTTTGCCTATGCATTAAACAAACTTTTCACCAAGCAATTCTCATCACTACCCATCTTCATCTACCAATGGTGGATGACATATGCCTAGATGATTGTGAGTGAGGAGATGGTGATGGCATTATCAAATTTTGCCCCCCCATTTCAGCCTCTAAGTGCAATTTAAACTCATCAGTCAAGTTAGGACAAGCTTTAATTCTGTGGCATGCAATACCTAAAAAGTGTGACTTCACCCTTGTATAGTTGCCCCTAAAATGATCATGACAAACATGGAATTCCCACACCCTAGTCCCTCCTACATTTTTACTTTGCTTCCTAGGTGTGACAAATTGGAGAATTTTCTTTTATTGAAACGACCTTTGCATGTTTGCTCATGATAGTGGAAGGGCATTTAAATATATCAGTTTGAGTTTGAGCTTGTTTCCCACTACTAGCACTATCACCCCCACAGGTACATATTCACCACCACCACCACCACCACTTCCACTGTTGCTCATTGTGCTTTGTTTTGAGATTTAAATATGCAATGAAATATGAACTGAAACAATGAAAAAAATTAAAATAAATCAGACTCTTTCAAGCTGCAAATCTATTTGAAAAATGGAAAATGGAAGCATAAAGACTTTCATACTTGATGTACAATGGAGGAGGCTTAAACCCCAGCACAAGCTCTTGCAATAAAAAAAATCACTTCCTCTTATTGCAAAATGTAAACCCCAGCTTGCTGCTATAAACTCCAAATGCAAAACAAATGCCAAACAATGGCATATGAGGGTTGTTTTTGCCCTTTTAGGGCAAGTGGGAAGGCTGGCCCTACTATACGCCCAATTAGATTGCCTAAAAATCAAGTGACAACACTTTTCTTTTATAATTTATTTGGTACTTTTATGTTGGGTATGGCCAGCCGTCCCTCTTTTCCCACAACAGTGTCTCCATGTTTTGGCCACGTCTCGGTCATTTTTTGGAATTTTAGGGATGTGCGGGGGACATCCCATACTCGTCCCCATATTGGAAACTACGGGTTTTTGGGCGGGGACGCGTCCTTGGGTAACATAGTGATTATACACACACACACACACACACACACACACACACATATATATATATGTATGTATATATACACATATTTATGTATATGCATCATTGCATAGCATAAACCATATAAATGTATACATGTATAAACTTATTATTATGTATGTATAATGTATGTAAACTTTACGTATGTATGCATAATGTATAGATTCCCACACTTGTACGAAAAACTTTTTGGTTTCCTATTCTTTTACTTGCCCCAACACTCAATCTGACAACTTAGCAATTTTCAGAGTGTGGCCTTCTTAAAATATGTGCATTATGTCAATGGGCCCTTGGTCTACTGGTGAAGTTGAAAGGCTCACAAAGAGCTCACTAGGGATCTAGTCTTGCTGACTGCAAGGCTCTGACACCATAAGGGATGGGGTCGGGATCGTGCCTCGAGTGATTTTGACGGCGTTGATGCCCCTCAGTCCTTGGCTCTAAGTTGAATAGGTTTTAGGCATGAGTGGGCCTGTATCGGGTTCCTAAATCGTTTAAGTGGTGGCCTTTGCTGGTTGGCAACTCACAGGCCTCGTGCCTCTTTGGGTTGCCTCACAGGTCTGAACCCTCCATCATAAAAAATCATTTGCAATATAGCATTCATCTTGGCATAGTTATCTTTCTAGGGTCTCTTGAGGAGGATCTTCAACATGGTGAAAAAGTGTGTTAATATTAGCTTCAAGAATTACCTTAACACATTTCAGTTCATTATATCTATAGGATAAGTGCATGGCTATCCAACCTTTTGATTCTACTCCATCTTTATCTATATCGAGTAAGGAGACTTTCTTCAATCCTTTAAAGTATCAACATTGGCTACATGGTGGACAAATAATTATCTTTATATTTGTAGCTACAGTCTTCTTCAATGTTATCTTCGCCGTGCTGATCATATGGAGCAGCTCCAATGAAAATGACACTAAATGCAATTGTTACAGTGAACCCTGCTGCTACTTTCATTGTGAAAGTAGGACACTTGCTGATTCTACTTCTTTAATTCATTTTGGCTTCATTAAGCTTCTTCTGCTTTGCATTAGTTGCAATGTCTAATACAGGGCAATCATACACAAAACATTGACTAGAATACAGATCCATGTCATTTATTTCTTCTTAGGATAAAATCTAGGTTGCTGAATCATGGGAGCTTTCGGGCAATTGTGGGTACAAATCATACAAGAATTATTAAACCTTTTCAGTTTTCTTCCCCAAACTTTGCCACTTTGGACAAAATGCCAAATAGCCCCCAATTAGAAAAATCCCTAATCAATTTGAGTTAATGGGACTTCTAGATGCAAAGGCCCCAAATCACCCCTTAGAAACCCTCAAATGCTAGGGCTTTCTAAATGTCTCCTTTCCCAACACTTCCACAATCAGCCAATTGTTAAATCACCTTCTCCTAGGCATGTTTAGGCAGATCCCATCATAAAATAAGGTTCTCCAATGGCTATTTTTGTTACTGCTGCTCCTTAGCCAAGAATTAGTGCTTTCCCAAACAATAAGATTGGTGATCACCAGCACACTTTTCCCATTCTTCCTGCAAAATCATATTAACCTGATATGATGCATGTTAGGGCTTGATCATTCCATGCGAAACAGGGTCTTACATCCATGGAATTATCAAAAGAAACCAAAACTGGTTAATAATTAGTCCAATTCCCTTCACTTGTTACAGCAACTTATAGAGAAAATGCAACAAATTCAACTTCAAAACCTTTGCCAATGTCAAAATGGAGTAATATGATAGTTCTAAATCATTACAATGAGAAAGGGATTGAAAACAATCAAGGAATCATGAGAAATTGCAAGAACAATACACTTTTTATTGCTTTTCTTCAACCAGTCTGTACAAAATGGATCCCTAGTCCATACCTTCTGTCATCCTTATACCTTGTCCAGGCCTTATAAGGTGTATCTCAACTGTTGCAACCGATGGAAGTTGGTTGTAAGGCCTAACTAGTTCATTAAGGGCCTAAAACTTATTTCCTTCCAAAAACCTTATAGCTGTTAAATTCCAAAATTTGAATTTTTAACTTTGTCCTTATCAGGACCTTTAGGATTCACACATTATATTGGTTTGATCATTACACATTGCCATGATTGGCCTTAGGATGTCCCAATTCACCCTTACTGATGTCCTTTGTCTTCCTTGCATGGATGATGTCTTCATTTGATTATCTCCTTGCTTGGGTGCCACTGCACCAAGTGCCTTGTGGTAGGGGTTTTGAGTTCTTCGGATCGGAAATCCCAAGTTTTAGAGAATTGCGCCTTGAAATTTTACCCCAACTTTCATACAACTTGGCCCTCAAACTTTATTTTTCATCCTTTTGATCAATTTAGAGTTGATAGCTTTGCTCGAAATGCCACTCAAAGCTAGGTGGATATTTTGGAAAGCTGGGATTTCACAAGGACAGAAATCCCAAGCTCTTGGGATTTCTGACTCTGTTTTGTATGTTGAAATTCCCAACTTGTCACTTCATTTTGTTTAGCTTGGAGGGCAAGATGGTTTATATAAAATTTAAGGTAATTTATACTTAAAGTTGTATTTTTTATAAATACTGTAAGGATGTTTCAGACTGGGTTTAGGTTCAAAGGAGTTATAATGAAGATTTTAGATTTTTGGAGTTATACAAAATTCCAGATTTAGCTAAATTTTCG
Organism: Cupressus sempervirens; assembly: GCA_028749045.1. Taxonomy (NCBI): domain Eukaryota; kingdom Viridiplantae; phylum Streptophyta; class Pinopsida; order Cupressales; family Cupressaceae; genus Cupressus; species Cupressus sempervirens. Next base: position 679,705,185 of record CM053791.1, on the reverse strand, counting down.
GGATTGAGCATTCCTCCAACAATGTTGCTTCCACAACCTTGCCCAACTTTCTGCTTAGCTAAATTCAGGATTCAACACGCCTCCAACAGTGTTACTTCCCACAACCTTGCCTAACTTTCTAAGATGGAATTGAAACTAGAACAAGGATTTTCAAAAGATTCCAACTCATTTAATCGCAAATCCATTGATTTCAAATTTTCAACTCCATGTCCTTGGTTAGTATGGCCTAACTCTCACTCACACCCCTGATAGGCTTGACTTCCTAGCGAGCCAAAGTTTCTCAAACTCAGCTCCAAGACTTGGAGACTTGAAAATTTCCACCAAGACTGCATAAGACCACTACTACTGCAAAAGGCAAAAGAGGGTGGTTCTCATTTGCAATGGAGTCATGGTGTGAAAATCTCACAACAAACCCCATCTTTGAACAATGGCAAAGTTATTAATTTTTTGCCTCTGCAACTCTGTTGCTGTTGCAAAGTTTTTGGGTTATCACAAGTGAAATAAAATACAGAAATTTGTTTTGGAGTGGTATCTCATGCATTTCGTGTGGTTTGTGGCCAGGGGTCATACAACATAAAACTCTTTAAGATTTTTCAAAACATTTTGGGTGATTCTTTTTTATTCATCTGTCTTTTGTGTCAAGGCACAGCAGATTGTCCCATCGTGGCTGTCCACAATTTTTTTTTCATTTTGTAGATGTTTCCAGGACGTTTCCTATAAACTTATGTCAAGCGATGGCAGGGGAACATTTTGAAGGAGTACCTTCATCCCTGTACTGGGTACATCTGTAATAGGGCAGGGGACATGTCCCTGGGTGCCATCATGTAATCCTTTTGTACTTACTGGACCAGAATAATTCTAGTTTTTGCCATGCCACAAAAATGAAGATTTTGTAATTTTGTTTATTGTTGGTTTAATGCAAAAGGGCATGGACACCATGTCCATTTTATGAATTATGTTGGTGTAATTAAATATTCACTAATTACAATTACTTAAGCTTATTTAGGATAATGCATTGCACGGTAATTTGTGATTGAGACACTTAGGAATTTGCGCCTCAATTAAACACATGGTGGAGGAGAAGTCTACTCTAGGTGGTCATAGTTGTTACCTCATTCCACCTTTAGTGTACTTATCACATTATCATCCTCATCATCACACATACTTCATTGCATAATGGAGGATGGTCCACCTTTGGTGAACATGTGATTCCACCTTGTGTGGGTGATAGCTTATCTTCTTCTTATCATTGTCTCTTATCCACTCTCCTATATAAGGAGGCCTATTATGTACATTTCAAATCAATCCATTGGATGTCAATCAAGTCCATTATCAATAATAGCATTCTTGCAAATCTCTTGTGGAAGTTATCTTAGTCTTTCATTTGATCTTGGGGGTGTTGTAGAGTCACCTAAAACTCTAATTAAAAATAATATTAAATTTGTACTTCTGCCCCTGCCCTATCTTCAAATCTAGATGCATAGTCTCCATATTCTCCTATGGAACACAGCTCATAAATCTTAAATTAGTCACCATTTAAGAGTTAGCTAATGGAAGTGAAATTGCAAGTTATCAAATACTGAAGCATGAGCCACGAATTTTATATCAGACGGGACAACTTTATGCAAAGGACTTCTTCTTGTAAATTTTTTGATCTGAAGGTTTAGGACAAACCAATTTCATTTCAGTCCTTTTTTCTGAATTGAATAGTAATTATCCAATTTTGTAGGTATTCGGCATGTTTAAACTTTAATTTGTGTTTTGTTTCAGTGGAAGAGAAATCTGATGTATTGCACAAGCCTTTTGTATCCTTAAACAGTTTTTGAAGTGGAAAGTAAATTTTTTATGTTTATTGCTTCTTGGTTGTTTTGCAATCATTTTTCTTATATTTTTGTTACTTATACACACTATATAGCTCTATAACAACAGTTTTAATAGTGTTTACCTGATTACTTGATTTGTTTGTAAAAACGGGGATGTATATTTTGCTTCACTTGATTTATAATATGGAATATACTTTGTACATTATAGGGAAGCTGTGCATAAAGAAGGTTTTGTTAAGTAATTGTCTCGCGGAACTAATGGAGTTACACCAGGTGATTTCTACTCCAACCAACCAATTTAACTAGCAGTTTACTCTCCTTTAAATTTTTTCCTTTGCAGTGTATTTACTTGGTATTACTTTAACTTCCTGATATAAGCATCTTACTTTTTGCATTTTCCAAATAAATATTTTTTGAAATTCATCAAGCTTAATGTATTTTGAGGAATTGAAAAACTTTATTCATGAATCAAAAGGGCCAATGCCCAAATACAAAGAGCAACCTAAGTATAATTTTTGCTTATTGGCAATAAGGTTGGAGTACATGCATGATATCTGACAGAATTTATGATGCACATCTCTAGAAGAGCGGCATAGAGGCACTTTGAGAATGGCAAACATTGTCATAGAAGGGCCATTAGAGAAAATGACCACTTTATAAGGCATGGAAAAAAAGCACTACCTTATGCTTGTCCTTCTAGTTGGAGAGAGCAGGAATCTTAATAAATTCAACATTTGCACTCCTCATCGGGTGAGAATTCATGTAGCAAGTGGCATTTTGGTGGTTCTCATTATATATAGGGAAATGTGCAATCAGCTTGATAGGATATTCATGTTCCTTTCCGTGCTCCTGTTGACTAGGATTAATGAGTCAAGTGCGGCCTAGCAGCACCTGCAACAATCCATTTAGGTTCAACATCTTCAAACAAGATGTTATAGATGACAAAGAGCCAACAAGATACACATGATGTGCAAAGAATAAGAGTTTGATGGGGGCATGGAAAAACACAAGATATTCTAGTATTGCTCTCCTACTAGAAACTATATGGTGTAGCAAAACATGAACATTCAAATTATAAACAGGACCCCATGGTTAAGAACAAGTTAAGGTGCCACCTAAAAAGAAAGTTTTCAATAAGATGGGAATGACATAAGCAAAGAAAATATGAGACTTTATGGAAATGGTAAGCTAGGAAACTTTTGAACAAGGGACTGCTGCCACCCAACAAAAGGCAAGGCAGCCTAATAAAGCTTGTAAAGGGAAGAAAAATGAACTAACATGATCTAGTTACTAATCTAAATGAGTATTGCTATTAAAAAGTAGACCTTGTAGCATGGAACAATTGAGTACTAGCTAGGGTGCATTGGAAGGAAATGCATATGATACCAAAAAAAAGATAGAAACCAAAATGAGCTGGAAGGAGCTACACATGGCGATAATGGAGGTGGTTGATTGTTATTGATGTAGTTAACCTCTATGACATCAAGAAGATGCTAGGGATATACGTATGTTCATTTGCAACCATCAAACTTCACTTGCTTTGTTTAGGAAGGAATTTCTCAAGATTGTGGATACTAGATATGCTAGTCACTTCAATTTTTTTAGAGAGGATGGTTGTGTTCAGCCCGTAGGTGAACAAGAAAAAAAACATATAACTTGACAAAGTAAAGTATTATTCATTCATCAAATGCTTCCATACAAAGTAATAATATTCACTGTCAACATGATGCCAATTACAAGTGTATGCCATATTTATAACATCTGACACGGTGCCAATGAAGCAACACCGTTGTGCTCGTACCCATAATCGTCTAACTACCCAGTCCGTTGGACAACATCATCCCCCCAAAAAAGAGAAGTCATCTCCTAACGACTTACCAATTTACAAAATAGGAGATGATGAAGAAAATACATCAAAACAAAGACTAAGGGGGAGTTTGCATCCCTGGAGTGTCTAGCAACTGACGCAGCTCATAGACCTGATCTGTTCGAATGGGCAAATCCTTTTGTGTTCCGGTGTTGAGCTCCACTGCCTCCTTCAGTAGAATTGCTGCCTCCATAGCTTGTGCTTGTGCCTGAGCCTCTTGTAGCCCTTTTTCAGCCTTTTTTAATCCTATAAAAGCACTGCTCGCTCTGCTACCTGTGCTAATGAAGAAAATGAAGAAAATACATCAAAACAGAGACTAAGGGGGAGTTTTCGTCCCTGGAGTGTCTAGCAACCGACGCAGCTCATAGACTTGATCTATTCAAATGGGCAAATCCTTTTGTGTCTCGGTGTTGAGCTCTATTGCCTCCTTCAGTAGAAGTGCTGCCTCCATAGCCTGTGCCTGAGCCTCTTGTAGCCCTTTTTCAGCCTTTTTTAATCCTATAAAAGCATTGCTCACTCTGCTACCCGTGCTGCTTAGTGGCTAGCCAATTGGGTAGCTAGCTCCCCTCGAGCCTTTGCCTCTACCTCGCTGGACCTTACAGTTGCAACTCTATCAGCTTCTCTATTTGCCTCTGCACGTCGGTGAGCATAATAGGCATCTTCATACGTTGCTACTATCTCATGTGCAAGCTTCTCTATGGTGGTGTTGCATGGTCCCAACTCTGGTTCTGTAGTCCAATCATCCAACATCTCTAACATTTCCACAACTGGCCATCGTCTGGCCTCAAAGCAAGAGTGTAAATGCTCTTGACAACCCCTCTGGATATAGGTTCGAATCAACTGCAACTCCCTTCTACGGGTAAAAGCATGCTGTCCAATAATTCGACCTCTCTCCTACACATCCTCAATGGTCCTAAATTCTAATGTATGCCATGGTTCTGTCCTCATCCAACCCATAATTCAGTTTGTCCTCGGTATTGACATCCTTCTTTGTATCCATCTTTGTCTCCCTCTCTGCCCCTTCTGTGACAGCCATGTCCACCTTTAGCGTAGTCCCTTCATCCCTGGGCGCATCCTCAGACTGTAGTACTCTCGACTCCTATAGCTTTAGAATGGTAGATACTCCTGTCAATACCTCTCCCCGCCTCGGGGATTGAATGAAGGTGTTGACATCTGCAGGGGTTAGTCAAAACTGTTGTCTTAAGAAGACATTGGCTTGTTCCATCACTTCAACACCCTTGTCCTCTGGCTGGGTTGGCTAGGCCACATTCACGGGTTTGGCCAACAAGGATGAAGCTATAGTAACAACAGCCTTCGTGTCGATCATGTCTAGTCGAACTTGAGGCTCGGGCTCTAGTGTCTGGTGCATCTCCACGAGCCTTGCCGTTGGAACTGCGGCTACTAGATCTGGGGCAACTAAACCCACTGGGACGTCCACGACTGGAGTTCCCTCAGGGGTGGCTAGCGGGGATGGATCCTTGACAACCTCCATCTGAGCCAATACATCTGTGCTCTTTGCCATGGCCGTGGGTGGAGTCATAACAACGGGCGCATGCCTCTGGCCGATTGGAGGACTTAACAGTATGGGGGTGGTGGCTATCAAGTGCGCAAAAGTCGGCAACTGAGGAGTGAAAAGTGTCTTAGGTGGGGACCTTGCATCTGCCTCATCGTTCCCAACCTCCGCCGAAGTACTATCTCCCTCTGAATCGGTCCCACCACTCTCTGTGGTATTTTTTTTGTTCGCTATTAGTGTCACTGTAGGCATGTAAGCCTTGCATTACCCTCTTCTGGCCGACCATCGTGCTACCGTGTCAAAATACCTCTAGTAGAATATTGGGGGTTCTCCTGCTGCCATAGTTACATCGCCTTGGGGGACGGGGGACCAGCAGAATGGGGGGACAAGTTTTCGGGACGGGGGGACAGAGGGGCCTTAATTTGGGGACGGTGCCGGGGGAGAAGAGGGGTGAATATATCTATGCATATGGTACTTAAAAATGCTAGTTATGAAAATATGTATTGCAATATAGGATATAAAGATGTAAAAGAGTGAATACTTGAACATTGCATTGAATTGGAACATCGAACATTAAACATAAATAGTCGAATCTGCAAATAGTGAATATCAGGATGTCCCCCATCCTCGATGGAGGTGGTGGAATTTGGTGGTGCCGTTGGGAACGGGGAGACAGTGTCCCCAAGTCTCTGGTGGGTTGAAGTCTTCGAGACGTCAGGCAAAAAGGGGGGGGGACACGTCCCCGTGTTACTGTGCCTGCTGCCAATCTTCCTCTCGATGGGACTTCAAACTCATCCGCTGGAATTTGATGGAGTGCTACTTAAAGAAACAACCAGATAGGATGGTGCGGCATATAGAATGTGTGATGTTGCAGTGTCATGAATTCCTCCATTCTATCAACGAGGACGGTTGCCCAATCATATACCATACCATTCATAATGCCATTCATGAAGGTAATCTGTGGCAGGGCGATATTTGAAGCCCTATTCGCCTCGGTTAACCTGCTCTTTATCATGTCCATGATACACCGCCAATCGCCTTCGTGAATGAAGTCCCGCTGTAGTCCTCGACTCTTAGTACCCTTTATGACGGACTCAAATTCCTTTGGCGTGAGGTCACATCCCACCAACTTCACCCAGTACTCCTTTCGTTCTTGCGGAAGTTTGTGGTTCATAGTTACCACTTTGCGGCCTCCTTGGCCAGGAATGCCAAGAAACCTAGTGAAGTTGCGGACTTTGAATGAGACCATGAGACAATGCTTCTTGTATGCGAATGTACTTGTTCTGCTGCGTCTATTGTATGTTTCAATCATAGCTCTTAATATTGGGTCAAACAACTGTATGGAAAACAACGGAAGTTGAATCGCCCAATGTACTTGCGCATGGATCAGTATTTGTTTGATGAGGTCTGTGTTAGTCATTTCCTGCCACCATTCATGACACTCGCTGCCATTCAACCCTTCAAACTGTACTTTGAGATGAAAACTGTCGGCCTTTTGTGTTGATGGCTGCACTTTAGGATGCACCTTTTGCTTCTTCCTACTTGATGCTCCTAGCCCTGCAACCCGGACTCCTAAGGCCAACACTCTCGCATTCTTGTCCATCTTGGCATTGTTCTCCTTCAACTGATCCTTCCACTATCTCCTTTTCCTTGCAGACTACATACTCCAACTAATTAACGATTTCTTGTTTTGTCTTTATGCAACAAGACCGTTAGGTTGTTTGCCAAGCTATTGCCCTTTGTTGTTGCATCTCCGCGGCTATGGCTTTTTATTTCTTTGCGGCTATGTCTTTTTATTTCTCCGCGGCTATGTCTTTCTACTTTTCCAGGGCAGATCTTCCTTGAACTCTCTCGGCCTGTTTCCTATCTTCACCTTCTAAGTATTTTCTATCACTCTTCTGTGGGTATATTTCCTTCCCACTTCTTGGCACTTCTTTCTCCAGTGCCTATGGCACCCTTTTTCTTTCCAGCACCTGCAACTCCCTTTTTCTTTCCAGCGCTCACGACACCCTTTTTCTTTCCAGCACCTGCGATACCCTTATTCTTTCTAGCACCCATGGCCTCAGCCTATTCTTGTCTCCTTTCTCGGTGCCCGCAGAATGCTTTACTCATTTTTTCCCTTCTTGTGGTATATTCTTGGACAAAGATGGTTTTATTTCCCCTCTCTGCGGCAATGTCATGTCCGCGGCCACATCGTGTTCGCGAGACACTTGTGTTCGTGGTTTCTCTCTTTGTGTGCTTTTTTTTTTATATAACATGTCCACGGCCATGTCGAGTCCATAGGACACTTGTGTTCACAATTGCTCTCTTTCTCTCTCTCTCTCTCTCTTTTTTTTATATATAAGTCTAGTTTTCAGCAAATATTACCCCTTACCTTGCCTTCTTGTTGTTCATGATAGATCTTCAGCTGCGATCCATTAATGGTGTAAAGAATTTCTTGCCCGTCCAAGGTCCATAATTTTATAGAACCATTATCACCAACTTCGCTGATTTTATATGGTCCAAGCCATTTGACCTTGAATTTCCCCAGTTTCATCTCATTACGGCCATTGTATCGAAGCACCAGTTGGCCTTGCTGGAACCTCGTCCTTTTGAAACGTTTATCGTGCCATGCCTTGCGATGAGTTTGTGCGACCTCCGTCACCCATTGTGCTATTAATCTTCGTTCATCCAATTTGTTCAGTTGATATAGGCGCTCTCGTAGACTTTACATATCTTTGAGTCTATTTTTAATTGCAATCCCAAGGCTTGGGACCATGTATTCAGTTGGTACCACAACCTCTTGCCCAAACATTAATTGGAATGGCGTTTGTCCAGTTGTGACTTTGAACGTTGTGCGGTAGGCCCATAGCGCCGAAGACAACTTTTCCTCCCAGTCTGCCTATTATACTTCGTATGATTTATATATGATAGCCACGAGTATTTTGTTTGTTGCTTCTGCCTGACCATTGGCTCTTGGCTAATATGGACTTGACAACGAATGAAAAATCTTGAACTCAGTTGTTAGTAATTTGATCACGTGATTCACAAAATGATCTCCTCTGTCACTTGTCAATTGGATGGGTATGCTATATAGCATGATGATCTACTCATATAAAAACTTTGCGGTGCTTATTGTAGAGTTGTCTGGGAGTGCCCGTGCCTCTACCCACTTTGTTAAATATTCAGTGGTCACTACCATGTATTGGCAACGTCAGGCCCTACTTGCCATTAGTAGACCCACGAAGTCCAATCCCCAATGTTCAAACAATTCGTGAGCGTGGGAAGGGTTTAATGGCATGAAGTCTTGCGTAAGTGGTTTGCTGACTCTCTGGCATGTATCACAACTTAACACCCATTCCTGTACGTCATTGTAAAGTGTGGGCCGCCATAATCTGACAAGCAAGACCTGTTGTGTAGTTGTGTCAAGTCCCATGTGGCCGCTTGCCGGACCTTCATGTGCCTCCCTCAAAACACTCGGTACTTCCTCTTCCATTACGCATCGCCTTAGTACTTGGTTTGGGCCCATCTTATATAGGAGGCCATTTACTAGTTGGAAGGTCCAACTCCTTAACACTAGCTTCCGTTGTTCGCTTGGTGGCATCTCCCTCGAAAATTGGGACGTGGATAGATATTCCCCAATAGACTTATACCATCATGGAAGGATGGCAATCCTGAACAAGTGTGCATCCGAAAAATCATCATTGACCCCTTCCGTCGGTTCTCCTAACTTGATTCGGGAGAGTTGGTTGGCAATGACATGACTTCTACTCGGTTGCACAATAATGGTGAAGGTGAACTCTTGCAGGAGTAACGACCATCTACTAGTCCTTCCTTGCATGATCGATTTTTTCACTAGGTATATCAGCACTTTGTGGTCCACGTAAAAGGTGAATGGTGTAGCCAATAGGTAATGTTGAAACTTTTGTACAACGTACACCATCACGAGGGCCTCCCTTTTAGTGGTGTTGTAATACTTCTTGGCATTTTAAAGTAGTCGGCTTGCGAAATATTGTGGGTGATCAAGGCCATGGTCGCCAGTTTGTGCCAATGTTGCACGTATGGTGAAGTTAGAAGTGTCCATATGGACATGGAACTCCTTGTCCCAGTTTGGATATGCCAAGATAAGCGCCCGCAACAATTTATTCAACTCTTCGAAGGAAGTCTCCTACTCGGAGCTCCAGACGTATGGTTCTCCCTTTCGTGTCAACTTGTTGAGGGGAATAGCAATTTGGGCATAGTTCTTTATGAACTGTTTGTAGTGTCCAATGTGCTTGAGAAAAGATTGCGCTCCAATTATCTCTGTTGGGGCTTCCATTTCCACAATCACCCACACTTTGTCTGGGTCGGTCTTCAATCTTGTCTAGCAAACAATGTGCCTGAGTAATTTGCCTTGAGGAACCATGAACCGACACTTTTTAGGGTTTAGTGCCAGCCATGCCTGTCGACATCTTTCCATATATTCTTGGAGTGCTGCCAAGTGGTTGTCTTGTCCACTGAAGATGGACCAATCATCTAAAAATGCTTAGAAGTTGTCTACTGACATTTTGTCAAAGGTGTGTAAAATGATTCTCTGAAATGTGGAAGGTGCATTACACAATCCGAAGGACATCTAGTTGTAACAATATATTCCATCCTTCACCACAAAGGTAGCTTTTAATTTATCTTCCTCAGCATTGGAGATTTGGTTATAGCTAGAGAATCCATCCATGAAGGAGTACACTTATGTCCTGTCACTTCTTCGAGAATTGTGTCCATGAACGGGATGGGGAAGGGATCTTTAATCGTGACTGTAATGTCCCTAAGTATAGAGGACTGGATAATTGGCGGAGATGAGCTCAAGAAAACTCGTACGGTGTGGCAAGACCGGCCGTACAAGGCAAAGATGGGGTCCGTACAGTGGAGAAGGGACGGGGAAGTATAGATTGTCGTCCTAGAAGTTTGTATGGTGCTAGAGAAAGGCAGAGAAAAGGCCGTATGGTGTCAAGGATGGAAGGTTGTATGGTGAAGGGACGGTACACCAAGAGCTATACAGTGGGTGTGTCAGGGTGTCTTCTGTACGGTGGAGACACAAGGAGGATGATGGTGCGGTAGGCTAGGTGGCCATGTGAAAAAGTATGTTATGGGCCGTATGATGGAATTAGCAGTCCGTACGGTACAAGGATGTGCAGTACGGTATGTTGGAAGAGGAAAATCGTCAGTAAGTGGTTGACTCGGAAGTGAAACAACCACAACTCTAAAGGCAAACTCGCTCATACATAATCACAACAAGTTTAAATGAACTTCAAACAATAATAGAGACTTGAGTACGAATAATCCTTGAACTACTATTTGCCAAAAGATGGTGCTCCGATTTGCCAGATTCAAGCAAAGTAATATAGGCGACGTAATAGGGTGAGGGTTGAATCTCACTGAAATCGGAAATAGCCAAGTAGGAAAGATCTTTCACTTCCGAAATGGCGAACAATAGAGAATCCCCAATAGGAATTCACAGTACAGTCAAAATAATGCAAATTGCATGCCTAAACTATCTATAAGCCATGCTTAAATACCCGTCGGGAAAACTTTCCGAAGGTGTACAAAGATAGCCAACGGCAACACAAACTACGTAAACAAAACAAAAAAGGGTTCGAGATATAATAAATCAATCGGCCCATTAACAATAGTTTCATAAACGATTTATTTTATAACGGGAACATTACAGTCCTTTCGTCCCAAATTTTGCGTGCCCTCAAGCAAATGCAATGTTGGGTGCTGGAGAATGTGCTCGCTCTCCCATGTCCCGTCATCCAATGGAAAGTGTTTCCAATGCACCAAATATTCCTTCACCGTTCCGTTTCGCAGGGTCTTCTCACGTACTTCGATGATATCGACTGGTTCCAATATGAGCTTTCCTCTTCATTGAGCGGTGGAAGGTCTGTAGCTACCGTGACGTTCTGCCCCACAGCCTTCTTCAGGCATGAAACATGAAAGATGTTATGAATACAGCTTCCCTCTAGAAGTTCCAGCTTGTAAGCGATTTCACCAATGCGACCAACTATGCGATAGGGGCTATAAAATCGTGGTTTTAATTTTTCTTTTCCCTTTTCCTTCAATAAGGATTGTTGATATGGCTGGAGCTTGAGATAAACCAAGTCCCCTACTTTGAAACTCCTCTCCATTCGGTGTCTATCGGCGTAAATGTTTTGTTGATTCTGTGCCCGTTGTAAGTTTGTCTTAAGGTATCGTAGGATGTCCTGTCCCTTCTGAAGCCAGTCCCTCACCCTTGGTGTGCGATTGTCTCTCAGCATTGTGTCGATGAAGGAGAGGTGTTCGTACCTGTACAGAGCTTTGAATGGTGCCAATGGACATGTGATACGTGGTATTGTAACAATATACTCCTAGGTGTATCCACTTGATCCACGCCCGTTGTTGTGCCGAAACATAGTTTCGAAGGTAACCTTCGAGGCTATTGTTCACAATCTTCGTTTGTCCATCTATTTGAGGGTGTTAACTAGTACCTGGTGACAATTCTATCCCTGCCAATCGAAACAATTTGTCTAGAATATACGGATGAATCGCCCATCTCGATCACTGACAATGTTTTGGAGTAACCTGTGCAGACGAAAGACTTCTCTAAAATACAGATCGACAACTTGTGTGGCCTGAAAATTTGAGGGGATGGCAAAGAAATGTGCATACTTTGTCAATTTGTTAACCGCCAGGAAAATATAATCTTTTCCGTTCACCTTGGGAAGCTCCGTTATGAAATCCATTGATAAACTTTCCCACTTATATTTTGGAATTGGCAGAGGTTGCAGTAACCCGATAGGTAGAGTATGTTCGGATTTGTTCTGCTGGCAGACCGCACACTTTCTTGCATACTGCAATATGTCTCATTTAAGTCCTTTCCATGAAAACCTCATGTGGAGACTTCTGTAAGTTTTTAGGAAGCCCAGGTGTCCTGCTAAGGGTGAGTCGTGTACTTCCTTCAAGATTTTCTACTTCAATTTGGATTCCGGCACTAAAAATATCCGATTCTTTTAGTAGATGATGTCATCCACCACTTTGTATTGATCATCCTAGGTGTTGCCATCCATTAGCTCATAGGCAAATGTGTTTTTGGAATATTCTACGAACAAATGTGCCTTCCAGTCAGCTGAAATCTGGTCTAGTGAGCAGATGGGGGGTTTCCTGGACAAGGTATCTGCAACCACATTGTTTTTTCCTTACACATATTCAATGTCAAAATCAAAAGCCTAAATCTTGCTTACTCATTTTTGTTGCCTCTCGTTCAAGTCCCATTGCTCTAGAAAATATCTCAAACTATTGTGATCCGTATGGACAACAAACTTGACACCCACCAGATACTACCGAAACTTGGTTAGTGCATGTACGATGGCCAACATTTCTTTGTCGTAGATGGAATATAATTGTTCCATTTGTGTAAGATTCTTGCTCTCATAAGCTATGGGGTGTCTATCTTGCATCATTACCGTGCCAATGCCTTCTCCGGATGCATCGCACTCCAGAATGAACAGTTGAGTGAAATCAGGTAATGCAAGTACGGGACAAGTGCTCATTGCCTTTTTTAGCTTATCAAAATTGAGTTGTGCCTTTTCATTCTACGAGAAAGGCCCCTTCCTTGTTAGATTCGTCAAGGGTGCACGGAGCTAAGAGAATCCTTTAACGAACCTTCGGTAATAACTGCACATTTCGAAAAACCCTCGCAAATCCGTGAGTGATTTTGGGGGAGGCCAATCAAGGATAGCCTGAATCTTCTCCTAATGAACTTGAACTCCATATTTACTAACAACATGCCCCAGGTACAATATTTTTGTCATACTGAATTCACACTTGGATTGCTTGGCGAACAAAGATTGCTCCTTCATGATCCTTAGGACTTCATCCAAATGCTTCAGGTGCTCCTCCGATGTCTTGGTATAAATAAGATCATCAAAAAATGCCAATAAGTACCTATGCAATTGTTTATGGAAGATGCAATTCATGCATGATTGGAATGTAGCAGGTGCATTTGTCAATTCCAACGGCAAGACCAGAAACTCATAATGCTCGTAGTGACATCGAAAGGCTGTCTTTTCCACGTCTTCCTCCCTCATGTGGATCTGATGGTATCCAGAACGAAGATCTATTTTCAGAAAATTGACTACATGTAATTCATCCAACAACTCATCTATGTTTGGAATGGGATATCTATTCTTTATTGTTTTTTTGCTCAACGCATGGTAGTCCGCACACATGCGCATTGTCCCATCCTTTTTGACCAAAACTACTGATGACGCGAAGCTGCTGGAACTGGGATGGAACCATCCTTTTTCTAGTAGTTCTTGAATCGTCTTTTCGATCTCATCTTTGAATTTCTTAGGATGGCAGTAAGTTGTGGTTATGACCGGCCTGGCTCCAGCTTCCAACTCGATAGTATGTTCAAACCCTTGATAAGGTGGTATGTCAGGAGGGATGACAATAAAAACTTTATCATGTTTACTCAAAACATTTTGGAGATCATCATCCTGAGGGGGTGTACATTGCCCTTTTATAGGTTTCGCCGAGACCAAACAATGTGCAACCCAAGCAAAGTCATCATGCAGAAAAGTTGGCTCCATCCGATGTGCAGAAACTTCCTTCGGAACTTCATTAGCTATTCCGTTGAGAACAACCTTCTTCCCATCGACAACAAAAGTGAAGTCCATCCATTTGAAGCTCTAAGTGTATTCATCAAGTGTCTCCATCCACTGTATGCCCAGAATAATCTTCATATCATCAAGGTCCACTATGAAGAAATTCTTGGTCACCGTGTGATTCACCATTGTGATACTTAGTTGAGTAACAAGGTGTGTGTAGGGTAGGAGAGTCCCTTCGGCAACCTTGAACTGAAATACTGCATGGGTCTCTGTAGTCAGACGTCTTTGTTTTACTAGAAAAGAGTTTATGAAGTTTAGAGTGGCTCCGTTATCGAGCATTACCATAACCCTTTGTCCTTGAAGGGTTCCTCGCACACGAAAGATTGTGTAACTTGGGCTATCGGTTAGGGCGATAGTTCCTCCACGCTGTACCAATGCTGCAATTCTTTCTGTACGGTTCGAACTATCAATGTCGGTGTTGTGGTATTGGTTGTCTTCAAAGGGTATTTCTTCCTGTTCGTTCTCATTATTGGACACAACCTCAATGTAGTGGATCTTTTCTTTTCCGAGGCAGCTTTGCCCAGGTTCCCATGGTCCTTTGCGGTTGAAACATAGTTTCTTCCTTCGGAGCTCTTGTTTGGTAGCTTCTTCCACATATAGCTTCCTCCATGGAAGTTTGTTATCTTTGTCCGTTGGAAACGTTCGTGGTTTGGTATGTGAGTAATTTCATGAGGATGATGTTGATGATGCCATACTTCGTGCCTTCTCAATAGCCTTTGACAGGGTGGCAGGATTGAACTCCTTTACCCAACCTTTCAGAGGTTTTGTCAGTCTGTCCATGAAGAGTACTATTCGTCTTCTTTCAGAAATGTCCGTGAGCAAAACAAGAAGTTTTTGAAATTCTGCAATGTACTGTTCAATTGATCCAGTTTGCCTCAATTGTGCCAAATCTTTGAAATTGAGTTCTAGATTTTTACCGTCAAATCGATCTATCAATCTCTTAGTGAATTCCGCATACGTATTTATTTGATCATGGCCCAGTGTGATGGTGCCGTGATGCCACCATTCATGCGCAACTCCCTCCAAGTGTAAGGCTGCAAATTTAATTGCTTCTTCTGGTATGGGATTAAGCTGGAAGTAAGTATCTTCCTTCATTACCCACGCTTGCGCAGATACGGATCCAGATCTGTCAAATGGTGATAGATTTACTTTACTCAACTTCCTCCTGAGATCATCATTAAAATATCCTCTATTTCCGTGTCCTGAATATCTCATTCTTAGAACTGCATAATCTTTGTAAGATATCTTTCTCAAAATTGGCATTCTTCTAGTCTTTTCTCAACTGTTGTTGCATTTCTTCAAAGATTGGTTGCTTCCCTCTGGGAGGTGCCTCTATCCGTGGGGTAAAGGACAACGTGGAAGGTCGAGAGCATGCTGGATAAGGGTTTCTTTTATAGGACACCAAGCCCGTGCTGTGACCATTTTGCTCTTCAGATATTTTATTGTCTGCCAACTTCTTGAGAGTCTCTTCCATGAGTCGCTAAGTCTCATTGATTTGTGCCTGATTCCTAGCAAGTTCTCTCAGTAGTGCCATGAGTTCGGCAGCTGTGGGTTCCGGTTTGACAACCATTCTATCAACGGGATGGGTTCTTCTCTTTCGGCTATAAACTCTCATTCATTGTCCACAGGTTGGTAGGATCAAAACTCTGATACCACTGTAATGTTCCCAAGTACGAAGGACTGGATAATTGGCGAAGATGAGCTGAAGAAAATTCGTATGGTGTGGAAAGACCGGCCGTACAAGGCAAAGGTGGGGTTTGTATGGTGGAGAAGGGAGGGGGAAATATGGATTGTCGTCCTAGAAGTCTATATGGTGCCGGAGCAAGGCACAGAAAAGGTCGTATAGTGTCAAGGATGGAAGGTCGTATGGTGAAGGGGCAGCACACCAAGAGCCGTACGGTGGGTGTGTCAGGGTGTCTTCCGTATGGTGGAGACACAAGGAGGATGATGCTGTGGTAGGCCAGGTGACCATATGACAAAGTACGAATTGTCGTCCTAGAAGTCCATATGGTGTTGGAGCAAGGGACAGAAAAGGTCGTATGGTGTCAAGGATGGAAGGTCATATGGTGAAGGGGCAGTACACCAAGAGTTGTATGGTGGGTGTGTCAGGGTGTCTTCCGTACGATGGAGACACAAGGAGGATGATGCTGCGGTAGGCCAGGTGATCGTACGACAAAGTATGTTGCAGGTTGTACAGTGGAATCAGCAGGCCGTACGGTATAAGGATGTGCAATACGGTATGTTGGAAGAGGAAAATTGTCAGTAAGTGCTTGAGTCAGAAGTGATACAACCACAACTATGAAGGCAATCTCGCTCATACATAATCACAACAAGTTTAAATGAACTCCAAACAATAATAGAGACTTGAATACAAATAATCCTTCAATTAATATTTGCCGATTTGCCGGATCCGAGAGAAGTAATACAGGTGACAAAATAGGGTGAGGGTTGAATCCCACTGAAACCGGAAATAACCAAGTAGGGAAGATCTTTCACTTCCAAAATGTCGAACAATAGAGAATCCCCAACAGGAATTCGTAATACAGAGAAAATAATCCAAATTGCATGCCTAAAACTACCTACAAGCTATGCTCAAATACTTGTCGGGAAAACTTTCCGAGGGTGTACAAAGATAGCCGATGGCGACACAAATCACAGAAACAAAACAAAAATGGGTCTGAGATATAATAAATCAATCGGCCCATTAACAATAGTTTGATAAATGATTTATTCTATAACGGGAACATTACAGTGAAAACATTTAGGCACCAGAAGTCCACGCATATCCGGATTTGGTTCCCATTCTTCTTCATGGATATCATGATTGGTAACACCCACTCACTTGTTTGGACTTTGAATATTATGCCGGCTTCGAACATTTGTTGTATTTCCTCACCTATACGTTTCGCGTAGTTCTTATTCATTCTATACACTCGCTTCCACACAGGTATGGCTCTGGGCACCAAAGGTATGCGGTGAACATACATCTCTGGCGGGACTCTTTAAATCCTTACAAGTCCAGGCAAATACATCTTTATACTCCATGAAGACTTTAAATGTTGCAGCTTTTAGTAGGGGGTTCCAGTCATCTTCGACGGGTTTTCCATATCGCCAAGATTGGTGGCCTCCACTGACAACTCTTTGTATCTAATGGCTTTCCCTTCAAAGTGATGGGCGAGACTCATTGATGTTTGTCTTGCCTTCTTTGTATTCCACAAACCTTGGTGGGAATACCTCCTTCTCCCCTACAGGTTCCTCAATGCCAAGTATGTAAGAATGGAAGAGCTCATAGCCTTCCATCTACCAATGGAAAAGTCCATTCATTGAACTAGTCTCATTTCCTGAACATTCCTCCAATTCCAAAATGCCTTCGTCGTTCGAATCTATGCTGGCTCTTCCCTCATCCATCCAATGTTCCCTATCTAGCTCGGACTTCAATGGCAACGCCATTTCTTCACTTACTATTTGTGTTCAGAGGTCAATGGCGAGCTTCCGCCCTCTGCTTTCCATAGATAGAATGTTCTTTTTCCAATTGTGATTCACCTTGGCTGCCACCAGCCATCCTCTTCCAAGAATGACGTTGTATCCCTTTTTCTTCAAGGGAATCACAATGAAGTCGAGCACAAATGGTTGTGTCTCGATGGTTACTTGTTGAGCCACTAGGGTCCCTAGCGGCTTTATCCCCTGCTGATCGGCGCCGAGCAGGTTGAATGTGGTCGGCCATAGAGTAGGCTTGTCGAGTTTCTTCCATATCTCCTTGGGAAGGACGTTCACCCCAGACCCACCATCCACAATGGTGTCCGTCAAGATGCTTCCGAGGATTCCCATCTCGACCACCACCGAGTGATGACCATTGCTTACTATTAGCAACATGGGGTCTGTGGCCGACCCTCCTCGTAAACTTGGCTGTTCATTCATCTCCGATATTGGTGGCGGGTTTGTGTAAGTGCTTAATAATGCCGTCCTTAATTGTGGTACTGTTTGTAAGAGGTCTTGAAGTTTGATGGGCACCTCCATTTGCAACATCTAGTTCAATAAGTTGTTCTCCACCTTCGTTTGTCCAGAAGTAGTTCCATTGATATCTTTTCTACCGTTCATTGCCCTCTCTATTTCTTCTCGTGCCTTCCACAGTCTTTACTTCTCGGTGCAGGGATCTGGATACGTTGCTTGCTTGGCCTGTTGCGGGTGAGGGTGAGGACCTTCTCCTCCTCAATGTTAAGAAGGTTCACTTGTTTTGGGCAGTTGGCATCATTGTGGTCCCCTAGACCACACCATCGACACAATTTTTGAGGAGTGTGACCCTTTGGGCAATTTGTTGCAAAGTGGCCTCATTGGCTACATGCACGACATTGGACTATGGGCCTTCCCTTGGAGTCATACTGCATCCGATTCTTGTTGTCATTTCCACCCCATCCCTCTCGGTGGTTGTTTCTGTAGCCAGTGGATGTGGCATTGTTGTTGTTCCCTTGCATCTCATTATTAGTGCTAGAGGTGGGTGGTTCTTGCATGAAAAGTATTTGTTGGCTTCGTGTCTTCATGTTATAGGGGCACTCCTTTGTAAAATGACCCAAAACCTGACAAATATCACACATTGCTTTCTTATGACATGCTCCCCTTGTGTGTTCTTTCTCTTTACAATCAGTACACCATATTTCTCCCTTCTCTATACGGCTAGTGGTTCCCGTCATGGACTTGAACTCCATCATCATCCGCTCCATGTCCTTTTGGAGGCCCTGTACCTTCTTGTTGGGTTCTTCGTCACTGTTGGCACTGCTTTCCTCTTTAGAGGACTCATCGCTCTCAGAGGGGGATGACGATCTACTCTTTTTTTTTTTCTTTGCCGTCTTGCTCTCACTTTCCAAGTTCATGGCATGGTCATAGGCCTCTGTGTACGATGTGGGTGGAACTATCTTCATCTTCCTTCTCAGTGCCCCGCGGAGTCCTACGAACCACCATTTCTTTAATTCATCAATGGGTTGAGTACCCATCTTGCTAAGAAGATCCTTGAGCCTTCGATTGTAGGCTCGTATTGTTTCCTTTTTCCCTTGTTTGCAATTGTAGATATCGGTGATGACCTCGTTGTCATCCCGCAACAGTTGAAATTTTTCTTGAAATTCTTTTTTAGATTGTCCCATGTGTTGAACTTCGCCTTGTCCATATTAGAAAACCAATCCACTACCACTCCTTGTAGAGTGGCTGGAAACTGTTGCAACCACTCGTCCGCATCTGTGACCAAGTTGGCGGTCCATATGGTTTCACATGTACGACAATTCCATATGGGGTCTTCCTTCTTGTCGTCTAAGAACTTCAGGAGTTTTTGTTTCTAAGACATTGTGTTCCTTGTGCCCTAATGACCAGTTGTGTGCGTACCATTTGATTGTGTCCCAAAAATGTTAGCAATTGGTCTCGACGGGTTACTCTGACCACTGTGCAGTGTCCCTCCAACACTAACTTGTGCCTCGATGTCCTCTGTTGGCCTTATCTCCTTTCCTACTTCTTCACGGGTTCCCTCTCGCAGTGGTGTATGGGACGAATGTAGAAACTATTCCCTTTTCTCCTCGAGCAACTCCTCGTTGCTTCGTACCCACCATTCAGGCAAACTGTGGCACCCTTTGGTGGCTCCTGCGCTACCCGTTCGATTGCCTTCTACCACACTTGGTGATTCTTCTGATTGCCCCACACTCCGTTTTTTGGCAAGTTGTCTTAGTCACCGCCTTTGTTCGGCTTGGATTAAATCTCCACGCACATATTGTAATTTATCAATATCCTCTCTCAGGTTCCTATTTTTATTTAAGAGGTTGGGCATTTGACAGAACCATTATATTCAAAAATCAAAATAGAACACTCTTTTATTTATTCAATCTGTATATATCATATGGTCGACTCATGTGATAGTTACAGACTCTTGAGTGCTCTTGGTACCATGGCTCAAAAGCTCATGGTTCAATTTTGCGATGCTGTGTGTCTCTCTCCTCATTGAAATTCTTGAGGGTTTGTTGATGACATTCCTCTTGTTCCACTTTATCCCCGTGTCTCTTCTGCGACAGGTATGCTTGTGCAATTAAGCGAAGGAGTTGGTCTATGAGCCTGTTCGTTGTTGGTCTTGCATGCATGGCATCCCACATAGTATCCTGTGTAACCTCATTTTCCGTGGCTTCTCTTTATGAAGGTTTCGAGGCCTACGTGGTACACGATGTGGAAGTTCTAGGTTGTCTCATGCTTGCCTTCCAAGAGTTCTGTCCCGTCCTCATCATTAGTTTTTCGGTTGTTTGGTACAAGTATTCACATTTACCCTCAGCTTTCCATTCATTGCCACTTGGGATTTGAACTGGCAATGACACCATATGTTGAGCCCATAGGTGAACAGGAAAATAAACATATAACTTATCAAAGTAAAGTATTATTCATTCATCAAATGCTTCTGTACAAAGTAATAATATTCACTACCAACATGATGCCAATTACATAAGTGTATGCTATATTTATAACATCCGACACGGTGCCAATGAAGTGACACCGCCGTGCCTGTACCCATAACCATCTAACTACCCAGTTTGCCAGACAATAGGTTGAGGTGGGTAGTGCCTGTAAGTAATGGAAATAATGGAAGGGAGATAGGTGGCCAATGGAAAACATAGTTGAGGGAATAAATGTGAGAATATCTAGGGTGGATGCCTCTGGTTTTGGCAGATTTTGTGCATTAGTTTGTGTACCTAGGAGACTATTACACTTGGTTGTCATTTTGGTGAAGGTGCAACTAAGGTTTGAAGCGCTTGGCAAGATTTTTCAGACCTACATCAGTTCCATTTTGCAACATCAGCAAATTAGTGTGCATGTATTTGCATTAATGTTATTTGACCATCTGGGTATTGTTCTTTTTAATGATATCCTGTAAAACCTGAAAATTACTTACTGTCAAGGGTAACTTAAATAATTGGGAACTAGGATGTCATTCTGACTATATCTTCATTTTCAATATTGTTTATTGCATTATCCATTTCTGTATTGTTGTTTATCTATCGGAAACTTCATGACCATCATTTAAAGTCAACTCAGATCAGATAATAAAAAACAGAAAGGATGCATGTTACAAAAATTGTAATAGAAATATCTGCTACATCTTGTAATTGCATATTAAACATGTATGCAATAAGAGGAACCTTTTATTTCATCTTTTAAGTCTTAGGCTCAATATGTGTTGATTCAGTAGCACTAGCACTGGTGCTAGAGTGGCTGAAGACTCCATTGGAGATCCTGTTCTTTCTGGCACTATCATCCATTTGCAACCTAGTCACCGCAGCCTTCTAAAGTAATATGATGTTTTTGGGTACTTATACCTTTTGACGAGTTATGCCTATGAGATGGGAGTAAACTCTTGTGTAGCAGCCCCTATATTTGTCTTTGTAAATGTGACACAACCATACGCTACTCGCACCTGAACTTTTTTTCTTGATGTCTGTGGCTGATGCTTATTGTACATGTGGTTTTTTGGGTTGACTGAGCTCTTTGCGAATTCATCCAAGGCTTCAGAAGAGCATTTAAATGGATTTTAACACCCATAGCTCTTGAATAACCTTCATGATATGTTTTTAAATTTCAATCTGTTCACCTTCAGTACTGCCATTAATATTAGAGCTCATTGTTTTCATTTGGATTGAAATGTAAATTACAGCTACAAGTGAAATAACATAAAGAAATGAACCCTGCAAACTCCCCGCTCCCCTCCCCCCCCCAAAAAAAAAAAAAGAAAAAAAAAGAAAAAGAAAAAGAAATTGTTTAAAATTTTGACAAACAGAACTTGTAAAGGTTTTGCAAATGGGGTTGCAAGCTTTGGGTTTAACCATGGAGGAAACTCCGTAGTTAAGCGCACTCAGGCTGGAGTAGTACTGGTATGGGTGACCTCCCGGTAAGTCCCGGTGCTTCACCCCTGTGAGCATCACCTAGATCCAATGAGTGCTAAGTGTTCCATTTATTCTCATGAGAGATGGAAGCATGTTGAATCACTACTCATGAAACATGGGTCAATGAGTTTGACTCAAAATCACACAGCTAAATCCTGATAGCAATATCACAAGAACTTGTAAAAACAAAAAGAATAAAAAAATATGAACCTACCTTGAATGACGGATTCTTGTATTTTAATTTTAATTTTTTTAATCCTTTGATCACCCCTCTTTCCTTTTTTCACTTGACCTTCCTTCAACTGTGCTCTTCTTCCTGCAACTATTCACACTTTGCATATGGACACAAATGAGTTATTCTAATTTTGAATGTTTAATTGATGTGTTTAGGTTTAGTTTTTTCCTAGCTTTCTTTTGGAATGTTTCAAAGGCCATTGTCAATGACTAGGACAGCAGATTTTGGCAGGAGCAATTTTAGTTGGTAGGTATAGAGCTAAGCCATAGCACTAGCTACCACCCTAAAATGGATGGACAGGTGGAGAGAGTTAATAAATGGGCTGAAGGTTATCTGCATAATTATGTTTTTGGTTAGCCGAGAGTCTAGTTGCATTGGTTGTATTTGGACGAGTATTATTATATACTACATATCACATGTGCATTGGTATGACTCCCTTCTGAGCTTTATATGGTTGTGATGCCTTATCATTTGTGAACTTCGCATTGCATGATAGTAGAGTGCCTAGAGCTCAACGATTGTTTACAGGATTGTCAGGATATCCTTAAGGAACTAAGGATAATAGTCAGCATGCACAAAATCAAGAAAAGCTGTATGTGTATCACCATCAGATTCAGACGTCCTTTAAGGTTGGGGACTTGGTCTTCTTGCACTTACAATCCTATAAACAAAGTATTCTTAAGAGGAGTGGGGTAGAGAAACCCAAGCTGCATTTTGTAATGGCCCCATCTTTTTAGCCTCTTAGTGGAGTTTTTAGCCTTTACATTCTCCGAAGGCTAAGTGGAGAAATAAGGAGAAATTGATTAAATTAATTTCTTATGAAGTCATTAAATAAATTAAAATTAAAGGGTAACTTTATATTTAATTAATTTAATTTTCTAGAATCAGAACTAATTATTGTATTGGAAAGGGGGAAGCTTCTAGAGAGTGCATTTTTTAGAAGTACAACTAATTATTGCTTGAAAAGGGAGAAGCTTCTAGAGAGTGCAATTAAATAATATTTTATTTCCTTCTAGAAGGGTGAAGGAAAAGAATAAATAGAGGCAAGAGCTTCATTGTTAAGCATCCGATTATTGTGATTTTCATTTGATATAAATTTGGAAAAAGAAACTAAGGGTTTTTGATTTCAGTTAGCCATTGGAGAGTGTCAATTCTTCAGTGTTTCAACCATTTGAGGTGGTGAAATATCCACTGAATTTAGCATTCAGGAGAGCTTCATTCTGGAGTTCTATTTGTGCTTAAAGTAGGGAATAACCAAAGGGTTTGAAGAATATTGAAGGACTATCGAGTGTAGATTTCAAGATTCATCTTGGCAGCCATTAGTAATTGTTTTTTCTCTTGCTGCTACAGTGCACATGAACAGTGCCATGCTATAGTACCTGCACTACAATATTTATGCTTGATTCTGATTGCAACTTTCATCTCCATCCATTGGGCATCACTATTATCAAGTTCCTCTTGCAACTATTAGTAATTAGCCTTGTAATCTTAGGCATACAATTTTGCTATTGTAAGTGATAACTCAGAATCAGATTTGGCATTGTTGTAGTCCTTATTGTAAGCCCATTTCTCTTGGCAAATTCATTGCAAAATTGTACATGGGAATGAATTCAATAAAGGAGATATATGTTACATACCATTTGTTTGACGAAATGTCCATCTAATAGCATATATGTTTAGCATAATAGTTGTATGCCAATTGTTTGTCAAAATGTCACTTGGCTGTAGGTATGCATTCCATATCTAGTTTCCATGTATATGCATTGAAAATACTAAAAAGTACTGCACTTGCATGTAGTTCATTGTAAGAGGTATTGTAATGTCATTTGCGAACATTCTAAATTTCTTAGTATCATTCAAACTATATCAAACAATCTAAAACACAAAAAATCAGAAAAGAGAAAGGCAGCATATAAGTGTTTGACAATATTCCTAGAGTTAAAATCAGTCAGTTTGGGCAAAAGATATTACATTGGTATCAGAGCTTGCTTGCAAAGTGTTTGACAAAATGTCAAACAACTGAACTTGAGAAGGATTTGGTGTTTCACAAAGTTATAATTGGTTGGGGTTATTACACATTTTTATGGACCATACATAGTACTGAGGAGGATTGGATAGGTGGCATACAAGCTTGAGTTACCTTTTAAGAAAAAAATACATAATGCCTTTCATGTGTTGTACTTGAAGAAGGCTTCAGGGCAACATACTATATGTTCACCTAAGTTACCTCCATTTAATGAGGATGGTAGATTGATTCTGATTTCTGCTGAGATCTTAGACACGAGGGAGAAGAGTATATGTAATCAGGGACTATTCGGTTCGCTAGAGGGACTTCCCTTTATAGGATGCCATGATGGAAGGAGAGACTATACTTAAGCTTCCAACTTTGCAGGGCAACATATTATATGTTCACCTAAGTTACCTCCATTTAATGAGGATGGTAGATTGATTCTGATTTCTGCTGAGATCTTAGACATGAGGGAGAGGAGTTTATGTAATTGGGGACTATTTGGTTCACCAGAGGGACTTGCCTTTATAGGATGCCATGATGGAAGGAGAGACTATACTTAAGCTTCCAACTTTGTAGTTGCCTCCATTGGATGAGGATGGTAGATTGATTCTGATTTCTTCTGAGATTTTAGACATGAGGGAGAGGAGTATATCTAATCAGGGACTGTTTGGTTTGCTAGAGGGACTTGCCTTTATAGGATGCCACGATGGAAGGAGAGACTATGTTTGAGCATCCAACTTTGCAGTTGCTAATTGGCAAGCAACTCCGAGAAGGGAGGACTGTGATGTCCCTTTGTTCGTTGAACAGATAGCAAAGGGTTGGCCTATTACTTGGGTTCCCATAGGCCAACAGTTTGGATAGGGGAGGATTGCGGAGTTATGCGAGGGCTTTATAAGCCATTCTGAGTAGTTTGGGACAGTTTCCCTAAATTTTAGGAGTGATTCCTACATTTTAGGTATTGATTGGTAGTTGACCGGGATGCATTAGCAGACCTCTTGGATCATGTTGGAGGCTTTGGTCATAGTTCCTGTTTTTAGGGAGGATCCTTATTTGTAAGGGAGATTGTCAGTTTGCCTGCAACATTCAGGTATCATCCATGGATATGTGGCATCAGTCAAAACCCACTTCTGAGTTCAGTGATCAGGATGAAGGAATTGGGAATAGTTAAATTGTTTTCTAAGTTTGTTTAAATAAAATATAATAAAGTTAATCAATATAGTCACTTTATTTTATAATAAATATAATAAGTGGTCATGGCACATTTTCTAAAGAGTTGGATTATAAGTTATTATAAAATGAGGGGCACTTTATTAATGCCAAATAAGGCCTCATAGTGGTTCAATTCTGTACATGAAGGATAAAAGGAAATAAGATGAAAGAAATTGAGGGCAGGTATTTCTGATAATTCCAGGTTATTATTTTCACGAGCTATTGAAGTTTGAGCTCTGAGAAGGGTTTGAACAACTATCAGGCTTCCGCGATCGAAAACTCATGGAAGTGGAAGAAGTTGGGTGAAACCCTAGCTTCCCTGGCGCTTGATTTTAGTACAGATCAGGATTATTATCATAGAAGCACCAAATGTAGAGAAATTGTTGTATCATACTGTGGAAATCAGTTAACAGAGATCAGAATTACATATCAGGGAATTGGTGGCAGATCTATCATATTCCAATCTTTCTCAGGCCAGCCGCACAGCGCAGGCAGGTCCACATACCCATTCCTAGCTGGGCATTAAGTTACAGCAGCAACCGATCAACAAGAACTAGAATTTGGGGGCTCCTAACAGCAGATAGAGTAGCAAAGAATTCATATCAGACAATGTTAGGGATAAATCTATCGCAAATTGATTGCTGTCCATTTGAACTATTCATAGTATAGTACCAGTATGGGTATTTAGCCTATTAGTTTAGCAGAAATGAAACTCAGACTATTCCATTTAGTGCATGTGATATTATTTGCAAGTATCCTAGTCTCAGGATTTGTGAAGAATATGCATTTTGATCTCTTCCGGCAATGGTTCAGATTTATGTGTGTAGGCAGCAATTATGCCAGGAATAGTTAAATAAGACTTTTGTTAGTTAATGTGCTAAAACATCATTCCAAAAAGGTGTCAGTTGGTGATGGTTGGAGACTTATCCAACTGTGTCAAGTCTATTTGCTGAAGTTTGGAACAAGTGAAAGGGTGGTAAATGTTGGAACGATTATGCTATGAAAGATATATCATTTTGTCATTTATGGTGCAATGTGATTCTATGTTATTCCATGCTATTGTTTTATTTCATTTATCTATGGTATTATTCAATCCGGTGCAATTCATGTCTGGCATATAAGCACCTCCATATTTGGCATACAAACAGTTCCATGTTTGGCATGTAAACACTTCCATTTTTGGCGGGAAACACTTCCACACTTGGTACATAACATTTTTGGCAGCATTGCCTAGTACAAACATGGAGGTCTAAAGAGGACATGTGAAAAAAATGGAAGCACAATGAGTTGTACTTTCGACCAGCAAGTAGTGATAACAAATAGTGACATCGAGGAGGAGGAAGTTATTCGGGAGAATCAATTAACACAAGACCTCATTCAGGTGCGAGACATGGCAGTAGACTAGTACGTGCGACATGAGGCAGAGTAGAGGGCTCTCCCCATTGATATGGTACGGGCTGAACTCATGTTGAATGAAGTTGTGTACAATCGTTTGGTGAGCCTTCCAAGGTTGCTGGTACACAGGCTGTTTAAAGTAGAAGAAGAAAGAGAGGCTACCCAAAAAGAACAATGAAGGCGATAAACACTGCAACGATTCTATGAAAGGAATTGCCAAAAACAGGAACCTAGGGACACAAACAAATGCTGCACACCAGGTAACCCCCAAAAATTAATACCCCTTCTACCAAATAAGGATAGGAGGTGTCATAAGGAGATACGCCTAGAGGAAGGTTAGGTTGAAGCAAGATGATCCTTATGAGTACAACAACAGATAGTCGATCAAGGTTGCGAAACCTTGCTCACAAACCTAGTGAGAATCAAAAGGAACGGCCACCATTTCGCAATACTGTTGAGGGGTGATTAATATTCTGTACAACGCGGAATGAGAAAGACATCGATAGTTACGAAGGCAAGTCGGGTGAAATAAAGGGCTTTGTGCATTTGAAACCAGTGGCGAAGAAAGAAGTTTGGAAGGAGAGGTATCTGACTTATTTGAAAGTACAATACGACATATAAAGGGGTTGACTATATCTAATGAAGTAACAATAGGGCAAGTGGAGCTAGAGACCCTGGGGAGGAGTATTGGTACCACCAAGGTATACTTGAGGGAGGAAGAAGGGAAGTCTCACAACCCAATGACACTAGAGAAATACTAGGAGGGAATGAAAGAACGAATTTCCAAAACACAAGAGACCAAGGAAGAAAAATGTCAAACACCTTGGATAAACATTTAATGTTCCCATTATAAAATAAATCATTTATCAAACTATTGTTAATGGGCCGATTGATTTAATATATTTCGGACCCATTTTTTGTTTTGTTTCCATAGTTTGTGTTGCCGTTGGCTATCTTTGTACACCCTCGGAAAGTTTTCCGATAGGTATTTAAGCACGGCTTGTAGGTAGTCTTTAGGTAGGCATTTTGGATTACTTCTTTGTACTACAAATTCCAGTTGGAATTCTCTGTTGTTCGCCATTTCAGAAGAAAAAGATCTTCCCTACTTGGCTATTCCAGTTTTGGTGGGATTTAACCCTCACCTTATTCCATCGCTTGTAACAGTTCGCTCGGATCTAGCAAATCGGAGCACCATCATATTGCGAATTATCCTTGTGTTCAATTGGTTCTACTCTCTTGTTTTGTGTAATTCTATCCTTTGTTTATCTGCATTAAATCTTGCTGTTTGTTCATACCATCGATTGTTCTCCAAGCTCAGTCCTAAGCTCACCGTACGACCCTCACAACTGCAACCATACGACTACTACTACTCCACCGTACAGTTTCCATTCTCCATCGTACAACCTCCATAATTCTTCTGTACGACAGTCCTGAATATTTGCTCACCATACGGCCAGACACATCCCTCCGTACGGCTTTCTGCTTCCCACTATATGGCCACACACCCATCCATTTCGTACGACCTTTTGCTTCCTTCTGTATGACTCCACTACCACCGTACGAACTCTCCTGTGCATCCCTCCTTGATAATGTATGACGTCCGTAAACATACATCAAAAGTCTATACACCATTGTTTCGACTATTTCCTCTCATTCGGGGGAACTGGGACATTACAGTGGTATTGAAGCTTCGATCCTACTAGCCTGTGGATAGTGAATGAGAGTTTATAACTGGAACAAAAGAACCCATTCCGTTGATAGAATGGTTGTTGAATCGAAACCCACAGTCGTCGAACTTGTGGCACTATTGAGGGAGCTTGCGAGGAATCAGGCATTGATCAAAGATACTCAAAGACTAACTCTCAAGAAGTTGGTAAACAATAAAATATCTGGTGAACAAAATGGACACAACACGGACTCGGTATCGGGTAAAATAAACCCTCATCCAACATGCTTTTGACCTTCTATGCCATCTTTTCCACCACATGGAGGGAAACAACCAACCTTTGAAGAAATGCAAGAACAATTGAGGGAAGATTGGAAGAATGCGAATTTTGAGGAAGATATATCCTACAAAGATTATGCAGATCTGAGAATGAGATATTTGGGGGGTGGAAACAGAGGATATTTTAATGACGATCTTAGAAGGAAGTTGAGTAAAGAAAATTTGTCTCCATTTGAAGGATCTGGATCCATATTTGCGCAAGCGTGGGTAATGAAGGCCGATACTTACTTCCAGCTTAATCCCATGCCAGAAGAAGAAGCAATTAAATTTGCGGCATTGCATTTGGAGGGAGTTGCATATGAATGGTGGCATAACGACACCATCACACCAGGGCATGATCAAATAAATACACATGCAGAATTCACTGAGAGATTGATAGATCGATTTGATGGTAAAGATCCGAAACTCAATTTCAAAGATTTGGTGTAGCTGAGACGAACTCGATTGGTTGACTAGTACATTGCGGAGTTTCAGAAACTCTCTATTTTGGTCACGAACATTTCTGAAAGAAGACGAGTAGTACTCTTTATGGACGGACCTGACAGAACCACTGAAAGGTTGGGTAAAGGGGTTCAATCCTACCACCTTGTCAGAGGCCATTAAGAAGGCATGGAGTATGGCATCATCATCGAAATCATCCTTGCGAAGTTACATTCCAAACTGCCGGTGTTTTCGAGGGACAAAGATAATAAACCTTCGCCCAAGAAGTCGTCATTGGACGAAGCGACCAGATAGGAGCTCCAAAAAAAGAAACTATGTTTCAATAAGAAGGGACCTTGGGAACCAGGCCACAGATGCTTTGGAAAAGGGAAGATCCATTACATTGAGTTCATGTCCGATGATGAGGACGAACAAGAAGAAATACCAGCCAAAGACAACCAACATCATGACATCAACATGGTTAGTTTGAACCGCATGGAAGGAATTGCAACATTGGTATGCTGCGGGGGAACTATCGTTCTAGCTGGTAGCCCGAGGTGCACAGTTTTTTCGTGTTTGAGGAACCCTTCAAGGACAAAGGGCTATGGTGATGCTTGACAACAGAGCCACTCTAAACTTAATAAACTCATCTTTGGTGAAGCGAAGAGGTCTACCTACAGAGATGCACGTAGGAATTCAGGTCAAGGTTTTTGGAAGGACTCTTTTGCCCCACACACATCTTGTTCCTCAGCTAAGTATCACAATGGTGAATTAGATGATGATTGAGGATTTCTTCATAGTTGACCTTGATGACATGGAGGTTATTTTGGGCATACAGTGGATGGAGACACTTGATGAATACACTCAGAGCTTCAAATGGATGGATCTCACATTTGTTGTCGATGGAAAGAAGGTTGTTCTTCGTGGAATGGCAAATGAGGGTTCAAAGGAAGTTTCTGTGCATCAGATGGAGGCAATTTTTTGGCTTGATGACATTACTTTGGTTGCACATTGTTTTGTTTTGGTAGAACCTATAAAAGGGAAACAGACACCTCCCCAGGATGATGTTCTCCAAAATATTTTAAGTAAACATGATAAAGTTTTTATAGACATTCCTCTTGGCATACCGCCTCATCGAGGATTTGAATACACTATTGAGTTGAAAGCAGGAGCCAAGCCGGTCATAACCACACCTTACCCCCATCCTAAGAAATTCAAAGATGAGATCAAAAAGATGATTCAAGAACTGCTAGAGAAAGGATAGATTTGTCCCAGTTTCAAGCCCTTTACGTCATTAGTTGTTTTGGTCAAAAAGGACGGGACGTTGCGCATGAGTGTGGACTACCGTGCATTGAACAAAAAAAAATAAAGAACAGATATCCCATTTAGAGGATAGATGAGTTGCTGGATGAATTATATGGCGCAGTCTATTTTTCAAAAATAGATCTCCATTCTAGATACCATCAGATCCGCATGAGGGAGGAAGACATGGAAAAGATGGCCTTTCGTTGTCACTACGGGCATTATGAGTTTTTGGTCATGCTATTCGGATTGACAAATGCACATGCTACATTCCAATCATTCATGAATCGCATCTTTAACAAACAATTGTGTAAGCACTGATTGGTATTTTTTGATGATCTTATTTATAACAGAACATGAGAGGAGCACCTGAAGCATCTGGATGAAGTCCTAAGGATCATGGAGGAGCAGTCTTTGTTCGCTAAGCAAATATGGAGTTCAAGTTCATTAGGAGAAGATTCAGGCTATCCTTGATTGGCCTCTCCCAAAATCACTCACGGATTTGTGAGGGTTTTTTGGACTATGTAGTTATTATCAGAGGTTCGTTAAAGGATTCTCTCAGCTTAGCACACCCTTAACAAATCTGACAAGGAAGGTGTCTTTCTAGTGGAATGAAAATACACAACTCACTTTTGATAAGTTGAAAGAGGCAACGAGTACTTGTCTCGTACTTGCATTACCTATTTTCACTCGACCATTCATTCTGGACTGCAATGCATACAAAGAAGGCATTGACACGGTACTGATGCAAGATAGACACCCCATAGCTTATGAGAGTAAGAAGCTTACACAAATAGAACACCTATATTGCATCTATGACAAATAAATATTGGCCATCGTACATGCACTAAACCAAGTTTTAGCAGTATCTGGTGGGTGCAAAGTTTGTCGTCTGTACGGATCACAATAGTTTGAGATATTTTCTGGAGCAATGGGACTTGAATGAGAGGCAACAAAAACGGGTAAGCAAGGTTCAGGCTTTTGATTTTGGCATTGAATATGTGAAAGTAAAGAACAATGTGGTTGCAGATGCCTTGTCCAAGAAACCCGCCATCTGCTCACTAAACCAGATTTCAGCTGATTGGAAGGAACATTTGTTGGTAGAATATTGAAAAAACACATTTGCCTATGAGCTAATGGATGGCAACACCCAGGATGATTGGTACAAAGTGGTGGATGACATCATCTACTATAAAAATCAGATATTTTTAGTGCCGGAATCCAAATTGAAGTAGAAAATCTTGAAGGAAATACACGACTCATGCTTAGCAAGACACCCGGGCTTCGTCAAAACTTACGGAAGCCTCCGAGAGAGGTTTTCATGGAAAGGACTTAATGGAGACGTATTGCAGTATGTAAGAGAATCTGCGGTCTGCCAGTAGAACAAATCCAAACATACTCTAGTTGTCAAGTTATTGCAACCTCTACCAATTCGAAAACATAAGTAAGAAAGCATCTTGATGGATGTCATAACAGGGCTTCCCAAGGTGAACAGAAAGGATTGTATTTTCATGGTGGTTGACAGATTGACAAAGTACGCACATTTCTTTGCCATCCCCTTAGATTTTCGGGCTGCACAAGTTGCCGATCTATTTTTTAGGGAGGTATTTTGTTTGCATGGGTTACCCAAAAACATTGTCAGTGATCGAGATGGGCGATTCATTAGTATCTTCTGGACAGAACTGTTTCGATTGGTAGGGACAAAATTGTCACCAAGTACTAGTTACCACCCTCAGATGGACGGACAAATGGAGATTGTGAACAAGTGACTCGAAGGTTACCTTTGAAACTATGTTTCGACACAACAACGGGTGTGGGTCAAGTGGATACACTTAGGAGAATATTGTTACAATACCACGTATCACATGTCCATCGAGATGACACCAATCACAACTCTATACGGGTACGAACTCCTCTCCTTCATCGACACAGTGCTAGGAGACAGTCGCACACCAAGGGCGAGGGATTGGCTTTAGGAGGGACAAGACATCCTACGATACTTGAAGGAAAACTTACAACGGGCACAAAATCAATAAAAGATGTACGCCTACAGACACCGAATGGAGAGGAGTTTCGAAGTAGGGGACTTGGTTTATCTCAGGATTTAGCCATATTGACAATTGTCATTGAAGGAAAAGGGAAAAGAAAAATTGAAGCCACGATTTTATGGCCTCTATCGCGTAGTTCATCGCATTGATGAAGTCGCTTATGAGCTAGAACTTCTGTAGGGAAGCCATATTCATAACATCTTTCACGTTTCATGCTTGAAGAAGGCTGTAGGGCAGAATGACACAGTAGCCACAGATCTTCCACCACTCAATGAAGAGGGAAGGCTCATATGAGGCATAGCTATTAACTAGTATACAAACCTTCTAACCATCGGGAAGGTAATGTGGGACAACTTGAAGAAAGCCTTTGAGGCAGAATTCAGATTGTTGCGGGATGATGATGAAGTGGTGGCAGAGATATATAACACACTTTAGGGCAAGAATGAGAATGTTCATGTATACCATCAAAGGTTGAAGGAGCTAATAGGTAAGATGGAAAAAGAAACCAACAGATGAACTGAAAAAGAGATGGGTCATAGAAAGTTTAACTCCTTCCATTCAGAGGAAATGAAGGCGGTATCCCCGTCCACATTCAAAGACATGTTGGATCGAGCAATGGTTATTGAAAGTGAAAGCAAAATGTCAAGAAACAAAAGGAAAGTGAGTGATGGCAACAATGATGGGGAATCACAAACAATGCAGACACTCTACAAGAATATGATGCAGATGATAAAGGAGATATAGAGAGTAAAAGAAGCCAAGGAGAACAAAGAATTATGGTGCACAAAATGCAGAAATGAAGGGCACATCAGAGCAAGTTGCCCCCAAAAATTGTTTTGCAACATTTTTAATGGGGGGCTCCTTGAAAGAATGCCAGGACAATTTGAAGGTAAAAAGTCCGCAAGTACTTCTAACCACAAAACAAGCAACCCCACCCATACATTGCCTAGAACCACGACTTCAAATGCCTCCCTAAGAGGCTATCAGAATAATAGAAGTGAAAGCAATAATAACACACCATAGAGGTGTATCCAATATGGTGCAAAAGGCTGCCCAATGATACAATGCAAAAGATGTAGAGAGTGGGAGTACTTAGCTTGAGAATGTCGAAATGGAAGACTCGTGTTGTGCAATGGTGTGGGCTAGGGAACCATGAAGATGCTGACTACCCAAAAGGGTAGGTAGTGAACAAGCTAGAAGTCACAAAGCCAGTAAAGGAAGTAATGGTGATTGCCAAGCTTCAAGCAAAGAAAGGCTTATACGGGACTAGAAAGGAAAGGTTGAAGGAAGCACGATCGATAGTGAGAGAGAAAAAAAGACAAACTTAGGAGGCAACAAACATTTTTTAGGATTAGCATTGAAGGCCAAAAACATAGAACAGATTTTGCAGGCCACTATATTGGTAAGGGTAGTAGACCTACTAGAAACATTACCCCAATTAAGGGTCATGAAAGAAAGCCACACCAACACAAGAAAAGATAAATGCATAGACAAAGAAGCTAGAAGGAGTACTCCACGAAGGGGACCTCCACCCCCAGATCCAATGTTGTTCACGGTCAGGATAAGGACACCTGCCATAGTGGAAATGGAGATCATGGGCCATAAACTCACTAATACTATTGTGGATGAAGGATCCTAAGTAAATGTACTTCTCAAAGAAACATGGAAGGCTTTGGGAAAATCGACGCTATGGCCACCTACCTTCCATTTGGTAGGAGCACACCAACATGGCATAAAAACAATTGATACTGTCATGGCCCAGAAAGTAATGGTTGGAACGCAATAGTTCTTAGATTTTGTAGTCATCACCCTAGAAAAGAAGGGACACGATGCTCTACTTGGTAGGGAGTGGTTGATCATGACAAAGGCCAACCATAACTGGAAGAAAAACACATTATTCATTGAAAGCAATAGGAAAAGATGTCATTGATTTGCGGAGCTAGACAATAAGCCAAGATTTGACATCATTCAAAGTCTAAGGAAGGAGAGTACGATGAAGAACGAAGGATGAAACTAGATGAGAAAGGTGTTCCGAGGCTTGGTAGCTACTTTGAGGACGAAACAAGTTCCCTTAATGGATTATTCCATTGGCAGATATAGGATTATGAGATATTCTAGCCCACTTGCCACATGTTGGAAGTAACAAAGATAGAGGGGATTGAAGATGCATACCCAACAGAGTGTGAGGAGTGCGAGGAAGGGGTAGCGAGCATAGACCATCGATTTGGGAAGGGTGTGGAAGTGGAGTATAAAGAACGAAATATGCAAAAAGTAAACTTGGGAAAAGCGAAACAACACTACCATAGAATACGAAAACAACACAAACCATAAGGTAGGAGGAAGACTTTGACAATATTGTACTTAAGCAACAAGTTTGAAAAATTAAAAATGATGGGAGAAAAAAGGGAAAAGAAAAAAGGAAGGCTATAACTAAACAATTAAAGAGGGGAAACAGAATATGTACCCTAAAAAGAGAGTAGAAAAAGCCCCCATGACAAGAAGAGAGTCATTAGGAGAAGATCGAGGGCCATACTAGGAAGGTACCATAAAATGGTATCAAAGCAAGCTGTACGGACCAGCATTGTGGAAAAAAGGCAAGTAGGAAGGCACAAACTAGCAGAGGAAAATGTGAAGGCACTAGAGGAAGACCAAGATATATCCATATGGGTGTAACTCGTACGAGTGTCATTTGTAGGAAAATAGTCCGTACATGTGCCGTCCTTACAAAAACAATCTGTACTAGTGTACGACTACTATCTTTACTGAACAATCTGTATAGGTGGGGAATACTTGCACCAACAGTCTTATATACACCAAATGAATATGAACCAATCACGAATCTGCGCAGAGGGTACGAGGGACAAAGAACAACATGACAGAGGAAGCCAAGTTGTACGACCTGCCACAAACCTGTACATAGGAAAAGTCTATACGACTAACAGGACCAACCAACCATCCGTACATACGATCTAGAGAAAAAGATTGAGCACTGGCTAGAGGATGATTAGCCATAGTATGAACATGGAGAAGACCATACCATGTACAATAGAAGAGATTGGTGTGGGCCGTACAGGGTGTAGGGAATTCGAATTCCTCATCAGTCGGGAAGTGGGATTGACTTGCTAGTTAGGAAACACAAGCATCATTGTAGAAACAAGTATTGGGAACCCTTAAAAGGCCATTCTTGCCATCACCTATAAAGCTACGACAACAAGAAAAAACTACCATTCATGGCCTCCCTGCGAACATGAAGAAGATTTGAGTTAAAATATCAAACTTTTCAATATTGCAGAATGATGTAGGTGGCAATTATGGCAAGAATAGTTAATTAGTACTTTCGTTAATGTAATAAAACATTGCTCCGAAAAGGTGTTAGTTGTATCATTTGTTAGTGACGGTTGGAGACTTAACCAATTGTGTCGAGTTTATTTGTTGGAGTTTGGAACAAGTCAAGGGGACCAATATGTTGGATCGATTATGCTATGAAAGATATGTCATTCTGTCGTTTATGGTGTAATGCGATTCTATGTTATTCAATGTTATTGTTGTATTTCATTTATCTTTGGTATTATGCAATCCTGTGCAATCCATATCTAGCATATAAGAATTTCCATATCTGGCATATAAACACTTCCATATTTGGCATGTAAGCACTTCCATATCTTGTGGGTAAACACTTTCATACTTGGCACATAACAATTGCTCAAGAAATTTTCCCCCAAATAACTAGGAGAAAAAGGAGCATTAACACCCAAATTAGCATCTAGAAAATAAAGTTAGCTATAGTATTTGAACTGAACTGACCACTATCGTTGAATGAACAACCTTAGGTTTTGGAGTAGGAGGGGAACAACTAGAAGAAAAAGAAGTGGAAACCATTGGAAAAGAAAGTGCTGATTGTGTTAGAATATATAATCCACTGATATAACTAAGAGGGGGGGGGGGGGGGGGGTGAATTAGTTATCGAACTATTATCACAATTGTCAACCTTAAACAAACTTGACCATATGAGTAATATAAACTAAAACCACAACAAGATACTCATACACAATAACACTAGATATGTTAACTAGGGAAACCCTTGATCAGAGGGAAAACCTCGGTGGGGATGGTACCCACAAGATGATGTACTAATATAAATATTCCTTATTAGAGGATTGACCCTGTTAGGAGTCTATGAATACATTCAATACATATGAGTCCCTGTTAGGAGACTTTGAATCCCTGTTAGGAGATTCCAACCCTGTTAGGAGTTGTGGAAGACAGCTGGACCCATTGCCCAAACAACTTCAAGGGCAAGACCAATGAACCCACTGTCCAAATGATCTCTGTATTATTCCTTGTAGAAAAATAGAATGGTACTGTATTGTTCATTCTTCTTTCTTTGTCCTGTCAACTGAACCTCTGCTCTTGATCTTGTAGCTAGATCATAAATCTCGCATCCAATAAACCCTTGGATCGCTTACACGCATTCACTAAGCACTCTACTCCTTTTCGCACTTTACACTTAGACAACGATCACAATACTTGAACATTGATTACAAACAAGGAAAATATCTTTCCTTTATACCATATCTTCATAATAATTCATGGAGTTGGCCTTGAGGCTTTCCCAATTAATTATAATAAGATAATTAATTAATTACAATTATAATAGTACTGTCGGCTCACAATCTATAAAAAAATTCACATGCGCGATACTAGGGCTTGCGCACTTGATGTCACACCAACTGATTGTCCTCTGTCACTGCCTAACTGCGCATCTCTTCATTACATCTTAGAGGTAAGATAGCCAACAAACATTAAGAACTACTTTTCCAATACTCTGTCTCTGAATTGCTCTCTATAAATCATGTACAACTTCTGTACGTCTTCGACTTAGACTCCGCGCACTTGACCACGTCATCAGGACACTGTGCTGAATGCGTCCATAACTGCGCATCACTAGACATCAAACCATTGTCCGTACCATCAAGATCTCTGTTTGCTACTCAGCCGGTCTTTACAGAAACCATGCTATGTTGACATCAACGACAAACACAGTCATTAATGCAACATGTCTATAGTCTCCAATGCACAGGATACTCCCCAAAGTAGTATCATCAGCATTCATGCTAATAGATTGTTCATCCAAATTTGCATATATTACTTGTGTTGATTCTGTATACAAATTTCAAATAATTCTTGATAAACTATTATCATTGCCACTTTTAGGTTCCACATTGCAATTAGCCCGATGGTAGCATATCAAATGTAAACTCATCTTGCATGATATATTCAAAATTTTACTTCTTACTTGTCATAGAATATCTTTCTTGGACACATGTTTTGCTCATTTAGAAGATATTCATGTACTGTTTAAATCTTGGGCAATAAAAGTAGAGGAATTCTTTGGCATGCATTATTGCAATGGCTTGGAAAAACTTGACAACGTTAATTTTGGAGAGCTCGGTACCATTAACCAATAATTTTCCAAAATAGAAAATATCTCAGGATGAGTAATTTGAAGCCATACCTAGCTAGTTGCCAGTTTTATCAATTTAGATTCCTGATTATATTTTATTTTAATGTTTTATGCTTTTTAATTGTGTTGGTACATTGTAAACACAGTCTTGTTCTTACTTTCGATGTTGTTGTGTGATTCATGTAGGAAAATGAAGATGAAGTTGCTGATAGTGACCAGGGCGAGAACTGGTTTTCTTTAGCAACAGCTCAAAGGATCTGTGGTATGAACATTTCTTGTTTGTAAAATAAATGGTTCACTGACTCTTTATAATATTTATTTTTGTATGATTTTGGGTTGACCCAATTAAACAAGCTTTGAGAGGATAAGTCTTCTGATCCATCCCTGCATTGTGGAATGTATAATAGCTTTTTGAGTTGTAAAATTTACTAATTTGCCTCCTTTTCTGCTAAGCTTGTAGACAGCTAAGCATTGTTTTATTACCTTTTCATACAAAATGTATATTTTAAAATTGATTACATACAAATTAATATTTGGGATTCATGGGTGGGTCCATATATGTGCATGTTTGGTCCTTTTCGCTGGATTCTTGGGACTCATAATACCCAAAATTATGTGCATAATAATTGAAGTTCTCGGATTAAAGCATAACATCAGTGTATGATCATTGCTTATAACATATAATTCGAAGAAGAGAACACTGTATCTTTCAGAGTGAATTGGGAAATTATGTTCATAGAATTAGTCTCTATCTGTTGATTGGGTAAATAGGTACAGAGGATGTCCTGACATATTTTCAGTTGATAATATAAAAATCAGTTGGGAGGAATACTCCTCTTTCTCATTTGGGTCTCTAATATTTTTTTGGCTAAATTTTTTTGTGACTAAGACTACAACTTAGAAAATTGTATTTTTAGGTAACAGTGTAATGAGATAAATCTCTCCTCTCAGCAATAGGGGAGTCTCCCTTCTTGCCATAGGTGGCTTCAACATGATTTTAAGAGCAATTAGAGAAAGGGGTGGTTCTCTCAATCTATTCCTCTTTTTTCAGGAGTCATTCACAAGTAACTAAGACTTTTAATTCTACAATAGTCTCCTATTGCTATGATAGTACTAGTGGCTTCGCGGTTGATGTATGAGAAACTCCCAAGGCAATAGTTAACTATAATACTTTGGTGTAATAACAAGAGGAACTCAAAGTCGCCTGCGATAAGTCCAAATTTCTGATTTATCTAAAACACTTAGCAAGGCACACAGTCTCTTACTAATGCTTCAAAATAAAAATACTTAAAACTAAATCTCAAAGTCTTTAGCATTTATAATTTGCAGCCAATATTAACTATAGAAATTTCTTCTCTTAAAGCTCAGTCTTCAAACACGAGAAACTATCTTGAAACAAAGAAAGATTTACAAACACAACACAATAAAACATCAATTTATCCCAAGATCCACAACACAAAGTTTGAGAACTCTTGGTTCCTTTAATTCAATTCAATTTGCACCATGAAACACAAAGTTTCCAAGGCACAAGAGATCATAGCATAGTATTCTTGTCTAAGACCAAAAGATGAAAATATACAATGAGCTCTTTCCTTTATATAGGAAATAAAGGACAGAGAAAAGTGGAGAGAAAAGGGGAAATCCTCAACCACTTTGACTTATTCAACAACTAACTATGACTTATTCGTTGTTGCAATGTCTAATGCACTTGCAACCTGATTGCATGAAGCAACTATATTGGTACATGTTTTTTTGTATTTACAAAGTGTTTTGCTTCTACATGCAATCTGTCATAAAATCTACACCTATTCTAGAAAGCATAGAGAAGAATTGTGTAGGATACTTGAACGATGTCTTCACGGAGTCTCAATGAGTTTCCCAAACTTCTACAACGACTCTTGTTCAACTGCAACATCTAGCTCTTTGGTATGTTGTGCAATGGCCACTTTTAAAACTGCGCTTGCATCTTCTGAAATAATATTGTTACATTCTCTCAGCTTACTCTTCAAAGTACTCAATGAAGACTTCGAGCTTGCCTGTGTGTCTATCATGCTGAAATTTAAGTCATTTGTCAAGATTCCCAGCCATCGCACAACTTAACATATAGGCAAGCAATGGAGTGAGAAAAGATATACGCAAAATATAAGGGATGAAGTGGTTCATTCTTTATACTCGGCAGAGAGTATTGTCTGGTCACGGAGGAACCATCAGAGCAAAATACCAAGGGTTAGAGTTTCAACCAGACTTTGTAACAAGCATCCACGTGCAGGAAAGACATCTAGAATGAATGACAAGCTCTTGAGCACCCAGCCAAGTGGACGAATATCAATACCATCTGATCATCCAACACACGGTGTGATTACAAGCTTATATCATTGAACATATCATAAGCAAGGAAATAGCATTGACAGTGAACTGAGGATGACACCATCAACAAGGATCGCGATAGCTGGAAATGTTGATAATCACAAGAAGATAGGCAATATATCATCCCTCTGAACATAATAAAACCAGTTAACTACATCCTGAGAAGCAACAAACAGATAAAAGATTGAGATAAACGAGAGTTACCAAAGTCTACAATGAATGCTAAACAAATAAATCAATAGAAGGTTTGAATGTGATAAGAAGGATACAAGAAAATTATGCAGAGGCCACAGTTAAAGAGTAAAGGCACAGTAACAACAGTCATGTAAGCCAAATAGTCATAAAAGGTGCAAAGAATAATAGAACTTCCTCAAGGATATTGAACACTAAGAATTTGTTTAAGTGATAATGATTTCCAAAAGCACCAGAATAAGTAGTAAGAGCCAAAGGCTAGAGAATCTATAGAATACCCTACAACGATAGTAGCAGTATCTTAATTGCAACCAAAAATTAAGAGATAAGCATAGATGTAGAAAAAACATTAAGCAGTATAATGATTATGACTATCAAATAGCACAAATCTAAAGAATAAGGAAATTTGGAGATATCCCTACTTGGGGACTGTA
This sequence comes from Cupressus sempervirens, assembly GCA_028749045.1. NCBI lineage: Eukaryota > Viridiplantae > Streptophyta > Pinopsida > Cupressales > Cupressaceae > Cupressus > Cupressus sempervirens. The sequence continues at coordinate 679,664,339 of CM053791.1, read as the reverse complement.
TAGTGGTATTAGAGCCTGATCTTGCCATCCTATAGGGTAGAAGATATACAATCAATGACAGCTAAAGGGATGTCCATCATGTAATCACAAGGGAAAAGATGATATCATGATTCAGTTAAGGTCCATCAAATCTTGAAGGAAGACACATGTAATTTGTGGCAATATCTATAAAAGCATAAGGAACATATTGAGATCATCTAAGAATGATATGTGAAAAAACGAGTTATAAGAATTTAAAAAAGAAAAGAAAAAGAAAAAATAGAGTGCATTCAAACTGAATGTTGTGATTCCTAAAGGGAATCCCAAGACCCAAGAGATTTTTGTAGAGGGCATTTTTGAACACTGGTCATAGAGGGCATTCATAATGAATATTGACCATAGAGGGTATTTTTAAATGTCGGCCACAGAGGGCATTCTTTATGAATGTCGGCCATAGAGGGCAATCTTGAATATCAACCACAGAGGACATCGTATGAATGTCAGCCATAAAGGGCATTCTTGAGTGTCGGCCATACAGGGCACTCTTGAATGTTGGCCACAGAGGACATCGTATGAATGTCGGCATAGAGGACATTCTTGAGTGTTGGCCATAGAGGGCATCCTCAAATGTTGGCCATAGAGGACATTGTGTGAATGTTAGCCATAGAGGACATTCTTGGACGTCGGCTATAGAGGGTGTTTTTAGTGAACACCGCCATGCCTAGTAGAGGGTGCTTGTAGTGAATGTCGCCATAATAAGTAGAGAGTGTTCTTAGTGAGCATTGCTATTAAGGACAGAGGACATTCTTAAAGAAGTGTCGCCAGGCTTGGCAGAGGATGTTGTCAATGAACGTTGCCAATTAAGGCAGAGGGCATTCTTATAGAATGGTGCTATTATGGGCAGAGGGCATTCTTATAGAATGCCGGCCTTATTGGCAAAGAGAATAGTGTAGCGATTCTATGTTTGAGAGATTTATTCACCAAAGACGAGAAACACTTATGTGTGACAACATCAAGATAAGTTTCTTATTTAAAATCATTCGTAGTAGTTTAAAGAGAATCTTGTAATATTTAATTTTATATTTATAAGTATCTCATTCCAAAATTGAAATTGTTGTTGCAGGATTGTTAATCAAATCATATGGAGAGAATATTGAATTGCTTGAGGACAAGCAATTTTGGGAAGGATGGACTGTCATGTCCCCTATTTTGCCAATATAATTTAATAATAAAATAAATGAATCGATTTAATAATGAATTATAATATAATTTATTATTAAATAAATAACAAATTGTCTATATTATAAATATAATAAGACAAGAGGATACGATATGAAGAAAGTAATATAATAATAATATTAGATAAAATATTATTATAATATAATATATGACATTACATTATAATATGAACAATAAAATATTAATATGAATAAATAAAACAATATAATTAATAATTTTTTAAAAATAGTAATATATTTTTAATAATGGTTGAAAAGATAATTATATTCTATTTAAGGAATATATAATCTTGATTGCTCGAGTAAAGAGTAAAGATACGTGTCTCTTGCAAATATAAACACCCATATAAATAAAGGTGGAGACTTTGCACAAAAGGGGGGATGGGCAAGAAAGATATAACAAGAGGAAAACACGGGAAAAGCAAGACACAAAAAAATACAGATGTTTGCCAGCATGGACGTAAGACTAGTCAATAGTAGACCAGCGGTAACATGGTAGATAGTACCCAATATTTATGGCAAATACAGAGACCAATAGAGTGAGGTGAACCATTGAACAAAAATAAGGGTAATCTACTGACATGAGACAAGCAACACCTAAAGACTCCCAGCCATCGCACAACTTAACATATGGGCAAGCAACGGAGGGAGAAAAGATATATGTAGAATATAAGGGAGGACGTGGTTCATTCTTTATACTCCGTAGAGAGTATTGTCCAGTCATGGAGGAACTATCAGAGCAGAATACTGAGGGTTAGGGTCTCAGCTAGGCTTTGGTAACAAGTATCCACGTGCAGGAAAGACATCTAGAATGAACGACAAGCTCTTGAGCACCTAGCCATGTGGACGAATATCAATACCAACTGATCATCCAACACATGGTGTGATTACAAGCTTATATCATTGAACATATCATAAGTAAGGAAATAACATTGACAGTGAACTGAGGATGACACCATCAACAAGGATCACGGTAGCTAGAAATGTTGATAATCACAGAGAAGATAGGTAATATATGATCCCTCTGAACATAATAAAAGCAATTAGCTACATCTTGAGAAGCAACAAACATATAAAAGATCGAGATAAATGAGAATTACCAAAGTCTACAATCAATGCTAAACAAATAAATCAATAGAAGGTTTGACTGTGATAAGAAGGATACAAGAGAATTATGCAGAGGTCACCGTTAAAGAGTAAAGGCACACTAACAATAGTCATGTAAGCCAAATAGTCATAAAAGGTGCGAAGAATAATAGAACTTCCTTAAGGATATTGAACACTAAGAATCTGTCTAAGTGATAATAATTTCCAAAAGCACCAGAATATGTAGTAAGAGCCAAAGGCTAGAGAATCTATAGAATACTCTACAAAGATAGTAGTAGTATCTTAATTGCAACCAAAAATTAAGAGATAAGTACAGATGTAGAAAAAACATTAAGTAGTATAATGATTATGACTATCAAATAACACAAATCTAAAGAATTAACGAAATTTTGAGATATCCCTACTTGGGGACTTTACATTCAGTGACTATGTTACGATGTCTTCTTCATTGATCAACTAACCCTTCTCAACAAAAATCTTGCATGACAGTTCTTGAAAACATTTACAGATCATGCTCTCTTGGTTATTGCATGCCCCTTTGATCTCAAGCACCAATGCTCGCATGACTTGTTCTTTGTTAACCTTCGTATGTAAATAATCATAGTACATCATTATAAAAGAGATGACCTCCTCATATTCACACAAGACAACAATGTCAACCTCTGTCGTGCTTCTCCAGACCTCAAAATGTTTATCCAACAGACTGAGTTGATGATTGAATGACAAGAGAAGTTCATTCAATGCATCTTTGTCTTCTTTCCATTCTTCAATACTTTATACGTGTCTTGAATCACTTGTAAACCTTGTGATTCTATGCGGCTACTTCATTCATCCAAGGCCTTTGCCTTATGTTCTACCTGTACAACATGCCCAAAAGAAATAGGATCGGTTGGCAAAGAAGAGTTCTTCATCTTTTCTATGGTATCTAAACTTGTGCATTCTTTTCCATCAACTTGTTTTTCTTTCCCCTCAACTTATCTATCTTTTTTGTAAGCATGCTAAGCACATCCTGTGCATCTTGTTGACAACTTAGACGTATTTGTTTACCAAGTTCAATGTTGGTGAAGTTGTAATATGTGGGCTGCAATTCCTTCGTAGGTTTTTCAACTAGATGCTCAACTACCTCTGCATACTTAGCTTCACTGTTCCCAACCAAGACCCTTGAAACCATTTTTGCTTTTTTGTTCTTTTAGGCCTTAAATCTAGCAACTTGTTTAAAGTCAAAGTCTTCAGTGGGATTTCTTCCATTTTCCTTGTCTGTGTTATTGCACATAGCCATAGAGGTAGAGAGAAAGAGGATTATCTTGCTGTAGTTGTAGCGACCAATGTAGTTATTGAGTCAACCTTTGTAACTGTAGTCATAATGGGAGGAATCTTTGTTGAATGACCATTGGAGTTGCACTTCTCTGAGTGACTTAAGCTACGAATTGCTCGAATTGTGTTAAGGTAATGTCCAACAATGTCATGCGTGGAATTGACATAGAGGGGAAGGTCGTGGAGTACACACCAAACACACTTACAACTTTGGTATTGATCCTTAGACATAATTTTAGGAGCAACTGAAGAGATCAGAAAAGTTGGTGTTATCATGACCGAGTCCATAGGAGGTGCATGTTACATGGGGAATGCATCCAAAGTTGTGTTCAACGGTGAATCAAGTGACTCAGCTAACACTGGTGTAGAGTCAGGAAGTGTTGTTGCAACCAATGTGTCCACAAGAAGAGTTGTTGTAGGGATAGACTTCTCAGGCTTCAGCAGTATCTCATAATCATTGGAATCAATTTGGATCTTTTGAGGTTCCATGATCTTCCCCTCAAGGACCCTTCTTGTAGTCCTACCTCTTGTGATATTGAGTTTTGGAATAGATGGAACTAGAGGATTTGGTGCTAAGGTTGATGTACAATCCTTACCCTTGCCTTTAATTTTCAATCATAAACCAATTAGAGAAACATGATCAAAGTCTTTACCTAGCTTGATCTTGATACATTTAAGGCCTCTTCTCTTTGACAAAATGGTGGTATTGACAATTATTGATTGAAACTGACCCTAGATAGAGGTACTCTCCTTGGATAACCAAGTAGGTGGAAGAATGGGCAAGCTTTTCAATGATGTAATGTCCCCATTTTTAGTAGGTTCCTGTAGTTGGCCAGGTCAGTTCAGCATCGTGACCCTTGTGAGCCGATAGTGGGATTTGAGGGCCTCAGTTGTGTGGTTATAGGCTTTCCAGTAGCCTAGGGTGTGTTTTGGCTCTGTTTGAGGGACTTACTATTTATAGTAAGTCAATCTGTTGGTTCTGATGAGCTCAGTTGAGTTAGAGGAGTTGGAGGATGCTCTCAGCTTTTATTTCGGGCTTCCAGTTTGAGCTCCAAGAATCATGGGGGGAGCATCTATTTATAGTAAGCCACCTCGTTAGGTTCATTCATCATCTTTCATCATTAGGATCTCTTTGGTGTTGTCAGATTTTGGTTTTGTTGCTTCTTTAGTTGTTTTTGTAAGACGGGTGAATTATTATAATTATTCATATAAATACACTTAGGTTGCTATTTTTAATAGTGTTGTTGGTTGGTCACCTTAGTATCATACCTCGTTGGAATTGGGACGAAAAGTTTTAAATCATGGGAACAAGAAACAGTGACCTTACGTGTCAGAATTTTAAGTTATGGTGGAAAAGGTCATTTTCGGAGCCAAAAGTAATTAATAAATCAGATTATAATGACACTTTATTATATTTTACTGTTGTGTGTGGGAAGCTTCTTAAGTGAAGTTCATTTGGGGAACTTTGTGCCATTTGGAGATTATAAATATGAGCCCATTTGATGAGTAAAGCATCCAATTATTTGATTATCTTATTTTGCTCTTGTTGTCTTTGTGACATTTTTGAGTTTGAAGTTTGTGCCCTTGCTGAAGTATAAGGGTTTGAGATCTACAACTGAAGTATTGTAGATTTAATTCTGAGAATTCACAGCTGAGGTATTGTGAACTTTTGAGTTTTATTATTGTCTCCTCTTTCTGTATTAATTGTGGCTAAGGAGCATTTATACAATTGAATATTATAACTTCTCTGTTGCTAGACAAGCATTTAGTCTGTAGATTGGAGTTTGTTTTGAGCAGCATTTGTAAGGGTAGACTATGAATGCCGGATTGAAGTTGGACTAGGTGACTTTCAATTTGACTTTGCAATTACATTCTACGGCAAAGCCCAGGTTCTTAATTTGTAAAATTCAGTTAATTTTACATAGTTTGAAATTAAACAGGTTGGCTTCAAATTTTGATTAATAATCAGCCCACAATTAAATTCCTTTTTCATTATATTGCTACATGGTTTGTTGATGGATGAATTCAGAGGCTGGTGTGAATCATTTCAGAATTGTTTATTGGCATTTGGTATTTATTTATGCAAAACTTGTAAGGCCAAAATTAAATAAATTTGTAATCAGTTTCCTGTACATCTTGATATTGTGTTTGAAAATTTAAGACATCATATATTCAATGGTAATTGGGCTGCTTACCAAGTGTTTGACAAAATGTCAAACCATTGAAATGTTAAAAAAATTGATGCTTGATTTAGCTATCACCAGACAGGGTTATTGCACATGATGCTTGTTATGGTATATTGATGTTGTATTAAAAAAAGGAGATAAAAGCTTCTTATATAAGTTTACAAAGACGATGTTTCTAAAAGAAACAATTGTGAACTAAAGATGAAAACAAAAACTACTTAGTAAACTAAAGACTAACTAAGATGACCATTAAAGAAACATTATAATATTCTAATACCCTCCCTTAATGGTCATTGTCTAACTGTTGTCTTTTGGTCACAAATTCTTCAAATTCTGCTGCTATTGAGATCCTCCCTGGATCTACAAAATGTCAATGACCAAGAGTAAAAATTTTTCTAGAAAAGAATAGAGAAGCAGAATGCTTTGTTAAAAGAGACGAGAGCCATCTACTGGCACTGCTATTAAGATGAGTTTGCCACTAATTGTGGTGCCCCCTTTCCAGAACAAAACCTAATGATAAAAAGAAATAAATTTTAATTAAATAATTTAATAATAAGAATATATATATATATATATATATAGTTCTACTATATTGAATCAATTAAAAATAACAAAATTATACATTGTACTACATAATTATTCAAATTATTATTATATCATAAAAATATATCATTGTTAAAAGGTAAGAGCCTACAACACAACGGTAAATTGTGAGCTTCTTATTTGAGAGGTCTTGGGTTCGAGTCTACTTGATCACAACACAATAATAATAAATCTTGGCTTTGTCCTCTTACCCATAAAAATTTAAAAATAAATATATATTGTAGATAGTAGTTTTTCACAATCCATTAGAATTCTTAGCTGTGATTTCTGGGTAGATTGTGTTACAATTTTTGCATTAACGTTTCAGATCACACTCTGTGATCCATCATCAGGATGAGAGAGCTGAAGGAAAATATATATATTATCGATAATATTCCATATAATATTATAACTAAATAATAATATAAATAAATAAGGAATATAGTTCAGATGCTTATATGTTAATCATTAATATGACAATTATAAGTATAACCGAGTGGAGAATTAGCTTAGGCCACGATACCAAATGCTAAGATTGGAATTCACCATTATGAAAGTTTGTATTCTAGGACCACCTACATAATCATACTATTGATCAAATATTAAATCCCACTCCAATCTTTGTTTATTCATGTCCAAGCACGTCATTCACAAGCTTGACGAGGATGATCATCGACATCAATAGCAAAGTATATGCAGAATTGTTGATATGAACTGACATGGCAAATACCACACATCTTGAACGCAGTGTTATGAAAACCATCGAAATCCAAATTTAGCAGAAACTTTGGGCAATGATTACTGATAAAACTAAACCGGTAACAAGAATACCCTATTTGAAAGCACTATAATTATTCAGGCCATTGATGACCATAAACTGATTACATGAATCGGTTTGTTAGTGAAGGAACAAGTCTCTTTAATTTTAGAGATATAAGAATAAGGTCATGTCCATTCAATTGGGATGATCAAACATTATCCTTTCTTATTTGCCATTAATATCTAGATCTCTCAAATTGAGTAGTTCTAAATAGATGTGCACCTTTACACCAACGCATCTTAAATAAATACATTTATGTATTGACACTGATTCATATTGGAATAGTATTAAAGGAACGAGACCCATTGAAGGAATACTCAAAGAGAGGCATCAACAATAATGACATAAACTAGATAGTGTGATTGACATCGTTGGCATTGAAAAAGGCATCAAACAAAGGAAAAAGCATTGATGTCAATACAAACAACAATGATTTGGTTATTACAATAGTTAAAGGTTCCATGATAAGGTGAAATTACATTATATTAGAGAAGGTTATCTATCTAATATGTATATATATATTACTTCTTAGAAGTTATATCTTGATCTACAATATTTAGTATCTTCGGATAAGGAAGAATTTGCTAATATCTGAATCTATAATCTTGAATTATATTAATTCAATTAGCTAGAGCTTTGCTCTCCTTAACATATCTAGAACATTATAAAGCAATACTAAATACAAGTCATAATAAGATTATTAATATTGCATAAGTTCATTGTGATAAATTAAGGACCAAATATAAGTTATATATAAGAAGTATAATACTATTGAGGACCCTTCCTGTAGCCTTACCTCCTTTGATATTGAGTTTTGGAATGGATGGAACCAAAGGCTCAGGTTTTGAGGTTGATGTACCATCCTTACCCTTGCCTTTGATTTCAAACCTTAAACCAGTCAGACCAACATGATCAAAGTCTTTACTTGGCTTGATCTTGATATGTTTAAGGCATCTTCTCTTTAACCAAATGTTGGTAATACCAAGGATAGATAGAGGTACTCTCCTTGGCTGACCAAGTAGGTGGAAGAATGGGCATGTTTTTCACATGATGCTTGTTATGGTAAATCAATGTTGTTGTATTAAACAAAGGAGATGAAAGCTTCTTGTATAGATTTACAAAGATGACATTTTTAAAAGAAACAATCGTGAACCAAAGTTGACTATTAAAAAAACATTATAATATTCTTATACCCTCCCTTAATGGTCATTGGCTAACTATTGTCTTTTGGTCACAAATGTTTCAAAACATTTTGGTGCTCCTGAGACCCTCCCTGGATCTACAAAATGTCAATGAACAAGAGTAGCCAAAACTTGTCTAGGAAAAAATAGAGAAAGGTCTCCCCTTCTTCATAATGCTTTGCAACAAGAGACAAGAGCCAACCATTGAGGAAAAATGAACAAACCCTTCAAACTTTGTAGATGAGCATAATGCTGCAAAATAGACTGCAAAAAGCCACCATTTTTAGGAGAGAAAAAAAAAACAGAGATGATTTTGAGTTGAAAAATCGATCAAAACCATACAACAAAATTTGAGACACGGGTCAGAGAATACAACGCACTTTGTCTTTGAGGAAAAACAGTAAATTTCAACATATAATTTTTGAGAAAACAACAAAGGAATCCCACACAACTTTGTGATTTATAGAATCAGAAATGTTTTAAAAGAAAAATATATGAAAACCTATCAAATAATTTTTGAAGGGAAAATATTATTAGAACTCATTAGAAAATTTTGAAGGGAAAAAATAATGAAAACCCATTAGACAAACCTTCATGCAACAAAATATGAGACTTCATGCGGTAAAACAACACACGTAACTTGTAAGTAACAAAATGCATGTGCAAGCAACATGCAATTCGAAAATTAGAGATTTTTTCCCGAATCAAGAAATCATGCAATCAAAACCCTCAACTAGGCTTTCAATTTTCAGAATAAATCTTCGACGATAAACCAATTTTTTTCATAAAATACCTCCAACATTTTTTATTTTAAAAAAATAAACAAAAATTTTGGAAGAAAATCAAGAACAAAAGAGGCTCGAATTTTTTAAGAAAAATTCGCCAAATTTTATGAAATCCCATCGACTCGTTTCAATACCATGATATGGTAAATTGATGTTGTTGTAGTTGTATTAAGCAAATGAATGAAAACTCCTTATATAGATTACAAAGATGATGTTTCTAAAGGAAACAATTGTGAAATAAACTAAAGACTAACTAAGATGACCATTAAAGAAATATTTTGATATTCTAATATTGCTTTGTTTAATCTAGATCAAGTATTTTATCATCTTCAACCCCAATAGGGACCTGTGCAAGGTTAAAGTATGCTTGATGGTTAGATTGCAATAGGCCAACCTTCAAATGTACACTTTGGTTCACAAATCAATCCGCACATCCTCAAGGCAATGCACATGCACAAACTACCTCCTTACCTTGTCATTAAGACCTCTCCAGTCTAAATAACTTTTGGCCATGAGCTTCTTCAATGCGATCCTTTGGAGTTCAAACTCCATGTTCTTTGCCTTGGGTACCATGTCCAAAGAGTATCCATTAATCCTTAATTGATTTGTGAGGAAATGCCCACCCCTGGTCTATGCAATGTGGATTTGTACGCTTGTACTCCCATAAGTTGTCTCACTAACTCCATCAATATGATCTTGTTAGTAGGATACCGTGACATCGTGTATGGTTCACTTTGAAATACCGAACTCATATGTGAAGTTGGGGAACTATAGGAACAAGAAGCCATACTCATTCACTTTACTCTGTGCTTCATCAAATACACGCTTCTTTGGAAGCTATTTGTCAAACAAGCATATGTAATGTCCATAAAAAGCATCATGTACTCTTCTATAATGTATACAATGGGCTCTCAAAGGCAGTTGATTCTAGTACTCCGAAATGGGCTTCAATGTTCTGTCTCACTTAGTGGAAAGTCATGAAAAAGATCCTAGGACAGCAGTAATGTACACCAAATATGAGTTCATGTAGAATGTCCCAACAGCAGAGACTTGAGACAACTGCTCACATAAGATACCGTGAATCATCTCTCCCCAAATTATCTTCTTTTGTTTGGATCTCACAATCGCCGAGATGTACCTGTATCGAAGGATCAAAATTATTGGACCCTTTAAGTCTCTAGATGCCACTGAGAAGACTAGATCATTGATCTCCTTGAGTTCTGTATGACGTACACCCTTTGGCCACTCGTGAGGTTAGGCCTCCTCTTGATCAACCAGTTGTCATTGACATATTTGATGCAATATGCACTGTCTTCATTCCACCCTTTAAAGGTTTTTTTGCTTTGAAATATTAGTAACCAATGGAGCAGGTATCAATAGTCTTTGGATCTAGACTTGTGATAGTGTTTTCATCTTGATCTCTGATGGTTTTAGACGGATGATCAAAGTTTCTATCACATGCAGGCACGAACTTTGGTTCAAGAGAAGCCAAGGGGAAAGTGGAGACCATGTGTATGCAACTCTGCTTGATGTAAAACATGCCTTTCGACACTACGACACCCCCTCTTTTTAGAACGTCTTCTATATCCATGTGAGAGATATGAGTGACTTTTATCTCTTCATAATATGAGGTAACTTGTGAAGGAGGAATGGAGTTGTGATACATATCATATTGATATTTCATCTTTTTCTCTATCTTTGATTGGTGCAACATCTTTTGACATGACAACCGTGCGAGTGTGCGGAACTATTACATGAACAATGTTCAAGGTGAGAACGTCATAATGGGATGGATACATTGCACATTTTTGATGCACAAGTACATAATTTGAAATGTTGTGCACAAGGGTTATGGCTGAAAAACTTTAGAACAATGAAGAGATGAATGGATTTGGGCTAAAGTTGGTGATTTCTATGATGAGAAAAACCAAAAACATGTTTTCCAAAGGGTATTGCATGTATGGACAACAAGCTTTATGGTGGAAGAATGCAGGGAAATTGAATGATATGGCTGATGAAGGGTGCTCTCCTTAATACCATAAACACATAACATAAACAAAGAAATAACAACAATTTGCGAGAAGAAAGTATGGCTTCTTATTATCGCCACAAATGTGGAATTACAGAATTTAGAATTAACCACATGGGTGTTTTCATTACAGTAATCTGCAAGACAAAGCTGCGAACTATCACCTAGAGCTGTCCTAGACAATGTTCGGGCATTTCTTAAATAGGCAATTTTATGTTGCCCGAGAATGTTCTAGACACTCAAACTTAATACCTAGGGCCGTTAGACCCTAACAATACATATACAGTTGGCCAAATACATTTTTGACATTTATTTTGGAAGTTTTGGTTGGCCCAACTTAGGAAGGCCATAACTCTCAAACCGTTGCTCCAATTGGCTATTATAACCACTTTTCAGAAACCTCAACTTCTGATCTACAAACTCAAATTTGCGTAGGCGCCCATCCTTCGAATTTTTGGTCCTCATCCGAGCACGTTTAGGCCTTCAACGATGAGCCTAAAGTTTTTATACCAAAATTGCACACCAAAAATCCGCAATAAATCCATCAATACTCTTGATATGACACTAAGCGTCAACTGGTAGACTGATATATCCAAGATGAACATCCACCTCTGAAATTAGGACATTCTGTGCTCGTATGACTGACTTACTAAGTAGCAAGCCTTCGTAGACAACAACTCTGCATTAAGACAACCCTTATTTAAACAACTGAAATGAAATATTTTTGGTTGATGCAAGATTTCTCTTACACCCAGGATGCTCCTGCATCAATGGCATCTACTTATAAATGGATGTTTTAATTACCATTACAAGTGAAGGGGTAAGTAACTTAGAACTACCAACGAGAAGTTTTAAGTCCTGCGACTGCCATGAAACAATTATAGAAAAGGAATGTAAAATGCATGAAGGTGGGTTTTTGAGATGCATTTACACTATGGAAACTAAAGTTTTCTTTTCTTGCATACTTCATTTGTAGAACAAGGTTTTTAATCCTGACTGCATGTGCAAGCAAGATGAAGCACTTCCATATGTAACTTAGAGAAATTGAGACGGAAGAGGGAAGGATCAACATATAAACCAAACATTTGCAAATGTGAAAATGAGATGAAAGACTTACATTTATCAACAAGAACAAAATTGCATACATAAAGCCCTAAAAATAAGCACAAGAAAATTTGCTTTTCTTCACTAAAAACAAGAGAAGTCTTCCAAATATCTTTGAAAAAATCTGAAAAAGAGTCCAAGTGATTTTCGGATTGAGCAACAAATCTTTAAAGATAGCTTGTATAGGCAAAAATCTTGGCTCAATCTCTTTGAGAAATAAATGCATTTATAATTCAAGATTGAATGTTTGACAAGTGTGCAAGATTGAGCAACAAAATGCTTGAATTTAGAAACATGTTGCCCTTGATTTTGACGTCACAAAATTGAGACAACCCTACACAATTTTCTCATGAATTTGTAGGTATAACCTCTTTGATTTAACATACTGATAAAGTGTCATTATGACAATTTGTTATCCATGAATTGTATAGAGATGTAACTTTATTTGTGCATTTCTTTTGAAGGTCGTTGTCAAGTTTAATGCCCAGTGTTTGTAAGAGTTTTTTTCTCCGATGTTTAGATGCTTGATTTTTGGTGAACATTAACGTCTTTTGTGTTTTATTGTTTGTTTTAAATAATTTCAAGTCTTGTTTTTGCCTTATGATAATAACCCTTGTAATCTCGTTCGTTTTGAGCTTACTTAGGCTTCAAACAGAGTTGCCTAGCTCAACTTACAAAGGAAAAGATGGGGTTTTCCAGGCGACAACATGTCATGATTAAAAAACCCCAAAAGTGGGTTTTATTGGCAATTGCACCAATTAAAATTATATTTTATATTTAAAGTAGATTTTGACACCCATTTTAAATTTTTAGCTCATTCTGAGTTTATTTGACCATAACTCTTAATATTTAATGAAAAATAGCTCTTTTAAGTCTATTTTCATGTTACTTTATTGAAAACTATAGTTTTTTATTAAATTTGCGGAAAGGTGGGGTTTTTATCACTCAAAGCATATATCAACATTGAAAACTCCTATTAAAATCCCACTACCAATAAACATAAGTCATTAATGCATATAAGTGGACTTTTTAAAGGCAATAACATGTTATTTTATCACCTAAGTGCTTACATGTGGGGAATTTGAACCCAAAAGCACATGTTACTGCACTTTTCAAGTTTATTAATGTGTTTATTGATTTGAGTTAGTGTATAAATGCATATAGGTGGGGAAATTGAACCCAAAGCACATGCATTATTAAAACAATGTCTTATTCCTCGCCAAAAACACATCATTACTTCTTCTACAAGAGGTTTTTGATATGTTAATGCATATGGTGGGCTTTTTGGACTCCAAAACACGTGCTTTTCACCTCCAAAAGACCGTCATTACTTTTGTGCTTGTAAATACACAAAGGTGGTGATTTTTATGTCAAAAGCAAATGCTTTTGCAATTGGAAAACACTCCATTAATTATTTAAAATTGATTTTAGACCAAAAGCACACGGGTGGCAATTTTGGACCCAAAAACACATATTTTCATCTCCAAAAAGTACATCTTAAATGATTTTATAACCAAAAAACATAAGGGTGGCAACTTTGCATTGAAAAACACATACTTTTCATTCTAAAAGAACATCCTTATTTTTGCAAGTGTTTTGAGTGGGTGGTGATTTTGGGCATGAAAGCACATGTTTTAGGCATCAAAATGTTTTTGCGAGGCTTTATGTTTTTCCAAGCTTGGGTAGTGATCTTTAGCTTAAAAACACATGTTTTTGACTTTTGAAAACCCACTATTTTGGGAGTTTTTCATGAAAAACGTGATTTGCAACATTGAATCAAGTGGATTTAGAGAGGTTTTTGCTCATTCCACAACCCATCTAGGGTACAGTTCTGCGCAAAAATGCCTTTAGATTTGAGCAATTCTCTTCATCAAATCATCAACTATTTGGCTCAAGGTAAGCTCTAAAGCATTTCCTATCATTCTTATCTTACATAACTCTTTTAAGTTATTGTTATGGTAAATCAATGTTGTTGTAGTTGTATTAAAGAAAGGAGATGAAAACTCCTTATATAGATTTACAAAGACAATGTTTCTAAAAGAAACAATCATGAACTAAAGACGGAAATAGAAACTACCTAATAAACTAAAGACTAACTAAGATGACCATTAAAGAAACATTATAATATTCTAATACCCTTCCTTAATGGTAACTGTCTAACTGTTGTGTTTTGGTCATGAATTATTCAAAATATTTTGCTGCTGTTGAGACCCTCCCTGGATCTGCAAAATGTAAATGACCAAGAAGCCAAAATTCGCCCATAAAAAATAGAGAAGGTTGTTCCATTCTTTAAAATGCTTTGCGACAAGAAAAATGAGCATGCCATTGATTCTGCCACTGAGATGAGTATGCCACTAACCCTCCCAGAATAAGAAAATTATCTAACCAGAAATCATCACAAAATATCCAACCTGATGTTGGATAACAAAGATTCTCTTCCCTAGATTCATACACTAACATTGAGAACAACTACAACGATATTGAGGAAAAATTGGCAAATCCTCCAAACTTTGCAGATGAGCATGATGCCCCAAAACAAATTGCAATGTTTAGGAGAAAAATTGGAAAAACCGAATGTGATTTTTGAGGTGAAAAATCAATCATATCCAGACAATACAAAGCTTTGTTTTTTTAGGTAAAAGGGTAAAACCCACTAGCCAATTTTTTAGGAAAAATTGTAAAGTCCACAAAGGAATCCCACACAACTTTGTGAATTACAGAGTTAGAAATTTTTTTGAGGGAGAAATTATGAAAAACCATCAAAATTTCTTTTGAGGAAAAAATATGAAAATTCATCAGAAATTTTTAAGGGCAGCAAAACACAAGACTTCACATGGTAAACCAGCACGTGCAAGCAACATGCAAGTATATGCAACCCTAAAAAATTAGAGACTTTTGCTACAACCAAAAAATTGTGGGACCAAAGCCTTTAACCAGGCTTGCCATTTCCAACAAAAATTCTCGAAGACGAATTGCAAAAGTTTCATTAAATACCTCAAACGATTTTTATATCTAAAAAACGAAAAGAAAATTTTTGGACAAAATTTCAGATCAAAAGAGCCTCAAAATTTCCTTAAAAAAATGGAAAAACTACGAAAACCCGTCAGAAGTTTTTGAGGGCGACAAAACACAAGACTTTGCATGGTAAACCAACACATGCAAGCAACATGCAACCTTAAAAAATAGGGACTTTTTCTACAACCGAGAAATTGTGGGATCAAAACCTTTCCTAGGCTTGCGATTTTTAGCAAAGATTCTCGAAGATGAACCACAAAAGTTTCATAAAATACCTCTAATGATTTTTATTTCTAATAAATGAAAATAAATTTTCTGAAAAAATTCTAAAGAAAAAGAGGCTCGAAATTTCCTTAAAAAAATCTGCCAAATATTATGAAATCCCATCAAGTTGCTTTGATACCATATTATGATAAAATAATGAATGTGTTATTAAACATAGATCATAAAAGATCTAATATGCTTTGAAGCACAAAATTGTTTCTATAACGAACAAAGAGAGAGAAATAGAAACATTCTGAAAGGAGAAAGAGAAAGTTTCCATACTGAACACAGAGAGAATATGAAAACATAGAAGAGGAGTGATTATTAGAGATATTTGCAAATCTACGGAAGAGAAAAACAAAGGTAGAGAGATTTTATTGTAATAATTGGATGGATGGATAATATTGCAATGCAAGAATTATTATTGACAATAGCACTACAAATGAGTGGTAGGTAGGTTTGCTAACTATATGCTTTCAAGCAGGCATTGGACTATTTTTTTGGCAATTATAGAAGGAACAACCACCTACCCATTCCCATCTAAATTTTGTTGAATTGGAAAAACCAAATATCTATTACAGATGTAATTGGTAAAATACTTGCTTGTTATTAATAGAGACCGAGAGGTCTATATATACTAAAGAATAAAATGATGTTTATTTACGAAACGATTTTAAAGAATATAAACATTCTATTGTAGCTAAAAGAAAGCTAAAAATGCTAACATAAAACTACAACTAACTAAATATTAGGAACATTCTAATATTTACAAATAGATTACCATTAACTAATAATAGAGGTTTATCTATTATCATAATACCCTCCCTTAATGGTTAATCTATCCACAACACCAAGCTGTCTTTTGAATTTGACATACTTATTAGGACCAAGAGGCTTGATGAGAATGTCTATAGTCTGATCTGTGGTAGGAACATACTGCAAATCTATTGTCCCCTCTTCAACCAGCTATCGTATGTAGTGATAGTGAACATCCACATGTTTGGTTTGTTCATGGAAGACTGGATTATGGGCTAGCTTGATAACGCCTTCGTTATCAACAATTAGAGTAGTCGGTCCTGCTTGTTACATCCCAATTTTTGACCTAATTTAAAATATTGCCGTTGAGGTTCACATAAAATTAGTTGACAGTTAATTTGGTTATAATCCTATGAAATGGTAAGATGGTTAGTCGTTATAATTTCAAAATGAAGATAACAAGCTAGTCGATCATTTGTCACGAATTCATGGAATTGAGAAGATGGTTAACCATTATGATTAATTATGATTAAATAATTTATTATGATAATATAATTTAATTGCGGAGATCTTCCTTGCAGGAAACATGTCGAAGGGGTGGAAGCATTGTTAGAAAAGAATTAGGCATAGGAGCATCACCATCACTGGGCAGATGGGTTGAGAACCTAGCGACTTGAAACAGGATACATTTGTGGGACCTGCATGAACTATTTAAATAAATAAATTGAGAAACATAAAATAATTGAGCTAAAATATAATAATACCTTTAGAGATTGTTTATTAATTTTTATCTTATTATTATAATAAACACTTACATGCGAACACATAAATATAAAAATGAAATGACACCAATAAATTATAATAATATACTCTAATGATGTCACGTCATCAATAGACTTATGTGAACGTATTATAATAATAAAATAAAGTTTATAACTCCTTAATTCTTTTCCCTCTTTTTTTCTCTTCTTTTCAAATCAAATTAATGTTTGAATTCGAATGGACATCTTGAGAAACCGATGGAAGCCGAGGAGTCACGACTAACACCTTTAAATGAAGCCATGAATCGACTAAGGAAATGATTCTTTCCTCACTTTTTAATTATCTGATCCATTTCATATTAAGCCGAGCTTAGATGTTCTTAGTCGAACATTTCCCAATTTTTGTTTTCTCAATTCTGAATTCCTTATTTCCTCTTTATTTTACCGACAACTGAAGTCTGAGATCTAGTATCAATTAGTGGGTGAGCTAATAGCCAGTAGGAGTTCCAGCCAAGGCAAGAGGAGCGACATCTTAATCATAGGGCACGAATTTTAAACAATCGCATGTCATACTTTACCTTTCCTTTTCTAAGTTTTAAGCCCGACTGTGTCGGCTGCTCATTCCAAGGTTGAATGAGATACAGTAAAAGCATTTGCAATTTCATAGTTCAATTTCCACTAAATATAATGTCTGTTGACAGTCAGTATAAAATGATTTACTTGCTTTACATTCCCAATTTATTCCTTCTTCCATGAATATAAGATCGACTGCAGCCAGCTTTTATGATGCTAGGTCTCTGAACTGTAACATGTGTAATCAATTTATGCTTTGCTTACTGGAGTAAAGGTCTGATTGTAACCACTCATATATTAATAGGACTGTGAATGAAACATTTCATGTAATTGAATATCATAAGTCTGCCTTCATTAGTTAGCAAACCGAATGCATCCAACATATTTACACCTTGCCATCGGTCTTATGCAAATTCTTGGAATCATTGAGATCTTTTAGTTTTACCTCTGTAATTTTTAACATCTTTATGAAATCAAATTGTAGTTGTAGAGAGTATTCAAATCAGGATCAATAAACATGCTGTCATAATCTTCAAAACAATGATAGAATACTCATGGATTCAAAACACTGAGGATTCACCTGGGCATAGAAGCCATGGAATGGTGAAGAGGTGTAAATAAATCAAAATGATCATAATCTTTCATGCACCTAGGATTCATTGGAAAAGAAGCCATTGAAATGGTGAAGAGGTGGAGATAACGTGCAAGAACCAAGGATGAAATTAGATATGTAAAACTAAGTAATGAAACACTTAATAGCTCATGCATGATCCTGTTATTGTAATTCCTTGTTGTCGAGTCTAGTGGTGTGGTTAGATACCAGGATGCTTAGTAGATGACAGAGGATCCAAGTCCAATTTCGGGTAAGGAGGGCTTTTCTCATTGGAGATTGTGTGGGGGAATAAGTTAAGGTCCGAGGTTGGGTGGTAAAACCCCTAACAATGTTTCACCTCTCCCCAAGTTGTCGGATGTACAACAGACAAAGATAAGCTATATATTCAATTGTTGTCGAAAAACAAGTATTGTTACTTTTATGATGTATATGCAAGAAGGTAAGATTAATTGAGTTATTTCATCGTTACAATTATTTTACACCTAGATGCGAGAGATAGATTTATGGATTGTTTTCCATTCATATGAATATCGAATATGAGCATATTTTCTAATCTTGAGTTATTGCCACAGTTAAATAATTGGAAGGAAAGGAATGATACAATGGTATCTGAAGCCCTAATTGATTCAGTGGTAATTGGAACCCTAAATGATACAGTGGTATTGGAAACTCTAATTGAATCAGTGGTATCGAAAGCCCTAAGTGATACAATGGTATCAAAAGCCCTAAATGATCCAATGGTAATTGATGCCCTAATTGATACAGTGGTTTGTGATGCTGTAATTTTATATAGTGGTTTTTTTATAGTAATCATCATTTGATTTTGATATAGTGGTATTGGATGGTAGTCGTTATATGATTTTGTTATAGTGGTATTTGTGGACTAATCTGGGTGATTGCAGAAGTCTTGATTTATTGGTTTAAATTCCTTGGTATGTGGATTTTAATTTCTATGGTAAATTCATTGATCATGTTTTAAGTTCTTATTTAAGAAATTTTGTCTAACTAATTTTAATGGTAAATTTCATTCACATGAACATGACTAATATAATTGTTTTTCCTATGAAATTGAAGTAATAACTGTATTTCTATGAGTATGTTAGTTGTTAATTAAGAATCGAGAAAACGGGATGTTACACTACTGGTGACATCTGCATCCCCAAGCATTCGATGAAGCCAAACAACTTCACATCCTGTCTTAACAACCACTTTGTATTCGGCCTCGGTAGAGGAGAGAGAAACTACCTGTTGCTTCTTACTAGTCCATGTGATGGCACCAGATCCCAAACTAAACACACACCCAAATATTGACTTTTATTCGTCGATACAGCCTGCCTAATCTGAATCTGTCAATCCACTGAGTCTAGGATTAGAACTTCAAGAGTAAAGAACTCCATAGTTTGAAGTGCCCTTCACATAATGAAGCACACACTTTGCGGCCATCCAATGATCAGCCTTGGGAGCTGTCATAACATGTGAGATGTAGCTGACTACTAAGCTGATGTCAGACCTAGTTGCAGATAGATAGATGAGGCTGTCTACTAGTTGCCTGTATGTAGTATCATCAATGGGAGGAGAATCAGACTTGGCTAATAACTTGAGACCTTTCTCCATGGGTGTAGATGTAGGCTTGCAATCCTACATACAGAATTTGTCTAATAGAGCCCTGACATATTTAGATTGAGAGATGAATATACCAGAAGACTGTTGCTAAACCCCAACACCTAGGCAATAATGCATGAGCCCAAGGACAGTCATATCAAAAGACTAGCATAAATTCTGTTTGATTCCCTCAATCAAAGATGCCGAACTGCTAATTATGATCAAATCATCCACATAAATAACCAAAAGGATGATGACACTGTTTGTAGTCTTGATGTACAAATTTGAGTATGAAGGACCCCTTTTGAAGCCTTGATGACAGAGGTACTTATCAATTTTTATATACCATGCCTGAGGGGCCTACTTCAAGCCACAGAGAGCATTCACTAATCTGAGTACTTGATGGTCCTTTCCAACAACCTTGAAACCAGGAGGCTGCATTATGTAGACCTCTTCATGGAGATCACCATTCAGGAAAGCACTCTTGACGTCTATTTGATAGACCTTCTAGCCAAATTGTGCTGCCATGGCTAGAACTAATCTGATTGTGGTCATCTTTGTAGTTAGAGCAAAGGGCTCCTTATAATCAAATGCCCTGACGTTGAGAAAAGCCCTTCATAACTAAACGAACTTTTTACTTATGCAAAGTACCATCATATATGTATTTGATTTTGTAAACCTATTTGCAGCAAATGGGTTTCTTCTCTGGTGGAAGATTAGAAAGTACCCAGGTGTTATTCTTCAGCAGGCTCTTGTGTTCAAATATCATGGCCTGTTCCCACTTTGGAATTCCTTTACCCTCGGAATATGTTTGAGGTTCAAACATACTGTGAATTTTGGCCATGAGAGAAAGTTTGCTTTTTTTTTCGAGTAGTTCTCCCATCAATGAGCTCATCATCACAAAGATCAACAAGTGTCTTAGCCCACCACTTAGGTTGAGAGGAGAACAACCAACATTAGTTTAGGAGATGCTTGGTGATCAGAGTCCTCATTAGGAGAATTTGGATCAAACTCAGGTGAAGCATTTATAAATCGAGGTGATCCTGTAGGACAAGCTAGAGGTGTCTGTACAGGGATCACTAGTATAACTGGAGTTGCAGGAGCTACTAGAACCCTCCCATCAGGTGGACCTAATGGAAGCCTAACTCCCAAATCATGAGCCTTCATAGGCTGGTTTGCTGGATTAAGAATAGGAGAAACAGGCATGAATGGTACTTGCTTCTCATCAAAGACTACATCACGACTGTACAGGAGACGAGATTTCTCAGTGTTGATCAAGCGGTAGGCTTTGTGAAGACTACTGTATCCAGCAAGCATGATTTTTTGACTCTTGACATTGAACTTGGTGCATGACGCATCAGGGATCCAAACAAAAGCAAGGGAACCAAAAACTTTCAAGTGATTGATTCTGGGCTTGCGGCTTGATCAGGCCTCTTCTAAAGTTTTACCTTTGATCGCCACTGTGGGTGATCGGTTCAAGAGTTAAACTGTAGTATTGACTGCTTTTGCCCAAAACTTCTTCGGAATATTTCTGTGTTCGAGCATGGATCGAGCAATTCTTGACGATTGTTCTGTTTCGTCATTCGACTACTCTATTCTGTTGTGGTGTGTGGGGTGTGGTTAACTGGCGTTTGATGTCATGAGTATCCAAGAAGCTAGAGAATTCATTAGAATAAAATTCCCCCCATTGTCTGCTCTAAGAGTAGTAATAGATTTCCCATATTCTTTTTCAACTAAAGGTTTAAACTTCTGAAATATAGGAAATACATCTGATTTCTTTTAAGAAAATACACCCACATTTTTCTATTGAAATTATCAACAAACAACAGAAAATACTTGAACCCAAGAATAGGAGTGGCCATAGGGCCGCAAATATTGACATGAACAAGCTGAAGTACTTGAGAAGCTCGGCATGAATCTCCACTAGTGAAAGGTGTGCAATGTTGCTTTCCAGCCTGGCATGCATCACAAACTCCAAGCTGTTGAGTCTGAATCTTTGGCTATGCAAGGACAAGTTCATCCCGAGCAAGCTGAGAAAGATAATGCATACTTTAGTGCCCATATGCTGATGCCAAAGTGTGCTAACAGAATACCTCCAAGCAGCCATAGCCAAGTTCCGAGAATGACCAGAATCGGTAAGTCGGAAAAGACCATGATCCTCAAGGCCCACTACAATAGTAGACTGAGTTGCCCGATTACTGATGGTACATTGATGTGAACTAAAGGTGACATCCAAGTGTGGAGAATGTTGCAGTAGCTGACTGATTGAGAGTAGATTTAGTTCCACCCTTGGAACATAATACACATTGTTGGTTAATAGTTTGTCCTCCAATTAGATTTTATAATCTTGACTCTTTGATACCCAATGTTTGGAGAGACAAAAGGATGTTTACCAATAAATGGGTCAGTGTATGTACTCTATCACCGCCCTCTGAATTGACTAGGTACAACTCCCTATGATTTGCAATGAATATATTTTTTATAAGATCAGAAGTCTTGACATTATAAGCTCTCAACCTGAGAGTAGTAGAGGATAACCAAATTGTTTGTAAGCACAAACAATTAAGGTAAAATAGATTTGGACAACCTATCACACCAAATGGAATGATTGTAATAGACTATCTTAAGATTCTTGACTCTTACTTCTATTTTAAATGCAATGTTAATCATCTAAATGCAAAAAGGAATAGACAAAGGGATGCACATGAGGGCAAATGGAATTGCTTTGACTACTAAACTTGAATGAATTGGAATTCACCAAGTTACAAATATATATATATACACCTATTCTTCAATTCCTAGTGAAATTATCTAACATAATATGAAATGAAATGAACAAGAGAGGAAGCAAAATTATATATGAAGGAAGTAAATAGAATTACTTCAGGTGCAAATATCAAAATGAAATGGAATCCACCTGATTATCAGAGGATCACATATAATTATCCTTCAATTCTAAATGCAAAACTAATCTATGCATGGGCAACAAATCATGACAAGCAAATAGGGTAAATGGAATTACAAACCAATTCACCATCAAATTTGCCGACCTTTGTATTGTCAAATGAGGTTGCATTTATAATTTGCTATCCTTTCTTAATTATGGCATAGCAATAGTCATATAATAAAAAAGAAAATGGGAATAAAATACAAAATTTTCAAATCTATACCGTGATATGAACACGTGGTATCACTTTTATTGATGATTTTGAATTCGCAATATTTTTGAAAACATTCCATGACCTTTCAATTCCCTACGATCTCAAAAAATCCTATAAAAATCATTTATTCTTTATCTCCTGTTGTTTCGTGCCAAGCCCATGCATTTCATATTCCAACGGTCAATGCATTTTCAAATTCTGGCTGTTGATCTTAAATTAACAATTGCGATTAAAACATTATGACTTTACTTTTTAACTTCCTTCGTGGGTCCACCAAGTACACGTGTCTTTCTGTTGCTTTCTCGCTATGACATTTTTCCTGACAATTTTGCATAGCGAGATAGCAACAGACATAGATCCATCTTCATTCGACGGTGTTCATTTGAAAACCTTTAACTCATTGAATTCCCTTTGCATTGTGGGTCCCCTTGTTCCAGGTCTCTGAATGTTGTTACTTCACTATGGCATTTCTTTTGACAAACTTTTTATAGCGAGATGGCGATAGACGCAGATCTTCTGTGATTTGACAGTGGTAATAAAAAAATGTTAAGCTCTCTTTGTTTATGGCGCAGGTCCCTCTATCCAACTAGACACATCATGACAAACAGATGACAAAACTTTATTGCTTGCAAAATCTGATGTCAGACTATTTTGCTTTATGGTACTACATTGAATATATTGGGCCCATCAACACACGTGTCTTCATGTCGCTTTGTCGCATGAATTAACGAACAAGCATCTTTTTATAACGACATATCGACCTCCATAGATCTTTTATTTGACGGTCAACAAGATGCATTTTTAGATAGTTTATAATTCTATCTTAAAATATTATTCGTCGATCTGGTCTTCATCTGATGGTTGTGACTTATTTCCAAGGCGACTTGACTATTCAACTTGATGAAGTGGACGATTAGACGTGTTTTGATTCGTCGTTTTGATTTCAACTTTGGTCTTTGCCACCTTTGACCTGGTTCTTTCACCATTTCTAATGATTTATTTGCTTCTCCTGCATTTGAATTTAATTGATTCTTTTTGTAGCCCATTCTCACGATCTGTATATTGTCTTCAAGCTTCAGTCTTTGATGTTTCTCTATTGTATTTGCTCTGTATATGCCTGTAATTTCTCCATTCTACCCATATTATTCCTTTAATGGAACACTTGATCATAGAGTTAGGGTTTCTTAGAGATTTCAGGAATGCTTTCACGAAGAACTGCTTCTCAACATGAATCTTTGTCTTCGAAATAATTAGGAACAAGGAAATATGAATTAGCAGAATATCTAGACCTTCTCATTGGGATAACGCATAACAAACCGTCCAAACCCTAATCACCTAGCTTTGGATTGATGCATTGCACATATGATTCCCCGCATTAGGTTAACTCAAAGGAATGATGAGAAGAAAGGCCATCCTATAGGCAGTCTAGACTCAGACTCAAAACATTGACATTTGACCTAACTCAAAACCCTAGAGCAAAGATATAGATTGAAACTTGGGCAACACACATTGAGGAAAATGAGATTCCTCCCAGTAGACTGAATCTAAATGTTGCCTTTGCCAACAACGATGTACTCTTCTTCGCTACCAAAAATAACAAATATGAATAAGGTTTGTAGTCAATAAACCAATCTCTGTGGTGGGTGAAATGACGAGAGACACCTAAATCAATGTACCAGGCAGATGACATCACATGATTTGTAGGTCTTTTAGCCATGAAGGTGTAAAAGGAAGATTCTGTTTGCTTCGTGTGTTCTACACTGTTCACTTTGGGTTCCGAACCTAATTCCTTAGATTAGGCAGCTAAGTGTTTCCGACATTCAAACCTCATGTGCCCAAACTTGTGGCAATAGTTGCATTGAATGTGTTTCTTCTGGGAGCCATCTGATGCTGCAGCAGAACACTTCTATTGAACCTTGCCTTTATCCTTCGGAAGGGATTTAGCAGTAAAGGCATGCTTTGTGGAGGTGGAGCTACCACCGTACTGTTGTTTCCACCAATCTTGCTGAAGCAGAAGTGTGCAGAGATCAATAAACTTTAGATCAACACCAGAAGATGTGATGTTGCGAGTTTCGATAAAATGATCATAGGACTTTGATAAACTCCAAAGTATGATAACACAATCTCCTCTTCCTCCATCTTGCAACCGATGGCAAGCAACTAATCACAGATTTCCTAAATCCTATTCAGGTGAGCCTAGATTGAGGTTCGCTCATTCATGATAATAGAAAACAAAGTGTTTTTCAAGAAGACGGCTTTTCTTTTGTCAGAAGTCTCATGAAGACCTTTGAGATGTGCCCATATTTTGGCAATTGTCTTGTTGGATGGAATTTGAGAGAGTTGATCATCAACTGCGGATAATTTGAGAAGCATCATCACCTCTTGATTATTTAGATCCCACGTATCCTAATCAGTACTAGGAGTAGTTAGACATTTCGTAACACCCAAAATAGTTTGATTAGTATTCCGATATTCAAAAATTGCTATGATCCACTACTTCCAAGTGCCATAATTTTGACCATTGAATTTTAAGTTGTTCACGAGCAAAATGTTTGTCAGAGATGCCATGTGAAATTTCGCGAAGGCATGCTCTTCAAGGAAAAAAAATGGAAGACCCAAAAAATTTGAAGGATGACCTAGAAGGGAGCTTGAAAACCCCAAAAAGAATATGTTTTCAGTTTTTGGATCCGTTGGCTCAAAAATCGAGGCACCCAAAAAAAATGGACAACCTAGTTTAGCTCTTGAATAACAAAAAAATTCTTTGAGCTTAGATTTTAGGGTTTTGAAGAAAACCCTAATCGGCTGCCATGGAAGGTCGCATTTGCAGAAAATAATGGAGTTTGCAAGCCAAAACAGTCGGATTTGTAGCAGAGAGAGACAACTATGGCCAAAGTATGCAAAAACGACACCAAAGGATGGTGTTTAGGGCATGCGTATGGGAGAAAACAGGCTTCTAAACACAAAAAATGATGTTGATCAGAGCACGTGCAAGAAAGAGTGCAGACAAAACAATGAGCACCCTCTAGCAAAAACGAGCATCCAATTGTGAGTATAAACGAAAAACGACCAAACAAAAAAGACCTTTGTTTTTGTAAAAACGAGCAGCTTCCTAGAGTTTAGCAGACAAAACCACAACCTTGTGAAGCACGCGATTTTGATGCCAAGAGTTGTAGTCACGATTTGCAGGCGGGAAAATGCAATTTGTTGTGGTTTATCAAAAAAACTAGTTGCAATTTTCAGATGTTTGTTCTTGAAACCCTAGTTCTTGAAACCCTAGCCAAGACTATTGCATATGTGACTTTTTGTTACTAATCTCCAAGATTCAAACAGATGAAAGTCTCACAAAAATGGAAACCCTAGATGGTTTTTTGTGAAAAAATCTCAGCAATAATATGAAAAATCTTAACAAATAATTTCAAAAGAAATTATAAATTTTTCGAAAAAAATTTAAAGCATTGGCTTTGATACCATATTATGGAAGTAATTGATAAAATACTTGCTTGCTATTAACAAAAACTCAGAGGTCTATATATACAAAAGAATAAAACGATGTTTCCTTAGGAAACAATCGTAAAGAATAGAAACATTCTATTCTAGCTAAAAGAAAGCTAAAAAATCTAACAGAAAACTACAGCTAACTAAATATTAGAAACATTCTAAATATTTACAATAGATTACCATTAACTAATAATAGACATTTATCTATCATCGTAATAATATCAATCTAAAATTTAAATAAAATCTTGGATGTTATTTGCAGTAGTATGACAGAAGCAAATAACATATGAACTCCATGCTTTACTGAATTTGGCCACGACAATAGAGTTCATTCACCATTTGATGAGCTCCTTCTTGGATCAGGAATGGTTTCTAAATCCATTTGAGATTCCTAGATACCAAGCACAGTTATCTTACAACCAAATTAAATTTTTTGTAAGTGTGCTGTTGGAGTGCCTTTTCTCCAAACATGTCACTTCTTATTTTCTTAACTACTGGTTTTGTTTACATGACTTCTCAGTCCCCACTATAATGAATGCTTGCGAGATGGTGGAAAACATTTTCAACTAATCTCCATTTTACTTATTCAGTTATTGTACTCCTTGAATGGCAGAGAAATGCAACTATTTTATGGGACATTGCGTATGCACTCAATGCTCTACGAATGAATCTTCCAATGACTTCAGCAATGACAACTGCACTTCCAAACTGGATTCCAAAGCCCTCTGTTGGAACTTTTGAAATGGGTGCAGGAATGATAACTGTTCTAAAACACTCAGAAATCAGATTACACCATTATTATGGATATCATAAACGAAATGCTGTAATTACGACAATATTGATTTCTCTAGGATTTTACGTTAGTTTCTTATAAAAGTATTTAGTTCATGTACTAAACTACACTATCTATGAACTACTGAGTAACTTCGAAATACATTATTTAGCAAGGCTTATTTACTAATGTTACTAATTTAAATTTTCTTTTTATAAACTATACTAAGCAAAACTATAGATGTGTGGGATTCCTTTGATTATGAGGTTGCATTTCAAATCTTAGAGATCAGGCAATACTAACGAAAAAATTACACAATGGAACTGTACCTGGTTTGCACTCGGTCTACCTAGGTCTGCCCTTATTCGACCTAGGTTTGACCCGTAGGAACCAACCTGCTTGGGTTAAAACCCAAGTGGAACTCAAAAAGGAACTGGGACCAGAACCAAGAAGCGGTTTGAAATTCGGCTGGTTTGAAGGGCCAAGGGGAGAACTGGTTAACTAAGAGTTACCTAGTACTCTTCATTTTTCTTGCTGGGCGAGTTTTCACAAGTTTTAACTCTCGCATATTTACAGATACAAAAATGTGGGTAAATTTTTTGATGCAGGGTAAAACGTTGGTCAAAATGCATTTTTGACATGTATTTGCTATAAAATCTTGCATTTTCTCTTTCCAGATTTCAATTTATATTTTAATACATTTTGTAATTTGAATTTTACAAAAAATCGTGTTTTTCTAAGAGATTGTAAGTTTTAGTGCTTGCTAAGTAGCTGAGTTTTTGGGCTTGCTGGTACTCTCTGAGTCCGAGTCTGCAAGTTACGGGCATAACCATCTAGTATTGTGTGGCTTGCTTGACATAATATTTTAAATTTCAAAGATTAAACATTGGAGAAAATGGATTTGGTATTGAAATTATGTGTTCATTATTTCCTATGTTGCATGGGTGTGTGTACCGACACCCCTAGGATGCATACCCACGTACCCAAGTACCGGGTACATGTACGCCAAGTACTAGGTACTCAGTGGAGAGCATCATAGCTAAGGACCTTGATTAAGCTTTTTGATTTTGTTTTGGTTTTTTGTTTGTGTATGATCTTGTTGTTTATCAAGCTTAGTTCATTACGTAATCAGTTAGAAACTTTGATACAATACCGATCAACTGTAAACTTTATCAGTGTTTCAGTCAGAAGTTTATCATTTGCAATGTGTCATTGTTATATGATTTATGATCTTCTTGCAATGTTTAAACTTTAGAGTCTGTCTTCTCCGTTATGCATCTAGACATTTATCACATATTTTTACAAGCATATTACAAATCTGAAACTGAAAACAATACATTACATTTGCAAACTTTATAACTGTTCTTGTTTTGAAAAACCATTGCCATGACTCATAATTTCGGACTTTCTATAAATATTAAATTATGTTAAAAAAAAAAAAATTTGATGTGCCCAAGTACCCCCATCCCCCATTTTGAAAAATAGCCGTACCTGTACTGTACCATTACTCTGAGTACCCAAGTACCCCCATCCCTGTGCAACCTTGATTATTTCTGAAGCCTGGCATGAATATTTCAAGAAGTGACTGCATCAGTTATTGGTTTAAACTCTCGTCCAGACAGAAACCTGTCTCAGATGCTGATGAACACATTTAACATTGGAAGGGTGTAAGGGATACAGTTTGGAGTAATGTCCATTTTCTCTAAATTCTGTGTAGCCCCTTCTGAAGCTGTGAGTTATATCAACTGTTCACTTTCTGTAGTGCACGAGTCTTCTGGAAAGGGTTTTATCTGGCTGTAGGTCTTACATTTTGTGCAGCAGGAGGTTGGAATGAGTCATATATCAGGTACACAAATCCTCATATTTGGTGTGGTGCAAGACTTCTCATATTTGTGGTCACTGTCTATGCATCGATTCTCCTTTCTAAGTGCAAGTCCTTGAATTGGGGCGAGTTTTTCTTTAGTATAGCTTCCCGGATATCACGGCATAGGCTAATTCATGTGTTTGGTTTTGGCTTGAATGGTGAGTGGGATTGCCTTGATTCTAGTTTGATGGGTGAGAATAGTGGTTGCCACTCATTCCTTGGGTGGCATAAATAGCATTCATTACTGGAAAGGCTTCTCTCCATATTCTGATTCATCATCTCCCTTATTAGCATGGACTCTACTAGCTAATTGGATTGGTCTCTTCTTGGTCGAAGCATTTTGTAGGGGAATGATTTGAAGTATATGGAAAGACAATTATTAATAATATTAATTGTATCTGGTGTTTCAAATGCAAGTGTTGCTGTGAAAATATGGTGATGGCTATAGTGGACGAGAGTTTTCATATCTTGGGCCATTTATTCGATTAAGGCACTCTTCAGTGACAGATATTCTAGCTGATTGGTCTTTATCTTAAGCGCATATATCTGTCTTTTCCTTCTTTCCTAGCCGTAAGAGCTTGTTGGGCCAACAGTTGTTGAATGAGAATGATACCAAATGCCTAGCGCCTCCACAAAACATACGCATTGAATCCTTACATTGGTTCATTCTTCATGTTCCTGATTACTGAGCATGGAAAATAATAAGGTGCAACCTGTTCATATTGTTTCCTATAGTTTTTCTCCTTCTTGTAAAGGGACAGCTCCAATACTTTAAGGACACAATAATCTTTCCCATATTGAATACAGAAGAAATGAAGTTTATTATAAACATAACATCTACTGCTATTATTGTCTTCGACTATAGCTCTCCCATTGCTTTCTATTAATGAATGTCAATGCAAACTATGAATGAAACATTCTCATAGAACACAAGGCAAAACATTCACATCCGAAACTATTCTTACAACTGCAAGAGTTAATGCATAGCAACAAGGTCTCTGTTCTGATAAAAATCTCAAGTGCATTTTGAGTAGCATTTTTACGAACTCCCAACCTAATGAGCTTACAGAAACATCTTTCATCATGTAATAAATTGGATTGAACGGTCAACAGATCCCAATGAGTTGGCTAACCCTAACTTATTAGCCTGTGAAAACGCACTGAATATTCTGACAATCCCCCATCAATTGTGACATCCAAATGAAAGGAAAATTTACTTTTAATTGCAAGGATTTCCCTACACACACAAGCCAATACTAAACACAATTTTTTATTTTCCTTCTTGTAATGCTCCATCAAGGAACCCCACGGAAACAAGCCAACAAAACATGGAATGATTATTTTTTAACAATTCCATATACACATCCATATTAATTCTCATTTAGCAAATAGGATCAAAATGTAATTTTTAACATCACACATCCATCTAGCATCTGAAACACTAAATCGATGCCATCTCATCATCTAACATAGGCTAGGGTTAGGGGGCATTACACTTGCAATGCTCCTACTTCACATGAACGATCATCTTGGCTTGAGAAACAAAGAGAATGGATATGTCTGACCATCTAACATCAAGTCAAAGGAAATTCTTTGCCATTTAAGAGAAGTTTACACTATGTTTTTCTCCCAGTAGATTGTCACACACATGTTAGGTAGGAACTCCCAAAAATTACACTACATGTCTAGTGAGATCACATCTACCAGAATTTCATCCTTAAACTTGGGTATCAACTTTCATTGATATTTTACCAAAATGTTGTCTCATCATTTTATCCATTCAAGCCAATACAGTGGAGAATGCTTAATGGTCTTTAATTCAAGCTGTCCAACCAGCTTTTGGGAGACAAATTTCTCCTGCATTATCAAATAAGTCATCTAGTTTTTGGCCGTTAATATTAATCTTGTTGAGTAATTTAGTGAGGGTCTCTTCTTGGAAACCTTCAGTCACTACCCACGCTCCCTTATACAATATGGCACAAGATAACCTTTTATATTCCTCAGAGTGACAATCAATTTCCTTACCTTTGTACAATGTGGCATTTATTTATCGTTTTTACCTCTTCCTATATTGCAGTGCGACCTTGGGCTTCAATTATCAAACTCTTTCATTTGAGTGTTTGTCCTCCTTCGAATGATAATAATTAAATTTACTTCCAGAAAGCCCGAATTAATGTACTTTCTAACATTATCTGTTTCCCTCAAATGCTAACACATGCTTCCCAGTGTTGAGTTTAATATAAATTGTTGTTTCTCCTTATACCACACTGATTTTTATCTTTTAATAATGAGTTGGTGATCAGGATTCTGTTCTCCATTGGTTGTGAATATAATATTTTTTTTCAGTATCTAAAGTTGAGGGGACTCAACTATGTCCTTTTTTGTTCGGTGGAACTTTGTGTTACAGTAGCAGAATGGCTTGTTCTGATTTGTTTGTTTGCAGTTCAAGCCAGTGAAGGATTTTATGATGAAAACTCTCTAGGAAAACATTTTATAAATTTTAAGCTTAATGAAACTCTAGACTTCTTTCGTTCAATGTATTGTTTGAATGTACATAACAAATGTGATAAATTCTGATATTTTATATTTATAGTTGTGAAACAAGTAAAAATTAAATCCAAGTCAAAATTCAAAATTGTGAGATTTCCTCTAGTTGATTGCTTTTTTAATATATTTTTGGGGTGTGGATGTGAAGATATGTTTCTTGCATTGGATAAGGACATGAATGGGACATTGAGCAAGCAAGAACTTCGGGATTATGCTGATGGGTCCCTCACTGATATTTTTATTGAAAGAGGTAAGCTTTCTGATCTCTTTAACACAATTTTTTTCATCTCTCCAACTATATCATCACAAAATTCCAGCATTTTTTTTGCACCGAAACTTGGAATGTATTCAATAAACTTGATGCTATTCCCAGTCTCATAAATTGTCTGTATTTGTTTCTGTTGTACAGTTTATTAAAGACTAGGTATGAGGTTGCTTGTAAAAGAGAAGTGATAATCACATCCACACATCTCTTCAATTTATATTCTATAATGTTGAGAAAAATCACTGCTGTATATTATTTAGATCCATCTTGCCTTCCTCATGCTATTATACCTCAATGCAATAACATGGAAATTCTGTTTTGACTACTTGATAGTTGATAGAGTGCTTGTTAGAATGTTATTCATATTACCATGAGCTTCAATTTCTCTATTTGCTAGAATAAAAATAATTAGTTTATATGTAACAATATCAGTAAGTCAGGATGCCAGGATTACGAAGAACTCATTTGTGTCAGAACTATAATTTCATTTGAAAGAGGCAATATCCATGTCAATTCTAATCAAACCTGACCTGTTTGAAGAGGGATTATATGATCTTGTGGACAGTGTATGATTCAGAGTTACACTCACCTTGTACTTCAAAAAATTGACTAGAAAAACAATATTCATTGCATCTCTTGTTATTAGATAGTTTTCAATAGTATTTTTGTAAACATAAAACGATCAGTTAAGAAAAAGAGACAAAGACATACTTCGTTGAAGGTAACTTTTTTCATATATATACAGATGAGAGCTGGTTTGAAACATTATTCATAAAGACATGCAATTCTGTTCATCTATTAGTCCTGCTTTAAATTTTCTCAAAAGTTGCATATCATGATTTAAAATGATGACTTGGACTTCTATGTAATGAGTTCTCCAACTGAAGATCTTCTGATTGTACAACTACGTGTCTGCAGTATTTGATGAGCACATCCGTTGTGGTAAAAGTGGTGGAGGAAATGGTCGTGAAATGGATTTTGAGAGCTTTCTTGACTTTGTTTTGGCTTTGGAAAATAAAGATACACCTGAGGGATTGACATATCTCTTTCATTGCCTTGATCTCAATGGAAGAGGATTCCTCACAACGGCAGATATTCATACCCTTTTTAGGTAAACCAATGAATGATATCAGCATTTTATTTCTTTGCACTCCTGTTCTCTATCTGCTTCTTTTATGTATGCATTGAAGTTTGAGGATGGAGGAATGAGTTTTAGGAATGATTCAAGGGTATTTTTGGAATCCTCGAGGATGACACTATCTTTGGAAAGCACCAAGAAATTAGTATATATTTTTCATCTAATGACAAGTACTATCATCTAAGGTCCATAGCTTCTCAAAGGTTCTAGATATTTCTTCAACTTCAGCTATAAAATCTTAGAAACCAATATTGCACATGATATGCCATTCTTTGTTGTTGGATGTTTTAGGCATCCACATTTGATAACATTAGAGTGAGTTTTGATTTTTTGTTTATGATATCTTCGAATTTTAATTTTTGGCATATGATCCAAAAAGAAATGTAACCTCTAATACATATTTGGTTTTAGAGTGTAATTTTGATGGTAGTTATGCTATCATAGTTTTAACTTGCACTTTTGGCTTTTGTATTATACTCTCATCTCTCATTTGGCCATTTCCAATCCAGGGATGTGCATCAGAAATGGATTGAAGGTGGAAATTATGATCTCTGTATAGAAGATGTCAGGGATGAGATCTGGGATATGGTCAAGCCATGTGATTCTCTGAAGATCACTCTTACAGATTTACTTTCATGCAAACAAGGGGGCACTGTAGCTAGCATGCTGATAGATGTCCGTGGTTTCTGGGCTCATGACAATCGTGAAAGTCTCTTACAAGAGGAAGAGGAAGTAGAGGAAGAATGAAATTTTTGGTAGTTCTGTTGTGACTTTGGCATGACCATTCCTCTTGATATTAGAATATAATGTAGAAACCTTACTGTCACTTAAAACGTCTATTTACTACGCAATGCTGTGATTCATTGGGCATGCAAATGAATGGGCTCGAGGACAAATGCCTCCCTTTTAATGTTATGGATCATGTACTTTTTCATTTCTCATTTGGAGTCGTGTCATATTAACCCATTCCTTCCTAACATTGAACAGATTATATCTAAGACTGGAATTCCCATGAAACCAACATTTTGTGTTCTTACGACGTGAATACTATTTGCAATTAATATTATTTCCTGGGGCATGTTACTTCGACCTACTAATCAGATGGTATGTAACTAAGGACACATTCAAAAGTTCAAATATTCGACACTTGGTTTAGATGATAGAATTCCTTCTCAGATGGATACAATTTTATTTAAAGTGTGCTAGAAATGTTGTAATTTTAATATACACAGATGAAAGGACCCACCAAATGTATAAAGAACAAATATTAATATGTGAATACCTGCGTGCTCAATTTTTTTGAAGCCTATGTTTGCTCATTGTTATATCTCAAAATAGTAGTTATCGAGGTGTTATACACCAAACTTACAGTCGTTCCAACTTGGTCACCAAGGTCTGGTGGTTATGTTCCATAAGATTGATTGATGAAAGACTCCTAAATATGTAAACAACAATCATGCTTAAGATTTGCAGCTTGTGACATTTGGATACGAATTTGAACACTTGCAAAGTCAATTGCTAATAATAAACATAGATTTAAATAAATTCTTCAACTAAAGCAGACTACAGTTGATGATATTTCTTCCAAATGGACAGGGATATAATATATGCCAATTCACATAAGGAAAAATTATTCGGAATAAATAATCCAAAATGGATCTGGTTGGGATGTAATTTACTTTAGCACATTGTGTGTGTGTTATTGTAGACACTCTAAGAGGCTTTTATGATCAGTAGAGAATTATCTTCACGTAAGTTTATCACTGCTAACTTATAGTTGTATTATGTTCGAATTAGCCCATGATGGATTCAATGATGATGATATGTACTTCAGACACACAAGCAACATGGTTATCGCAACTCTTGTGCCATTTGTCCTTGGTAATATAAGTGGTTATTTTATACTTTGCACGGTAAAATATTCAACATGTGTCTCAGAACCAAATCTTTTTGCAACAGTATCTGAACTGTACAAGTTCATGGCTTTAAGACTAATGAATTTATCAGTTAGAAATAAATCCAGGGAATCATCTTGACATTCTTATGGAGATTCTTTAGTGTCATGAAAGTATGATAGAGGCTCACGTGGATATCTAGCAGTTTTAATCACTTAACAAATGTGAATACGTTTAATACATTGATGTAATGTAGATGACATCTTTTTATGCTGTTTCATCCATTGATGTCAAATGAAACAAGCAACACAAAGCATCAAAGTTCCTGCCTATAGTTAGAGAGGAAGGAAAAAAAATAGTGGTATCAGATAGAAATATAAAGAAACAATGAGAGGAGATATGGAGATAGAGTCGGAAGAAATGGTAAAAATATGTAATATGTAAATAACACCAATTTTTGTAAATCAGTCATAATATGAAAGTATGATAGATACAAACATTACATATTCATATCACATATTGATTTGTAATCATAATGGTCAAACAATTCTCAAATCAGTTTCTTTGGTATCAAAAACATATTGGTTACCACAACCATAAAAAACATATTGATTCTAATATAGCCAATAATCATCACAAAATACTCATCAGGAATGAACATACAAGCATATGCACTCAATTTTGAGAACACGATTCAATAAATGTGATAATGATGATAACATCTCACATCAGTATAGAAACAAAAATATATATGGAACATCAAATAATCCAAGCCTTTGGTATGTCTAGCCCTAAGCCAAGCCTAGGCTACCCATGCTTACAAAACACATATACCAAACATTTGACATAAAATTCACTTTGTTTAGTATTCATTCAAGATTTAAACATTTGTCAAAGGGCCCTTGGTCTACTGGTGAAGTTGAAAGGCTCACAAAGAGCCCACTAGGGATCAAGTCTTGTTGAGTGCAGGTCCCTAACATCTAAAAGGGATGAGGCCGGGATCGTGCCCCGGGTGAATTTGGTAGAACAGATACCCCTCAGTCCTTGGTTCTTACCAAAGAGGCTAGGCGAAAACGTTGACCTCCATTAAAAAAAAAGATTTAAACATTTTTAATAATATAAATTAATTTCTTTTATTTAAAAATAGATCTTAAATCAACATCAAGAATATATATACTAATACATAGTAACATAAGATATAATTTATATAGAATAAATCAATAAGACCAAGGATAACTTAAATGATCATTTATATCAAGTAAATTAAGAAATTATTTATATAAATTAGGCATTAAAACTAGATAAATACATATATAAAATAATCTAAAACTTATTTAGATAAAATAGATTAAAAAATCATTCATATGAATTAACTTGAAAACTTATTTGTAATAAATTTATTAAAAAACACACATTTTGAATTTAATAAAAATATATATTAATTGAAGAATATATATATTTTACATTGAATATAAAATTGGGAAATGTTCCATGTAAATGGGAGATTGAATTAATATTTTTTTATAGATAAAATAATACAAATACAAATTTGATAGTTGTACTATGTACTACCATTTACCTTTTTAAATTAATTTATTATTATTGCTTTATCCATATGAGAATAGAAATTTCTAAAGCTCACTACCTCTGTACCTTTAGTAATGCATTTATGAGGCAAGTTGAAAATTTGCTAAATTAAAGTATTAGAAAATAGTTTTTCTCCTTATTGAAAATAGAGGGAACCAATGAGAAGATAAATAAATGTTATTATTTCAAATTTTAAATATATGAAAATTAAAAAACTATAGCACACAGTTCTAAACTCTAAAAATGTTTGAATTTGATTGGTCAATTGATGATTTTTTTTTTGCATCTAATGAATGCAATACTATCATCACAGGAACTATTAAATTGACATAGAAGCGCTTTCTTTAGACTAACTGTTGAAGGCAAAATAATGCACCCTATAATTTCAATCAATATAAATCAATAATTACATTGAGTGGCTATTGTTGATGTATTTAAATATTATTAATTACACTTTATTTTAGTTTATTTAGGATAATGCATTTTTATACTCATGGTCATGTAGACACCTAAGAGTTTTCATTTCATTTTAGCACATGAGTTTGGAGAACTCAATTTGAGGTGAAGATGTCATCTCATGCTTCTTTGTGTGTGAGATCCACTTTTAGTGCTTCTACAACATTATTGTTTTCTCATTGTTGCACATGTTGCACATCCTTCATTGTACAATGGAGGAGGATCCACCTTTGGTGCATTTATGATTACACATTATCTAGTTGATACGTTATCTCATGTGTAACTCTTAGTTATCATATATTTAGACACATTTGCTTTGTATTTATTCATTTTGTATCTATTACTATTTGATCATATTATTTTGGCTTTCTTATTTGTGCTATCCATTGAGCTTCTAGATTTTGAAATTTTCATTCTTGCAATTCAAATCAAGAGCTGTAGCAATTTGTAGGAGCATCTAAAGCAAGACCTGATCTCAATATTGTGTCTGGTGGTTGTTCCAGTGAATTTTGACTATTAATTTGCATACATTAGGCAAAAGTCAAATTTCTTACCAATATCTCTGTAGCCTAATATATATATTTAATTAAAATTTGTTTTTCTTTCCTTTTTTTTATAAAATAAAAATAATATTTAAAAAGTTAGTGAGCTTCGATTTTGTTTGTTTGTTTCACTTTTTAAACCCAATTTTTTAGCCAATGGGCTTTGTGCGCTGTCAATTTTTTTTTTGCCGAAAAATTGTCACCCCTTGACATTTTTAATTTTCATAAATTATAATCTCACTCCACTTTTAATTATTATTTTTCTTCTATTTAGCTTATTTAGCTATTATCTTCACTATTAATTCTTGTTTTCCCTATTTATTTAGTTTGAAAATCACAACTATAAAATAATGAAACATATCATACATTATTTAAATATTTCTATTTATTTATTTAGTTTAATGAACTATTATCTCTACTTTAATTCTTATTTTTTCTTCTATTTATTTAACTTAATTAGTTATTGGTTGCTTATTTAAATATTATTTTATTTAAATAAGAAATTATTTCTCGTTGAATAATTGTCAGTCCTCTTCTTCGATAACTTTCTTTTTCAAAAACAATTTAAAAAAATAAAAATAAATAAATTAATTAATAATTTTAAAATTTGAAATAACACTTGATCTCTTTGTTTTTTTGAATATTTTTAAAATATAATCTCTGATTTTGTTTTTAATTTTACTTCCATTTTTAAAATTGATTTAGGTTTTAGTTTTAAATTATTTTATTTTAATTTATATTTATAATTAGTTTACTTTTCCACTTTAAATATTAGTTTTTAGTTTTTATAATTTATTTAACCAATAAGATATTTGTTAGAGTTACTATTTTTTTACTATTATTTTTTTGTCTTTCTCCTATTGATTTTTCATATTAGATCTTTTTTGTAGATTTTAAAAAATAAATTATTTTATTCGTATAAGATCATGTGATGCCCCTAATTTTAATGTAATAATTTAATTAATTAATTGGTCCCAAAAATAAAATAAAATAAAAAATGTCCTTTAATTAATTAATAAACATGATACCCAAATTAATAAAATAATGAAGTAATCGATATTGTCAGTTTGTACTTATAATTCTTTAGATGCTTCTTCAAAGGCCTTGACAAGGCTATGGCTGGGCATTGCAATTCATCATGAATTGGATTTGATTTCTCTTTGTATTTTTAGAAGCTAAAGGCTAAGGGATTGTTGTGCATAGATTTGAAGGTGGAAGATCCTATTCCATCATTGTAGTTTTAGTGGTCCAGTGTTACCCTATTATGTCATTGGAGGTGTCACTTAGTTATCTCATTATGTGTGCCATATTTGTTACTCACTGTCATTTGGCGACTATTCTACATTTGCTTGATTATTTTTTGAGGCCCTTGTAATTGTGTTAAACGTATTGTTATTAAAAATATTTGATTATGTGTTACCTATTTTGGCAATAACCAAACTTGACATTGTATTATTATCATATTTCATACATATTCTAATCTTGGCATTTGACACTTCTTTGTCTATGCATGCTTTCACTCTTACTTTGCACGTTGACTCTAATTCAAGGTCTCCATTCAGTTTGAGGTGCATTGCCCACCACATTTCTCCTCCAAAAGGTGTGATTTTGATTGCTTGCACATTTTAAAATATGTTATTGACCCAAAAAGGTCTAATTTTAACTTGAAACATGTTTTAATATGTGCATTGCCCTTCAAAAAGTTTGATTTTGAAGAAATACATGTCTTTTCCTTCCAAGAATCCGATTTTGATCGTTAAGGGAGATTTTCTTGATGGATTTGCATGAAATCATTTTCATTGGAGGCATTTTTGCTTGCAATGAGTTTTCATACATAAAAAATGGATCTAACATGCTCAAAAATGTTATTGGAAGCTCAAATCTAGGGCACATTTGTGAAGAAATAAGCAAATAAATCCATTTATCTTTATCAATATTTTTGCTCCAATGCAAATCAATTTGGTTTTATTTGGGGTTTTTATTGCATGTTGGTGCATGATTTGATGATTAAACATCAAATTGATTTGTTCATGCATCTTGGTGAAATTTTTTTTCACCAAAAATGTCCCAAGCACATGCATCCCAAAAATGTTGGATCTTCGAGCATTCTCAAGGCACATTTTGGCATCTTTTAACAAGAATTTCTTGTTTGTTGCCCTTTCCCATTCAAATTTACAAAGTTGGAAAAAGTTTTCAGCTTTTTTGGAGAATTTTGCAATATTGGAGCATCTTTTTCCTTCATTTTTGGCACTTGATCCTCATGTAAGTGGACTTCTTCTTTCTCACTATTTAATTTGTGCTTATCTTGCTGATTTTATGCACATAATTGCTTGATGATTGCCACTTGTTGAAATCTATGCCATGGAAAGTGCATTTTTCCTTTACAAATGAAGATTTTGTTTATTTTCATGTTTTTGGTTCTTCCCAAGTTCTAATTTTGAATTTGTGTGTTGAAGTTATTTGCATCTTGGCATGTTTGAGTCACTTTCCAAAGATACGTTTTTCTTTGTGTTTTTGTGTTTCATGTTTGCTTGCCAGTTTTCTCCACTTTGGAGAAGTCACAAGTTCTTTCCCAAGAACTTGTTGTTGCTTCACTTCATGCAAAAGCATCATCACGTTTCACATTTTATTTCCATCTCACAACACCTCACCTCTCATTCGACGAATGCGATTACATGTTTTCCATGTCATTCACCATCCACACATGCATGCAATCTCATTTTCTGTTTCCATTTTCACTCATCTTTCTTTTCACATCCATTCGCACGACACAATTAAACGAAATGTCTTACACATGTAATTGCATCCAAAAGGTCCGATTTTGATTAAAAGTCACTTTTTGAAAAGTCAAAAGGATGCCATTTTCATCTTCCATGTACTTTGACTACATCTTTTCACCAAAGGTGACTATAAAGCTCTTTATCCTTCTTCCATTTTCCATTTCCATTCCTCCATATGTGTTTGTGCCTCCATGAGGAAATACATGTTTCCATGCTTTCCATCTCATCCTCCATTTGCATAACATGTAAAATGCATCCATCATCCGTAATTGCATCTCATCTCACCTTCAATTTCCAATTGCATGTTGCACTTACATGTAATCATTTTTTTCTTGTAATAATGTCTTGAAAACCCTAAGTCACATTTTGGAAATCAACAATCTCCATTTGCATGCATTCCCATGTGCCAAACACTTTACTTCAAAAAAAAGGAAAAATAAAGGTAATAGGTGTTGATGAAAAGTTGTTCTAAGTTTACATCTGGACATTGTCAAGAAAGCTTTCAAAGTATTAGAGAATCTAGAATGTGTTAGTTTACAAAGGAGAATTCATGACAACTTGAACGAGAAAATTTTGATCACATCAAGTTTTCAAATGACAAGGGACAATTCATCAAAGAGAGTCAGAGGTTATCAAAAGATGTAACACTGTGATTATCAAGGTGAATGCAGTGACACAAAATATAGGAACTCCCAATCCTATGATAATCCAGAAATGCATTGCCAAGTATAAGGTCTTTCAGGACAATCTCTAAGATTGTTTCAATTCTTTTCCATCTTTCTTCTTCTTCTTTCATGTTTGTAATTGAAGAGGATGTATTACATGAAGATGTGTAATTACATGTAAAACAAGTTACATGTGTATGTAAAATATGTAATACGAGTTGCATGTAACCCTATATTTTCTCTTTAGTTAGACTAGGTCAAAGTTGGTTGAGTTGCTCCCAGTTTTTCTTCCACCTTTTTCTCAACTCCTATGCCTATATAAAGGAGTGCCCCCTCATTGTAAAAATCATATTTTTTTGTATGCAAGAAATCTTTACCACATTTGTGCAAGCATAACTTTGATTGTGTAGTACAAATTTGGGAAAAAAGTGAATAAATGAAGCAATTGGATTCGAAGCTTTGACTAAAAGAAATTGTGATAGAGAAAATTAGAAGCTTTGACTATAATTTGTTCCTATTGTCTTTGATTCATGTTAGTGTTGTGTGTTTAATAATAGAGCATAGTGATTTAAGAAGCAATCAGAGCCAAAGCTTTGACTAGGAGTGGTTGTGGAAATATATAGCTAGCATAATCATAACACTAGCTATACTGCTAACTTGAATTATAAACTGATAGTTTTTAAACTGTAATCATAACCTAAACCCTAACCCTCAAACTAAGCATTAGTACCAACCTATCTATGACAAAATAGGTTTCCATTACATAATTGAAAACCCTTACCCTAACTATGACATGTATTTTAAGATGTTTAAATAGTTTTAAAGACATGTAATTAGATTTATATGTTTTAGATTTTTTTAATTAAGTAGTAATTTTATGAATTTTTATGTTGTAATTCATATGGT
This sequence comes from Cupressus sempervirens, assembly GCA_028749045.1. NCBI lineage: Eukaryota > Viridiplantae > Streptophyta > Pinopsida > Cupressales > Cupressaceae > Cupressus > Cupressus sempervirens. The sequence continues at coordinate 679,622,354 of CM053791.1, read as the reverse complement.
ATGCACTTAAAATAATGTACATTGGAACTCAAAGTTAATAACATGTGCTCATATATTATTTTTATCTAATTTTGCAGGGATTGCCACCAGCTACACAATTAGATGCTTCTACAAGTCTTGATCCATCCACCAATGAGGCACAACCTCAAATACCTACAGTATGAACTTTTCAAGAAAAATACATTCTACTATTTTTATGTACACATTGTTATTAACTTATCTTCAACTTTGATTCATGTATAATAATGTGTTGGTTTTACTAACATGGGATGGATCATACTATTCCATCTAGGCCATAATATAGTCTATTTCTGAGTCCTTTATCTTTTGACCATTTCAGACATGTTGATGCTTCTAATAGTGAGGCTCAGTCTCAAATACGTATTTATGTACTTTTTCAAGATTGTTTTGTTGCATATAAATATGATTACTAACTAATATGTAAAATTTTGATCCATCATTGTGTTTTTTAATTGTAGGCCATTGGAATGTTAGGATTAACCTCAGATAGAAATAACAGTTACATGCAAATATAACCAATACCAAAAAATAGTAGATCACATAAAAGAGAACACAAGACACCAAGATTTAACATGTTTCACCCAATCCCTGGGCTACATCCACCAACAACAAGTCCAATATTATTATTATCCAGTGATTACAACCTGATTATAATCCGTAATCCCTTATAGCTCAATACCGTTACAAGAAGCTACAATATCACGATTCACAATGAAATCCCTAACCCTAAGCCTTTTTATACAAGCTTTTGCCACTTACAAAATTAGGGCTAGAATAATAGAAAATTAGTAGCCGACACCTTTTATAATATAAGGACATTTTTGGCTTCGGGGGCACTACTCCTGAAAACCCCCATGGGGGTGTTGCCCATCAACCCCACCTTGTACTATGATAGGGACTGCACTTGGGGGGCTACCTCATGACTATACAGGGGTGCTGCCCCCAAACCCCCATAGAAATTATCTGGAGGGAAATCACACCAAATAAACCTTTGAGTTTGATTAGGCTCCACATCACAACAACATCCCACTTGGAGACTGATCTAACTCCACAATAATATGGAGTACGTGAACATCATGGTAGCATATCTCTAGACTCATTTGTGATACTAGCTAGTACTTAAGTATGGTATATATATGCTTTTATTTCAAAAATTGCACTGTAAATTATGTACTTTTTAATTTACGTACTTTTAAATTCATGTATATATAATTTTGACTTAAGGTTTATGTATCCATGATTTTAGGACGATGTCGACATGAGTGTTGGTGGGACTATAGGACTAAGGCAGATGGAGGTACATACATAGTTCATTTTGATCTTTATCAATTTTTTAAAATTTATGTATTCTATTACATGACTTGACCACTACCCCATTTGGTAGCTATGACAATGCACATCCTCCTATTACATAGGGACACCTATCTCACATGGTATTATTTTAAATAAGTACTAAATACTTAATTTTAATTGTAAACTAGATTTTGAAATCTGTTTCAATCATGCATTTACATATTGTCTTTTCAATATGTGACACACGATGCTCCACAGAATGTGACACACAATGCCCAACATGATGAGACACATCATGTTACACAAGATGATACATCTAAGTCATCTTTGTGTGGAGTAAAGAGGACTAAAAATAAGATAGATTAGGTCTTTTGGCACCTTCATTATATTTTTATGACACATTTTGTTTATTATGACACACTTTGTATTAGGATAGTTATTTGTATTATATATTTTTCTTGACTTCATAGATCATGTTATCACATATTAGACTCGTTATGTTTATTGTGACATGTTTTATTTGTGTTATGGCACATTTTGTTAGTATATGGTATGAATAATAATTTTAATAATTTTAATTAAACATAGGAACATTAATTTAAACATGTTTGAATGTAAAATTAATGAAAAAATATAGAAAGTCATTATTTGAATTGACAAAGAATTTAATACCAAGTGCACACTATTAACTTCCAAATAGAAGTGAATTCCTATATTTTACACAACCGAACTCATACATTTTAAAAAAAATGAAGTCATATATTTAAAAAAAGTGAAGTCATATATATGTAATACAATATGAAGGACATAAATAGAAGTGAACTCGTGTTTTTAAATTTTTACAACATGTTTCGATTGAAGTAAAAAATTGGTTGAACACATTTCTTCAAATGAGGTCATGCAATTTTTTTTAAAAAAAAGACACAAATTGAAATGTTACTAAAAGCATAAATTAATAAGAACTTTTTGTATTACATAAATATGCTTAATGTATGTACTCACTATGTGTAATTGCACAAGATGTTGATGTTGGATCCACCTAAAACATTTAAATTTGCATAAGTTGTACTTGAGACCTAAATAAGAGGTATATAAGTACTGCAATTTTCTATTGACAACACATACATACATTTAAATTATATAAGTACACATATAAAAAAGAGCACAATAAAGAAAAACTTACATGTGTGTATTTTGTAGTCATCCTACTGTACCATTTGCATCTTCTCTCTTTTGCAATACATTTATGATTGCCTCGTGGTCTTCCATTGAAATTGTCCATAATACTTTATTGGTAGGTCTCCCTTTGTATCTTTCTAATTTGATATTAGTTGCCACAACCAAATGAGAATAGCGCAAAAGCTTCTTTTCTAATTGGTAGTCTTCAAATGTTGGTAAACCATTTCTTCTTGTTAGCTATGTACGTAGCTAGGTGCTAGCTATAATGATATACCCAATTGGATACTCAAAACCATCATCATCTACTTGATGACATACCAAATTTTTCTTAGGTTCCACACATCTAGCTAGCCAATACTTAGTTTGTTCATCATTATCATTAGGTGCAATAACAACATAAAAATGTCCTACAAGATAATATAAAGTACATAAATAATAATGACATGTGTACATAAATAAATAATATATTAATGACATTTAATTGAATTATACTAATGATATATATAAATAAATAATATAAATTCAATCATGATCACAACAAAATTTAATTAAATTGTGCATACTAGGTTATATGAGGTTTGAAATATGACCATAGTCTTCTGATGCAAATGTAACATTTGGGCCTTCATTTACTATATCTTCTTCAATATGTGTGTTAGTAGGTGCTAATAATTTCTATTTCCATTCTTCAACCCATTCTGTATTCTCACATTCTTCCCATTCACCTGCAAGATAAAACTGACATAAACAAGCAAGCTCCCTAGTCCATATAGTCCAAGTGTTAGAATCCAAACTCCTAAACAAATGCCATTTAGCTGACCCACTAATTATCTCACAATCATATCTTGAAAGGATATTCTTCATTTCAACTAGGCAGAAGAAACATCTGATTGTAGAGTTCTCATTTGATCTAGTGTATAAATATTTATTACACCATTCCACAATGTCATGTGCACTTTTTAATTTGGCTTTTTCCTCAAATTTTAATTGCTCTCTACCAAGGTCTCTCTTCATGGATTCACCAACACCATCATGTTCACCTTTACCATTTCTAGCCTTAAAAACCCCCACAAATGTTGGATATTAGTTTGCCTATGTGTTCTACTCAACTAATAGAACATTCTAGCATTCTTGAATTGTCCTGTACAATTATCTGACCATATTAGATGTTGTGTCATTTGAATTTCTCTCTCTCTCTCTCTCTCTCTCTCTCTCTCTCTCTCTCTCTCTCTCTCTCTCTCTCTCTCTCTCTCTCTCAAATTATCATAAAAGACCTTGAAACAATATTGGACAAACTCAGATGAATGAAGTTTATTATCACTCGTATATAAATGGTACTCTCAATATTTTTTGATCCTCTTTTGTACTATCAAGTGTATGCCTATAAACTATATGAACAAAGATTACTACTTGCACTGAATTTTTAATATTTTTCTTATACCTCATCTTGGGGTGCAAGTGTTTAGTTCTCTACAAATTCAACGATTGAAAGTATAATACCAATTGAAAACTTATTCTTACATAGGAAAATTATCCACCAAGCCATCTAGCATATTGAGACTGTTTAACATATTTTGGTATGATCACACTCTTAAACTCATCCATAAATGCATGACAACTAACTTTATTTGTAACTAGATCAAACCTTCTTCTAATCTTCCCATCCTTCAATGGATATTCAATAGTTTTTAATCTTTTTACATCAACTAATTTTTGTCCAAAAGTAGTTAAAGAATTTTCATGCAAACATTCGTCAAACAAAGCAAGATTGCCACACATATCACATGTACTAGAAAGACATGCATTGAAAAGAAAATATTGGTCATTAGGTGGCTTAAAAAAAAAAATTGATATGAAATCCTTTATAGTTTGAGGTTGTATTTTTTTACCACATTCTACAACATTTCTTTAGTATGCATGGTACTACATATAGATTGAAATACTAATGGTAACAAAATTGAACATGACTTTTACAAAAACATGTGATTATTTCCTTGTTAATCCTTACATACCATGGTTTACACTTTTCAAGAGATCTTTGACTAATGGTAATAGTTAACACCTTATCATCTAATTTTATTTTGAACAATTCAGTTTAAGTCATGTCCAAAAGGTGTTTAGGATGTGGATCACATATTTTTGAGCCAACTCTCAACTTAAGAACATCTCCTAAATTAGGTGATACTCTTATATTATCATGCCAACAATTTTTAGGCAAACTTTTAACTTCACTAGTAAGTTTCATATCAAATCTTGGAAGTCTACCACTAGAAGTCTACAAACTATTTGCTGGATCACATTCAAAGTTAACCCTTCTCTTTAAAACTCTTTCTAAAATTTTAAAACTCACACTAAGATATCCACTTATGTTGCTAATCAATCTTTTGTCAAAAGTTGATTTGTTAACTAAAGCTGTTGTTATTGCTCGTTGTGCTGCATTCTTATATTTAGAGCGACTTCTCTTCCAGATAACATTAAATACACTAGCAACAATGGATACAACTTGTTTTAAAGACTCATTTTTATTCTTGGGTTTTTCATACATTCCTAACCTTTTCATTACTTTTTGTATTTTAGCATTTTAATTAGTTGCAACATCAACTAACATTGAAACCCAAATTTATTATTATAAAAAATTGTCACTATAATCTATTAGCATGTGTCCTAATCTGTCTCCATGAAACTAATCCATGAAGATTATCTAGCACATTATTAGAAAAAATAAAAATTATGTTCATGCACTTTAGTATCATTCAAACATGTTTGTCTGGTACTTGGTGTTTCCATGTCTACATTCATATAATTATTGTTTTCAATTGGCTTTTCATTTTCAATGTTCTTTGGAATTTGAATCTTATTTTCATTTTTTTTGGTATTTCTTTTGTGGCTTGCATTTCCATTGGAGTTTGTTGTGCATGATCATTTGACAGTCTATTCTCATGAAGAAAACCTAAATCATTTAAATTGTAACTTGCTTCTACAAAATAACCAATTTCATCATGAGAATAAACTCAAGGGTTTGGAGACACACTTGTATTGAATGTTTGATTAGAATGTGCACCTAAATCTCCTTGTATTGGGTTCTCTTCTTCAACCTCTTCATCCATCATGGTATCCTCAATGTCCTCTTTTGAAACAATATTTGAAATTGAAGACCCAACATTTGTCAAATCTCTAATTCTTTGTCTTCACTCCCATTGACATTACATGCTTCCTTCTCTTTGTTTTTTGCAATCTCCTCATTTGTTAGAATTTTTATTTTCTTCTTTCTTCATTGTTTTGATCCCATGTTTGCACCAACTTTGAATTCAAATCAATCAAATCTTGCAAAATGTAGAAGATGATAAGAACGTAGAATAATATGACAAAAATTCACTATTGCAGCTCAAAACTGTCAAACAATCATTGCAAGGATTGTTTAGTGCTTTGTGGGTCAGCTTTTGGGACCTAAGGGGTACACAATTTTTAAAATTGGATGGCCGATTCTTACAAAGGCTAAATTAGAATCGGGTGCCTGATTCTAAAGCCATGGGTGGGAATTCCCCTTTGGCATTGGGTTTTTCCCTAGGGAAAGGCATGGTACAGGCTTGGTGGGACCAAGCCTGTGCCTTTAAGTATCAAATTTTGACAAAGGCAATTATTTGACAATTTTAGGCATTGCCATAATTTTTATTGGGTCTTCCTCATCAATATTTTTGACAAAATGAAAACCCATTATAGATCTTACTATTCTAATTTCAAAAATGTAAATGTTATAGTGTTATGAGTTCATTTTCTAGTTTTGTATTATTTATTAATCAAAAGTGTCACTTAAACATAAAATAGTGAGATTCACTAAAACTTTAATACATTTTTTAATTTTTCATATTTCTTAAATTAATTTACATGTCATCAATTTGCACACAATTCTTTTGAAGTTTTTTTTTTGTTTTTTTGAAAAAGTTGAAATTTGAGTAAATAATGGTGTACGAACATGAGAGGTTTTAGAAATTAGCTTAATTGTCAATTAAAAATTAATAATAAAAAATCATTAAAAAATTAAGGAAAAATATTCTCATCAATCTTTTGTATGTCACGTAACTTCATTTAAAAGGATTCACAAAAATTCATTTAGTTGTGTCAAATTATGGTGTCCATAAATGAGTTTGGTATGGTCATGAAACAAGCATATTGAAAAAATGGTTTAAAGATCCATAAAAAAATGTATCGTATGGGTATACAAATAAATTACATATTCAAAAAGTAGATTTTGGGAACTACAATTTTTACTTTTGAAGTTTTTAAATATTTAATCTCTAAATGCCTCAAATTTTGACATCAATTGATGATAAACTTCAAAAATAGGAAAAATACTTCCACTTTTTGGCCAAAAGTGAGACCCAACTTCTTGCACTGACCCATGATTTGGAGTCAAATAAATGACATCATGAACCTAGAGATGGAAGCATTAGTGACAACCATTAACATGCACACTTGCTACCATTATTTGATTATGAAGTCTATATCCTTCGAGCGGGGATCATAGAGGATTACATCAACAAATTTCAGATCATGAAGGATTACATTGATAAATTTTAAGAGTGACATCTTTGGGATTCTAGTGACTACATAAATTACAATATTTATATTAGATTAGTGCAACAAAAGTTTGTTGACAGTGTGAAACAATGAATATTTGATTCCAATTCACTCGTTTCACCTGCGTGTTTGGTTTGGATTCTTAGAGCTAATGGCATTTTATCTAATTATGGATTGCTTGAGGGAAAGCAATATTTGGGCAACGAGGATTTTTGATGTCCCCAATTTTAATGTAATAATTTAATTACTTAATTGTTCATAGGAATAAAAAAATTAATAAGGGCCTTTAATTATTTCATAAGCATGATAACCAAATTAATAAAATAATGAAATAATTGATATTGTCATTCTGTACTTGTAATTATTTAGATGCTTCTTGAAGGCCTTTACAAGGCTATGGATGGGCATTCCAATTCATCATGGATTGGATTTAATTTCTTAAGTTGTATTTCCGAAAGCTAAAGGTTGAGGGATCATTGTGTCTAGTTTCAAAAGTGGAAGATGTTATTATGTCATTGTAGTTTCGGTGGTCCAACGCCACCCTATTATGTCATTGGAGGTATTGTTTGAATATCTCATTGTGCGCACTAGATGTGTTAGTCATTGTCATTTGGTAACTATTCTATATCTGCTCAATTATTTTGTGACACACTTGTAATTATGTTAGATGTATTGTTAGTCAAATATTTTATTACATGTCATCAACTTTGGAAATAAGTACTCTTGACATCATATTATTATCATATTTCACACATGTTCTAATCTTGGCATTTGATAATTCTCTGTCTTTTCATTCTTTCACTCTTATTCTACACACTGAATCCACCCCAAGGTCTCCATTTCAACTGAGGTGCATTCCCCATCATATTTCACCTGCATACGACCTGTTGCCCATCATACACCTAGCATTGTACAACACCCAATGACATTTCATCACCATAGTAACCCCACCTATCCTACAAACTTTATTTTCATTGTATGGACATTTCACAACTCATCATACAGTCTCCTCTAATCATTGTACACAATTTTTACTAGATGGTCCTTCTACTAGAAAACACCATACACATTCTACAATCCATGCATGATAACTCACAGACTCTTCCATACACCCAGTTGGCCCATATCATCATTGATCAAAATGTCACAATTTTATTAAGAATTGTAAGACAAGTTTCCTTGAACACCAACCTCATAGTCCGAGACATTACTATGGTACTAGATCTAGTGATCTTGTCAACCTCTAAGGTATTGACATCAAATTATGGTGTCGAGTGATGATTTGATTAAAATTTAAGAGAGTTAAGAAGAAGTCAACATAAGCTCCATGAACAGACAAAGGGAACACTTGATCTCTTGGTGGACACAATGTCATTGATGTTGACTTGCACTCCTAGGGTCAAGCATCAAGAATTACAAAAATCCACTCTAGCTAAGTCACTAAAGAAAATCAAGCAAGATCAGGTGATTGGTGGATGAGAGAGAGACATATCTGTAAAGGATTACATAGAATTGTGAATGAAGTATCTATCATTTTAGCACAATATTATCTTGAATGGTGGTTTGAAGTGAAAGATTGATAAGTGGCTATAGGATGATGTCATAAAGACACCAGAGGATATCGATAAGAAAAAGATTCTAACTGCCACTTTAGATGGAGAACAACAAAAAATATCACATCAATAAAAAGTTTGAAAATGGATAAACCATTGACAATTCAAACAAGGTTGATGATGGAGAAATATTTGAGTTCATGGAATAAGACAATATAGAAGATCTAAAAAATGATGATAATTGAGCCATTGTTAAAGTGGACCCTCAAAATATTGTTAATGTGTTGCAGGAGAACAAGGCTACAAGTCTTCTAGAGTGTATGGCTAATGATCAAGAGTCACATAAATGACATCACAAGCCTAGAGATGGAGGAATTACTAACGAGTATTTACAAGAACAATTGCTACTATTATTTGATTATGAAGTCTATCTTCAAAAGATAATCATGAAGGATTACATCAATGAATTTCAAGTCATGAAGGATTACATTAATAAATTTCAAGAGCGACGTCTTTGGGATTCTAGTGACTACATACACTACAATTTTTATACTAGAGTCATGCAATAGAAGTTTGTTGACAATGTGACACAATGAAGATTTGATGCCAATTCACTCATTCTGCTCGCATTTTTGGTTTGGGATCTCGGAGCTGATAGACTTTTGTCTTATTACAGATTGCTTGAGGGCAAGAAATCATTGGGCAATGAGGATTTCTGATGTGCCCAATTTCAATGTAATAATTTAGTTAATTAATTGGTCCCAAAAATATAATAAAATAATGAAGGGCCTTCAATTAATTAATAACATGAGACCCAAATTAATAAAATAATGAAATAATTGATATTGTTAGTCTGTAATTGCACTTCTCTAAATGATTCTTGAAGGCCTTTATGAGGTGATGGTTGGGTGTTGCAATTCATCATGAATTGGATTTGATTTCTCTCTATATTTTTGGAGGTTGAAGGCTAAGAGGTCATTGTGTGCAATTTTGGAGGTGGAAGATTCTTCCTATTATGTTGTTGTAGTTTCGGCACTCCAACACCATCCTATTCTATTGTTGGAGGTATCACTTGAATATCTCACTGTGCACTCTAGATCTATTAGTTGCCATCATTTTGTGACTATTATATATCTACTTGCTTATTTTTCAAGGCACTTAGAATTGTGTTGGATGTATTGTTATTCAATTATTTGATTTTGTGTCACCAACTTTGATGATAACCACTTTTGACATCATAGTATTATCACCTTTCATACATGTTCTAATCTTGGCATTTCACGATTATCTGTCTATGCATGCTTTCAGTCTTATTCTACATGCTGACTCCACCCTAAGGTCTCCATTTCATCTGTGGTGCATTCCCCACCATATTTCCTCTCCATGTAGACTTGTTATCCATCATACACCTACCACCATACAACACCCACTAACATTTCATTGCTATACCAACCCCAACTATTGTACATACTTCATTTCAACTGTATGAACACTCCACCACCCACCATAGAATCTCCTCTAATCATAGTACACCCTTGTCATTGTACAATCCTTCCACTAGAAAAGATAGTACACTTTCTGTAGTCCATGTATGAAAACTCATAGACTCCTTACATCATACAATTGATCCTATGTACACCTAGTTAGCCTATACCATCGTTGATCAAACTACCACAAAATTTTAGAATTGCAAGACAAGTTTTCTTCAACACCAACATCATAATTTGGAACATTACAAATCAATTGAATATAAATAAATAATATTTCTTAGTCTATATAATTTTATTTTTCCAAATATTAAATTTTATTTAAATTAAAAATTATTAATAATTTAATGTATAAACACATGCTTTATAAAAGGAGGTATGTCCTCTTAAGACCCCAAATATTAAGGAACTTTGAAATAGGACTTTGGTCCTAGGAAACGTTGGAGTTTTTCTTCCCCATTCCTTTTCCCCCAGTGCTTGCACTTTGAATAGGGTGAAAAAAATGTAAATTATTTTGAGAATATATATATGGGACACTTTGCTTTTTACCAATGCAAAAAGGTTTATTCACATAATATTTTATTTGAAAAATAATTTTATTACCAAGAACTATCAACTTATTGTTTTGAGTACAAAAGCACACAATTACTAAATTTGATTAATTTGTACAAAATATTTTTATTTTGTTAAAGTTTAAAATAATTTAAAATTTATATTCACCTCGCAGGCCTTCTCTATACCCACACCAAAGTGTGGTATGCCACTCTAGTGTTGGTAGACTAAATTGTGTGTGGGTCTGTACAACCTCCTAAGAGGATTTGAAATGATATTTTTTTAAAACTTCATTTATTTTAAAAATGTTTTGCTTTTATAAAATAAAAAGTAATATTATTTCATTAAAGTTATTTAAAAAAAAGAAAGGAAACGTGTATTTTTTCCTTTAAGGATTCTTTCATAAAATAAAAAAAATTAGATTTTTTTTGTTTTTTAATAAAGTTTTTTTTGGGTTTCAAGTTTTTAGGAAAATAAATTTTAAAATAAACAAGGCTCTGTAGATATCTAGTCCTTTCCTTGTGAAAGGGAAGATGATATGCAAAAGAAAATGAATTAAGAATCATTGAGAGTGAATACATAAACATCTATTTTTGGATGTAAAATTAAAAAAATTGTCCATCTCATATTAATAGAAGCAATAATTATTGGTATCTCTAACCATTGTTGTGTATTAGTGTCAACCACTTAGTCATTTACAAGGCAAAGTCAGATGGTCATCAATGTAATCAAGCTACTCGATATAGGCCGAGTCATGTACATAAGAAAGTATGTTTTAAGCTTTATAGGAGCTGAGTAACTTTATGGTCATAGAGCATTTTCTATACAAGTTGAGCTCATCAGCAACTGATCAAGTATCGAGAATACAAGTGCCAAGTTACATAGTGTGTGTTGAGCACAATACATGTCAAGCATCAGAAGAGAACAATACATGTCAATCATTAGAAGAGTTATACAAGTGTACCAACAAAAATGCTTAGCATCATGAAACAGTAAAGATTGAACAATGCATAGTTTACATAAAAGTTAGGAATGGAATGAAGTTTGAGGAAAAATGATTATCAGTGTGACTTGGAAGGAACATTTAATACTTACAAAGGTTGTTATAGAATATTTAATACATGTAGAGGTTGTTACAAAATATTTACATGATGTGGATCACAAATCCCTATGTTATGCAATCAATGATTTAGATGGAGAGGCTATAATGGAAGAATCTAGAAAATTCTTTCCAAAAATTTTTAAATAGAAAAGATCTTAACCTAGATCATGCGTGTATGTCCAAACAAGAGTAAGAGAAAGAATGGAGAAGTGTATACATGAAAATTAGGAGTAAAGTGAAGGATTGAGATCAGAAGTCAGTGAAGGGTTCTGTTATCATCTAAAAGAGAAAGTGACCTATTCATAGTAGTGAAGTGAAAGGGAAAGAAAAGTAATATCATATCAGAGCAGAGGATCAGTTAGCAAGGAGAAGACTCAAAAGAAGCTTATAGAGCATACCGAGATTTAGGTACTAAATTAGTTTTAACTGACTTAAATTAGGGTAAATCTCTTAACAAAGTGGTCTTAATAGATCTTTGTAAATCTCATAGAAAAGTCCTTAATTTTTTGTAACTATTAAATCCTCTAACAAGGTGAGACCTTGCAGTCTCTTAAGCCTTTAACAGGGAAGACTCCTCATAGGGTAGATCATATCTTATGATCAAACATTGTAATTATTGCCATTTTCATCACTATGAAAAAATGGGTAAAGTGTTGACCAATGTTTTCTTTTAGGGTGGTGGCTATATATATATTTGAATTCATTAAATGCCATGCAAATTAAAGGGATACATAAATGTTTGATCATATTCTATCTTTTATATCCTTAAGTTTCTAAACTTTTTCGTATGTCTTATGCTTACAATTTTTTTTTTATAACCTTCTAAGCTTCTGTGGGTCATATTTTTTATGTCATAAAGTCAAAAATTACAATAGCCCTTGATCTTTCAGCAAATCAAGGGCCATCATTATGTCACTTTCTGGAGTTGCAAGGTCATTTCTTATAGCAAAATAATGACAAGCAAACACCTCTCTTGTGCAACCTTTTCTTGGTCATGGACTGCAAATGAAGGGGTGTCAGGTGAGTTGGCATATGGATGCATTCCAATTGGTCAAGGATACTAACACAAATAGAGGAAAGCTTCAACATTTTAGCTATTAGATTGTGGAGATTAATGATCCACACATGCCTACATTTTGAAAGTGATAAACAGTTAGTGAAAGCATGGATGCACCTATAGGACACATTTCCTAGTGATCCTAGAAAGTAAAGCTTGGTAGAGGTGAAAAAATCACAAGCAACCAATTGGCACACATTTAGAAAGAAGTGAAGGGTCAAAAGAAAGTGGTAGGGTCACCTTCTGAATGAGTTTCATAAGGTCATCGATAAAGGAAAGTATGAATTCATTCAACATCATTTATACGAAGAAGCCATGAACCTAAGATGCTAAGATGATAAGATGATATGATGAGTCCTTCATCATGAGATCGTAAGGGTAAAATGTAATGCTCGCAATGCTACAAAGTCAAAGAGGATACAACTATTGTCGTGTGATTACTAGGCTAAAAGATGAAGGCTACAATCTTACATTGAGTCATAAGATCATCAATTTGTGACATCAAGAGTATGGTTTAATGAAGTTGAGATAGATATCATAAGATCGTGGGAGAATAGATTTCATGCTACGATGCTATGCCTTGTCGTATGGTCATATGTTCACGTGATCGCTCAATCATAGGATCACAAGTGTATAATGGCCTATGAAAAGTTGAAATGTCGATGTTACAACATACAGTTTTTCATCAGATCGAAGAGGAAGATTTGAGAGGATGTGGCCATATGATGAAGATGATGTCGTAAGATCATAGGTTGGTGAAATGTGTCAAAAGAGTTTGACTAGGTTGCGTGCTCTGATTGCTCGAGGGTTCTGACTATTCAAAGGGTTTCTAGTTGTTCGGTGGCTATTGATTGGATAAAGATCTAGGGTTAGCTGGCATTTTTAGAAGTTTTTATGAAAAATAGGTGTTTTAAATATTTCTTAAGAATCCTTCATGATTTTCTTCTATAAATTACTTTTCTTTATAGTCAGTCTTGGATGGATGTTATGGAACTACCTTTGAAATATAAATAAAGGAATAGTTCAAGAGCCTTTCTTGTGTCTTTCACTAGTACATTTGCACTTGTTTTTCTACCAAATTTTTTGACCAAAGCTATGATTTCATCTTTTTTTGTGTGTTCATCCCTGTGCTGGTCAAAAATTTCCTAAGTTTTTCCAAGTTGGTCAAAATTTTGACCAACTTGGGTCATAACAAAAAAAGGAAAAAGTATATGCATTATATTATGTTGTATGCTATATTTTGAGTGGCAACAACAAAATTAGGGCTTCATTCACGCATTGAGTAACATTAAAAAATTCATGTGTAATATTGGGGCTTTTCCCATTTTTGTTTTGCACAGATTAATTGGTATACGCTGAGTGGAATTCCCCAGACCTAGGTGTGGAGCTGGAGGAATTCCATTGTTTTAGGTTCGTCTTCTCTTCCAAGGCTCGATGCATACATTTGTACGTTTAGATCTTAAGCTTTGGAGTTTTTCAATTGATTTGTGTTTCAGTGTCATGTAGGTTGGATTGGGAATGAGCAAAGGAAAAAACAAGGGATCACCATGATGACACCTCCTCTTAATCCAAGCATGGAAATATGATCCCATTTGTCTCTCATCTAGGTATTTTTAAACTTCACCTGCTATTTTTAATAACTTTTCCTAGTTTTATCACTACTGTGAGGAATTGTGTGATAATGTAACTAATTTCTACTAGCAATTTTTGTTTAGGTTTTATTCCCAAGGCCCAACCTATTCTGAAGGTTGTGAAATATTAAAACTGTTGATGGTGTTGTTTATTTTTTTTCTAAAAATCATGGCGAATTTGTATACCCATGCTTTCTTTAACCTATCAAAGGGCTCTCCATTTATTAGGGCTAGATTTTTGCTATTATGGAGAAGACTAGCTTGAACAATGTAAATGTGACAATCTTGACCTTGAATGCAAAGTACATTGCTAACAATTTGTCTCGTGTGAAAGAATTGATTTGGGAAAGTTGGATAAGTGTTTTGAAAGAAAGAGGCAACAAGACTTGTACAAGTAATTGAGAATGGAGTAGTAGATAGAATGGAGGAACAACTGGTTGGAGAGTGCATATTCAACCACGCCTGCCCCAACACTACGACGCCTGCAAGTGAAGCAGTGGGAGCCTAGCTAGGAAGTGATGACATTGCAAAGATTTTTTTCCTTACCAATTCTCACTCTCTCTACATGCCATAAAAGCATGTCTCTTAGAATTCATTTATGTGAAACTTCTTGATCAATAAACATTTGACAACTCCTCATCTTTAATCCTTCTCATTTAGAAATGCAAAGGATTCAACATTCCTCCTAAATATCTTCTAAAATTGGTCAAACATCATTATCCCTCTTTGTTACTGCTCCAACAGTAAAATCATGTTGCTGATATACTCATAGAAATGTCATTCCATATTTGTTTATCTTGATTACTTCCTCATAGAATTCTAAAACCATTCTTTTCATTGCTCTTTCTCTACATGAGTGTGCCTTATTCCTCTTATTCATCTGATTCAATCTTGAGGAAACCATCAAATATTTAATTAAAAGGAAACATCTTCTCAAGTCTGCTTCACCTTCCTTCATTAATGCTTGTAGAGATTCTCTTTGTCCTTTAGCATTCTCTCTTCTAGTCATGTTGCTCACTTCATTTCTTCATCTTTTTCCAACTCCATTTCTTTTCAATAATGCTTTTTACACACTATCAAACTCTTTTTCTGCATTTGACAATTGGCATCTTCCTACCCCTCTTATTTCTTGTTAGACACATTGTGCCAATCTTGATTTTGGAACTCAATTTAATGGGTTTGATTTATTTTAAAGTAGGTTTACTGTTCACATTACCAAACTCAACCAAGCCAAAGGAATATTCACATAATATCTCACATCTTGATTTCCATGTATTCATTAAAGAGCATACATATTATCTACTTGACTATATGCAATACTAATACAAGTAATGATGGAGATGATACTTGTTTGTTAATACAGAAACTCTCAAACTAGGCTAGGCTTCTTACAAGCCCACCTAAGCATAACATATGCTATCCCCTTCAATTCTTTAAGGTTAGAGACAAGGTGAATGACATATTCCTTGTGCCACTTTCACCTATTCCAGTTGTCTCTACCTATACCTCCAAAATAAATCACACAACAACCTCTCACACCTCACCACACAACACCTCTATCACCTCGCACCTCCAGGATCTTTATCAACACCATATCCCTATAAGCTTCCAAAGGAATTAATTCATTTCCAATATAGTACCTTCACTATTCATAAGGTTCTAGATACCTTAAAGGCTTTACAACAACAATACAAATTGCTCTACCTCATAGCCTCCCTTGGAAGGTAGATTAATAACTCAAATTCTCCAAAACACCTCTCAAACTAAAGGTAGATTGAGATATATCTTACTGGTATTGACATAATTTGAAGACTATAGATTCCCACTATTCAGTCAAATAAATAATTTTTGTTACTTAGGTTTGCACCCTTGTCCAGAGCCTATGCATGAGGACAACATAGTGTAACATGGAAACAACCTCCAAGCTGTGGGACTTGAACTATGAGGTTGAGTCTCTGGAGAAGGCCAACTTCCTCTTACTATCAATGTGCACCTAACTACTCTTGGAGAGGAAAAGGGGGAAGGAGATCATGAAAGCAAATCTACCTAATCTAATCTAAAGAGGTGATGCACCAAAATAGAGTGTTCAGACCAATCTCTGCCCATATATGCACTATTGAACTAGAATGAAACTAAGGATATACACATCTAGAATTTCTTTAATCTAATAACCACATGCAGATCAAAAAACTAGAATGAATGACACAAGGAAGAGAGATTTTCTTATATTATCATTCATAGGCCAAAAGAGATACAGTCATGCAGGTTACAGATATCCAAAAAAATCAATGAGAGGCAAGGATTCTTGCACTTTCACACCAATGGTTGAAGGAGATAAGTAGAGAATCATATAGTTTAGAGGCACAAGGGAATTTACACTGAAATTGTATAGCAACAATAGAGAAAAGTCAGAGAAAGGTTGACCTTAACAAAATCTATAAAAGTTGCCTTTATAGTTCAGGCATAACTGAGATTTTCCCTCCAAAACTGTCCTGCAACCATTGCCGTTGAGACCTATAAGAAATAATCATGGATAAAATCTGATCTGGGTATAGATCTAGATGCAAATGATATCTGATCTTTTGTATCAAATAATGCCTTGAGAAGATAGAAATGGTGCCATTAATTGTCTTGATCAGGTAGATGGATCGGATCAGAGTGGTAGAGTGTTCTTTCGCATTCAACATTCATTTCTAGGTGGTTGGGACCGATCATAGATATCAAATCATGCAGAAAACCCAATCTCTTATCATTTTTGGTGCATGAATCAACAGAGTCAGCAAATTAACCGAACTCTACATCCAAAACAAGCCACGTGGGCCAATAACTTCCTTTCTTTCTGCCACCTCACAAGGTCTTCCTGTGTTGACCACTCTTTTCTAACTAACTATGCCATCCTGTTAAAACCTGACTGCGACGGCTTACAACACAACCGCCGACCCTTAACTGCCAACCTTGGCCAGGCCTACAAGACACATGTCACCAAGGTGCTATGTTGCTATGAATATCTTTCGAGTGCTTTCTCATAGCAAGATAGCACTCATCGTAGATCTTCCTGAATCTGACGATCATGAAGACTCACCATTTCCTGTGCTTGCCTTTAAGACTTCTGGGCCCACAGACCACTGTCAGCACACCTGGCATCTGAATCAGCCTGAATTGGTACCATCCCCATAGCTTTATAACACTTGGCCCCACTGATCCACATGGTGAAAGGGTGCTATGTCGCTAATGTTAACATCCTTACAGTTCTCCATAGCGAGATAGCGCCTGCCGTGGATCTAATTCACATCTACAGTGCTCAAACTCTTTGCAGGACCGCATACCTAGTCAACTGGATAGCCAATAAGATCTACCTTCATACTCTAACCTGCCTGACAACTGCCACAAAAGATAAGCCACTTGTTGATACCTTATGAGAAAGTGGGCCCATGACGTCAACTGTGCCACACATCGCTGAGGTGTTATGTTGCTATGGGTATATATCGTGCAACTCTCAATGGTGCGATAACACCTACTGTAGATGTTCCTTGATCTAGTGGTGAGAAAAATGGGTCTGTCCTATTAGTATACTGACTAATAGAAACTAGCCATGCGCCAACCTGTCTGAAAACCCTCGTTTGCAGCCCACCAAGTGAAACAGGACCCACATTCTGCACAGTCATCTTTAGCCAATGAAAACTAACCAATTGCCAATGTGTCTGACAAATCATATCATGATATCTAATGGGGCACACTTGGGACCCACCGTATTTCCAAACCTTGCCATATGATCACTTTCCGTTTGGGTGCTATGTCGCTAATGATGAGAAGCTTGGATTTTTTGATAGCACCATGGCACCCATCGTGGAACTGGCAAAACCCGATGCCAGAGAAATAATCAGGGAAAAGGGGACCCACCTGAGATGTGACAGAAGGGCGCTATGTCATTAATGCAAAACATTGTGCAACTTTCAAAAGTGACATAGCGCCAACTGTCGATATCCTCAGATCTAACGATGAGGAACTTGTGGGCCATAGAAACATATCATAAGGTTTGATCGTTTAAATTTTTTTGATATTCCTGGGCATTAAAATAATATTAACTCTAGGAACTAGCCGTTAGATAGGCTGGGCATTTAAAATTTAAATTTTGGCAGGGTGCAAAAATGAGCAACAATAATCTGTAGGCTAAGTCTAAACAAAGAAGCCTAACAACACATCTATTCTTTCTAACCTCACTTACTCTCCAAAAACAACAACACAAGAACTTCCAAATGACATTACCTTGTCAAAGTCAATTTCAAGCTTTCAACTTTTAGGCTTCCACTCATTGGTAGATGACAGAATTCACAAACCTGAGTAATTGTGAAGATTGCCTTATTGAATAAGGTAACTACCCCCATGACTCCATTTCTTTTCTACTCTACTCTCCTCAAGGTTCCTCTATACTCAAAGAATGTATAGTAGTCTTCATATAGGCAACCTCAACCAAGACACTATCACGATTTTTTTGCATAATGATGATTCATAGTTTTTTATTGCATATGACAATAATTAATATGCTGATTCATGGCTTATGGAATCAATATAAGGTATCTACTTAATGGGAGGGAAATCTAAAACATCCACATACCTTTTAAGTTCTCCCAAACTTTATAAAATAAAAACATGCAATTGCTATGATTAACAATTCTAAAAACTATAGATAATTTGTTGCTCAACCCGTAAATACAAAGAACCATATTACTAACTCATGATATGCTACATTCATATTGATCCATGCCTTCAATAACCTTCACAAGGAAGTTTAATAATCACTAAAACCATGAAAAAGTAAGGAAGAACATAATGCCGTAAACAAATATCAGTATATGCAAATTTCCAAAAAAAATATACTTGTATTATACAAAGTTATCCGTCATAATTTGCATGTTTCTATTCCACATCTCTTCTTCTTCTTCTCTATACTCTTTTTCCAAATGAAATTACATTTCTTTACATCAAAAAATAAAACCTTTCACCTCCCTAAGAAGTTTGAACAAGATGAATGATTGTTCACCTTCTAGACTTTGTTAATTTTCCAAAGAAAATGCTGATAACATTTCTGGGCAATTTTTACATATTTTCACATTTTGCATTTTATGTTCTAATATACTTTCCTAGGTACCTTAAAATATTTATCATCATCTTATGATGTCTTGACACTATCATATATTCCATTTATGCCTTAGCATGAAATTTTCCCACTTTTTACTCACTATGACTCATAATATTTAAAACAAGAAATTGGTCAACATGACCTTAATTTGAATACCTAATAACAAGACATGAAACAACTAATTCATAATCTATCAAGACTCAAAATATACTAAATAAAACTCAAGATTCCACAACAGATGGTCAGAGTACCCTGCACCAAATATGCTAAACATTACAAGGCTTGATTTGTTCTTTGGTGCATGAATAGTAACATATACTTCTGTAGTGAGATAAGTCCCTTGATTCTAGTATAATTTAACTTGTCATTTTCTCACTCAAATAAACTTTAAATACAACCACTAAAACTTATATAGTTGAAGAAAAATGAAAATGCAACTTCTCATCATGCAGATGGTGTAGACACATCAAACACAATTTCATAGTTACTTACATTGCATTCTATATATGTAATCCATTAATAATTTCAACTTTATTGCCAATCCATCCAAGAATTACATAATATATTAATCTTTCAAAATAAGGAACATAAAGTGCACATGTTTCAATCAATAGGCTAAGTATATCCTCCTAATTAAATAATCACGCTATCAACAAGGTTGCACATGGGTGAGTGTTATATTTGGCTAATTTGAGACTCGATCCCAGGTAGAAAGGACTACCTTTAACAGAAGAATCTGAATGGGAATGTAACATGATCCCTACACTATCTAGGCCAAAGTTACTAATTAATCTTTAGATGATTATATTTATTTTTGATTATCCCCTTGATGGTTTCTTGATTGAAATAGTGATGACATTAATCAGTTATGTTGACATGAATTACTTTTGTTGGACCAAGGAAACCATCAAGGTTTGCAAATCCCAATTGAAAAATGTTTAGTCAGACTAGTCCACTCTTGATAAATATGAATCTAGTTCTTCCATGTTTAAAAAGAATCTAATTCTTCCATGTTAGGACATCTAAAATTAAAGCTATTTTAGGATAGAAAATTATAACATTACATTCTAGATTTTTGAATTTTCTATAGGGTATATGCACCACACACATTAGATTTTGGATTTTCTATAGGGTATATGTAGTGCAAATAGGTAATATGTTTCCTGATCTAAATATTCTTGTGCTGATATCTTATAATTTGGTTTTATAATGTGGCTAAGTAAAAATTTTCAACAATACTTTATCCTTTGCTCTATTCTAGGTTATACAAGATTAAAAAAACCCTTAATTTAATTTTCACTCTCATTGCTTATGATTTTTTTTTTTTTTTTGTAGAATCCCTCTTTGGTCTTTAGGGCCTATTTGTCCTGGTTCATGTTGCATTGGATCTCTACTAGGTAAGTACAATTTTTTTATAATCATTTATCCTTTACTCTATTTTATTATTTAGGTTATGCAAGATAATTAACCCCTTTATTACTTTTGAATTTTATTCTCCAAGCTATCCTATGCATTTTCTTTTAAGCATTGCATTGTTTTGGAAGAGCTCTTACTTAATGATTCCTTTTTGTTCTTGAAGCTAATAAATAGTTTATCATCAGGAGGGATCAATCAATGAACTAATGTGTGACAAGGAGTGATTACATCGAGCACAAGTGCCATTTTAGGTAAGAAGAAACCATTTTCCATCAAGTTGTCTTTCATGCCTTTGCTGTTTATTGCATTTCAAGTTCCCTTAGGTGCCTTTGTTATTTATGTTTGCATTTTACATATGGTTTGTAGGTTAATTGAGTTGCCATTGCAAATTTTTGAAAAGTTTTAGATTCCATTGTAGATGTTTGATAGGTTTTGAGTTGCCATTATAGACGATTGAAAGGTTTCGAGTTGCCATCGCTAAGTGGTAGAAATCTACAACTTTTCTTATCACATAATGTATTTGCCAAGGGTTTCATCAAATCAATAAGTAATTTTTTTCAAAGCATGTATTTGGTAAGGGTTTCATCAAAATGATATTATGGCATTTATAATTGTTTGTATTGTTAATAATTGCACAATAATTGCAAAAATCCAACTAAGTGTAACATATGAAGCCTTTGTCATATCACTATCCACTCACTTCAAATATTTTCAAGTTATGCATTGTTGAATGTATGCACTATTGGATGTTCTTCTATCAGCAGTAATATAGTCACGACTTCACACACTGACTCCTCTCCTCTCTCCATGGTCAGGGTTTTACAACATTGACAATCTTGTTTAATGCATACACAAAAATGTTGTAGTTGCTTCTAGCGTTATAAGAAGTAGCTTGAACATGTTTGAATAACAAGATTAGAAATTGAGTCTACATTGACAATGTTAATTTTTTAAATGTTCATATGCATTATTTTTTATTTTGGTAATTTCAATTTGTTGCCTTCTATTTGTACTTAAAGAAATGATTGTGTTAGTTTTGTTTAGAGTCTAGATAAGAAAATGTTGCCTGATAAGCATTGGTAAAACTATCATAATCTAAGTAGTCTTTGCAAATATATGCTTAAAGAATTAGGGCTCCTATTTTATGGGTAGAAATAGTTCCCCTCCAATCTGACTAAAGCTGCTAATCTCTAACAAATTTAATAATCCACCTCCTTCTTTAATACAATAACTACTGTCTAATTTAGTTAGCTCTCTTCACTTGCATCCTCCAGGATCTTAAGTCACCATACACCTTAACATCTCATTCTCTAACCTTCTACAAGGTTTATTGGCCAACTGATAGGTCTAGCCCTTCCCAATATTCCAAATTCAAAAGTTGCACTAGGAGGCTTAAAAGGGGCTCATTCCTAGTAGCCCTGTTTTTGTCAAATTTACTTAAAGTTCAAAAAATTCCAAAAAAACACCAAAAATATTTATAGAATCTCTTAGTAGGTGTAAAACCATATCTAAATCTCTAATTTTGGTTTAAGATCACAAGTTTTCAGCTCTTTTCTACCAAGCCCTAGTTGCTTATCCTTATAGGCTCATTCCCACAAAATCCATGAAGAAAATTATTCCACAAACATCATTGGAATGGTATTTTCATTCTTTCCATTGAAGCTTTTTCCTTCACCAATCCTAGAACACCTTCTGTGCTGTGATTCTTAGCAATTAGCATGTTAAACTTGCAGTCACAGTCATGAAATTTAGTATTGCATCTCCATCTGATGAAAACTCCCAATATCCTCACCCTTCATACTATCTCCACCTTCCAATATAACTATCCATCGGGTACCAAGAAGTTTGGGTTGCGAGAATGAAAGATTATTTTTTTTACCTGTAAACCCTCAATCTAGACTTAGGGTAAACAAAAAGTATAACATAGAGGAGGTTGATGGTGCTATTTATATATGGATAAAAGCTCTTAGTCCAAGAATAAAATTCAATTCAAAAGATCTATGTTACAAACTAAATCATGTAGAGGGAAAGGGTTGAATTTTAATGTGAGCACCAATCCATCAAAACATATGAATAGAAGATTTACAATTTTTGGACAAGTATGAATAAACTAGGACTTTAATGAGAACAATTCAACTCTTGATGAAACCAATTTTTTCTTTCAAAACTATATGTGCAATTATAAACATTAAGTACAACATGTCCAATTTTTTTTAGATATACACATTAGTTACACCAAATTTTTCTTTCAAAACCATATGTGCAGATATAAACATTAAGTACAACATATCCATTTTTTTTTATAGATATACACATTAGTTCCACCAAAATTTTCTTTCATAACCATATGAGTAGTTATAAAAATTAAGTACAACATGTCCAATGTTTTTGCAGATAATATACACATTGGTTAGATCAAATTTTTATTTCAAAACCATATGTGCAAATATAAACATTAAGTACAACATATCCATTTTTTTTGCAGATATATTTTCCTATGAAGAAAGACCATGCTTGAATATGAACCTAGAACAAAATAATGAGACAATGTCTACATTGTGATCTCAGTTTCAAAGAAAAGATGATAAATGTAATTGCCCTTGAAAAAAGTGTAAGGGCTTAAAGAATCAAAGAATTCTAATCACAACAACCCAAAGTCATTGTAGGCAACATGGTCACATTGAAGGGGGCCATGATTTTTGTTTATTGTTGAATATGGATTTCCTACTGGCCGAACATGGAGGTGTGACTATCCACGCTGAGGATAACACTCCCATGTAAGAAGATGATAATGTGCTAGAGGAAATGATTGAAGAAGATGGTATTAGAGTAGGTGATGAAGAGGCTCACGATGATGTTACTAGTGCATCTAATAATGATGATGAAGATGGTATTGATATACCTTTACTTGAGAAGGCACATGAGCCCCTACACTAAGGATCCCAAACAACTCTTCTCTCATCTATAGTGTTGTTCGTGAACTTAATGGTTATGAATGGTTTATCCAATGTAGCAATGTCATGTATGCTAAGGTATGCCATTTTTATCATCTTCAATGTTAGCATACAATTACTATTCATTATATTAACAATGCATATTTTTTTGTTGTAGGTTGATAGGTAAATTTTATTACCACCATCAAACATTCTACCTTGTTCCTACTAAGAATTATCTACCATTATATATTATATTGGAATGAAGTATTAGACAATACATGCACGACCCAATGATCACATTCTATATCATAAACAACATGAATTTGCAATAGAATGCTCTGATTTTCATATTAGTAGATATCAATCAGATGAAATAACAAAAAAGGTGCCTCACAAGGTTCTTTGGTATATTCGATGTCTTCAACGATTATTCAGGTGCACTTGGCACAATTTATGGATTACCATGTACGCAACAGAAGTCAAGATGACATTATGCGAATGCCTACAGATGGTTCTGCATTTAAAGAGATAGAAGAAACATGATCACACTTTAAAGAAGAACCTTGTAAGCTACAAATTTCATTGGTAGTGGACGATGTCAATCCATTTGGAGATATGAAATCCATTTACTTAGTGTGGCCTATTTTTGTTATTAACAATAACATTCCTCCTTGAATGTCCATAAAGAGGGAGCACATAATGTTGTCAATAATTGTGCCAGGTATTTTTTCATTTAATATTTATTTAAATTAATTCATAAATAGTACATGAAAATGGTCATAATAATTATGTAATGTTTATTTTCATTTAATTACTAGGTAAGTACTAAGTTAAAGATATGAACATGTATGTTGAACTCCTAATTGACGAGTTGTTGAAGTTATGGAATGACATCACTATGTATGACATCTCTAGACCAATATGACATCAAAAATTTCAATTCCATTCAATGCTTGTGTAGACAATACATGAATCCCTTGGGCTAACTAATTTTTTTAGTATGTTATGTTGTTGAAATCACATATTTTTGGTCTGTTATAGTTCATACACATTACTATTGTATGCTTAATTTGTGCATGATAATTTTACATGATCTAATTGTAAATGATCTTTTAGATCTTCAGACAAAGGAAAAATTCACATGTCTAGTTTGTGGTCCGAAGATGAAATCTTGTCATTTAAGAAGTCTAGGAAAGTAGGTGTTGAATGCATTTAGGTGCTTTCTCCACAATAATCATAAGTATCAAATTACTGAAAAACATCTTTTTAATGGGAAAGAAGAGACATCATCAAGGCCATGAAGAATGACACCTCATCTATGGAAGTTGGAATACAATCAACTAAATCGTCAAGGTAATATCCAGTTTGTCATCTGAAGTTTAACATTTAGATTTTGATATTGTCTTATATTTAGTAGTGATGTAATTGATGCTCCTAAAAGTCATCAAGGCATCAATGACCAACTTTTTAGAAGAATGAAAAGTTATCCTACTCAATTTAGTAGGTTACCATACTACATGGATCTCTCAATTGTGCATATCTTTGATGTTATGCATATTGGAAAGAATGTAACAAAGACACTATGAAAAATATTGGACAGAAGACATGATAGATAAAAAATTGCCAAAATTTGTACTAAAATTCATGAATCAAATCATGCACTGAAAGATTTCATTGAATCAAATATCAATGGAGATTGCATAAATATGAGTGCCCTTCCTTGGTTATTAATGTAGCAACAAAGTGATGCATTAAAAGAAGTCATAAAAAAAAAAATTTCCCATAGGATTTGCTACAAATATAAGCACTCTTCTATCAAACAAAGGTGATTTTGGTCTAGGGTTGAAAGTACATGATTGACATACCTTTGTCAAGGTAAGTCATGTTCTCTATTTACAATATATTTGTAAAATTGAATATACTACCTATTGCATTATTTAATAATATATTGAAATGATCATTTTTTAATGATTGAAACATGTCATACCTCTATCCCTCCCACACTAGTTTGACAACAATATTAAACAAGTTATATATGATCTTGGAAAATACATGAGGTTAGAAATATTTTTTCTTAGATTTCTATAATTTTATTTGAAATCTATTGTATAATTTTATCTGATATCTCATTTATATGTTCTTGTACATTGAATCTCTTTTAGGTGGCTATCATCTAAAGAAATTAATAAAAAAGATATAAAATATTGGAAGAGAAAAATTCCATAGCTTATGTGTGAAATGCAAAAGTGTCTACCTTCAACCTTTTTCAATGCTCAAGAACACTACCTCATACATCAAGTTGAGGAGATTGAATTGTGTGGATTTGTACAAACTAGGTCAATGTGGATGGTTGAGAGGCACTTGAAATTTATGAAGGGCTTAGTTCGACAAAGAGCACATTCTGAGGGTTCTAAGGTATACTAAACCATGGTATACATTAGTGAATATCTTCCAAAGTTTGTAGCAAATATCCATGTAGATCGCATTTCGGATCCCAACTCTATTGACAAATTTGAAGGGGACTACTTGATGGGGAAAGGTAGATTGAGAGGTAATTATAAGTTGTTTTTTTGTAGTTAATTAATTCTTATCCATCATCAATATAAGTTGTTTCTAACTGGTCTAATTGTTTTCTTTATAGTTGGTCATGAGTGAGATGCACTACATTTGTATATTGCAAACAATCTTGATTGGATGATGGTATAGATTGAGCAGTCTCAAGAAAATGGTTGCTCATTAACATGGGACAATGTTACATTGTTGGTTAAAAAATCTCATCATAATAGAGATCCCAATGTTACACCAATGGTACTTGATCTAGTATATGGCTTAAGAGAGACAAAGGTACATAGAAGATTACTAATCATGAGCCATAAGTTTAATATCAACTCACAGATCAACATAAATAATCTTAATATATTTGAATAATTGTAGGTCAAACATCACAAAGCTATGTACTACCATGGCCATACATTTTGCACAAAAAAGTCAGATGAAACAAAGAAAATGTGTGATTTTGGGATAAGTGTAGTCTTCTTGGTCACCAATATTTTGTCTAGAACTAACATACATCCTCAATAATTTGAAAATTGATACTATGGCATTTTG
The DNA here is from genome assembly GCA_028749045.1 of Cupressus sempervirens. Lineage (NCBI taxonomy): Eukaryota > Viridiplantae > Streptophyta > Pinopsida > Cupressales > Cupressaceae > Cupressus > Cupressus sempervirens. The sequence goes on along the minus strand of CM053791.1, from coordinate 679,595,301 downwards.
GATGATATACTTGAGTGCAACTTTAATTCATTCAAATTAGTTTTATTTGTTGTCAAATGGTGTAGGCTATAATTGAATGGAAATGATCATGATAGGACTATCATTGAACATGAAAGTGGATTTACAATGATTAATACAAAGTCATTTGAGTTAGTTGAGATAAGCTCTATGTTTTTCCAAGCCAATGCAAGCAAGTGTTTTACTTTGGCATTCTACACAAACCAGGTCGGTCATTTGTTGTTAGACATGATCCAAGAGGAAGGTTGGTAAAGTATAATGTGATGGAAGAAGATGATACTGAAGAATCACAAGACAAAGTAAATGATGATCACAAACAAGTATTACCCAATGATGAAGAATAAGAAGAAGATGATTCTGGTCATGCTAACGATAATGGTGATGATGATGATGATCATGTTGATGAAGATGGTGATGATGGTCATGATAATGGAGATGAAGATGATGATGATGGCAATGAAGATGGTGGTGGTTACAATGATGATCAAAGTGACAAGTGCGATGATGGTGATGATGAAGACATGGATAAAGATGATGATCAATGACATGATCAATGTCAAGTATGATGGGGTCATGATTTTTATTTATAGAAATTTTCTTGATTTTGATGAATGCATCATGTAATTTTTGTTTTCTACATTATATGTAGTTTATAGAGCATTATAAGTAGACAACTTTTCATTCATAACAATATGGGTGAATTTGATAAGCGAGGCGACCAACTTTTTCTTTCAAAACCATATATATAGTTATAAACATTAAGTAGAACATGTCAAATATATTTTTAGATATACACATTAGTTACATCCAATTTTTGGCTAACTTAAGATAAATAATTTACATATGTAGGCTATTCAATTTCTTTGACCAAGATCTTGCATAGTCACATGGATTGATAGGTATATGTCAATAGACCCTATAGATATAATTTTTATTTTCATATCTTCTCTTTACTGTTAACATCAACTTTTTTCCTAGTGTGTCTCTCATTTTATGGATTACAGGTATCACCAAATAGGTATTTGTCTGATCTGTCTTCCTCGAGTGAGGAAAATGCGGTAATAGAAGACAAAAGTGAGACATCTAGTAGGTCTAAAATAGGGAGATCAACTAGAGGTCAAAAGACTAGGAGAAAATTCAACAAATGAATGCAATTTTTTCTTGTTGGGAGGGGTCATGTTCTTATGATAATGAGAGTGAAGGTGATAGGGAGGTTCTCTTAAGGTACACACATCTTCAGAAAGAATGGGTACCCAAGGAACTACCTCCAGTTAACACTAATTTTTCTATTAATGAAAGGATATATCACATAGATCCATCTTCATTACATGGTTTGGGCCTATTTTTCATGGATGGTATAAAGGTCTATTACAATAATTTTTTTGAATTGATCGAGTATGTAGGACCTTTTTACAATTACCACAATTGGATGTAGATTTTGTAATATAAAAAAGTATCCATAGGCATGCATTGTCAGCAAATTATATACAATGCAAAGAAAATGATCAAAGGAAAATGTTCACTATGTATATTGATGGAAGGACAAAAGCAATAGGGAATATTGCAAGATTTATAAATAGTTCTTGACCTGCATCAACTAATAAGTTGGTGAATTGTATAGTTGAGGAACATGAGGGAAATCATGTTTTTGTAATGCGATAAAATCAATAAGTGCAGGGGAAGAGATTTTGATAGATTACAATTTGAATCATGTAGATACAAAAAAATTCCCTATCATAGGACTGGTAAGTATAACATTTAAACCAATTGCGTCCAATTAATATTGACTCCAATATACAATCTACTTCATTATTAATATTTTTTTTGGTAAGTCTATTACTTTCATTTTGTTACTGATTGCTAAGAATCACTAATCCTTTTCACAGGGCAACATGGATAGACTAACACACTCAGGTGGGGATGCACCATCTCACACACCTTTAGTAGAGATAAACCTTAATTATTGTAATTGTTCAAATTATATATAAACAAATGCCATATTATTATATTCTTTTTGTTATGGCTTTGGAGTTATTTTGATGGAATTTTACTAATATTGAATTTTGCAGATATACACATTAGTAACACCAAATTTTTCTTTGAAAACAATATGTATAGATATAAACATTAAGTAATGCAACATGTCAAATACTTTCATTTTGTTGCTGATTGCTAAGAATTACTAATCTTTTTCACAGGGCGACATGGATAGACCACCGTGTCGCACAGGTGGGGATGCACCATCTCATTGACCTTTAGTGGAGGTAAACCTTAATTATTATAATTTTTCAAATTATATATAAACAAATGTTGTATTATTATGTTCATTTTGTTATGGCTTTGGAGTTATTTTGATAGAATTTTATTTATATTGAATTTTGCAGATATACACATTAGTTACACCAAAATTTTCTTTGAAAACAATATGTACATATATAAAAATTAGGTACAACATGTCAAATACTTTCATTTCACTACTAATTTCTAAGAATTACTAATCTTTTTCACAGGGCGACATGGGTAGACCACCATGCACAAGCAGGGATGCACCATCTCATACACCTTCAGTGGAGGTAAACCTTAATTATTGTAATTGTTCAAATTATATAGAAATAAATGTCATATTATTATGTTCTTTTCTTTATGGATTTGGAGCTATTTTGATGAAATTTTACTGATATTGATGTCACAAATGATAGGAAAAAGCTAGAATGATAGCAAATCAAATGCGATCTAAAATACAGGTGTCATTTCTACATGACATCACCTTTAGTGCTAACCATATGTTCATGGCCCAACAACTCAAACAAATATACAATGATGAAATTGTTAACATTATCATCGACTGTGACACAAGCAAGGAGAAAGAGGCACTGAGAAAAGAATTGGACCGTAGGGTCGAAACTTTGAAGGTAAGCAGTAATTAATCTAAAGCAATAATAGAAGTTCAATTGATGTTTATATTTTATATTATCTTATGGATCATGATCCAAAATATTATGTGTTCTTCTACAAAAATATGTGACAACTATGACATTGCATGGTGAACATGGTGAGGGTTGTAGCGCACAACTTTCATGTAAGTAACACTTTGTTTGTTTGTTTTCATCAACATTATAACACTTAACTTTTATTTTTGGACACTTCTAGCTAGTATCCCATTTGATATTTATCCATTGCAAATGTCTTTGTTAACAATATTTTATTCTTTATCTCATGATGAAGTGTGGATGCCTCCTTTGGTGGATAGTCTAATATTGCCTTGTGCATTTTAGTAACAAGGAGCATGCAAACATCCTCATCTATTTCCACTACAATTGGTAAAACCTTATTTTTCTATATTTGTGCTAATCATCCATTGTTTTTCTTGTTTGGTGGATTTTGTACTCATGTACCTATTTTGTGCACTATTAGATAGACCTTTAGTTGATAGAGCAACAGAGACCAATACTACTAAAGTTGATCCATTTCCTAGAGAAGTTTGTGTGACTAGTACTAGTTCATTTGCAGGCACATTGTTGTTGAACAAAAAACTATGTTTCTGTTAAAATTATGAAAGCTTCTAGGTGCTTTAAAATTGTTATTATTTAAAATGTAATTTTAGTTTAGTTATACATAACTTGTTTTGGTCTGATAGTCCCTTTATGTTTTTGTAGGTAATAATGTTTTCTTTGATCATCTTTTTGATATGACATTGAGGCTATTTGGACCCACCATACGTAAAAGGTATGTAGTTTCATATCATTGCTACAAATTTTTTCTTTTCTTTCATTTATTGTACTATATTAAAGTTATTGATCTAACAATTTAATTTTTTTTAAAAGGTGGAATGAACAAGGTTATGAATTAAAAAATCAGTTGATTACATCTTTTGAGTACCTATTTGATTTTTTTTTTTTGATACCACCCTACTTCTAAAAAGAGCATCAAGGCATATAAAGAATGTGAGGGATCAATATAGAAGGGGTCTAAAGGAGAACCCAAAGTACAATCATTCTCCTATGATTCCATCGATGGAGTGGAATGAAATAATAGAAGATGCAAAGGAGAAAAGGCTACGTGAAAATAGAGGAAATGAACTAGCACAGGGAAAAATAAGGTATATCATGATAGTATTAAGTACAATGTAATCATACACTAATTAGTGATCTTTGTAAATATATAATCTAACATGTTTGAAACTATTCATAGACTATAGGACACACCAATGGCTACAAAAGTGAGACTAGAAAAGGTTGGCCAACACAAACTTGGCTCTGGTGGCTATATGAATCTCCAATCTTGACTTGTAAGTAGCAGCAATGAAATTTCATATTATTTTTAAAATATAATGTTGCAAACAATTTTGTTTAATGAAACCAAAAATTGATGATATTAAGCAAAAAATATAGGGCACAAATTTCAATGTGGAGCTCACAGATGAAAATAAAAAAATTTCCTTGAAGGAAGGCTATAAAGTCATGGTTGCACGCCTACACCAAGAATCTGAAAGCCTTGCCCAAGAATCTAGTGCACTAAATGAGATCTCATAGGTAAATTGGTCAGAGGAAAAGTAAATCAAATTGAATAGTTGAGAAATTTCTTGTTTGGTGTTAGTTTTGAACATAAATTGACTGCATAACAATGTGCATAACATTTCACTGTAGCCTTCATATCTTATCATAGAACCTACTTGTGATGAAGGCCATGATGTGCATTATAGTGGTAGAGGTATTAATTTGCTATTGGAAATTAATTATGCAATTATGAATACAATTTAACATCTTCAATTGAAATTTGATGTGTATGTTGGAATTCTTTTAGAATAATTGAGAGAGGGCTGGGGGGGGGGGGGGGGGGGTGAACCAGTTATTTAAGGTCTAGATGTAAAAAATAAAACTTTTCATAATTTAGTGAACCCTTGAAACTTTCTCAACCATGTATGCATTCATTATGTGTTAACCTAAACTAATATGTTACTGTAACATTAACATGCAGAAGTATAAAGCATAAAACATAACCCATCCATTAGTACACTTGGACATAATTATTTAATGTGGAAACCCAATATGGGAAAAACCACCAGTAACATGCTACTCCTTTTTCACTCTTCTGAAGTGATGCCCTGTTAAAGGCCAACCCTATTAAAGGTTACAACACACATTGTTAAATGTGACCTGGTTAAGGGATTTCAATCACCCTATTAAAAGTGAGCCTTGTTAGAGGACTTTAGGCTATTCATTTGGAATGTCACCCTGTTAAAAGATTTTCCAATGATTGTTAAGTCAACCTTTCTCCAAAGGATTTACCCTAATCAGATACAATTGTTAGAGAGTAATAGTAGAGCTTAGATATGATACAACTTACAACCTTACTTGCAGAATATAGATCACTATTTCATGAGGCTTCACCTTGACCCATCATAGCATGGATACTATATTTCCATTTTATTATTTGGGATTGGATATCTTGACATATATTTTAATACTTGATGGATAGTAAATTTTGCTACTTATCCAATGATATTTACCTTGTGATTTTCCATTATGATATGCATTAGAACTTTATTTGGCATAATCAATGAATTAATGGATATTTATTCAGTACTTCACTACTATGATAGAAAATGAAATTATGTTGTGATTCAAAATGCTTAAATTGATCTTGTTAGGAAAGTCAGTAATATTCAGATTTTGAGGTTTAATGATTAAATGTATGTAAGAAAATGATGGAGAATAGGAAGTTAGTTATGAAATGTGTTATATGTGAAATCCAAAATAACAAAATTTATCATGTATCTTTACTTTCATATGTATTTTATATGGGACAATTCATTTGATTGCTGATGCTTGAGTTTAGTGTGTAGGAAAATAACCATGAAAACATAATGGGGAAACAAGGTATAAACACATGTTAATATGACACTGCCAAGGTGAACCTTTAGAAGATTCATAAACCTCATTGTGATGTGTTTATTTTGTAAATGTGAGATTTATGTGTGTAATGTGTATTTCATAAGTAGATTCAGAACATTTCATGTGTGATGTATAGTGAAATTTTGTGTGTGTCACTTGACACTTGTACTCATTATGTGGAAATGACATGTTCTCTGAAGATGGATAATGTAGCAACCTTATCTCAAGTTAAATTCCTTAATTAAGAATTAGACTTAATTACCTTAATTTAGTAAGGGAAACAAGGGTTACCCCATAATAAATTTGGAATTGGACTTTACCTAGCATTCTGAGGGCCAAAAGTAGCTCTAAGGTGAATTTATGATAAAAGTAAACCCTACCCATGATAATACTTTAAGTTAGGAGGCTAATAATGACCCCTATGGTGCCTAGGAGACCTAAGAGACCCCAAAAAAAATCCATTTTTTATTGAATCCGAAAATGGGAGTCTTATATAGAGGAATGGCCAAATTAGAAACCCACTTGCCCACTCTCTAACTTTAGAGACATTTATGGTTTGGAGGAAGAGGATAAGGAGCTCTACTAAAAATTTCATTTGCCATTGCTTGGAGTAAGGTTGGTATCCATGATCCATGGCGTCTCTTCATTTCATCATAGATTTGATATGGTATTCCTTCATTGCATTGTAGATTTGTTATGGAGAAAATGTGGTTTTTTGAAGAATCTTGTTGTATGTGTGTTGAAGGTGTGAAGTTTATGAGATTTCTTTCTTGAATCTTGTTTTAGTTTCATGTTGATTGTTGTGTAAAATGGGTGTGAAGCATCACTCACCCTTGGCAGGGAAGAGATGCTTGGGTGAAGGGGTTAGTTGGGCTCACCCATGTAGTTGAGAAAACTCTCCCATGTGTGGAGATGATTTTGATGTGTTTCAATGGAGTACAAACTTCATGATTACTTTCATTCTTGGAAGGTATAAGGTGGCTTATGAGGAAGGAAGACATTGTTAAGCCTTTGTGATTCATGGATTTGAAATTATCCTCATGGAGAGAGCCCACCTTCACCTTATATCTTGATTCTATGGTAGAATATATGTGCAAGCCTTGGGATGGGTTGTATTGTGTTGTGTTGAAATGACATTGTTATAGTTTGTATCGTATGTGAATGTGAAGGTGTGGAACTATTTGTGCCTTGTTTCCCCAAGCTTGGTGGTGGTCTCCTTGAGGCCTAGGTTAGGAGGTGAGCCTCTATGGTTCTAAATTTTGTCTCTTATTTGTAGGTATTTTCTTGAGGTCTTGGACATTTGGAAGTTGTGAAGTCTTACCTTTGTATAGAAGAAGAGAACACCATTGCATTTGTATTTCAATGGAGGACAACTCCATTTTGTTATGTGAATTTATTTGTATTGTAGGAGTGTTGTTATTGATCTCATACATATACCAATAGAGAGATTATGAATCATATTTTCTTGTAAAAGGTCCTTCCATTGTGTATCTTGATATGCTGATTTCACCACCCTATTTGCATGCTTGATATTGTGTTGAATGCAAGTCTTGAGAGGAACATGAAGGAAAATTTCATTGTTTTGATGTTGTTGTTTCATTACTTGATTAGAATGTATTGAAGAAAATAAATCTTGTATCATGATATACATTGGAATAATGAATAGGAGATTATCATTTTGTTATTCTTATTTTCTCAAGTCTCATATGAAAGATGCAGATGTAATTGTGTTCAATCTTGAATCATATTGGTATAGATTTTGTTTCTAATTGATAATGAATGTGTAATCATGATGGAGATCAAAAATACAATTGGAATATTTGAAGTTCATAAAATTACATGTAGATGATTGCATTTGTGCTTCATATAAAAGTATCTTGGAGCTAATTTTGGTAACAATTTGATAGTGGATATATGCAATATATTGGATTGTTATTTAGATAATGTATTATAAGGCATTATACTAGGTTGGAATATCCTCAACTAAATTATATATAATCATTAAGAACACATGAAGAAAATTAGACAATAAGTTTAATTCCAAAAATGAGGCCTGTAGGTGCATATTCACTTGTTGGAAAATGTATGACAACTCAAGTAAATCCATTTCCAAAAAAATACAATCAATAAAATATTAGCTTCAGAATAAAATAATCATATCTTACCCCTAACAATATAAAATTATATATGTCAACTAACACAATAATGTAGGCTACCCATGAAGTCAACAGAAAAAAAATATTGATATATGGTGGAGTGAAAGTACTTGCCAGCCAACAATAATTAAATAATTAAATTAGTAATAAAAAAATAAAAATGTAATAACTCCCCATCCAAGGAAGTGACCTAGACATAAAGCATGTCTAAAAGGAGTTCAAAGTAAAATTTAAAAAAAAATACAATTTGGGGGAGAAAGGACAAACCCTCCCCCCTCCCTAAGCTAGCGGCCTTAACTTCTAAAATGGGGCATTAAATGTGTTTCTTGGTGCCCAAGGAAGCATGCCTTCCTCCTCCTCCTCTTTCCCATGAGGGAAGAGAGAGGGAAGGGGTGCCGGGGGTTTGGAAGATGGGAAGGGAGTAGGTTTAGGGGGGTAGGGGTAGGTAGGTAGGTAGAAACCTAGAAAAGGGGGTAGTTTAGGATATTATGTTATGGGGGGGACAATATAACTATAGTTTATATTTAATAAGTTAAAGGATATTAGGATTACTATAGTTTTAATAAATTTATGTTTTGTTTGGAATGTAATATGCATATTTTTTAGATAAAGATTTGATGAAAAAAAAATTAGCTAAGACTTAGGAAAAATAGGGTAGGTAAACCAAAACATGACATTAGTATTTTAGAAGTAGGATTTCTTTTAAATGTATTACTTTGATAGGGTAGTAAGATGGCTAGGTAGATAATTTGACTTTAATTTATGTACATTAGTGTATGGATTGTGTTTTGTTATTTAAAGTTAAGGTTAGATAGACATTAAGCTAGGATGAAAAAAATTAATAAAGGAAAGTTACTTAAGGGTTGATTAAATTAACAAAGTATATGTCGATTAGGAATGTATTTTAAATGTAATAAATTGATGGGACTTTAAATATACATAATTTTTTTTATGAAGGTTAGCATTGATGGACTCCAAATTTAATGTTTTGGGGTGACATGACATAGTAAATTCAAATATTAATTAAATACAGTGATCCATTCTTTCATTGGGATGTTGGTACTATTGGATAATTTATTTAGATAAATAAAGAATTAATTGAGATAAAATAAATAAATAATCAATAGATAATTTAAATACCAGAATCCGATAAATAAATAAATGATCATCATAAAACATCCTTGTGTCACTATACCCTAGAACCATTGACTCAAAAATTGAATTTTTACATGCATTGTGAAGCGTCTAAACTAGGAGTATAGGAGGTGAAGGGTTTATATCCATAATAACATTTTAACTTAGTATTGCAAACTTTGATAGATGACTAGGCATCCCATCATAGAAAACTTGAATTTAGATTTCGAGTGGAACAATCATTGTTCCATCAACTAACTTTAGCATCTCTAAGTTTAAGTATAGATTATGTATCTTATCTTCAAATTTATTTCTCTCATTCTTGAAAAAAAAATAAGTTGTATTTTTGCCTTGTAGAATTCTTGGCATGACATTTTGGTATCAAACCATTTCATTACAACACTAGGAGCCTAACGCATTACGTCTAACCTATGAACTGCAACTTTGTGTAGGATGCCCATAGTCACTTGCAATAGTCGTTGGAAGGCAAAAGGTCCTAGAGAAAACCCAACAAGCCAAGAGGGGGTAAGATAGGATGTGGGAGGACCCCCACCAAGGAAATCTCCAAATCTTGATTAGCTTTTGAATGCTATCAATAATCTTATTATGGTAGTGCAGTAGAGATTACCATCTATCATTCCACAACTAAGATAGCAGGGTGTAGAGGGGCATGGGGCTAATATTAGGGAGAGAAGTAGGAGTCCCCCAACCATACTTGCAGAAGATCAGGGGGAAGCATCAGTACACTAGATAGAGCCACCCTCTACTTTAGAGTGAGCACTAATAAGAGCACCTTGAGATATTGGGGATGAGATTAGTGAGTTACTACAACTCAAGCCACCCATATTCATCGGTACCATAGATGACACACATGTAGAGGCATGACTATAGAGTTTGCATAGGTACTTTGGATTACATACCTACGGGAGCAATCTGAAGGCACTACTAGCCATACACCTATTATGAGAGGATGCCTCCAGCTGGTGGTAGTAGGAGGAGACTGTGGGGAGAGTAGACATAGAGACACTCACATGGGAGTCCTTTGTTGATTGTTTCAGAGACCAATATTTATCAGACCATTTTAGATAGAGGAAAGTTAAGGAGTTCCATGATCTTCAACAAAGGGGTCTCATGGTGGCCTAGTATGAAAGAAAGTTCTTGAAGCTACTCCCTTATGTGGAGTACATGAGAGATGAGAAGCTACACATCCATCAGTTCATTAAGGGCCTTGACTTATCTCTCTAGGGATCAATGCAGCTAGCATTTCCTACCACTTTTAGAGAGGTTGTTGAGATGACATTGGTTGCTGAAGACATTTTTACTAGACATGAATATCAAGATAGGTCCCATAATCAAAACCCCTCCTAGCAACCAACACAGTAGAAACCCTCTTGGAAGGGTAGTTAGAGTCATTCGACGGGGTCCTCAAAGGCCCCACAAACACAACATAGAGGTTAGCAGGACACTAGAGACAGAGGTCATCTCAGGGTTATAAGGGCTCTAAGCCCAAACAGTGGAAGTTATAGGGCCCCAAGCATGATTAGAGGCCATAGATGCAATATACATAGCCAGCTAGGACTCAACAATCCTCTAGGGGAGGCTTTAGTGGACTTAGCATGACTGGGGGTCAGTAGCAGTCCAGGCCATAGGGAGTGCAAATTCAAACTCATGGACCATATTATGCTTGTAGCAATATGGGTCATATTGTGAGAAAGTGTCCACAGGGTCCCACAACAGGTAGTCAGTGAGGAGCCACCTCTGAGCCTATAGTAGGTGATATGGGCAGATTCCATAGGGTGTTTGTAGTGGTTGATAATTGCCAGGCTGAGTATCAGGCCACAATAATTGAGGCTACAGGTATGATTCAAAGATATGGGGTTACTATATTATTTGACTCTGGAGCTACAAATTCTTTTATATCCCCTTTCATAGTGAAGCAATGTAGGCTAGTGGCAACTAGAGAAGATGTTGACTAGGAGATTGAGTTAGCTTCAGGGGCTAGGGTGTCAGTTGATTCCTTGATCCATGAGTGTCTGATTCAAATTGGAGACATGTTCACCACATTAGACTTACATATTACTCCCTTGAGTTCCTATGATGTAGTCCTTAGCATGGATTGGCTTTGTGCCCATAACACCAAGATGGATTATAGACAGAAGAGGGTTGAGTGTGTAGATGATCATGGTACACCTAGGGTGATTTTAGGAGTTCAAAGGCTAGTGTTCCTTCCTATGATTTTTTCCATGCATCTTAAGTGGTGCATGCAAGAGGGGTGTCAGCTATTTTCCATCACCATTAGTGATAGAGAGGAAGATGTAGGGGAGGAACCTTCCCTCAATGACTATTTGATATTACAAGAGTTTGCAGATGTGTTTCCATTAGAGCTTCCTGGTATGCCACCACCAAGGGCAGTTGATTTCCATATTGATCTCATGCCAAGAGCTACACTTGCATGTAGAGTACCCTACAGGATGACCACCCATGAGCTCAATGAGCTTAAGATTTAGCTAGATGAACTTTTGGAGAAGGGACATATCTGACTTAGTGTGTCACCTTGGGGAGCACCGATGATCTTTGTTAAGAAGAAGGATGGGTCACTCAGATTTTGCATTAATTACCAATAATTGAATAAGGTAACTATCAGGAACTGATACCCTCTACCTAGGATTGGTGACCTATTTGATCAATTACTGGGAGCTCAAGTATTCTCCAAAATAGATTTAAAGTCAGGGTACCATTAGTTGTACACTGTGGAAAGTGAAATTCACAAGACTGAATTTTGTACAAAGATATGGTCACTACGAGTTCACGGTGTTACCTTTTGGTCTCATGAATGCCCCAACTTTATTTATGAGCCTCATGAATGGGGTATTTTGCACATTCCTAGACAATTTTGTAGTATTTTGGTCTATTATCATGATGAGGAGGAACACGAAGAGCACCTATGACAGGTATTGCAGCAGTTAAGGGAGAATCAACTTTATGGTAGCTTGTCAAAGTTTTCCTTTTTTAGACAAGAAGTGCATTATTTGGGTCATGTGATATCAGGGGATGGGATCTTAGTGGATCCATCCAAGATATGAGTCATCATGGATTGGCCAGCACCTACCAGTGTCACAAAGGTCAGAAGTTTTATAGGATTAGTAGGATACTATAGGTGGTTTGTGGCTAGTTTCTCTAGGGTAGCTCACCCTATTACCTCTCTTCAAAGAAAGGGAAGGAAGTTTGAGTGGAAAAAAAAGTGTGATGAGGCCTTTCAAAAGCTTAAGAGGGCACTCACTAGTGCACTCATTTTAGCAGTACCCAACCCCTCATTGGACTTTGTATTATGCATAGATGCTTCCTTAGATGGAATTGGAGCTATTCTTATACAAGAGGGTCAAGTCATAGCTTACGAGTCCAAGAAACTCAAGGCTCATGGGCTCAATTACCCTACTCATGATCTTGAGCTTGCAGTAGTGGTCCATACATTAGCATGATGATGTCATTGTCTTCAAGGGCAATGATTTGAACTTCATTCAGATCACTAGAGCTTGCAGTATATTTTAACGTAGCCAAATCTTAATGCTAGAAAAAAGAGAAGGATGGAGTTCCTATGTGAGTACAATTTTGATGTGCATTATATTAAGGGTAAGGAGAACATAGTGGTAGATGCCTTGAGTAGATGATATCGTGAGCTTGCTTCCATGGTTATAGGCACAATTTTGAGGGAGCATATTTTATACCATCTACCAGAGGATGAATTCTATGCAAAATTTTGCTAGATAGTCCACTCTTAGAGACCTCTTGAGGGTAGATTTGCTAATTATTCATTAGATTCTAAAGGATTATTATGACATAAAGGACACATCTATGTACCCTCCACAGGTGACTTGCATGAGTTCATTATTCTGGAGGCTCATCAAGCACCTTATGCAACACATCCTAGAGTTAAGAAAATCCATGCCGACTTAAGACAACTATATCATTGGATGGGTATGAGGATGCAAATTGCTAATATTGTAGCTAGATTTCTTGAGTGTCAGAGGGTTAAGGAAAAGAATGGACATCCAAGTCAACTATTGCAGCCCCATGAGGTACCAGAGTGGAAATAGGACACTATTTCCATGGATTTCATTTTTTTTCTTCCGATGTCTTCTCATCACCACAATGCCATCATGGTAACGATTGACACCTTGACCAAAGTTGCCCATTTTTAATTGGTTTGGACTAGCTTTGTCACCCCTATAGTTGCATGAGTGTTCTTGTGAGACATTGTCAGACTTCATGGCATTCCTCATAAGATCATCTCAGATAGAGATTCCTTGTTTACATCATCCTTTTGGATAAAATTATAGGCAACATTGGGCACTAGTCTCAACTTTAGCACCACTTATCATCCTTAAATAGATGGATAGATAGAGAGGGTTAATCAGATTTTAGAGGATATGTTGTGGATGTATGTGATGGATAACTAGGTTAAGTGAGAGGAATACTTTCATCTTGCTGAGTTTTCCTACAATCATGACATCATTCTTCCATTGGTATGCCACCCTACCAAGCCTTGTATGGTAGACCTTGTAGGACACTCTTGTGTTGGGATAAGATTGAGGATAGACTATCCATTGGACCACAGTTAGTCAAGGACATCGAACAACAAGTGACACAGATTAGGTAATGACTTAGAGAGGCCCAAGATAGATAGAAGAAGTATGCAGATGCCAAGAGGCCAGATAGAGAGTACATGGTGGGTGATAGAGTATTCTTGAGGGTGTGACCTCATAAGAGTCCAATCCATTATGGAAAGGGCTTTAAGCTAGCACCTCATTTTGTTGGACCCTTCGAGATTTTGGAGCGGATAGGACCAGTTGCCTATTGTCTAGCTCTACCACCTAGCCTATCGCATATCCACAATGTATTTCATGTTTCTATATTGTAGAAGTATATTTATGATGAGTCTCACCTCATAGATTGGGATGCCTTGTAGGTGGAGTCAAATAGATAGATAGCCTTGGAGCCCATTCACATATTGGCTTGGCAGACCCTCTCACTTTGAGGGAGAGAGCTAGACTAGGTTAGAGTCCAGTAAGACTATTATGATGAGGTCATAGTGTCATGGGAGGATGCAAAATAGATGAGAGCACAATACCCCTATCTTTTTGATGAACTCTAGGAGGAAGTTCATGCCTGGGGGGGAGGATATGAGGCTTGACCCTGACCCATCATAGCATGGATATTGTATTTCCATTTTGTTATTTAGGACTTGATATCTCAACATATATTTTGGTACTTGATGGATAGTAAATTTTGCTACTTATTTGATGATATTTACCTTGTGATTTTCCATTATGATATGTATTAGGACTTAATTTGGCATAATCAATGAATTAATGGATATTTATTCAATACTTCACTACTATGATAGAGAATAGAATTATGTTGTGATTCAAAATGCTTAAATTGATCTTGTTAGGAAATTCAGTAATATTTAGATTTTGAGGTTTAATGATTAAATGCATGTAAGAAAATGATAGAGAATAGGAAGTTAGTTCTGAAATGTGTTATATGTGAAATGTAGAATAACAAAATTTACCATGTATCTTTATTTTCATATGTATTTTATATGGGACTATTCATTTGATTACTGATGCTCGAGTTTAGTGTGCAGGAATGGAACCATGGAAGCATAACGGGGAAACAAGGTATAAACACATGTTAATATGACACTACCAAGGTGAATCTTTAGAAGATTCATCAACCTTGTTGTGATGTGTTTATTTTTTAAACATAGGATGTATGTGTGTAGTATGTATTTCATAAGTAGATTCAGAACATGTCATGTGTGATGTGTAATGAAATTTTGTGTGTGTCACTTGACACTTGTATTTGTTATGTGGAAATGACATGTTCTCTAAAGATAGATCATGTAGCCACCTTATCTCAAGTTAAATTTCTTAATTAATAATTAGACTTAATTGCCTTGATTTAGTAAGGGAAATGAGAGTTACATCATAAGAAACTTGGAATTGGACTTTACCTAGCATTTTGAGGGCCAAAAGTAGCTCTAAGGTGAATTTGTGATGAAAATAAACCCTACCCATGATAATACTTTAAGTTAGGAGGCTAATAGTGAACCCTAGGGTGCCTAGAAGGCCTAGGAGACCCCAGAAAGAATGCATTTTTTTTATTGAATCCGAAAATGGGAGTCTTATATAGAGGAATGACCAAATTAGAAACCCACTTGCCCACTTTCTAACTTTAGAGACATTTAGGGTTTGGAGGAAGATGATAAGGAGCTCTACTACAACTTTCATTTGCCATTGCTTGGAGTAAGGTTGGTATCCATGATCCATGGTGTCTCTTCATTTCATCATAGATTTGATATGGTGTTCCTTCATTGCATTGTAGATTTATTATGGAGAAAATGTGATTTTGTGAAGAATCTTGTTGTATGTGTGTTGAAGGTGTGAAGTTTATGAGATTTCTTTCTTGAATCTTGTTTTAGTTTCATGTTGATTGTTGTGTAAAATGGGTGTGAAGCATCACTCACCCTTTGGGAGGGAAGAGATGCTTGGGTGAAGGGGTTAGTTGGGCTCACCCATGTAGCTGAGAAAACTCTCCCATTTGTGGAGATGATTTTGATGTGTTTCAATGGAGTATGGACTTCATGATTACTTGCATTCTTGGGATGTATAAGGAGGTGTATGAAGAAGGAAGAAATTGTTAAGCCTTGAAAGGGAATGTTAATTATGAGAATATGTGAAGATATGTGATTCATGGATTTGAAATTCTCCTCATGGAGAGAGCCCACCTTCACCCTATATCTTGATTCTATTGTAGAATCTATGTGCAAGCCTTGGGATGGGTTGTATTGTGTTGTGTTGAATTGGTGTTGTTATAATTTGCATGGTATGTGAATGTGAATGTGTGCAACTATTGTGCCTTGTTTCCCCAAGCTCAGTGGGTGGCCTCCTTGAGGCCTAGGTTGGGAGGTGAGCCTCCATGGTTCTACATTTTGTCTCTCATTTGCAAGTATTTGCTTGAGGTCTTGGACATTTGGAAGTTTTGAAGTCTTACCTTTGCATAGAAGAAGATAACACTATTGCATTTGTATTACAATGGAGGACAACTCCATTTTGTCATGTAAATTTACTTGTATTGTAGGAGTGTTGTTATTGATCTCATACATATGCCAATAGAGAGATTGTGAATCATCTTTGCTTGTAAAAGGTCCTTCCATTGTGTATCTTGATATGATGATTTCACCACCCTATTTTCCTACTTGATATTGTGCTGAATGCATGTCTTGAGAGGAACATGAAGGAAAATTTCATTGTTTTATGTTGTCATTTCATTACTTGATTAGAATGTATTGAAGAAAATAAATCTTGTATCATGATATACATTGGAAGAATGAATAGGAGATTTTCATTTTGTTATTCTTATTTCCTCAAGTCTCATATGAAAGATGCAGATGTAATTGTGTTTGATCTTGAATCATATTGGTGTATATTTTGTTTCTAATTGATAATGAATATGTAGTCATCATGGAGACATAAACAATACAATTGGAATATGTGAAGTTCATAAAATTACATATAGATGATTGCTTTTGTGCTTCATATAAAAGTATCTTGGAGCTAATTTTGGTAACAATTTGATAGTGGATATATGCAATCTATTATATTTCTATTTAGATTATGTATTGGAAGGAATTATACTAGGTTGGAATATCCTCAAATCAATTATATTTATTCATTAAGAACACATGAAGAAAACTAGACAATAAGTTTAATTCCAAAAATGAGGTCTGTAGGTGCATATTCACTTGTTGGAAAATGTATGGCAACTCAACTAAATCCGTTTCTAAAATAATACAGTCAATAAAATATTAGCTCCAAAAAATAAATCATATCTTACCCCTAGAAATATTAAATTATATATGTCAACTAAAACAATAATGTAGGCTACCTATGAAGTCAACCAAAAAAAAATTGATATATGGTGGAGTGAAAGTACCTATTAGCCAACAATAATTAAATAACTAAATTAGTAATAAAAAAATAAGAATGTAATAACTCCCCATCCAAGCCGGAAGTGACCTAGACATAAAGCATGTCTAAAAGGAGTTTAAAATAAAATTAAAAAGAAAAATGCAATTTGGGGGAGAAAGGACAAACCCTCCCCCCTCCCTAACTTGGCAGCCTTACCTTCTAAAAGGGGGCATTAAATGTGTTTCTTGGTACCTAAGGAAGCCCGCCTTCCTCCTCCTCCTCTTTCCCATGTCGAAAGAGAGAGGGAGGAGGGGGGGTTGGGTGCATTGGAAGATTTGAAGGGAGGAGGTTTAGGGGGGTAGGTAGTTAGGTAGCAAGTTAAAAAAGGGGGTATTTTAGGATATTATGTTATGGGGGGGACAATATAATTATATTCTAGATTTAATAAGTTAAAGGATATTAGGATTAGTATAGTTTTAAGAAATTTATGTTTTTTTTGGAATGCAATATGCATATTTTTTAAGATTAAGATTTGATGAAAAAAAAAAGTAGCTAAGAATTAGGAAAAATGGGGTAGGTAAATCAAGACATGACATTAGTATTTTAGAAGTAGGACATTTTTAAAAATGTATTTCTCTGATAGGGTAGTAAGATGCATAATTAGATAATTTGACTTTAATTTATGTACATTAGTGTATGGATTTTTTTAAAAAAAAAGTTAAGGTTAGATAGAGATTAAGCTAGGATAAAAAAAGCTATTAATAAAGGAAAGTTACTTAAGGGTTGATTAAATTAACAAAGTATTGGTCAATTAGGATTGTATTTTAAAAGTAATAAATTGATAGGACTTTAAATATATGGACAAACAATTATGAAGGTTAGAATTGATGGACTCAAAATTTTATGTTTTGGGGTGACATGACATAGTAAATTTAGATATTAATTAAATACATTGATCCATTCTTTCATTGGGATGTTGGTACTAATGGATAATTTATTTAGATAAATAAAGAATTAATTGAGATAAAATCAATAAATAATCAATAGATAATTTAAATACTAGAATCTAAAAAATAAATAAATGATAATCATAAAACATCCTCATGTTGCTATACCCTAGAACCATTGACTCGACAATTGAATTTTTACATGCATTGCAAAGTGTCTGAACTAGGAGTATAGGAGGTGAACGGTTTATATCCATAATAACATTTTAAATTAGCATTGTAAACTTTGATAGATGACCAGGCATCCCATCATAGAAAACTTGAATTCAAATTTCCAGTGGAATGATCATCATTCCATCAACTAAATTTAGCATCTCCAAGTTTAAGTATAGATTATGTATCTTATCTTCAAATTTCTTTCTCTCATTCTAAAAAAAAAAAAAAGTTGTGTTTTTGCCTTGTAGAATTCTAGACATGACATATTCAGTCC
Source organism: Cupressus sempervirens (assembly GCA_028749045.1). Taxonomy (NCBI): domain Eukaryota; kingdom Viridiplantae; phylum Streptophyta; class Pinopsida; order Cupressales; family Cupressaceae; genus Cupressus; species Cupressus sempervirens. The sequence continues at coordinate 679,576,689 of CM053791.1, read as the reverse complement.
TCATCTTTGCTTGGCTTCTAATCTTTGTAGCTTTGACAGCTTGTTCACCCTTCAACCATTTATCCTCTTTAAACCTTCTTGCTTAGTTTGCCATTGTAGACTTCTTCTATTGGGTCACTTGATGAAGAAAACCCTCTTCCTTCTCCTTGTTAAATTTTCACTTCCAAAACTCTCTAACCTCAATGCAACATTGCTTCATGACCAAAAATCCCTACATATAGGAAATTAGAACTCTTTTCCTGCTCATTATCCATCTCTAAAATTATGGTTTTTGACAGATTAGGTAAGATATAATGTATCTACCCCATATCTTGTCTTCTCTAGAAACTTCTTATAAAATCCATTTGAATTTGCCTCCAAAATGGTTTATATAAGATTCTGTGCCTCCATCTCATCAATCTTATCTTCTTCCTAATTCACAAGTTTCAAGAAAAAAAACTTGTCAGCTTTTAATTGGTGAATCTTCGATCTTTTTCATAATGCAACAACTCGGCATTATCAATTTACTAATGCTTGGCATATACTATGTTAGTTGACATCAGCTAGATTTTTCTAGTGCTTGGCATCAATTGAAAATCACTTGGCATCTACTAATTTTCTCAACACCTATTTGTTTGCTCAAAATTCACTAGAAATTGCTTTCACTTAGCTCCAACTAAATTTTTACTCGGCTTGCACTAACTTTGCTTGGCATGTTCTATCAACTTGGTCAAGCTTAGCACATGAACTTTGTCCAATCTTTTCTTATAAACTTTCTAAGTGCACCCAATCATTTTGTAACCTCAAGTAGATCATCAATACATTATGTTCTCACTGTCTTAACTGATTCTTACACTTCAATACATAATCATAACTCAACCTTTCCTTTAGGTACTTTTGTTACGCCTTGTTGATCAAATCCTCCTCATCAATCAACTAAGTGATAGTGCTTGAAACATATAAGAAATTATCTTACCAACATGTAGCAAGTTTGACATTAGTGAAAAAACAACTATTGAAAACACTTCTTCAATAGTTCTTTTACTCAAATGTCATTTCAATCATATATCAACAATCTCCCTCTTTGGCATTGATGGCAAACCAAACTAATCAGCCAATCATACAAATGGCGAACATCCTATTCTATCAAACTATCTAGGTTAAGACAATAGGGCAATACCAAATTTTTTTTTTGTGAATAACACTTCTTCCTCTATCAGTAACTCCTTCTTAGGTTACAAAATATCCTTCTTATCTAATTCTCTTCTGTCATGGATCAACAAAATATCAGAATATCCCCCTCTTTCTTTTTGCTTTCTCCCTCTATATTGCTTGCAATCATTTGATCTTTTGATGATGTAATCTCACTGTCATTGCTCCTCTTGTGCACTATACTTACTATGCACTTTCTCCCTTGATTGTTTGCTCTTATCAACAATCTCCCTTTTTTTATCAATAAACACTTGATCAGTTTACTGTACATTCTCCCTCTTTGAGAATAATGCCAAAGATAAATTCTCAACACTTGGCATCTTGATATATGCATATATAAGCTTTTGCAGGCTCTTCTATTTTACTCCCTTTGTTACCTTGCTTGTGACTAATTCAAAATTCCAGCTCTTATGATTACTTTAGGCAAATTCCTAAAGTAAGATCCACTGCATCAATTTGTATGAAATGAATGTCAGACTGCTTGATGCAGGATACTCCCTATGTCTTTTACACAGCCTTTGATATGGGTATTTCCCCTAATTTACTTCTCAGATAATCTTAAGTATCCTTAGGCAATGCTTTGGTGAAGATATCAAGAATTTTCTCCTTTGTGTTAATATATTCCATCTTCACCTCTTTATCTTGAACCAACTCCCTTACATAATGATACTTTATTACAATGTTCTTTGTCTTTGTATGCATTACAAGATTCTTTGATATGTTTATAGCTCTTGAATTATCACAATACAATGTCACTGGTTTAATGATTTCTTCCTTTATTCCCTTTAGTAGCTATTTGATCCATACAATATTGGTGTATTTGATAGCAACAGTAACATACTCTGCTTCAGCAGTAGATTGGGAAGTATAAATTTGCTTTTTTCTTGTCCATGTAACAAGTCTTCTTCCTAAGAAAAATGCTCCTCCATTGGTGCTCTTTCTATCATCAATATTTCTAGCCCAATCAGAATCAGTGTAGGATCTCAGTTAAAACTCCTCATTCATCTTATAGTACAAGCCATAATTTTCTATTCCTTTCAAGTATCTCATTATTCTTTTCATTGCCATCAAGTGATTCTCTCTAGGATTAGAAGAGAATCTAGCAACTATCCCCACATCTAATGCAATATCAGGTCTGCTATGTACTACATATTGCAATTTTCCAATCATGGATCTATATAATGTTTGATTGACCTCAGCTAAATCATCATTCTTTGATAGCTTGAGTGCTGTTACCATAGATGTACTTACTGGTTTTGAATCCTCAAGTCTAAATGTCTTCAATATCTCCTTGATTTATTTTGATTGAGTGATATGTACACCATATTTCATTTGATAGACTTGCAATCCCACAAAGAATTTGATCTCACCAAACATTGACATTTCAAACTCCTATTCATCTAATTTGCAAAATCTTTACATAGAGCATCTTGTCCTCCAAATATGATGTCATCAAAAAATATTTCAGACAACAATATACCTTTTTATTTGTCTGTCTTCATGTACAAATTGCTATTATCATCTATCCTTTCAAATCTAATCTTAACAAGGTAAGTATGAAGTCTCTCATACCATGCTCTTGGTGCTTGTTTCAATCCAAATAGGGCTTTCTATAGTTTACATACCAAGTTCTTATTGCTTTTATCCACAACTCCTTCTGACTATTCTATATAAACCTCTTCTTCTAATATACCATTCAAAAATACAGACTTAACATCCATCTGATAGACTTTAAAACCTTTGTATGCAACATAAGCAAGCAGAATTCTCACTCCTTCCATTCTTGCAATAGGGACAAATGTTTCACCATATTCTATTCCTTCTTCTTGTGTATACCCTTTGTAGACTAGTCTTGCTTTGTTTCTTGTCATTTCACCATTCTCGCTTGTTCTTGAATACCCATTTTGTGCCAATTACATTCTTATCTTCTAGTCTAGGAACTAGTCTCCAAGTCTTGTTATTTTCTATCTGCTAAATTTCCTCTTCCATAGCCTTGTACCAATCATCATTTTCCAATGCATCTCTCACCATCTTATGTTCCTTCATGCTTAACAAACACACTTCACTCCTCAAGCTATTTCTTGTCATTGGCCTTGCATCTTTGTCTCCAATGATTTGATCTGTAGGATGATGTCTTTTGACATATTGGGATAGTCCTAGCTTAGTTATTGTGGCTACTTTCTGTCTCTCAGCTTCAGTATCACTATGTGCATCTCTATTAGGTGTTTCAACATATCTTTCATGTGTGCTAATCTTAGAGTCAGATTGTGCATTCTCCTCATTCTACAACTTGGCATTTGAATGCAACTAAACATTCATAGGATGTGACTCGATAATTATTGAAGCTTCTTGTTGGTTTGTTGCATGATTTGTGGCATCTTCTTCAGTAGGAATTCCTTCATAATAGTATGCAAATATCTTGTAATCTTCTGAGTCTCTTGTAGTTTCAACCTCATGTGCTTCTGTAAACTCATCAAAATTCACATTTGCACTTTCCACAATTTTGTTAGTGTTAGTAATTAAACACTTATAAGCTTTACTTCTTGTGGAGTAACCAAGGAATATACCTTCTTCACTCTTTGCATAAAATTTTCCACTCCTAACATCTTTAAGAATATAGCATTTGCTTCCAAATACCTTAAAATATTTCACATTAGGTGGATGACCATACCATAGTTCAAAAGGTGTTAAGTGTGTACCTTTCTTTACTTGCACATAGTTCAAGGTGTAGACTACAATAATTACAACTTCTCTCCAATATTTTAGAGCAACATTTTTCTCCATCATGAGTGTTCTGGCATAGTCCATTATTGACCTATTTCTTCTTTCATCAATTCCATTTGGTGGACGAGTCCTAGGTGCTGATGTCTATCTCTTGATTCCTCTATCATTGTAGAACATCTCAAACTCATGTGAAGTGAATTCACCTCCTCTGTTTGATCTCAAACATTTCAATCTCTTACCTATTTTTTTCTCAACTCTTGCCAAGTACCATTTAAACATTTGAAAAGCATCTAATTTTTGTTTTAGGAACATGACTATCATCATCCTAGAGTAATCATCAACAAGCAACATTATATACCTATCTCCTTTGTATCTTTGCACTTCAATAGGTCTACACAAGTTAGTATGAAAAATTTCAAGTATTTCCTTAGAGGTATAGGCTTTACTTTTAAAGCTTGAATTTGTCATCTTGCCTAGCTGACATTGTTTGCACATTATATTTTTTGGTTTCTTCAACTTAGGCAAACCTCTAACTCTTTTCAAGTTGCTGATACTAATTAGATTATCAAAGTTAACATGACATAATCTCTTGTGCCAAAGCTATACATCATCAAATTTTGAAATAAGGCAAGTAGCATCTTCTATATACAAATAAAATAAATTACTCCTAGTTTGATCACCTTTTCCAATCAAGTTTCCATTTGTCTCATATATCTTGGCTGATTTTTTTTCAAACTCAACTTTGCATCCCAAATTATTCAATTGTGACACACTTAACAAGTTATAATTCAATCCTTCAACATAATAAGCATTATCACATGAAATCTTGTCTGTGAGTTTGATAGACCCTTTTCCTTTTATTAAACATGGTGCATCATTACCAAATCTCACACTATTTCAATCATAACAGGTTAAGGTAGTGAACTTACTCTTGTCTCCAGTCATGTGATGTGAGCATCCATTGTCAATGATCCATTTTTAATTCTTGTTCACACAAGTCATAAGTGTTGTAGCTTCATCCTCATCTAATTCATTCTTCATTGCAACATATACCACTTCATCATCATTTTCATCAGAGTCATGTTCATTAGCAATGTAGCATGCCTTTTTGCTTTTATCTTTGTAGTCTCTTCCATCATCTTCTCTTCTATTTTTGTGCGTGTTCCCTTCTCTAAAATTCTTCTTTTGTGTACATCTTGCAACAATATGGCCAACTTCATTACAATTAAAAAAATGATAGGCAACTTACCTTTGAATTTCCCTCTTCTTTTGTGAAATCTTATGGCTAGTAATGCTTCCAATTGTTCAATGTCTTCCTCATTTGTACTACTATCACTAGATGCATACTTTATCTTTCTTTTCTTCTTCTTTGGATTTACCTCCTCAGAATGTTTTAATAACAATTTTTCTTTGAAATCTGATTCAATACTTTCTAGTCTATAGTTGTCAAAATTAAATAACTCAAAAGCAGTTAGTCTTCCTACTAGTCCTTCAAGGGTTAGATAATTTCCTAGCATACATCTTAACTCTTAGATTACAAACACTCTAATGAAATAAATAGGAAACAATGTTCTTAAGACTTTACTTAGTATAGTATCATCATTTGTTTTACTAGTAGCACCTTTTATTGCACTAACAACTTCTTTTATTCTAGCAACATATTGAGCAATGTTTCCACCTTCTTCCATTCTTATGTCATCAAACTTACCTCTTAGACTCTCTAACTTGGCTCTTTGAACATTTTTGTCTCTTCCATAGATGGTGGCTAGGAAACTTTGCACTTTTAAGGTCTTTGATATCATAAAAATTAACATAGCTTAGGGCAGAGGCAATCTCCAACATTTCCTGATTGTGCCCTTTCTTTTTCTTCAAATCTTCAGTAGTTAGGGCTCTTGTTGGATCAACATGTGCCACTGAAATGAAAGTTTTTGCACAATCTCTAAGTCCTCTAAGGTGTAGCTTCATCAAACTTTTCCATGCAAAAAAGTTATCTCTGTTTAGCTTGGGTACCTATCTTTTTGACATCTTGATCTTTATGCTTTTAATACGTTGAAACTAATCCTCTCAAGAAACTGTGCTTTGATACCAATTTTTGAAATTCTTTTAGAATAACTAAGAGGTGGGGGGGGGGGGGGGGGGGTGTGAATCAGTTATTCAAGGTCTAGATGTACAAAATAAAACTTTTTACAATTCAGTGAACCCTTAAAACTTTCTCAACCATGCATGTATTCATTGTGTGTTAACCTAAATTGATATTTTACTATAACATTAACATCCAGAAGTATAAAGCATAAAATGTAGCACATCCATCAGTACACTTGACACAATGATTTAATGTGGAAACCTAATTTGGGAAAAACTACTAGTAACATGCTACTCCTTTTTCACTCTTCTAAAGTGATGCCCTGTTAAAGGCCAACCCTATTAAAGGTTACGACACACACTATTAAATATGATCCAATTAAGGGATTTCAATAACCTTGTTAAAAGTGAGCCTTGTTGGAGGAATTTAGGCTATTCACTTGGAATGTGGCCTTGTTAAGGGATATTCCAATGACTGTTAAGTCAACCTTTCTCGAAAGGATTTACCCTAATTTGATACAATTGTTAGAAAGTAACAGTAGCGATTTGATCTGATACAACTTACAACCTTACTTGCATATTACAAATCACTATTTAGTCCTCATCTTTTCTTGGCCTCCAATATTTTTAGCTCTGACAACTTGTTCACCCTTCAAGCATTCATCCTCTTTAAGCTTTCTTGCTTAGTTTTCCATTGCAAACTTCTTCTCTTGGGTGACTTGATGAAGAAAACCCTCTTCCTTCTCCTTATTAGGATTTCACCTCCAAAACTCTCTATCCTAAATCCAACTTTGCTTCATGACCAAACATCCCTACATATAGAAAATTAGAACTCTTTTCCTACTCATTATCCATCTCAAAAATTAGGGTTTTTGATAGATTAGGTAAGATACAATGTATCTACCCCATATCTTGTCTTCTATAGAAACTTCTTCTAAAATCCATTTGAATTTGCCTCCAAAATGGTTTACATATGATTCTGTGCCTCCAACTCATCAATCTTATCTTCCTCCCAATTCACAAGTTCCAAGAAAGAAAACTTGTTGCCTTTTAATTGGTGAACCTTCAATCTTTTTCATAATGTAGCACCTCAGCATTATCAATTTATTGATGCTCAACACATACTATATTACTCGACATCTACTGTAAAATCACTCAGCATCAACTAGATTTTACTGGCACTCAACATCAACCAAAAATCACTTGGCATCTACTAACTTGCTGAACACCTATTGGTTTGCTCATCATTCACTAGAAATTTCTTTCACTTCGCTCCAATTGACTTTTTGCTTGGCTTGCACTAACTTTTCTTAGCACCTTCTATCAACTTGATCAAGATTAGCAAATGAACTTTGTCTAATCTTTTCTTCTAAACTTTCTAAGTGTAACCAATCATTTTGTAACCTCAAGTAGATCATCAATACATTATGTTCTCATTGTCTTAATTGATTCTTACACTTTAATACATAATCATAACTCAACCTTTCCTTTAGGTACTTTTGTTTTATCTTATTGATCAAATTCTCCTCATCAATCAACTAAGTGATAGTACTTGAAACATATAAGCAATTGTCTTACTAGCATGTAGTAGGTTTGACATCAGTGACAAAATAATGATTGAAAACACTTCTTCAATAGTTCTTTTACTCAAATGATCCTTTCAATCATATATCAAGAGTGTATCCTTTTTTTTGAATATTTTAGAGCATGTTGAACATAATGGTGAAGGAGTGGAGCATGTTCCAAGTGTTTAGCATGTTGACGTGGTGGTAGATCAAAATGTTAATGTACATGATGTGGCATTTTCAGGTAAAAAAAATGCATGTTATGTTGTACTACTTAACTAAATACTTGTAATAGTTAAAAAAAGAAAAAAAGAGTATGCCAATTAAACCCATTTACTTCTTCTTGCAATAGAGCCCCCTTTAGTGCAATAGCCTCCTACTCCTCCAAACAGGAGGAGGCATCATATTTTGACATTACATGTGCCATAAGAGGATGACAATGGGGAAGATATTGATGCTCCTATTAGCTTTTTTCTTAACAGAGCTAAAAAAAACAAAAAGAAGAAATGACGTTTTAAAATGCTCTTTGATAAACCTTGTTGGATAATGAAAGAAATTTGTTTTAAGTAATTATCTATGAATTTTGCGTATTGATATTTTTTTTTATTTCATATTTATGAATATTGTTATGTATTAATGAAGTCTTGACTAGTATTGTATATTAATGAATTTTATATCATATTAATGAATGTTATGTGACTGTATTGATTGAATGTTATAGTTCATAAATGGATGAATGAATGAATGAAGTATGTGATTAGATGATAATGGGTAATTTAGATTAATGTTAGGGGGAGGGGTGAGGCTAGATGAGCTTCCACCTTCACGTGGTTGGCCTTGTTAAGTAGAGAATATTAAAGTATTCTCAAAACCAAGTGAAGCTCAAACTAACATACTAAGAATCTTAAACCCAATCCATCTACCTCTCATCTTCTCATCCCACTAAGTCATCTTTTTTACCACTTTTTGCATATTCAATATCCTATTATTCACAATCTTGATAATGGCAGCCTCCATCTTTTTAGCAAGTTGTTCCTATCCTATTTTAAAAATTTTAAAAATGCATCTACTTCTCTCCTACCATAACTCCCATATGACAATAGATGGTGTTGCAGTCCACAAGCCACCATACAAATAGTCCTTATTTCAAATAGATGTTTGTCTTTGGTCTTAGGAATATTTTAATTAGGTAATTATAGCCCTCCTTAGTGTTCTAGATTCTAGTAGTCATTTGATAGTTTCTTTGAACAACCTTAACCCCATAAGAAATCCACAAACCATAGTTGATGAGGACTACTAGAGAAACCTTCATTATTGCATCCAAACCAAGGTAACCCATTTACTTTGTATTTTTATACCATGGAAATATTTGTAAACTTATATCCATATTCCAACTTTATTAAAATAATTTCTCCTCTTTCTCTTTTGGTCCTCAAAATTGGTATTGCTATTCAAAGATGGTAGCAGAGAAATTAGTGTGTGAGTATGCAATGTTTAAAGGTAGCTTTCATTTGATAACATTTTAAGTTTCTTTTATAATTGAACAATGAGAATATTAACCCATAATTGGGTTACAAAATATTTACTAATATTCTTCATTGCATTTTCCATTCAATGTGTTTGTAGAATGAATGAAAATGAAGACCACATCTCATTTTAGAGGTTTATTCACCTTTTACATGTTTAGAAGAGTAGAAAAAGGTCATAATATGTGTGGATGGTCTAAATTTAGATCCTTGCCAAACTTAAGGTGAATCAATATGCATTCATGTTTCATTGTGTCTAATGTGGAAATGAATTAGTGTAGTGTAAAAATATATTCTATTCACACAAGAAAGATCCAACATAGAAGCTCAACAAGTTTAATAGTTTTTGGTAAAAATGTTCATATATTTCTATTCTCTACAAAATCTTCTATTCTCTAAAAACTGTACTAATTCATCAAAACCTGATATGATTTTACACCTTTTTCTTTTACAAAAATGGCCTTTGATAGAAAATATGAATACTTATTTGTTGTAATCATTGGAATGATAATGATCATGGTGGCTGGAACTAGCATTGCCATTGGTGGAGATCACATAGATGGTATGCAGCCATCTTATTTTGGTTTTCACTTTTCTTATTATTATATTTCATATGTTACCAACACTTTACCTTTGAGCATAATTTCTACTAAATAATCTATTTGTATGTTGGATAATGTTGAGCTGCTTCTCACACAAAATTTATATTGCTCCTTGTTTATTTCATGCTTCATTTTAATGCTAAAATCTATGAAGCTCTCAATATATTATGAAAAAATAGAGGTGTTTGACATCTAGGTCTTTTCTATTCTCACTCTACATGTGTAAAGCAGGGTCGCCTAGATGAATTAGAAGCAGGTTGTCAAAAATTCAAATAGTAACAATATAATTCCATACAATACAAGTCATCATCCTATTACTCTTCACACCATCCTCCACCAATAAGCTATATTTTGTTTCAAATCCACCATTCAAAATTAAATACATAGTGGATGACTTCTAAATACCATCACATAAAAATATATTGCATGAAATATGAACTAGATCACTCATAGCGACTAGAAGATTGCATGAAATATGAACTAGGACACTCATAACTACTCATAAGTTTAAGTTGAGGTTCTAAATTTGATATCATTCCTATGTCTCCCCATAATTGAGTGAGATAAATCCAAAGTCACATAGAAGTGTTTTGGAGGACTAAGTAAACAACATAACACGAAGTAGAAACCATGCCATATAATACAAATGAATTGAAGATAAATAAATGACCATTTGTATATGGCATCAAAAAAATTCTAGAACCATGTGTCATAGGAAAATGCATTACATTGATCTGAAATGACCAACATATGATCATAACTAATGTTATATAATTCCATCTTCAAAGTTTAGAACATCCAAATTCAAGATGTCAGAGTCAATCATTACTTGAATTGTACACTTATCCAAAATTAAAATATGCTACAGGATTTCACAATTAAACTCAAACTCTGAAGCATTGCTTGCAAATGGGATATGAAGAGAATTTCAACAATAGTTAAACATAATAGAAGTCATTGTAGGATATGACTTGCCCAATCTGTCAAAATCAGATTTTCTATATTACATGAAATTAGAATCATCTATATATAATGTATATCTAAATGTTCAATAACATATCTTTCAATAATCTAATATATACATTCATAATATATGTAGTATATACTTGTTAGTTTTCATAATCTCATATATATACATGTGTGTGTGTCCATGTCTAGATTTGATACCATTTAATACCTGAAAAGGAAGGGACTGATGTGTTTCCAAGGAGATGCCTATCTAAATCCAGCCAATGTATTGATTCCCAAGATAGGGTAGAGGTTAGCATCCCTTTAAAACATTGAGGGCATAGTCTGAAGATAGGATAATGGTTTGAATCTCTAAACTTTGAGGGAACCTATTGTGATTGATATCTAAGAAACTTGGTTACAACCTAATCTTCTTCTTCTTGAACTGAAATGGTGTTAGAGGTAGTATCGATAGTAAGGATCATAAATAGTAAGTTTTCTTAATATGGTTGGTAATTTTATAACTCTCCTTACTTTGAATAATCAAATAACATAGATTTGATTCAAGGGAACTTAGTCCATTCAGTTTAGGCCACAAGTATATTAGATATGGCTTAATTTTGGTTATAACATGCCTAAGCATAGAAGGGAACATTACATGCTTGGATGTGCTATTGGGTACAATGAGTGTAATGCCTCGCCCGAAGATCCTTGGAAACAAGGATTCAAATCAAGCCAAGATACTTTTTTTTTTACAAGTATGAATGCACAAGACAACATCATACAGGGATCAAAAAGATCGCAACGGAAGACTTCAACACAATCCTGGCAACCAACGAATCTCCGAATGCCACTACCCAATTGACACACCCAAAAAAAGGACAAAAACCACCACAACAAGATGAGGGCACAAGAAATGACAACTCATCAACAAAACACCAAGTTGGGGTAAAATGCAGAATCCTAAAATTTGGCTAAGCCTGAAATCCTGAAGCCCTGAAAATTGGCTAACTCTAGATTTTTGAAGCCCTGAAATTTCCTAGAATCCATAACTTATCTCTGAGAGGTTTGAAACCTATCTCAAATGATTTGTCACATATATTAAAATATATCTTAAGTATACGTAAACTTATACTTAAATGATATATTTTAAACCCCAAGAGACTAAAACAGAAACATGATAACTCAATTTCAAGAGAAATTGACAAAATTCAAAATGCAACAGCATAGGGTCGAAGAACATCCAAAAGGGTATCCAAAACCACTCTCAAAAAGATCGAATCACAAAGAAAAGTGCCCGCTGATGGCACGTGCAGGTTTTTCACAAAAATTGTGCAACACTTTTTACTAAGGGAGGGCGATACTTCTCCTTAAGGCGTGCGACACTCTTCTAGTTTCGTACAACATTTCTCAAGAAGGCATGTGACACTTTTCAGCATTGTATGACATTTCTCAAGAAGGCATGCGACACTCTTCCAGTGTCGTAGGATATTTCTCAAGAAGGCGTGCGATACTTTATAGTGTTGTACGACATAGTTTGCATGGGCGTGCGATACTTTTTAAAGTGTCGCACCGTGCTAAACAAATGTCGCCCATAGAAACATGAAAACACTCCCATAAGCAAAAAGGACCAAAATTAGAGCAAAGAAACTCCACACTAGGGAGTACCGGATCCACAAAGGCTTGAGAAATGAACACTCGAGTGCAAGAACAACACAAAAAGGAGAACATCTATCCATCTAAACTACAACAACAAGAACACACTAAAATAAACATCGCAGTGAACTGAACAACCAAACTAAGTACATGGTTCCTCCCAACCGTCAATAGCATCATAAGACCATCGTGGATCCTAGCCATCCCCCGCGCGTAACTTCCCAAGCCACCAACCAAATCGTCAGTACAGTCGTAATAGGGACGCCACTACTAAAACATGCATAATAACAGCATAAAAAAATCTAACATGCTAGTGATAACGCATAAGATAATTCTACAGTAGATAACATCACCTATCACATGCTAAACAATAGTAAGCAACAGATATACTACTAAAGCAAATCACATCATCTAATCATATGCTAAACATCATAATAAGGGAATGCACCAATCAAATAACATCATCTAAACATGATATACAAGCATCCCAAAGAAAGCATAAATCACAAGAAAGCATACTTCGGAACTCGAAGTACCAAGTGAAGACATCCAGCAATGGTCGCACTAAGACAAAAGATCATCTCTATACACCGATCCCTAGCAGTGGTGAAGGTAGCTACACCTCCCAACCACGTGGAACCCATAGGTCCACACCCGCCATGCTGATGGAGATAAAGATCCAACCACAAACACACAAAAATCACAACATCCATGGCTAACACTCAAGCCAGATAGTATGATGGCTGAACCAAGAACCTAAGACAATGCAAGGAGTACAGGTCCTGGTCAGACACTCAATAGGCTACTATGTAGGGACTAACATCATGGAGAGTCGCTTGGCATCAAAAAGCCCAAGCTAGGACTTGCGCAGATTCAACATCCCTCAACGAAAAGGCTCTTGCACCCCAAACCTTTTTATTATCTTAAGTTTTATTATCATTCACACATTTTATTTAATTTTCACTTAATTAAAGCTTCCTTCGCCAACCCTCTGGGCACAATGATCACCAGGCTGTGAGGTAGAAGCCCCCTCCATATGCTACCCTACCCTACCCATGCTCATCCTATGACAAGTGCCCGTGGGCATGCATACTCCCATGCCAACCCCAATGATCATAACTTTTGGCAAATCCACGAAAGATCGGTCCTCACAAGTCACCCAACAAATGTACACGCACGTACTTGTGTGTGGCGCACCACCATCACGAAGATCATAACACAAGGACAGGAATGAGAACACAATGCAAAGAAAACACCCAACTGAAAGCAACATGGGAAGGATGAATTCTACAGGAATCCCAAAGCCAATAAAATCATACATCATGAAATCATTCAACCGGCCTCAATCTGAGAGTATGGATTCTACACGAATCCCAATGATGTAACAAGACCAAACATCATGAACTCACTCAATCGGCCTCAATCTGAGAGTATGGATTCTACATGAATCCTAGCATTCATGAAACAAAAGCAAAGGTCCAACAAAAACCATAACAAGTATAAAATCACTCAACTGAACACAACATTGAGAGTACGGATGCAACACGCATCCCAATGCAACATAAAAGTGAAAAAGTGGTATGAATGATATCCAAATGGATCATCAAGGTCCATGACCCACATTGTGCCAAGAAAATCTGAGAAAACAGGGTGGCACACAAAACGAGGTAAAAACCCCAAAAATTTGGAAAACTTCAAAATTAAAACCCATTTGGCTTTTGGGTTCAAAAACCCCAAAAATCCAAAAATAAATGGAATCGGACACCGTATGCGAAAACTTCCAACATAACAACGTAAAATTCCAAACCCTCATCCCAAAAAATAGGGAAATGTTCATACCCGCCCAAACGGGTAGAACTAGCATACAGAAACGGAGGGGAACACTAGTTCTCAGCCTCCAAACAAATGGCTACCAAAAACAGAAGCAAAAAAAGAGCAGAAACAATAAAATAGGAAATCCCTACCTCACAGCCAAAAGGGCAAAATGGGAATCTGAACCATAAAATAAATATCTCACAGAAGTAGTTGAAAATCGTGACAATCCACAGTTTCCCCGAGCTGGATCCAATGAGCCCAACCTCGCGATGACCCCACGCTCGTAGCTCCCACACCAAACAAAAGAATAAATCCTCATGAAGAGGATTTTTGGGTTTTACTCTCCAACTTTCTAATTTGAAAGTGAGAAGTGAGGAATTAAATTCCTCTTTAGATACTTATTCACTTTTCGGGTGAATAATCGATTAGGGCATTTAACCAACCAATCTAGTTAAACCTCGAATCGACCCAAATGAAAATAGGTTATTCCTATAAATAGGAATTCATCTATGGAAAAGCTGCCAGAAATTAAAATAAATCAATTAAAAAGCTCGAAAATCCAAAAACACATAAATCTCCTTAAACAACTTTCGCGACAATGCGAACCTCTAAATGCACAAACATGCTTATTGGTCTAATCACATAATGCAATGAGTTCGGATTTAATAATCATCGAAAGGTTTAAATTAAACATTTAATTAAAGATATGTCAACCATATAAGGACGACATTGGTAAAAAATGAAAGGCTGAATCACTAACTCCATGTGCCACTACCAGGGATATAAATCTTGTACACTAAACAACACGATCAAGTGAAATTGCATATAATAACATAGTCAAAGCAATAAATGCATTAAATCACCTAATTTAACCATTATTTAATTATATTAAAATAATCTATTTACATCACTCACGTTCGCATAAAGCATAACAATGCAAGAATGAAGTAAATAACCATAGCATTAAATCCATCACATAACATAATCAGAGGTATATCCAAATACCAGATAACCAGATATCATCATAAAACACAATGTCATCTCAAAATGGCATCATCATGCAATATGATTAACTAAACAACATAGTAGTCTAATATCTATGATACTGGAATCAAAGAGTAACATTTGACCCTCATGTCATCTCAAATGTAAAACATCACATAAGAACAGATATCTCTCAGATCAAAATAAAACAAGGTAAATGTTCATAGCACATAACCAAATCATCCAATAAGAACAATCCATTCTAATTACTTAAGCATTTAATAATGATTGATTACTCTGCACTAAAAAGGCATTTAAAACACATAAGAAAACACAGTAAAAAACATGACTAACCACTACTACAGGAACCTAGTCTCGTGTAGCATGGTAATAGAACATAGTGCAATCTCTACACACATCTCAAGGTAATCACGAAACAACCTCATGATACCACATCAATCCTGGTAACCACTGGCACAAACCTCAGTGAACCAAAAATTGCATCAAAATCTTAAAGATCAGACAAAAGCATATCAAAGCAACTGATAAAGAAACATAAATCCAAACACCTCAACAATGTAGACCACTCAGGGTCACAATCATGATCCCATCACAACAAAAAATCAACAAGGTTGCATCCATCAAGATGACTTACAAAAGTCAAATGGGAGAGGCACTACAATGAGTCTGTACATTACAGGTGTAGCAAACTAATGGTGAGGAGATAAGGAGATCCTCAATTTTTGCTTGTGTTCTAAATCACTTCCAAATTTATTCTTGAAAACCTGATTGGTAACTAGTCAACTACATGTTTTGTGATTGGGAACATAGTTGTTCATTCAGATATAACATTATCACCCATGTCTCAGAGAAATATGAGCATATAAAAGTGTAAAATGGGATCAAGTTTATGTCCTTTTTAAGGCATTATGAAGAGCATATAGGTGCTCCTAGTAAGGAAGATGAGTATAGGTCAGGGCCTTATAACCATAGGTTAATTTCCTAGGAGCTTGGTGAACCCAAAGTGATGAAAAAGCATCCACATAGCCAAGAAATCTTGCATAGCCCAAAAACAATGACCATTCAACTTTTCATGTTTTTACTCTAATTTAGTATATGTTTTCAGGTTTTATTTTGTCCATTTATAGTTTCTAGCTTACTAGTTGTGATAGTTTCCTTATTATGGATCACATGCTGACTTGACCATTAGAGTTCTTGTGCAAGTTCACTCTGGACAACAATTTCTGCTTCATATGTTAGACTAGGGCTCTTTCCCTTCTCTAAAGTTGTCATTTTTTGCTTTAAACGCTGTCTTGTGTGGAACCACCACTAAGGATGTGACATTTAGTTTTTTGTGTCCTTAGATATCCCTAAGGCTTGCATCATAGATCTTTTGTTCATTACATGCTAGACTAGCTTACCCATTCACATGGAGATTGTAGACATTTCTATAATATTAGCTCAGGCCCACATGACTAGCCTTTCTTCTTTTCATGCTTTGTGTTTCAAGTGAGAAGCTAGGCTTCATTTTTATGGCTTTGACTAGCAGTTACCCATGAAAGATGTTTACTTTGTTTGCTATTCCTCATGGGATTATGGGTGGAGCCTTTGATAGCTATCTGTAGATTACTTTTTTTGGTGGATGCCCACTATAAAAATAAACATATTAATATTGCAAGAGATTAAGTGGCGTCAAGGGAGTAAAGGAACTCAATCACTTTGTTGCCTCAATAGTAATCTTTCTTGATCCATTAATTATGAGTTAAATGTTATGTCCACATTGCATTTTTAATCTATTTTCTAAGAAGCTGCTATAGTTGGCTACCATGCAATGGAAAGGAGGAAAAAGGTGACATATGTTCACTATCCATAAGAAAAAGAGAAGGCTCCTTCTATAGGGTGAAATAATTTTTCACACTTTTAGATGGTTTTGGAAGATGAAAGTGGTAGAGGAGAAAGAAGCTCTAGAAATGATAATGTATTTTGGGGTGGAAAAGTTAAGGTAGGCCTTCATATTCATGTAATTTATTTTTTGCATTCTCTCACAAATCAATGTGATGTCCCCTATTCAAACATTAAACCCAGATGCTCTGCTCTCACCATAAGAACCATGTCTACGACCTAGAAGCATGGGCAGAGTGGATGTAGAAATATGAACAAAAGATGTTTTCTCCCATGCAGAAAATGCAATCAAATTTCATTCATGTCAATTATAAAATAAAATAAAATAAAATTATAGAATAACAGATGAAATAAATACTATCATAAAGCAAATTTTTAATTAAAGTTTATACCAAGCAAGAGGAATTTGGATCTTTTGGACAAAAGAACTATTTAAGAGAGGCTAAACAAGAAGAAGGGGGTGAATGAAAAAATAATATAAACTTTTGATTATTACTCCATGTGGAGCAAGAACTAGATGTCAAACAACATGACGATGAAACCCTCTAGGTTAGAAATTAGAGGAGGAAATTCCCCTAAACTTATTGTAGAATTAGTAGATAGAAACCCCTAATTTTGTTAGATTTAGAAGAATTTCAAAGGCATTCCATTAAATATAAATGAGGCTAGGGTCTGATGGAATGGGGCTTCGTAAATGATAGAACTTGAACTGCTGAAGTTTTTAAGGAATATTTTATAGCCGACAGTCCCATGAATTTTGTACTCTAGTTCTACTAATAATCTAAGCTCACAAATTTAGGGAAGCCGATGATCCCATGAAACCATATCTTTATCTTCTATAATCTATGCATAATTAAAACATGTTAAGAAAATTTAAAAAATCTACATTTACATGTTTGACAAGTGGCACATAACACTCCTAAGATAGTGAGACAATTTATAGCCCCACCCCATTTTCACCTACTTCAATATGCAAGCGTAAAATGTAGGAGCTTCTATTTTTGGGGAATAGATACCAAATAATCCCTTAGCAAACCTTTTTATCCTCTATGGGACTACCTCTTCGCAAAAAATAAAGATTAAGCCTCCCCCCATAGGAACCCACCTAACAACAGAAAAACACTATTTTACTGATTGCTAGAATATGACAATTTAGTAATTTTATTTTATTTTGAGCATAAAATCTGATCTACAGAACAAGATATTAGAAGAGATTTCTCAATCATGGAGATTTTATATCTATATTAGTTGCACAAGCTATGGTAATTGTGAAGTAGGGTTTATTATACTTAATATTATGATAGAAAAAATATAAAATAAAATATGCAGGCTAATACAATCATTTGGGATCTTTGTCAAGATATTCTTGTTCTTCTTGTCTTCTTTAATATGATTAAGCTAGTTTTATCTTATATTTTTCTTTGGGTTTGTTTTAGCCTAAGGGGCTGGATTGCTTTAAAATATAGATATGATTTGAGATGGAATGTTGATCTCATGAAAATTGTAATAGTTTATCTTGCTTCAGTTTTTCTTGAGTTCCTCCATTTTGAATTTCTATGGTTTTACCATTTTAGATTGTATGCAAGATAAATGGGGGATATGGAAGCTGCTTGCTAATTTTATGGTGTTTAATACCCTATTACATTTTTGTTCTTGGCAGAGATTATTTAAGAATTGGCTTCGAGATGAAGATCCATTTCACTCATTTTTTTCTCTTGTTAGCCTCATCTTGCTTATGTCTTGTGTCCTTTATTCCTTGTTCTTGTGTGATGCTCATGAGCTTAAATAAAAGGGTACTCCTCTTCACGCAATTTCTAGAATTAAAGTTGAAGCAAAATCTGCAAACATTGAAGAGAGTGTGAGTACTATAAATCTAGATGGGATTTCATTCATGATTTTCATTGTGGAAATAGATCATAGTCCAGGAACTAGGCATGATAATCCTCCTATAACCCCTTAGTGCTCAATCTCATACTATTTTTCATATGTTTCTTCTCAATTACATTACAATACTTTGTGTTCCTCCTAGTATTTTTCCATGTATCCAACTAGTTTGTGGACATCATGTATTTAATTTAGATATGTGATCTATTACATGTTGATCCAACCCAAAATGTCTCATTCCACAACACCTTCCATTTGGCTTTTTTAGCCATCGGGACTACATAAATAAATGTTTATTTTGTTTGTAGGGCTTCTCAAATAAATGTTATTCAACATTCAATTTCTGGATAAATGGAAGGCATTTCTATTTGATATTTAACAAGCAATATAATTTAGAGTTTATTGGTTAGTTAGAACACTTAACAATGAACAACTTACATTTACTCTTTAAAATATGCCATGATTTTTATATAACCCAAAAAAATATTATATTTTCTAACTATCTATATAGATATAGAGAGATCATTAATCTTTTTCCAATAACTAACTCAATATGTAAAACATTGTAATGTATACATTGATCCCAAGTGAAATATTTAATATTTTTTTTTAATGTAAACAATGTTCTTCTATAGTTAATATTATTGAAATCCTATGTACTCAATATGAGTAGCCATGAGAATGGTATTTTGTATGTGATTTTTTCCATTATAATGGTATATAATTTGATTGATTGGAATATCTTCTCTTCAAATAATGATTTCTTCTATTATAATCATTTCCACATTTCTCTGAAACAAGTGACAATTTTTGGACTTCATCGATTATAGTATTAGAACCAAAATTGGTTTCTTCTTGGCCATCACTATTGTTTGAAATATCACCATGCCATCTAGAATTTGCATACTCACACATATCCTCAAAGAGATAATTGGCTGTGTATTGGTAAGGAGTTAATTTCTATAGAAGGCATCTTCACACAAAAGTTTAATGATTTGGTTTGGTGAGGATTAGATTGTACATCAATTATATTTGTATCTGAATACTTTGAACAAACTTGATGCTTATTAGATTTTAATTGATATATTTTCAAAACTATATACATACTTCATCTTTTTATGCTCCATGAGATTGATCCTGACTGATACCCACCAAGAAAACTATCACTATTTTTTAATTGTGTCTTTTGTTGCTGAAAGCTCTTCTTATATGGTCGAGTTTCTAAATACACTCATCTCTAAATTCATGCCTTCTTGAGACTGCCAAGTCTTTTATAATTGATATCAGTCTTCAAGATATCCTTTGTGATAGATCAAACCTATTAGATTAAGAGGCACGTAATATCTCATAAAATCTACCATGAGAATGCATACTCTCATCTCTATACACTAGTACATTTGACCCTATTTTTCGACCAAAATTTTTGACCATCTATTAAAATGTTTTAGATTGGTCAAAATATGGAAGGAAAAACATCTTTTTGTAAAAATCCATTCCCGTGTTGGTCGAAATTTTGACCAACACGGGCTTCATAATGTTAAACTAAAAAAGGGATTTCGCTATTTCATTGTTATGCATTTGCCCGCGCGTGGGAGCTGCATGCAAAAATGGTTTTTTCTCTTCTGAATGCCTTAGAAAGATTTGTCCTCACTATGAAACATAGGTAGATGCTCTTTGTAAGTTTCTCTTGTCTTCATTCATCCATTTTCATTTTGATCTGAGATCGATTGGTGGAGTATTGAGGAAGAATGACTTGCTGTAATAGTGGAAGCCGTGGGCGTGCCCTAGTTTGTCATTTTTTAAGCTTCAAACTTCTCTTTCTTCCAATGAACCGATAGATGCCTTTAAATTTTGGGGAGGAAGAATTTAACAATATATTTTTCAAAGTTTGTTTTCTTTTTGTTAACTCCTGTTTGAATATTGGTGCTCGAAGACCATAGTTTGGGTTCGAAAGACTTACCTCGAATCAATTCCATCATGGCCATGAGTAGGAGCCAAGTCTAAGATACCTTACTGAATGCCCTTGGATATTTAGATCCCACTGAATGTAAGAGACTGTGGACAGGAGAGTCTCCAAGTCCCACCGAGTATATACTTCTAGAATTACCTATATATATTTATATTTATCAAAGAAATACAAAATATATAGTAAATGAAATTTGGGTAAATTAAACACACTGCATTGCAAATGATAACGGAGCACATTTATTTTTCTATTAGTAATGGATACTGTGTGTTTACTTGCAAAATGACAACTAAGAAACTCAACAAAAGAAGGAAAATACTATATACAAAAGATGAATAATTGTAGAAGTAATATATCTTGTGAAGTGCACTATGATGAGACATGTCTATTCAGACACCCCACCCTTTCTGAAACTGTTGCAGTTGCACCTCTCTGTTCTTATTGAAAACCATAACATCATTAAAATATGAACCAAGGTAAGGACCAAAAATATCATTCATGTAGTTCATTTATATTCTTAAATTTAAAATGATACCATAACACATATAATTAATATCAACCATATTGTGTGGTCAATTTGCTTCCTTCACATTCTCTTCTAAGACTTTGTTGAAGAAAATATTAACCATTTTGATGGAATTCAAACAACCTTATTTCTTAGAAGATGGCACTTAACCTCAATGGTTAGCTTAGCAAGTTTTGACAAATCCATTAAGAATAATCATAAGAAATACTCATATATTGACAACATCCCACACTTAAAGTCAAGTTCAATTTCTTAAAAAAATGAAAACAACTTCAATTCTCAGAAGATGCCTTTTAACCTTTATGGTTAGCTTATCAAGTGTTAGCGAATCCATTAAGAATAACTATAAGCAATGGTTATATATTCGCAACATTTTACACACAAAGGCTATTGCATTTTCTTAAAAAAAATCAAATCTTCTTATTTTATTATATCTGAAGAAAGATTATACACACTCAGGTGCAATAGGAACTCTTCGGGAGAAATACATTACCTGTGATAGTAATCAATCACTTAGCTTTACACATGATCATGTATAAATAAGCCTATATGCAGTTATCTTGCAGTTAGAACAACAATAACTACATCCAACTGTCTTTATCAACATCATCGTTTGTAACATTTTGTCATTTGAGCACTCATTTTACTGCATAGTCATTTGAAAATTTTGTCTGTGGATTAGTATCAATACATTAGACAGAACAAGTGCATTAATTGATTCAGTAAAGCAACTGGTCCTAAGCAATTGGAAGTGAAATTATTCACGCCACATGTTGTTGCCACTTTGATGTACTGTTATCACCAACTGCGCAAGTTGGCTAACTAAGACGAGGGTATAGCCATTATATTTCTAAGTGGTCTTTGGATTGAGAAATAAGTGATTGACATTTATATTTGGGCTTTGAACTTTGAATTTTAAATTTGTCAATTCATTCTATACGTATCTTTGTGTGAGGGGACTACTATCCTTGGCTCCAAAAACTTGAACAGAAAGAGATCAACTTGTTCCTCAAAGACTATTTCTATTATCTGTTCAATATTGGTTAATGATTCATTCCATGACCTATCATTAAATTTTCCAATTTAGGGGACGTCTCCTGCAAGAGCAGAGGTAACAAAGCAGTGCTCATTAAATCCAAATTTAATGTCCAAGTTGTATAGGCATATCCATGCAACTAGTACATTTGACCCCATTTTTTGACCTAAATTTTTGACCATCTATTAAAATGTTTTAGATTGGTCAAAATATGAAAGAAAAATATCTTTTTAAAAAAATCCATGCCCGTGTTGGTTGACATTTTGACCAACACGAGCTTAACATGAAAAAAAAAGGGTTTCAGATTGGATGTTATTCAGCTCAAATTTGCCCACGCCAAAATCTCTCTTCTGATTACGCTATTGGGAGTTCAGCTTATCAAGACCTTATTCAAGTGTATGATATGATCCAACTCCTCTTGGAGACAATAAGCTTCCCTCTTCCACTTAGCAGTGGCAACCATCAAATAATTTTAACACGGAGCATGCGGGAGCTGCACAAGCACAAGAATTGGTGAATGTGATCGACTGTATTTTGGGGCTCTTAGCATGTGAATGAAGGCCATTAATGTTCAAATGATGATGAATGGAAATGAGTTATTTTTCTCACACTTGTAGATGGATATATGGATTTTAGATTTCAAAGTGGTGATTTTTGTCCAGAGCATTTATGATCGATTTCCCATCTTGACAGTATGGAATCACGAGGTTATGGATATCAAGAAATCTATCATCCAAAGGAGTTTGAGGTTCATCGAGAGGCTTATGAGTTTTGTGGAGAATGGATTTCTGACTGAAATTATTGCGGTTAGAGTTGGAGATAGAGGATGCAAGAAAACTGCCACTAGCGAAGATGGGATTTCACCAGCCACTAGGGTGTGATGAATCCGATCCTTCCTCAGCTCATCAGGGACCACAATAACCCTAATCTCTTTCTTTTTCTCATTATAATTAGTAAATAAAATCATCTATTGCTATTACTAATTATTCTTGGACTAATTATCTTGGAGTTCTTCTGCAATGCTCTATTGATATGTGGTTTTTGTTTTCACCCTACTAGTGGATCTATCACTTAATTATCATAAATTGTAAACCCATTGTTGGAAATATTCAAGATATAAAAGTTTACTGAGAGGGGAGGGGTGAATCAGTAAACTTAAAATCTTAAATCAATTCAAATTAACCAGTAAAATATTTAATCATCTAATCTGCAGTATGTAAACATTCATAACACATAAGCACAGAGATTTTGGTGACCCAGAAACCTTCCAAAATAGAAAGTAAAACTGGGGTGGGGATGAAACCCACAAATCTTCTTTACTGCAGTAGGAAGTTAGCCGGTTAAGGCATACAATGATCACTTCTTGTGATCTACCCTGTTAGGAGCATAAAGGATTGTTACATCCACCTTGTTAAAGGATTTGAAACATACTTCATAAGTATGCACTCTGTTAGGAGATTTGAAACAAAGACTGTTAAGTCTACCCTGTTAAAGGATTTATAAAAATTGATTCACCTGTTAGAATGAAACAGTGGATCTGAATACAACTGATTGCTGATAAGATCCGCTACGCTCTGATTGTCCTTGATATGACAGATAAAACTTTTCTGCTCCAATGCTGACTTTGCTGAAAACCTTCAAAATTTAGCTTACATGCTTTCGCACACATTCTTCATATACTTCGCATATATCACACATACTCACTTTGAATGATACAATACATTACATATATATACCATCCAAGTTAAAATTACATGCAATGGTCGGCTGAATAAAAGTAGACAAAATTTAACTGAGTCGGCCAAATAGCAAAATAAACTCGGTAGAACAAACTTCTTTGTTTACCGACTGAGCTCGGTTAACACTGAGTCCTATGTTAACCGTCTGAACTTCGGTTAACACTGCATCCGTCTTTACTCGGTTAATATTGAGTTCTTATTTAACCGACCGAACTTGGTTAATGCTGAGTTCTTGGTTAACCGACTGAACTCGGTTAATACTAAGTTCTATGTTAACCGACTGAACTCGGTTAACACTGAGTTCTATGTTAACCGACTGAACTCGGTTAACACTGAGTTCTTCTTTACTCGGTTAATACTGTGAGAAAAGTGTTGTCACTAATGGCAAATAACTTTATGCCAACACCCATGACATTGAAAGTTACAATAAATAAGCCCCAAATATTCACTATCCATGATATACATCTAGGACATCAAGGATTTATTGAGGGTTCTAAAATTTATTGTAACTAATAGGAAGGCATAATGAGTGGCTGAGTGTTTCTCTTGGACCTAAAAAATACTTGATACCTATATCTTGTTCAAGTTTTCAATAGCCATACTCATTCTAATTTTTTTGTCAGCTTTAAGTTTTTAAACAATCTTTAGATATTAGATAGATTTGTTCAATTATGTAATAGTAAGTTTAACTTGGAGTGTCTGGTTATTGCTTTCCATGGGAGATCAACTGTACATTGTGAATGAAGCTGCTTCACAGGCTTCCTGTTATATATCTCAAAATTCAATACAGTGGCAGTGTTAAATGTTTTGTATAGTAAATAATACTTCATACATTCACTTGTATGATAACCTGGTGTCTATATACTGTGTAGGTGATTTTATCCCGCGACGAAGACCCTCCAGTTGTTAGAATAATGGATTACAGGTAATCTCTGGTAATATATTGTTTTAAAAATACAAATGTTCTTTTAAATTTTATTTGATGAAAATAAGATCTACTATAAAGTATGGATTTAATGATGACAGATATCCATATTGGTTCTCTATAATGATAGCATTTGAAATTGATATATCTGTTTCTTATAGTTCCCAACATAGTCAGAGATACTTTAGGCACTCATCTTTCTGCTGTCATTGTTGGCTGTACTTTTGACTAGACTTCTATTTATCTGTTGGTCATTCATAAACATTAATATAATTTATTTATTTCTATTAAATTATGAATTATTATTGTTGTTACTTGCCCAAGGTAAAGTAACAATAAAACAAGGACAATGAAGGTCCATACAATTAAAATGGCACAATAATACGTCTTCTGTAACTTATTGTTTGTATATGGTTTTGTTAAAAGTTAGGAAATTGATGAGAATGTGGCTGAGAAAAGAGATGTACAATTATATGAAAAGTGCTTTACCTAAATAGGTTAGAGGAAAGATTTAATATATAATCTTTTATAGATCAGTGATGTCCAAATCTAGTAGTAACACATAATTTAAATTTGGATGCAAATTATGTACCATAGTGATTGAAATTTCATGTTTTAATAAACTTTTCACAGTTCTACATCTTGAAAGCTGAGGCAAGATGGTTAAAACATATGTTAAGCACTATTATTCATTTTATTTGGTGACTTCCCAATGAGAAATAAGAGAAGCTAAAAATGGTGATTGGAAGGGGTGGAATCCATTGCTGGTCCTCGGGACCAAGTCCACATAGCATGCATCAAAACAAGTAAAAGCTTGGGAACAACTCTACTTAAATGCTACACCCACATATTCAAGTTTACTAATCTTAGCTCAGTCAAAATGTGAAAAGAATAAAATTAGCAAATTTCATTTTCAACATTCCATATTCAAGCATCCCATCTTGAGTTCCATCCATCATAAAAAAGAAGAATGGGTAGAACTCAGATCAAAATTGATATTTTGAACTCAAGATCATCTGTTAATTGATAGCCTATGGGATTTCTGTTAAGTGTAGTTAAACAAGGATATGAAAACATTACATTTTGCTGAAAAATTTGGGATTCAATAGTAGACAACCCAAAATTATTTTTCCGTTTTATTATTTTTAGGCCTCGATGATAAACTTTGCAATTTGAATAGCAAAAACAAGGCTATTATAAAACCAAAAGGCAAGTGATTCTTAGGGCTATTCTGTATATATTTCTTATTTTGTGTGGGTGGGTAGTCAGTGGGTAGTCAATGTTTAGTATTTATTATTTTCTAACTGCAAAAAATAATTTGAAGTGTATGTAGGTCCTTTTCCTTTAATGCCTAGCATATCAAGGTTATTCAATATGTTCTCTACAAAATCGTTGCTTTCTTTAGCAGGGTTTGTGTCATCAAAGCATATAATCAAGCACCCTTTATACCTTTGAGCAAAGTATTGGTTTAAAAAATGAGCTTTTGCATGTCCAATATGAAGATATCCACTCGACTCAAGAGGAAACTGAGTACAAACTTTCCCAATTTCTACATCCCGTAGATCAATGTCAAAAGAACCTTCCTCCTTTGCTTTCTCATTGCTTTCACTTTTGATACCATTAGGCTCACTTTCTTTTAGACTTACTAGCTTTGTCTTACCAATTCCTCTTCTACCAACATATTTATCAACTACTTGACCAAGTACTGGATACTCTGACAATATTGAGTTAAACCATCTAGCTAAACTTTGATATTTCTTTGATTTGTGGATAGCTTCCCATCTTTGTTCTCAAATGTTCACCGGTATATGTTTTGCAGATACCTTCCCATACAAAATAATTTAGAACATTGATAGTTATGAGAGCTCCCCTACCAATGTGTATGTGACACAGAGCCAAATTGGACATCTTTGTTCGAACAGACTGCTGAAAGCTATATCAACAACTTGCAATGAGAGTCATATTTGGACATCAATGTAAAATACCAACACAATGTACAGAAACATACATAAATTCATCCATTATTGACCATAAAGGTTTTGAGTCAGTGAAAAATATACCTTCTTTTTAGTAATCAAATGCTCAACTTCAACAAGTGACAAGTTGACAAGCTCTGAAATCTCTGGTAGCCAAGTCAGCTTTAGCTTTGTTGTTTTGACTGATCCTTCAAGATGGAGCATGCCATGAAGTTGTACAATAATACCCTTTGAGTCCTTCTCAATATTTTTTATTATGGCATTTCCCAAATCCATCAGTGTTACCTCTTCACCTTCTAAGACAAGAGCAGCATTAGCACTCTCCAACCAAATGTGTTTTGTGTAAGTAGTTGCTTTCTTGCCAGCACCTTCATACTTTTTATGCCTAGCCATAATTTTGACAAAAGGTTCTTTAGGCCCATTTGTTAAGCATAGAAGAACACAATTTTCAAAAAGAGCAGTGTGTCTAGGACAGACAGGGTCAATGATTTTTTTATTCATTGTCCAAAGTCTGTCCCACTCCATTAGATTTAGATTTTTTGATTTTTTGATGCTCCTTGAAACAAAAGTGCCAAAGAAAACTTAGATTTATAATTTTAATTGGTATAGGTTATAAAAATCTGTATGGAAACTATAGAAAATTAAGTGAAAAAAAAGGTGTTCCAAAGAAAAAGTCCAACATTTAAACTTGTGACAGAATAAATTGCTTTAAGGCCTCTACTGTCAATCCCCTTCGTAATGTTCCTTGCACTATTGGGAAGTGAGGATCGTCCCAACCATCCACTTTTTCATTATCTACAAACCACTGTAGTTTTCGCTTGCTCTAGAGAGTATAAAAAAAATTCAAATGGCTAAAATCCCACACATGCACTTTCCGCAAACCCATGTCTTCTAAGACCCTATAATATTGTTCATTACAATCATGGTACTCAATTGAATGGAGAGCATATGTCACACCTTCAATGCTATCCACATATGGGCATGCAAAATCATATGTTGGATATATCTTGTATTTAGATCTAACATGGTGATGACAGACAGGATTGCATCTATAACAAATAGGATCTCGCAATATTTTGTTAACATCTTGCATATCTAGCTTACCTCTTAGACAAAATTGCATCCCCCTCTTAGTAGCAGCAATCATTTATTTCTACAGACACATATTTTGCTCCATAGAGTTATTCCTATTGATGGACTCAATTCTATCCATTCTCTCTTTCTACATCTGCTCTCGAGGTGTGTCATCCACCAATTTGGGTTGCATAAGAAAACTTTTAAATGAGTTGTGTTAATATAATTTTTTAAGGATTGGTTACAACCGAAGTCATAAGGTTTTTGACATTGGTGGAACCGTAGTACATTGTTAATTAAATGTTAACATATTCTATGTAAAGGTGAGTTTTTTATTTGGAGTCCCCTGGTTGCTTTCTCAAACTAATCAACCTTGATTTGATAAGCGTTTCTGCTTGTAAACTACAGTGTTAGAATTTTGATGTGGAATTCCTTCTGCATGCAGGCTCATTTGGGGAAGTTTTTCAAGGCATATGGAAAGGAAAAAAAGTTACAATCAAGATTTTACTGGAGCAAGACTTGACAGAGGAGAACATGGAAGATTTCTGCAATGAAATATCACTTTTAAGATAGCTGCATAACATTCTATTCAAAATACTATAATCATCATTAATTTCTCCTGCTATCTCAAATTACTTTAAATAAAGAGGTTGGTAGGACTTTTCTTTCTCATACTTTTTTTTTTTGTTCTATATGCATCTTGTCTAGCCACTTGCGACATCCAAATGGTACTTTCTAGCTCCCTGTCTATAGCTTGAAGTTATTGTTCTGAAAATTTAAAGTAGGGTGAAGTTTTCTTCTAAAGTTCTCAAAAATTATATACAATTGTATGTTGTGTTTATCATATAATTTGATGCTTTGGTTTGGATATCTTGTATGTGTAAATAGTACAATGCCTATGAGCTTGTTTAGAACTCATGCAATGGTCGCATCATAATTTGTGTGAAATTGCTTGTATTTTAGGCCCTAAAATGCCCTAGACGGTTTGTATTCACCAAAATGCTAGTATTGAAGCCATGCAAATGCAATCAATATCATCGCCCAAGCTGTTTGCATCCAAACAGTGCTATGCAAGGAATAGTGATGCATTTTTGTTGAAGCAATACACACAAATTTGCTCCAAAAATCACCACTTTTCCTTTAGAGTTCAAAATGCATGGTATAAAGTCATAAAGGCATGCTTTTTGAAGCACTTTGCATTTTTTTTTGTATGTAAAATTGACACTTAGTCTTCTTAGTTACTAAGATAGGGTTTTAAATGAGAAACACACATGTATATGCATTCAAAATCGACAATTTGGAGTCTTTTATAACTAAAGTTGATAATGATGTGCTTTTCAAAACAATTTGCATGTGTAAACACATCTAAAAAGTGCCACAATAACTTAACACTTGCTTTTTAGGAGGTTTTACATATGGTTTTTATTTTACACATGTTTAATATATGCAAGTTTATAATACACAAACAATGTGCTCTAGTAGCATTCAATTGATGGATCAAGGGTTTGTGTGATATGGATGTATAGAGATTGTTAATGATATCTATAGTTTGGAAAAAGTTAGCGGAGTACTGATTCACCCCCAAGTATTCCCTATTTCTAACAATGACTATTTATGGTCTAATATTCAATCCTTATTTTGAATGTGCTATATGTTGAAAATGTGGAAATTAGTGATCCAAATTTGATAGAAATTATGGACACAAGCACACTTGTAGCTTGAATTTACTTAACATCAGTGTATGCACATCCATGTATATTTCCTATTGCATATCCATGTATCATCCTCTCCCATTTTAGTTTAGCTGATCTCTGGTGAAGAGAGGCAATACTCTCATTGTGAAAGCGTATGCCATCAATGAAGGAATCTGGTACACAGAATACTGTTAAGGTTTTGAGAGATGATAGTGGAGGTTCCCAAAACACCGTACTAGGAAAAATGTGGCCCTGCCAAACTTCCTAGCTAGAATGGTAACTATGTTCTATATAAAGATGCTTAGCTTGAGGAAAATTCATTTTCTTTTGGAATATGTACAAAAAAGGCTCTAATTTCTTAGGAAAACAACATTTACTTGTAGGTTCATGGTAGTGCATTCAACATCTAATATTTTAAAATCCTGTTGTTACCAATAATGCCTGAGGTGTAGTTTATGGTCATCTTTCATTTGAGAGCTAAAAATAATTTTATTTTCTAAGGATTTTTCCTTTTCAAATATATCATGCCTATATATTAAGTAGTGATCTCCAGCTTTCAACTCTATAGAAATCCCCTAGTAAGTCTGTCAGGGTTAGGCTTCCACTTCCAAAGTAGATTGTGGAGTACAAATTTGGATCCCAAAATGGCAATGGGGTTTTACATAAAGATGCTCATGCCCAATTATTTTGATGGCTCAAGCTTTGTAAAGCCTGATTAGGAAAATACAGGAAGCCATTGGGCTCTGCTGACATGTCCATTATGGCTAAAGAGTACTTCATGGTCTTCTTTGCTTGAAAAAGATGCTGTTTTTCAAAGAGGAGTTAGTTGTGTCAGAAGTTTCCTTTTTTTTTTTCTTTTGTTCTTTTGTTGATTGAGGGTCTCTATTAAAAAATGAGTTGATTGCTGTTTAGATTCTTTGTTAATTTTTCTTCTATAAACATCTTAATAGAAGTTTTTGAATCTTTACATCTTGAGGTAACTTTGCTTTTGGTTTTTTTAAAATATGGTTCTTGAAATTTGTTTCCGGTTCACAATTTGATATCTTGAGTTCGATTTCGCTGTTATTCTGAAAAGATCTTAATGGTATGAATTAGATAACTATTCAGTAGTTTTGCACCCATTATCTTCTCAGCATAGCCTATGAATTTGAGGTGGAAGTGGGTATATGGTAAGTACATAGGTGAACTATTCAACAAGATTTATTATTCTTGGTAATAGATGTCAAAAGGCCTTTTCTTGTTACTGAAGTCAAATGGTTGGGAATGAGCTTAGTAGAGGTCAAATATCACATATGAGGCCCTCAATGCAATAAGGGATGAGGTTGGGATCATGCCCTAGGCAAATTTGGCAGAATGGGTACTTTTCAATCCTTTACTCTTAGGCCCTTAGTCTAAAAGGTAAACTTTTGTGAAATGGGTACATTTGAATCCTTAACTCTTAGGCTCTAAAGCTTAAAAGGACAACGTTGGCAGAATTGCTTTTGTTCAATCTCTCACTCTTAGCTGAAGAGATTATCTTAGACTTGTGCTTCTGAATGAGGTTGCAAAAATGACTTGGGTATGGAAAGCCCTCTATTAAGAAAACCAAAAATGGCAATAGATGGAAAGTAACCATGCACTTGAAAATTTACTATCAACTTTTACCTCACACTTTGTAATCTATCATTATGAAAAGACTGCGATAAAAAGGTTACCAAAAAAAGCCATATGTATACACAAGATGCTAAATGAGTGGTGGAACCACAGAAACCTAAGGAAATAGCTGATAACCAATTGAGGAAGAGTGGGAATATAAAATATGTTAAAAGAATGGTAAATGTTGTAAAAAATGTTATGAAGAGGATACGAAGAGAAGAAATCATTTATTGTGCATGTATACTGAACTAAAAGGAGAAATCATCTATATCTCCATCATGTAATCTCAGTCTTTATATCCATTTTGTAATCTCAATCTTGTTAGTTTATGTTTCAATTTTTTATTTTTACATTTTGTTCTAGTGTATTATTTGCAACATAGCAATTTCCTTATTATTTCCCCCACCATATCATGTTTTAGTATTTTACCACTTTTCCTATTCTTTGATTTTTCTTTTTATAATCTCCTGTTCTCTATTAATCGGTTATCATTTATTTTCTTTGGTTTTTCTGCCCCCTTTATCATTTTGCCTCTTCATTGATGCTAATGCCAAGTATTTTTGTCAATGGGACCTTATCCCTCCATTGAAGCTAATGCCCAATTTTTTTGTCAAGGAACATTACTGTTACTGTCAATCATCAATAGTTGAAAATGGACTTTTTATGAACCACAAGATTTGAGTTGAAAGAAGCTCTTGAGAATGAAAACACACTTCCAATTTTACTATCAGAATTTTAGATCATGCTCATTGATGATAATGCCAGATTTGTGGTGCTATTACCTTGCCCCTCCAATGCCAGATTGATGATAATGCCAATTTTTTTAGTGGTTTAACAACAACATTTTCAATTCTTAGGGTCTGGTATCTAAACAATGTAAATGAGAGGAAACTTAAATACAAATGCACACCAACCATTGATTAAGTTTTCAAACTACATCTCCAAGCAGTCATCAGTGAATTCAACTTGTTTCGTTTACATCTGGAAAATATGAAAAGAACCAGAAAATTATTTTTTTTGCAGATTTGTGGTGCTATTTACCATGGGATAAGTTGGCAAAATTTGTTGATTCCCACTGAGAAAAATGTAAATTTCTTCCCCTGATTTGATCCATGAGTCTCTAGCAAGAACTTTATGTGTTTGTAAACTATGGGCCTAAATTGATATAGCTTTGTTCAAACAATCTTAGCTTCTAATCTAAACTTTTGTTCTGTACTCAATAAATTGGCTGTGTTGTAGCATGTTTTTTGTTTAGCACTCATAGCTTTTACCAGCAGATCATTAGATGTGCTGATAATTTATTTTGAGTATTTCGTTAAATTTTATATCAGTTTTATGCTAGTGTCTTGTTGGAGAATATGGATTATCCTATTTTGTCAAAGATAATTACAAGAAAGGACTGATTAAGAAATAATTGTGTACAATATATTGAATTACCATTTTGATCTTTGATTGTGCTATGATTCCAATCATTGATCAAGAATATTTCTTACATTCATGCTAGTGATTAAGATTTTTCTGTCATATATTTTGAACCTAAATTGTAATAGTACTAAATGAATGTTTAATTTTACTGTTTAATAGGTATAAACATGGTATCTGTTCGAATGGAGCTGATTGTCAATATAGGCACCAAAAGATGCCTTGTCCACCTCCTCCTATAGAAGAAGTTTTCCAGAAACTTCAGCAGTGGGCGACAATGACAAATGGTTCCTACCCAAATAGATATCCTTAGCATAGGAAAAACAATTATTATCATCAAGCAAAAAAGGCTTAGCCTTCACCTAGTGCTTCTTAAAGACTGCTAGGAAGTTCACCTTCAGGTGACAAGCCCAAGAATCAAGAGTAGAAAAGGTCAAAATGTGTACCACAGTATTAGACAAATCAGAGTCAAGGCCAGCCAGTGAACCCTTCAGCAAATGGATTCTCAAATCAACTGAATGTTGTATCTGCTACGTTGCCACTGCCACAAGGAATTTCTAGGTTCGTTGACACAACTTAGTGCATGGTTGTTCTTCTATGGGACTATTGTATTGCAATTTAATTCCTAAGTCTGTGATGTATGCGTACTTAATTGTTTGTTTCCTTTCCTCAAGTGATGTTGGGGGTGTGCCATTGGAATTGGTTGTTAGAATTATATTGGTGCTCAATGTATACATTTCAGCTTTAGAAGTTCTTATATGTACCAATTTCATTTTCTGTTCTTCATTTAAATGTACATGGATACCAATCAATATGAATATATTGTAAATTTTTTTTTGGGAGCATTATAAGCTTTTCCTTTTAAATAATAGTTATACAGCTATCGAATTCGATGTCTGTGAAACTTCTGAGTAATTTAGTTTGTTCTAGGAAGTTTTATTATTAGAGCGACAGAGTTGATTGCAACTCATTCTACCATATTGAGAATGATGGGGACACAACCCAAGAACAGAATGGACACAACAGAAAAGGGAAAATTATATTAACTGAGAAAATAAGCTAGTACAAATAGTACAGGAAAATAATGCCCTAAGGGCTTACAATAGCATAAATCTGGAGATAATTTCTCCTTTCAGTACCTCCTCTCAAACTCCACTCCGAACTGCCTTTTACAGCGCCAGAAATCTCCTTAAATAGACCCCGAAGGGTTAAGGACTAGGAGTACATTCTAGAAAGTGCTAGTAGGCATCCATCGACCAAATAGAAGGTTCCAGAAGCTACGTTAGAAGTCGGTGCAAATCTAGAAGAATCCAGAAATGGTAACCGAACTTTTGGGAGGCATAACTTTTGAACTGTAGCTTCGATTGATGAACTGTTTACATTTTTGGAAAGCTCTCGAAGCGCTCTATAGCCCTATGGAAAAGCTTCACTCGTCCCCCATTTTTTGGCCCTTTTCAAGGTCATTTAATGCCCCTAACCTGACTTTGAAGCATTCTTAGGAGGTCTCCAAAACCCAAAAAACTGCAATAACTTTCAAACCGTGGGACCCTTTGACCTGATTCTTTTTCTGGAATGCTCTAAATCACAATTACATTCATCTAGCCAATTCACACCTTCTAGGTCACCAAAATGATGGCCAAATTGCATGCTCCTATTTTTTTTAGGATTTTCTAGCACACTGATAGTTGAACTGTGAGGGTTGGAACCTTTATTTGACCCAAATGGGTGTCCAAAAATGAAAACACATGAAACAAAAACTAAGTCTAAGTACATTTTTTTTTTGGGTGACACAGGATTGCCCTTATACCTTTGGATGCTCCTGCATCAGACACCCAGGGTAGATTGAAAAGTGACCTTGTCACTTTATGAATGGTAGAGGAAATCCCAAATGGGAAACCTCAGCTACTGAAATCCAAGTTGAGTCCTCAATCGACCGTCCTTTCCACTTCACCAAATACTCTTCATACTGCCTATTTCTGGTACTCCTACCCACACGATGATCTAGAATGTCTTCTATCTCCTCCTTCTTAGAAGCAAGAATCGGACATGGTTCTAACACCAGCTCCTCATCTGCACCATCATCATGATACTCTGTTAAATTTGCAATGTTGAAAATGGGAGAAATGTGAATACCATTTGGCAGCTCCACTTCATATACATTTCCTGAGTCATGTTTCTTCAAAATTTTGTAGGGGCCAAATTTCTTCATTTTTAGCTTGTTCTAAGTACTGGCTAGAAATCTTTCTTTTCGTAAGTGCACCATGACTAAATCTCCTACTTGGAATTCCTTATGTCTTCTCCTTTGATCAGACCTAGCTTTATACTCTTGATTCATCTTGGTAATGTGTGCTTGAACCTCCTCATGTAGATGCTTGATATGTTCAGCAAATTCTTCAGCTTTAGCACTTGTCCTCTCCCCTTGTTCTATCTTCCTCAGCTCTGGTGCAGTCCTTGGGCTACTCCCATATACAATTTGGAATGGTGATTTTTTAGTACTCCTATTTATAGAGTTATTATAAGCAAACTCTGCCTGTGGTAGAATCAAATCCCATCCCTTGGGCTTATCCCCAACTAAACATCTCAGCAAATTGCCCAGACTTTTGTTTACCACTTCTGTTTGGCCATCAGTTTGTGGGTGATGTGTGGAACTGAATTTCAAGTCGGTTCTTAACTTTTTCCACAATGTCCTCCAGAAATACCCCACAAATTTAGTATCTTTGTCAGAAACTATGCTCCTTGGAAGACCATGTAGTCTTACCACCTCTTTGAAAAACAAGTCTGCAATATGGACAACATCATGAGTTTTGTGGCATGGAATGAAATGTGCCATTTTGGAGAACCTATCAACCACCATGAATAATGAGTCATTACCCCTTTGTGTCCTTGGCAATCCAAGAAAAAAATCCATACTTATGTCCTCCCATGGCCTTGATGGAACAGGCAATGGCTGATATAAGCCAGTATTGTGACTAAACCCCTTTGCAACTTGACAAACCTGGCAACTCTGTACAAACTTCCTCACATCTTGTGAAATTTGAGGCCAAAAATAATGTTCTCTAAGAATGGCAATGGTCTTATCTCAACCAAAATGTCCTGCCATCCCTCCACTATGTTTCTCCTTAATCAGATTTTCCCTCATGGAACTTCTTGGAATGCACAATTAACTACCTTTGAACAACATGCCATCCTAAATCAAATAGTCTAACCACTTGGTTCTATCTGTAGACACCTAAAAACCTTTAGAAAATAAAGTATTTTTATTTTCTAAAAAAAGTCCTGATGACATCATCATTTATTAATTAATTAATTATTTAATTAATTAATTAATTTTCATGCCATTAAATCCCTTTATCTTAATTAAAAATATTTAATTAAGGAATCCCTCCCAAAAATGTTTAAATCTTATTTAAACATTATTTTCTTATTTATTAATTATTTAATTAATAAATTGACCAAAAATCCTAAAATAAATAAAAAATTTATTTTTTGCCCAAAAATTGGCCAATTTCCTTATGACCAATAACCTCTTCCAAAATCTTCTAATCCTTCTTTAATTTCGATTAAAGGCTAATCTCATCATTTCCTACCCCTAACCCCAACTCAAAATATTTAATTAAAATTAAATATTAATCCTCATGTTTATTAAAAAAGTTTTAATAAATATCTCCTCAACCCAAACCCTTGAAATAAATAAAACTTTATTTATTTCCTAAAAATCTAATTTATCCTCACCCTAAGAAGTTCTAGACTCTTCTAGAAAGTCTTCATCCTCATCCTAGGAAATTCTAGACTATTCTAGAAAGTCTTTATCCTCATCCAAAATCTAGACTCTTCTAGAAGATGTCTTTAAACCTAATCCTAATCCCCTCCTAACCTTGTCACATTCCCTAAACATGGGTTAAAACTTACTAACCCAAGCCAAAGTTAACAAATATCTCTTCCTTCACCCACCCTCATTAAATGCCATCCACTTGCCTATCCTTAAGCTAATCCTAAACCATCCTAATCCATCCTCTAATCATTTGCACAAGCCTAAACAAGCTTAAAACATTTCTAATCAAGTCCAAGTCGAATTTGCTCTCATCACCCTCAAAATATCTCAACCATAAAACTTTATGAAGTCCACTAGGTCATAAATGACTCTTACAAGCCCTTTTATTGCTCTTACAAGTCATTATGAGGGTCTTTATGAAGATTTTATCTCTTGAGCCTCCTTTTTTGACTCATCCTTGCCCTTTCCTCCATCCTCTCACCATGTGACATGTGTCACTCCTTGATTGGCTATAAGGAAGCACAATCCATGTGCTCTCCTCTCATGCAATCTGAGCCTTCCATAAGCTTTTTCCCATCCTTGCATCTTAGCCCTCAATCCCTCAAGCCCTTTGCCTATTTAAGGAATCCTCTCCCAAGCCATTTTAACACAATCCATGAAGTAAAGTTATAATGCTATTTTGAGAGCCAATTCCATACTAAAGCCATCTATCCACATCAAAAATCCACAATCATCCATTGAAGCCTTTGGAAGCATATTGAGCATACATCCTATCCATTTAGATAAAGCTACTCAACAAGAGAGCTTCTTATTGAGAGAGTCCATTAATGGCTCATATTCTCAATTGAGAGCTCATCTTAGTCTATCTTGAAGTTTATGAATTTTTTTTAGTTTGTAGAAGCTTTATTTAAATTTGGTTTCTATTAGCATACTAACATTGCTCATATACACTATCTACATCAATAGGTTCTTTACAAGCTTTCCATGCTTCAGCAAAATCAGGATCCTTGGGGTACAAATTCTTGAGTTCATCAAACCCAACTACTTCAACCTACATTACTGTAAGCAACAACTGTCTCCTACTTAGTGCATCTGCAACCCTGTTAGATTTTCCACTTCTATGCTTCAACACAAATATATAACTCTGCAAGAACTCTACCCACTTCATATGCCTCTGATTCAATTTACCTTGGCTATTTAGGTACTGTAATGCCTGATGCTCAGTATACAAAACAAATTCCTTTGGCAATAAATAATGCCTCCATTTCTTTAAGGCCTGAACTATGGCATAGAACTCTTGATCATAAACAGAATACTTCTTCTTTGCATCATTCAAATTTTCACTAAAATATGTAATAGGCTTACCTTCTTGGCTTAATATAGCCCCAATAGTGCTGCCACTGGCATCACAATCTACCTAGAAAACCTTTCAAAAATTTGGAAGTGCCAACACATGCTATTCTATTACCTTCTTCTTCAGCAATTCAAAACTTCTCGCAGCTACTGCAGTCCATTTGAACTCTTTTCTATCCCCTCTTACTGTATCAGTTAGGGGTGCACATATGCCACTGAAATTCTTAATAAACTTCCTGTAAAAACTAACTAGACCATGAAATGATCTTACCTCAGTAGCAGACCTTGGAGTAGGCCATTCCAAGATGGCTTTTACCTTCTTTGGATCCATTTTGAGACCTTCAGGTGATATAACAAACCCCAACTAGACTAACTCCCTTTTTGC
Organism: Cupressus sempervirens; assembly: GCA_028749045.1. Taxonomy (NCBI): domain Eukaryota; kingdom Viridiplantae; phylum Streptophyta; class Pinopsida; order Cupressales; family Cupressaceae; genus Cupressus; species Cupressus sempervirens. The sequence goes on along the minus strand of CM053791.1, from coordinate 679,538,307 downwards.
AAAGATACACTTCTTCAGATTAATTAACAGTTTCTCTTCCCTTAGCCTTTCAAGGACACTACGCATATGCAGTAAATGTTCTTCCAAAGTCTTGCTGAAAATTAAAATATCATCCAAATAAACAATAAATTTTTTTCCCAAGAACTTCTTAAGTACCTCATTCATGAGCCGCATGAAGGTGCTTGGGGCGTTTGTCAATCCAAAGGGCATGACTAACCACTCATAAAGACCCTCCTTGGTCTTGAAGGCTGTTTTCCACTCATCTCCTTCTGGAATCTGTATCTAGTGATAACCACTCTTTAGATCTATCTTTGTGAAGTACTGAGCTCCACTCAAGTAGTCCATAAGATCATCCATCCTTGGCAAAGGAGACTGATACTTGATGGTTATCCTATTTATAGCTTGAGAATCTGTACACATCCTCCACTCTCCATCCTTCTTTGGTGTGAGTACTGCAAGTACTACACATGGACTTAGGCTCTCTTGAATCAAGCCCTTCCTCAACAGCTCTTGAACCTATCTATTTAGCTCCTCTATTTCAGTAGGAGTCATCCTGTGAGTAGCCTTGTTAGGAAAACTAGCTCCTAGAATCAGATCTATCTGATGACTAATTTGCCTTACTGGTGGAAATCCATCTGGAACATTATCAGAGATAATATCTCCAAACTCCCCTAGTAAATCTGAAACTTCAAGTGGTATTTCACTACTACCTTCTTTATCTTTCCTAGGAATCAAAGCATAGCACATATGGTGATGTTTCATGCCATCTAAAAACTTCCTTTCATCAACAAGACAAATCCTAGCACTGCTACATACCTTTTCACCTTCCTTTTTCATGGGCTTCAATTTGTGGTGAACTCCATCCTTTGTCAGAGAGTATGTGTTTGCATGTCCATCATGTACTACATGTCTATCAAACTGCCATGGTCTACCCAACAATAGATGGCAAACATCCATCGAAATAACATCACAGAGAACTTCATCATGGTAACTCCCAATTTTGAATTTTACTAAACATTGTTCACTTACCAGGACCTTATGATCATCTTTTACCCAAGAAACCTGATATGGCTGGGATGTTTCTCTCTCTTGAGCTTAAGCTTAGAGACCATCTCTTCTGATACCAAGTTATCAGTGCTACCACCATCAATGATCACATCACAACATTTATCCTCACACTTGCATTTGGTACAGAACAAACTCCTCTGTTGTCCTGGTTCATTCTCACCACTTAGTAGGACTCTTTCATTTACCAAGGTCTCTCAACTTTCTGCATCCTCTAAATGTGCAGGATGCATGCAAAATCTCATATCATACGCAAGGCATGTGAACTATTTTATAGAATGCCTAAAAAAAAGTTTACACACACGCGTTGGTAGAAATTTCTACCTTCATTGGTCAAAATTTCTACCTTCAATGGTCAAAATTCTTGACCTTCATTGGTCGAAATTTCTACCTTCAATGGTCAAAATTTTTGACCTTCATTGGTCGAAATTTCTACCTTCAATGGTCAAAATTTTTGACCTTCATTGGTCAAAATTTCCACCTTCAATGGTCAAAACTTGCGACTTTCATTTGTCAAAATTTCTCCTTTCTTGGTCAAGATTTTCTACCTTCTTTGGTCGAAATTTCTACCTTGTTTGGTCAAAATTTTGACCAATTCCTGACAAAAGTTGCACAATGGCTATGGACTTTTACAACCAAAGTATTGGTCAAAATTTTGACCAACCAGAAGGTTGGTCAAAATTTTGACCAAAAAAATTCTGACCAATGGTTTGGTTGACTTTGGTCAAATTTTGGTCAAAAAGTGGGTCAAAATTTTGACCAATAATGGTCAAAAAATGGTCTTAGATGTACTAGTGATATGGCTATTTATGTCCTTTCAACATATTAATTCTCTGTACATGTCAATGCTGCATACAAATTTCACATCTGCGTAGCGTTCAAATAGGAATCCATAAACAAGCTTTTGTTTGAGTAGTGATATGAAGATGGGACATTGATCTCCTACATGTCTTCACAAATGGAGACTCTAAATTTGATGAAAATCCAGGCTCCATCAAGTTGGATTTACTAATTCTAGTTTTCAATCTTGGAGTAATTGAACACATTACTTTTCTACCTCTTGTCAATTATTTACTGTGAATATGATTATTAAATGTTTCTAGCATCTACTCACCTTGACTTTCATATAACACATGTTTGAAGGCAACATTAGATCCTAATGTCAAGAAAATGGTACAAGGAATTGTCACAACTTCTCCAACACTACATGTGTGGACTGCACATCCAATTTTTGTGGTAAGACACTAAATTTTGAATTGGATTTGTTTTTAAGAGCATTTATTGAATGGATGTCAATTGAAGATCTAATGAATGGACACTAAATGGTAAGGTTGGAGGAAGATTGTTAGAGGTATGACATTGCCTTGATAGATGTTGATTAATTGTTGTTTAATTATTGAATCCTAGGAAAAGATGATTAGGAAGTGGATTCATTGTTGATGGACGCTACCTTTGATGTATTGTCAATGTGATGAAATGAAACTTGGATTAGATATATCCTGAAAGATAGAAGCATTTTGGTAGAAACTCTACATCACATGCAGTATACGTTATTGATGACATTGCACATTCTAGTGGAAAAAATATACATCTTTAGAAATACAAATCTTAGTTCTTGAACTATAAGGCATATATAGGATTTCTTTAAGTCTCTAGCCTTTAGAAGCTCAACTTGAATGATCCACAAATAGATGTCAACTAGAAATAAGAAAAGATGTTTGATGATGATTGGAATGATCTTCAATCTATTGAAGAAGACTATTTGTTTCAATCATTATTTTGTCACTAATGTCAAACTTTCTATTTACTATTAAGACAATTACTTATAAGATTCAAGTACTATCACTTAGTTGATTGATGAGGAGGATTTGATCAATAAGATGTAACAAAAGCACCTAGAGGAAAGGTTGATTTATGACTATGTAATGAAGTACAAGGATTAGTTAAGATAGTAATGACATGATGTATTGATGATCTACTTAAGGTTGCAAAATGGTTGGCTACACTTAGAAAGTTTAGAAGAATAAGTTAAACAAATTTTGTCTGCCAAGCTTGATCGAGTGGATAGTAGGCGCCGAGAAAAGTTAGTGCAAACCAAGAAGAAAGTCAGTTGGAGCTGAGTAAAAGAAAATTCTAGTGGATGCAAAGCAAGATAGTTGATGTCGAGAAAATTTTATTTGATATTTCCAAGCACCAGTAAACTTTAGTTAATGCCAAGTGATTTTACAATTGATGCTGAGCAATGCAGTATGTGTCAAGCATTAGAAGGTTGATAATGTCGAGCTACTACATTATGATAAAAATTGAAGATTTTCCAAATCTAAGCTGACAAGTTTGTTCTCTTGAAACTTTTGAACCAAGAGGAAGATAATGATGATGAGTTGGTGGCATAAAATTTGATGTAAACCATTTTTAGGCAAATTTAAATGGATTCTAGGAGAAGTTTCTAGAAAAGACACGATATGGGGTAGATACATTGTATCCTACCTGATCAATAAAAAACCCTAATTTGGACAATGGATAATGAGTGGGAAAATATTCTAATTTCCTATTTATAGGAATTTTTGGTCATGAAGCAAGTGAGGCTGGTGTCATGTGCAAGAACCTAAGGAGGAGAAGGAATTAAGGGTTTTACTTCATCAAGTGACCCAAGAGAAGAGTCTGTAATGGCATATTAAGAAAGAAAGCTTAAGGAGATAGATGCTTAAAGGATGAACAAGTTGTCAAAGTTGCAAAGTATGAAAGCCAAGAAGAATTGAGGACTAAACAAAGATTTGTAATCTGTAAGAGAAGTTGTAAGTTGTATAAGATCACAGCTCTATTGTTACTCTCTAACAATTGTATTAGTCTAGGGTAAATCTTTTGGATTAAGGTTGACCTAACAATAATTAGAAAATCCTTAAATAGGGTGGCATTCAAAGTGAATGGCCTAAAGTCCTCTAAAAAGGCTCAATTCTAATAGGGTGATTGAAATCCTTTAACCAAGTCACATTTAACAGTGTGTATTATAACCTTTAACAGGGTTGGCCTTTCATAGGGCATCACTTTAGAAGAGTGAAAAAAGAGTAGCATGTTACTGGTGGGTTTTTCTAAATTGGGTTTCCACATTAAATCATTGTGTCAAGTGTGTTGAATGTGTTGTGTTTCATTCTTTACACTTCTACAAATTTATTTGATAGTAACATAAATTTTTTAGTAAATACATAATGGATGCATGCATGGGTACGAATATCTTATGGGTTCACTAAATTATGAAAAGTTTTATTTATACATCTGGACCTTGGATAAATGATTCACCCCCCTCTCAATTATTCTAAAATATTTCCAACAATTGGTATTAGAGCCCTCTTGCTCAAGAGGACTAGATTTAAGGTACTAGAAGCACAAAGATCGAGATGTTTAAAAAAGAGGTACCCAAGCTCAATAGAGATAACTTTCCTGCATGGAAAAGTTTGATGAAGCTACACCTTGGAGGACTTGGAGATCATACACAATCTACCATTAAAGTGGAACATGTTGATCTAGTAGGAGCCCTAATTACTGAAGATCATATGAAGAAAATGAAGAAGGAACACAATTAGGCGATGTTGGAGATTGCCTCTGCCCTAAGCTATGAAAAATTTGATGATATCAAAGGTTGTGACATTGCAAATAAAATATGGGATGCCATGCACACCATCTATGGAGGAGACAAAAATGTTCAAAGAGCCAAATCTAAGAGCCTCAGAGGAAAGTTTGATGATATGAGAATGGAAGAAGATGAAAATATTGCTCAATATGTTGCTAGGATAAAAGAAGTTTTTAGTGCAATAAGAGGAGCTACTAGCCATATAGATGATGATATTGTGTTAAGTAAAGTCTTGAGAACATTACTACCTATTTATGATATTAGAGTTTTTGCAACCCAAGAATTGAGATGTATTCCAAGAAATAATCTAACTTTTGAAGGTCTAGTAGGTAGACTCACTGCTTTTGATCTATCTAAATTTGATAATTACAAACCTAAGAGTCTTGAATTTGCATTCAAAGCTAAGTTTTTATTGAAGAATTCTGATGAGGTGAAGTAGAAGAAGAAGAAAAGAAAGATAAAGTATGTATCTAGTGATAGTGATATAGATGAGGAAGATGTTGAAAAATTGGAAGCACTACTGGCAAGAAGATTTCACAGAGGTAAAGGAAAGTTCAAAGGTAAGTTACCCCTCATTTGTTTCAATTACAATAAATTTGGTCATATTGTTGCAAGATGTACACAAAACAAGAACTATAGAGAAGGAAACAAGTATAAAAATAGAAGAGAAGATGACAACAAAGATTACAAAGATAAAGGCAAGAAGTCATGCTACATTGTTGAAGAAGAAAGTAAGGATGATTCTGATGAACATGATGATGAAGTGGTATATGTTTCAATGAAGGATGAATCTGATGAAGATGAGGCAACTACACTTGTGACTTGTGTGAACAAAAATGATAGATGGATCATTGACAGTGAATGCTCACATCACATTGTAGACACCTAAAAACCTTTAGAAAATAAAGTATTTTTATTTTCTGAAAAAGTCCTGATGACATCATCATTAATTAATTAATTAATTAATTAATTAATTTTTATGCCATTAAATCCCTTTATCTTAATTAAAAATATTTAATTAAGGAATCCCTCCCAAAAATGTTTAAATCTTATTTAAACATTATTTCCTTATTTATTAATTATTTAATTAATAAATTGACCAAAAAACTCAAAATAAATAAAAATTTTATTTTTTGCCCAAAACTTGGCCAATTTCCTTAAGACCACTAACCTCTTCCAAAATCTTCTAATCCTTCTTTAATTTTAATTAAAAGGCTAATCCCATCATTTCCTACCCCTAATCCCAACTCAAAATATTTAATTAAGATTAAATATTAATCTTCATGTTTATTAAAAAAGTTTTAATAAATATCTCCTCAACCCAAACCCTTGAAATAAATAAAACTTTATTTATTTCCTAAAAATCTAATTTATCCTCATCCTAAGAAGTTCTAGACTCTTCTAGAAAGTCTTCATCCTCATCCTAGGAAATTCTAGACTATTCTAGAAAGTCTTTATCCTCATCCAAAGTCTAGACTCTTCTAGAAGATGTCTTTAAACCTAATCCTAATCCCCTCCTAACCTTGTCACATTCCCTAAACATGGGTTAAGAATTACTAACCCAAGCCAAAGTTAACAAATATCTCCTCCTTCACCCACCCTCATTAAATGCCATCCACTTGCCTATCCCTAAGCTAATCCTAAACCATCCTAATCCATCCTCTAATCATTTGCACAAGCCTAAGCAAGCTTAAAACCCTCCTAATCAAGCCCAAGTCAAAATTTCTCTCATCTCCTTCAAAATATCTCAACCATAAAACTTTATGAAGTCCACTAGGCCATAAATGACTCTTCCAAGCCCTTTTATTGCTCTTACAAGCCATTATGAGGGTCTTTATGAAGATTTTATCCCTTGAGCCTCTTTTGTTGACTCATCCTTCCCCTTTCCTCCATCCTCTCACCATGTGACATGTGTCACTCCTTGATTGGCTATAAGGAAGCACAATCCATGTGCTCTCCTCTCATGCAATCTGAGCCCTCCATAAGCTTTTTCCCATCCTTGCATCTTAGCCCTCAATCCCTCAAGCCTCTTGCCTATAAATTGGATCCTTTCCCTTTGCAGAATAACACAATCCATGAAGTAAAGTTATAATGCTATTTTGAGATCCAAATCCATACTAAAGCCATCTATCCACACCAAAAATCCACAATCATCCATTGAAGCCTTTGGAAGCATATTGAGCATACATCCTATCCATTTAGATAAAGCCACTCAACAAGAGAGCTTCTCATTGAGAGAGTCCATTAATGGCTCATATTCTCAATTGAGAGTTCATCTTAGTCTATCTTGAAGTTTATGAATTTTGTTTAGTTTGTAGAAGCTTTATTTAAATTTGGTTTCTATTAGCATACTAACATTGCTCATATACATTTTGGCACGCCTGGTGGGACCCCGCATGGGTCATCTTCATTAGCTTTTTTAGTCAAGTTTTGTATGTCATTTTCTGATTTTGGCTAATTTTGCTTGTTTTTGTGATTGGTAGGATTGTATAAATTGGTTTTTTAGGTCCACATGAGCATGAAGAAGACAAAGGAACTCATAATCTATCTCATAGTGTTTGCAGATTTTTCAAGCTTATAGGTGGACAAAGAACTTGGAATTCTTCTTCATCTTCTTGTCTATATTCTTCTTATTCCATCTACTTCTTCTTCTTCTTCTTGTGGGAGATCTTGGCCATTTTTTTTTAAGGAAGCAAAATCATACACACTTCTTTTTAGTGCTTAAAATGAACCCCCAAATCATACTTAAATCCATTAAAAAATTCAAAATTTGCAAAAAAGAAAAAATATTTTAACAAGTGAAACTAAACCAATCTAATCATTTGCATCCTTGCAACATCAAGGTTTTAGATGCATTCATGCAAAGTTAGGAACACTTCATTTTTGGAAATTTAAAAAGAACTTCAAGTTTCCATTTCAAAAGGTTCAAAATCAACACTAAGTGCACACTAAAATTTAAATCAAACTCAAAGCATCAATCAAGGATAAAATGAACCTCATTTGCAAATATTTTAAAGTTCTTTTAAAAATCTCATGAAAACTAAGAGTCCTAAATGGTTGCCAAAAATTATCCTAAAAGCTTTGTTATTTGTTCCAAACAAATGTCTTGTTGCAAAATCTTGAATGTTTCTTAGGTTTTTCATGCATCAAAACAATCTAGGAATATCATTTTTGGGCTTAAAATATGCAAACTAGAACACAAAATCTTAAATGAAAACCAAAGTCCAAAGAGTCATTTTCACTTTTGAGTCCAAAAAAATCTTGAATGATCTAAGGTTAAAACAAAGCACTTCAAAGTTCTTAAAACAACACACAAAATCTCAATCTTGAATGCTCAAAAAAAAAAAAAAAAAAAAAAACTTGAATGTTTAATCACTTGTCTTTTAATGCATGTTGCTAAAATCACTCTTGAGTGCCATGGATTAAAATCAAGTTTTTTTATTTTTATGAATGCATGATTAAAACAACAAATCCAATCTTGAATGCCATAGATCAAATAATCATCTTTTGGGGCATAAAAAGAATCCACATTTTTGAAATCTTCTAAGTTATAAAAACTAATAAAGATGCTTTGAGTAAGTTTGTAGTTGGACTCACCCTCTTTAATCACCCATAAATTTAACCATTGGTTGCAATCTTAGCACCATCTATGGGGATGGGTCTACCTAAGAGGGTGTTAAGTGCTCCACAAAGATCAAACTCCACTCACTTGGGTCTTTAGTGGTTTTTCTAAGTTAGAAAATTCCTTGAATGCACATTAATCTCGTTCACACTTCATTTGGGCATAAAAAATTGGACAAATCTTGACATGGAGGGCCTCCGGGCATGCGCTTGAAATTGAATCTCACACACCTTTGTTTTGGGCTTAAAATAAACTCACACTCAATCTTGAATGCCTTAAAGAAAAATCAATCGATACTTGACGTGGAGGGCCTCCGGGCGCGCGGGTTTACTTTCTTGTTGACCCTAACTCTTCTTCTTGTTCGCATTCTTCGATCAATTTTATTTTTGTCGACACTTCAAAGTTGGAATAAACATTGTATCTTAAACATGAGTGCTTGCAAAGTCTAGATCAGAAAACTTAAGCGTCAATTGGAAAAGAATTCAGTCTTTTAGCCCAAGATCATCCAAGTCTTCTCTCCCCTTGTCGTCTTTTGAGGCTATCTTGGGTGCATAAGATTAGGATCCAAAATCTTGTCTTAGCTTTTTAGGAGGCCTGTTTGGGGATTTCATCACCCCTTGGGATGACCTCAACTCTAGCGTTTCAGTGGAGTATAAAGATCGGGAGGTGAATCCAAAGACACCTCTCTTGGGATCAAAATTTTGTCACTCAGGCTAAGCCTCAAGGAACTTTATACCCTTGAGAAGTGAAAGAGGAGAAGTGGGTTACCGCTCCTCTCGGTTGTATGACATCTTTTTGGTTTCATCTACGAATTTGGGCCTCACGTACCTTGTGTATATCGAGGACTCCCTAGCTAAACCAAATTTCATCCTTGTAGAAAGCTTCCTAGGATGTTGGTGTGTTTGACGTGCTTACTGAAAACTTTTGTCTGCTTGTTTGTTCATAGCTTTTGAATGAATGTTTGCCAATTTTGGTCGAAATTCCAAAAAAGTAGAAATCTCCCAGCTCAAGGCATACTTAGCATAGTCACTGGCTTATCAGAAAATTATCCAAGCTCCCCCGCTGCAACCGAATCTATCTAGTTCTTTGTCTTAGAACAATTGCAAATCCAAAGTCCATCCAAATCATCCCCCTAGCTAGCTAGCAACCCAATCCAAAATCACCCAAGCCTTTAAAGAGTTGTTGTCACTTTACCAAAATTTTCTATCCAATCAATCTATGCTACCAATCAACCAATCTCACCAAGGTTATCCCTCTGACAGAGCATTGTCTAGGGTAATCTAGCTTTGTCACTTGCATCCCTCATCACCTTGAGCTAAAGGTTGGGATCCACAAGTGGTCAATCTCGTGTCATGCCCATAGGATCATTAGTCTATCCTCAAGTTGACACAGCCACCACCAAATCTAGCACAAAGGAAAGAAAAACTCTCACCTTTTGACAACATGCCCTTGAAGTCTTCCATCCATAGGAAAGCCAAAAATCTCCAGCCAATCCTCCTTAGGTCTGTCATGCAACTTTGACTCTCCCTAGGAAATCTTTCATCGGCCAATCCAAAATCTGTGCTTAATCCAAATCCAACCATGAGCTTTTGTGTTCGTCCATATGCAAGACCCCATCCCCATCAAACTCACCATCAAAGCATGAAGTACCAATCCTATCATGATGTGTTTGGTCGCATTTTCCTTGCTCCCACCACCTCCTATTCCAATGATGATTAAAATCTTGTTGACTATGACGGGTATATTGAAAGCCTTAGAAACATTCCCCCAAGCATCCCCCAAAATCCAAGAGTTATTCCAAACTATCTAGTCATGCCATCTGATATTCCAGCTTCCCCTCCATCACCCCATCAACCAAGCTTCCAATCTTCCACCCCCATCACACTAGCTATTCCTGTCAATCCACCTCCACCTTCGACACATGAGTCTCCAAGGAATCTCCTAGAGGAAATACAAGAAAATTTGCCTCCAATAGTCGATAAGCCATGTCATCTAATCCAACCATATGAAGTAGTCAATGATGAAGCTTCCCCATCTATAATATCACCTCCATCTCCCATAGCTATCATCCCCATACCATCCATCAAATTGCTTAAAATCCTTCCACTTCCCGCAAGCATCAAAATCCCACCACCTATCAAATCCCTCCAAATCCTATCCACATCACCGCCAAGCATTTCCCAAATCTCTCGTAATGACCCTTATGCATCCATCTTCTACTCACCCATCTCCACTACTGAATCTCCCATCTATCCATCCACTGCCTTTGAAGAATCCATCCCTTCACCTCCTATTGCACCATCCACTCCAAACCAATCCTATCAAGATCCTGCCCAAAAGCATGTTGACATCCCCCAAAGCATAAATGAAGATATCATCGTACCATGTCTTCCATCCATAGTGCAGTCACCATCTCCTCCATCTCCAAAACCTCAAGCCATATCTCCTCCACTACAAGATATCTTGTCATCCCACCAGCTACATCAAGATCCTATCCTTCCATCTCCTCTGCTCCATGCTTCCATCTTACCACCTATCCAAGCTATTCCACCATCTATAATATACCCTCTTGGTTCACTTACATTCATCCACGATGGCCCTCTCTTAGCAGAAGAATTAAGAATAGTATCTCCCCATTGCAATACACCTAATAAATCACTTCTACCATTTTCTGCAAGCAAAAATTTTCCTCAGCTTCTTCAAATGCTCAATCGATGGAATTATCAAGGTCAAGGTTTGGGACCACAAGAGCAAGGAATCAGAGAGCCTATTATTGCACAAAAATATCTAGGATTTCATGGTCTTGGATATGTATCCAAAGGCTCACCATCTAAAGGTGTTGGTACACCACACCCCCAAACCAAGCCTATCTCCAAGCCCACCATGCCAGCCTCCCATCACTCCTTCAAGAAATCTTATGTCATCCCCCCTCCACCATCTTTGCAACCCAAAACAACCTACCATATCCCCCCTTCATCCGCCAAAACCATTTTGGGTCCCTATGTCCCAAAATCTACCATCCTCCATCCTCCTATCAGCCATCATAAAAATCCTATTCCATCCATTTCTATGCAAGATCAACAAAGGCACATATCAGGGCACATCATCCATCATCATCCCCCTACATGCTCTTTCATATCCTCTCCATCTCACAAAGCTTCTCCTAACCATCTTCCCAAAGCTTACCACAACAATGTGAATGCCAACTTCAAAATTCATAAAGCTAAAAATCCACATCCTAGGCAATCATATGTCTATTTTAAAAGACATACTCCAAAAAGGAAAAATCCAATCAAAGAATGCAAAACAATGCAAAAGCCTATGAAAAGAAAATCCAAAACCATGTGGATCTCCAAGAAAAAAGTTGAAACCCAATGCATAATGGCATCCACCATTGCTAATCCCCCATCTAGTGACTCATGTCCCCCATCTCCTAACTCCATCTTGGGTGCCTATATCCCCAAGCACGCTTCCACAAATCCTCCATCATGCCCGCATCTACCATCTATCCCCCATATGCTCTTTTCACACCCGTTCCAACATGTGCCAATGTTTCTCTTGCAAGCATCCCCATCTCATGCTCCTTTCCAGCATTTTCATCCCTCCATCTCCTACCATCAATCCCATCTAATCTGATCTATTGCATAAATCCCACATCTGATGTACCAATAGCTAGCAACAAAATTGATCATTCCAACAGCCAGTGAAAAATCCCAAAAAATCCAAAATAGCTGAAGAAAGCCAAAATCATTCCAGCTAAGTCCAAAGTCAAAAAGTCAAAAAAGAAAAGAAAAATAAAATTTCCACTGGTGAAAACTTGGCAATTCAAGTGCCTTGGACAAGTACCATGATGAAAACTTGGCAAACAAGCATCATGTGTAATCTCGCCATCCCCATCTTAGCCTATGACCCTCATGCTTTTAGTCATCTCTTGACATCCAACTCCATCTTCCAATCTATCCACCTATCCTCCATCCTCTAGCTTCCATCTCACACCATCCACTAATCTTATGCAGCTTCAACCAATCATCTCAGCTATCATCCATCTCCCTAACCCCTTCAGCTTTTTCCATCCTAGCTTCAATCCTATCACATCCATTATAAGACCTCCTTCCGCATGTTATCTTCTGATTGGGGGCACTATATTCCTTGGAGATCTTGTCTTGTCCATCCTCCCTTGTCATTGGTATCTAGCTCTAGGCTTTCCTCATGCAAACCCAATGTCATCTCTTTATATCCATCATAATCCTAGCTATCTACCATCCTATCCAGCCATCTCATCCTGATCCTCTAGCTATCCTTGGTCACAAAATCTCTCATCATCATTGGATGCATCTTGCCAAATCCATATCTTTTTCTATCACCCCACCCTTAGCTTTCGCATCTTGCACAACATCAAACCATCCCGCTATCCTATCATCCTGAGCTTTTGCCTGCTTGTAACTATCTTGGTCCGTTAGCTTGTACCATATCTTGATTAGCTCACTTGTAAATATCTTGGTCTGTCAGCTTGTACATCCTCTTTAGCTTAGTACCATTGCATCTATCCAACGTTCATGTCAGTTTGTCCTTGATCAACATCTTGCACCCATCGCACATCTTGGTTAGCTATTCCAATGCATCCTTTAGCTAGATTTCCTATCACCAAAGCGTTATCTTTCTTAGTTCAGCTTGCCAGACGCATCACTCATCCAAATCCACCAGCTTAGGTGCTCTCCAATAGGTCCTTGTAGGATATAGCTTTCCTCATGTCTGATCTTGGTCCGTTAGTACCTTGTCCTACCCATCTCGTTGGCAAACGGTTCTCTTTTGGATTTTCGCTTTCTTTTGATTTGGACTCTTCCCTATTGGGTCTTGAAATATCTTTTCCAAGCAATCTCCTTGTTCCCTCCTCAAGGTTGCTATGATCTTCCATATCATGGTATACTGTGAATGGGGAAATTAGAGCATAAGGTCTTGATCATGTCTTTTGCTTGTTTTCTTTTTTGCTTGTGGGTTACCCAGTGTCATTTCCACACTGCTTCCTCTGGGATTCATGTGTGATACTGGAGAAATCCTTGCGTGTTTGTTTTGAGTTAGTTTGTCAGTCCTCTGAACAGTTGGTGAAAAGGCCTTGATGTTCTTGGTAACCTTGGCAATTAACCAATAGTCCTATAGCAAATCTAGTGCTCAACTACATGGTGGTACTTCTCTTTGAAGTATCCCCCGCTCAAAAAGCTTCAATGGTTTTCTTTCATCTCCATTATCCCCCATCCATATCTAGCATCCATCTCTCCTATCCCAGCTTATGCATCAGTATCTCTTTGAATCACTCATCACTCTTAGCTTTAGGGATCCATAATCCTAGTCTTAGGGATCCACCAATCCAAATCAATCCACCAAGCCTCATCTTTTGAGATCCACAATCCTAGTCCTAGGGATCTCCGAAACCCATCTTCCGCCAATCTGACTCTTTGAAATCCTATTGCATCAGCTTTTTTAATCCCCTCATCCATCTCCCCATCCTGGATTCTTTTTATAGCGCTCCGCTCCTTCATCCTCTGCAATCCCTGAGATCTTAAGCTTGCTTCCTCTTGTGCCTCTGATTCTCCCTTTATCATTCTCCCGTAGTGAGAGTTTGAGCTAACCAAACCTCTTCTCTTAAGCAAATTTGAGTCTTCTTGCTCATCTCGGATTCTTATACTTTTCAAGAAGTCGTCGAGCCTCGCTTTCTCTCCCCACGGCCTTCTTGAGGGGGCATCTCACAGTCCATTCTCTCCTCTTCTGCTCTAAGCCTTGGGCATCTTATTTTCTTATCTTTGATGCCATGCCACTTGCGGCATCACATCAAAGAGGGGAAAAATGTAGACACCTAAAAACCTTTAGAAAATAAAGTATTTTTATTTTCTGAAAAAGTTCTGATGACATCATCATTAATTAATTAATTAATTAATTAATTTTTATGCCATTAAATCCCTTTATCTTAATTAAAAATATTTAATTAAGGAATCCCTCCCAAAAATGTTTAAATCTTATTTAAACATTATTTCCTTATTTATTAATTATTTAATTAATAAATTGACCAAAAAACCCAAAATAAATAAAAAATTTATTTTTTGCCCAAAACTTGGCCAATTTCCTTAAGACCACTAACCTCTTCCAAAATCTTCTAATCCTTCTTTAATTTTAATTAAAAGGCTAATCCCATCATTTCCTACCCCTAATCCCAACTCAAAATATTTAATTAAGATTAAATATTAATCTTCATGTTTATTAAAAAAGTTTTAATAAATATCTCCTCAACCCAAACCCTTGAAATAAATAAAACTTTATTTATTTCCTAAAAATCTAATTTATCCTCATCCTAAGAAGTTCTAGACTCTTCTAAAAAGTCTTCATCCTCATCCTAGGAAATTCTAGACTATTCTAGAAAGTATTTATCCTCATCCAAAGTCTAGACTCTTCTAGAAGATGTCTTTAAACCTAATCCTAATCCCCTCCTTACCTTGTCACATTCCCTAAACATGGGTTAAGAATTACTAACCCAAGCCAAAGTTAACAAATATCTCCTCCTTCACCCACCCTCATTAAATGCCATCCACTTGCCTATCCCTAAGCTAATCCTAAACCATCCTAATCCATCCTCTAATCATTTGCACAAGCCTAAGCAAGCTTAAAACCCTCCTAATCAAGCCCAAGTCGAAATTGCTCTCATCTCCCTCAAAATATCTCAACCATAAAACTTTATGAAGTCCACTAGGCCATAAATGACTCTTCCAAGCCCTTTTATTGCTCTTACAAGCCATTATGAGGGTCTTTATGAAGATTTTATCCCTTGAGCCTCCTTTTCTGACTCATCCTTCCCCTTTCCTCCATCCTCTCACCATGTGACATGTGTCACTCCTTGATTGGCTATAAGGAAGCACAATCCATGTGCTCTCCTCTCATGCAATCTGAGCCCTCCATAAAATTTTTCTCATCCTTGCATCTTAGCCCTCAATCCCTCAAGCCTCTTGGCTATAAATTGGATCCTTTCCCTTTGCAAAATAACACAATCCATGAAGTAAAGTTATAATGCTATTTTGAGAGCCAAATCCATACTAAAGCCATCTATCCACACCAAAAATCCACAATCATCCATTGAAGCCTTTGGAAGCATATTGAGCATACATCCTATCCATTTAGATAAAGCCACTCAACAAGAGAGCTTCTCATTGAGAGAGTCCATTAATGGCTCATATTCTCAATTGAGAGTTCATCTTAGTCTATCTTGAAGTTTATGAATTTTGTTTAGTTTGTAGAAGCTTTATTTAAATTTGGTTTCTATTAGTATACTAACATTGCTCATATACACACATGACTGGAGATAAAAGTAAGTTCATTACCTTAACTTGTTATGATGGAAATAGTGTAAGATTTTGTAATAATGCACCATGTTTGATAAAAGAAAAAGGTTCTATCAAACTCACAGACAAGATTTCATGTGACAATTCTTACTATGTTGAAGGACTAAATTACAACTTGTTAAGTGTGTCAAAATTGAATAATCTAGGGTGCAAGGTTGAATTTGGAAACAAAACTACTAAGATATATGGCACATATGGGAAATTGATTGGAAAATGTGATCAAACTAGAAGTAATCTGTTCTATCTAGATATAGAGGATGCTACTTGTTTTGTTACACAATTTGATGATGTATGGCTTTCTTACAAGAGATTATGTCATGTTAATTTTGATAACATGGTTAGTATCAATAACATAAAGAAAGTTAGAGGATTGCCTAAATTGAAGAAACTTGATAATATAGTGTGTAAACAATGTCAGCTAGGCAAAATGTCAAAGTCAATCTTTAAGAGTAAAGCTTATAGGTCTAAAGAAATACTAGAGATTGTTCATACTAACTTGTGTGGACCAATTGAAGTGCAAGGCTACATAGGAGATAAGTAAATAATGCTATTTGTTGATGATTACTCTAGAATGATGACAGTCATATTTCTAAAATAAAAATCTAATGCTTTTGAAATGTTTAAGTGGTACTTAGAAAGAGTTGAGAAAGAGACAGGTAAGAGTCTAAAATGCTTGATATTAGAGAGAGGAGGAGAATTCATTTCAAATGAGTTTGAGATGTTCTATAATGATAGAGGAATCAAAAGACAGACATCTACTCCTAGGACCCCTTCATAAAATAGAATTGCTAAAAGGAGAAACAAGTCTATAATGGATTGTTCTAGAACACTCATGATGGAGAATAATGTTGCTCTAAAATATTGGAGAGAATCCATAAGTATAGTTGTATATACCTTGAACCATGTGCAAATCAAGAAAGGTACTTATTCAACACCTTTTGAACTATGGTATGGATATCCACCCAATGTAAAATACTTCAAGGTATTTGAAAGCAAGTGTTACATTCTTAAAGATGTTAGGAATGGAAAGTTTGATGCAAAAAGTGAAGAAGATATATTCCTTGGATACTCCACAAGAAGTAAATCTTACAAGTGTTTAAATACTAACACTAACAAAACTGTGGAAAGTGCAAATGCGAATTTTCATGAATTTATAGAAGTACATGAGGCTGAGCCTATAAAGAACCAAAAGAATATAAATCATTTTGTATACTTTTATGAAGGAATTTTTGCTAAAGAAGATGCTACAAATCAAGTTAGAAATCAATAGCAAGTATCAGTTACTGCCAAGTCATATCCTGTGAATTTTGAGTTACATTTAGGAATCAAGTTGCATTCAAATGTCGAGTTACAAAATGAAGAAGATGCACATTCTGATTTTGAGATTAGTACACATGAAAGAGATGCTGGGATACCTTACAGAGATGTATACAGTGACTTTAAAGTTGAAAGAAAAAATGTAGAAACAAGAGTTGAGCCAAGACTATCTAAATATGTCAAAAGACATCATCTTTCTGATCAAATCATTGGAGATAAAAATTCTAGGCCTATGAAAAGAAATAGATTGAGAAGTGAATCATGTTTGTTAAGCATGAAGGAGCCCAAATCAGTAAAATATGCATTAGAAGATGATGACTAGCATAAGGCCATGGAAGAAGAGATTGAATAGATAGAGAAGAACAAAACATGAAGTCTAGTTCCTAAACCAGAAGACAAGAATATGATTGGCACCGAGTAGGTATTCAAAAACAAGTTAGATGAGAATGGTGAAGTCACAAGTAACCAAAGCAAGATTAGTTTGCAAAGGATATGCACAAGAAGAAGGAATTGAATATAGGGAGATATTTTCTCCCATTGCAAGAATGGAAGGAGTAAGAAATCTACTTGCTTATGCTGCATACAAAGGTTTCAAAGTTTATCAGATGGATGTTAAATCTACATTTCTAAATGGCATACTAGAAGAGGAAGTTTACATAAAACAACTAGAAGGATTTGTTGATGATAACAATAAAAACATGGTATGTAGACTGCATAAAGCCCTATATGGATTAAAGCAAGCACCAAGAGCATGGTATGAGAGACTTCATACTTATCTTGTGAAGATTGGATTTGAAAGAATTGATGATAACAACAATTTGTACATAAAGACAGAAAAAGGAAAAGGTATTTTGCTATCTGAAATATTTTTTGATGATATCATATTTGGAGGACAAGATGCTTTATGTAAGGAATTTGCAAATTAGATGAAACAAGAATTTGAAATGTCTATGTTTGGAGAAATCATTTTTTTGGGGATTGCAAGTATATCAGATGAAGTATGGTATATACATCACTCAGTCAAAGTATGTCAAAGAGATACTAAAGACATTTAGATGAGATGATTTCAAAATAGTAAGTACACCTATGGTGATAGGACACAAGTTGTCAAAGAATGATGATTCAACTGAGGTGAATCAAATGTTATATAGGTCTGTGATTGGCAAATTGCAATATGTCAAGTGGTCAGAATATGCCACCATGGATACTTTAGATTTTCCCTTATTCTTGGATAGATTTGGCTTTTCTTTCTGTGAGTTTCTCTTTATGCTTCATAATTTTAGTATACATGATACTGTATGAGGTATTGCTGGTTTAAAAAAAGGAATAACTAATTTCCTATAGTGGGTGTTTTCTTGCTGAATTTTTTGCCATGAAATCTGATGATTTAAAATTAATGCTTATTTCATTAGCTGTGGCTACCATGTTTTGCTAAAATTTGGATATTTTCTTCTTAAGTTTGGTCATGAATTTCATGCTGTAGTTTATCAAAAATTCATGATCTCTTGTCACCCTCAATATATATGAAAAACTCTACATTTTCCTTAGAGAAATTAATGTCTTTGGAAAGCTTATGATCCATAACATTTTTGGTTGCAGCAAGCTGTACATTCTCAAAATGTAATTTCACCTCAGCAGATGAAATTGCATTAAGTCCATATTTTTCTAGCAAAATCACTGTACTATTAGTACCAACACTTTCATTGTCATTACTTTCTTCCAGTTGCTCTATCTTCCTTTCACTTGGCATGATTTCCTTTAAGTATCAAGATCATTATTTACAATAGTAAACATTGTATCCAGACAAAGCAATTAAGAATTAATGGAAACAAATTGAATGATACCCCAGATATCACGTGATAAACTATTAGTTATTTCCATTTATGCTATTAGTTGGGCTTGAGAATTCAGCATTGATTTTACTGGTCAAAGGCATATAGAGCCATATGTGGTATCATAAGCTTCTTTTGCTATAGCTGAAACACTCCTTTTTATCTGTTGCATAAGGTTGTTTGTCGGTTCCAAATATTCTTTCCATGAATAAAAATCTGCATACTATTTAAGATATTCATGAAATTTTCATGTTATGCATATGTATTGAGTTATTTGTTGTAACAAGATTATATGTGTCTATCCATTTATATTGTAGCTGTGCCTTCATTTTTTAAAGATTGTTAGCTTGAACTCCATTTCATGTTTGATTAATGCTTGCTATTGTGAAAAGTATAATTCCATTTTGAACATTCCTTACTATAGATGAACAGTAACTCTGTATATTAGAAATGTTTATGGCTATGATACAAACGTACTCATGTCTTATTGCATTAATTGCTGTAGCTTTATTCAATTTCAGTGCATATCCCAAATCTTCCCATAAAATCTCTATTTTTTAACACCTTTTATTTCCTTTTCTACCTGTATGCTTGTAAAGATCCAATTCCTTCTAACTACAGACTAAGAATTTTATACATCCTCCATGATTTTACTGAAAGGTTTCATGCCTGTAACACATGTATGTCCCTTTAACAATCTCCTCGTGCCTTTAGTCTCCTACTATGGTTCAACTAGAAGGTCCCATACTTGTAGTTTATGTATGCCCCCTCGACAGTCTCTCCATGTCTTTAGTCTTTTCCACTACATGATTTGACTAGAAAGTTTCACACTTGTAGTTTATGCATGTCTCTTTAATAGCCTCCTCAGTCCTTTAGTCTTTTCCTGAACAAACTTAGCTAGAAGGTTTCATGCATGTAACTTATGCATGATCCTTTGAAATGTCCCTTTTCTGATTTTACATGATATTTCCAACCTTTAATCAGATCTTTAAGATCAAACAACTAATATCACAAAGATCCTCCAAATTTCTCAAGAAACCCCAAATCGGGTATGCCAGAAATTGTGCCAAAAGCTTCACAGCTTCACCAATTACTAATAAATCTGAAAATGGAAATTTTTACAGAACTTTCAGCAGCATAACAGCCTACAAATTGACATTTCCAGATCCGTATAGCCTTTACACAACAGCTCAAAAATGTAGGACCAAAACTATGCTCATCGGGCTCCCGAAATAGCACAAAATATGCCCGGAAACACCACAAGAACACTAATAATCTATCTCAGAAGTTTAATCACGTCCCAATATATATATTCAGATCTATTTTAACAGCTTAAAGTATAAAATACAGCAGCAACCAAAACTGATATGAAATACTCAACCGGAAACACCAAACTCTTACAAAAATACACCCGGAAACTCACAAATCTGCACTGTTCAGCACAAAGGCAAACTCTGTATGAGCATGCACATGGAATGGCTTCAAACTCCCGTCCTTAGCCTTCCTAGAAACCTGCAAACTCCCGTTCTTGGGTCTCCCTGGAAACCTGCAAACTCCCGTTCTTGGGTCTCCTTCTCCACAGGTTTGGCAGCCTCTGAAGAATAACAAAGAATGAGTGAAAATCAAGTCTGGAATCCCCCCAAAATGCCTCCAAACCCCTTTAAAAAGGGCATAACTGTAACTCACGTCCAAGAGAGGTTAATGAAACATATTTTAATAACAATTATCATTTATTAGTCCAACGGTTTCCAAAGATTAACTCCCTTTTTCCGAAACTTCACTTTCTTGGGCCTGCCTGCCTTAGCAAAGATTTTCTTTTTTTTAAATTATTTGAAAAGGGGACATGACAAGTCCTCCCCTCCCAATCATTGCTTGTCCTCAAGCAATGGCTGAACAATAAACCAATCAATCCACCTGGATCCCAAATGTAGTCATGAACTATACTACTACCAATTAACATAGGCTCCTGCAATATCCTTTGCAATATGACCAAGAGGAATCCATAATCAAATTGACAATTATAGCTCAACCAAACTCCGAAATCACCACTACCACAAACAAAAACCCATGAGGCACAAACTCTTAGAACATCAGAACCCAAGTAAAGTGGACAAATCAAACTACCAACACAGTAAATACCATCAACGCATCCCACTGGCCTATATGGAATGTACAATCCAACTCTGAAACAATGGTGAACCCTCTTGAATGAAACTGTACCAAGTATGGAGAATCCACACACTGTACAACTCCTGCAGTCAACACAACTCTGCAAATCATCGGCCACTATCTCATAACCATAACTCCCATACACTGCTGATGGTGAAAAGACATTACAAGATAAAGAGTAAGAAATGGAATCCAAACCAAATTTTTCTACCATCAACTCCTCAGCACAAGGATCAAATGCTAACTGATGTACATACCCTGCAATATAATGTTGATAAAAAAAACCAACCTCAGTCAACAGCTCACCATGAAGAAGTGATACAACCCACTGTGACTGATCACCAGCTAAGTCAAGAGATGTCATAGCCAAAGGAGTAGAATCAATAACAACACCTGCTGAAGCATCACTCTGAAACTCCTGCTCTAAGTCATGTATTATCAAGCTGTCAACTGTAGAACCTATCGCCATGTCATGCCCATCACAACTCTCATCTTGAGGCATCAAATTGTCCCATAACTGATGATAAGCACTAGGAACCAAAGTACATCTCTGTATCATCATCTCATCAACATGGTCATCAAAGGTAGATAGATGAGCATACCTCACAGTGTAATGCCGATAGAATGCACCAATCTCAGTCAGTGGCTCAGACTGCAATCCAGATGTAACTAACTGCAATCGATCATTAACCAAATTGGAACTGACTACTACCTCTGAAGACATTGCGAAGGGAGTAGTATTACTAGTAGGAACCATGCCAACTATC
Organism: Cupressus sempervirens; assembly: GCA_028749045.1. Classification (NCBI taxonomy): domain Eukaryota; kingdom Viridiplantae; phylum Streptophyta; class Pinopsida; order Cupressales; family Cupressaceae; genus Cupressus; species Cupressus sempervirens. The sequence continues at coordinate 679,516,522 of CM053791.1, read as the reverse complement.
AGCTCACCAATGTCACACATGGTCTTTGATACAACATCTCTAGTCTTCGTGCTATTAGTACTAGAGGTCACCACCATGTCAGGCATACAACAATCTGCTACAACACCCAACTCAATTGAACCTAACTCTAGTGGGAATGAACCTGATATTCCAATGTTAGTATCAAGAATGGATGCATCCCCATCTCCACTGTCTCTGACAATCTCGGCCATGGACATCCTCGGATCACCAAACACCACTGCTTGTGACTGTATAGAATCAGGTGAAGACTGTAGTCGCTCTAACTCCATGGTCACCTTAGCCAAATGAAACTGTGACTCCTTGAAAGCCAACTGTGTACTCTCAAGAATCTCAGAAGTCACCACAAGCTGCTCAGTAATCTCACTCACCTCATCTTCCTTGGCCAACAATGCATCATATGCTGTACTGCCCCACTTCATAAGATAATCTCTGTCGGCTACCAACTGCATATAATCCTGTCTCAGAATCTGGATAGCCTCCCATAAAGAGTGGAACTCTGTCAAGGAAAGATAACTACCTCCCTGCTCATCACTAGTAGGAGAACCCCATCCATAAACTGCTAACAACTGACGAGCAGCATCGAAATGTTGGCAAGTGATAGCAATGTCTTGGTCACTAACTCTCAACTGATTAGACACATGATGGCACTGGCTTGACTGTCTCCTACAAACCTCCTCTGATGCACTGTCTAAAGGAGTATCCTCAAAGTTACTAGTCTCTAGAGTATTACCATCCATATCCTGTGAATCAAATCTAAAACTCATATCAACATACAGAGTATCAAAAACATTAGCATTTCTGTCCAACTCCTCTATACCCAAGGAAACTAAGTCTTCAAAATTGCCCATTGCATCCTTCTGGATGTCATCAATGCCAATATGATCCTGGGGCTCATCTATACACACTGCCAAATATGAAATATCATCAACACATTCCAACAAGTATGGCCGACTGGATATATGAACAAGGCCCAACATTGGTGTATAAAAACTAATACCAACATCAGACAAGATACTGGCACAAGAAAAGACAACACCATGTAATCTGCTAATCAAATCCATGATAGCACCCAAACAAACACTGCTACCAAAAAGTGTTAAAGATATCCAGTCAACTGAATCCCAAATGCCAATATAACAATCTCGAGTCCATATCCGTAAACTAGAATCAACTGGTAACTCAAGCAAACTCCTCACCTGAGTAATATGACCAATACCAACTAACTCCACATACCTGTCATGATGAGATAATGAAGTCACAATACTATCTTGGTTCACCTTCAGCTGGCTGGAGAAATCATGTGAAGTACTACCAGCCTCAACCTCATGTGATGAAGCATCTAACTGTGCCTGGTACTCTTTCTCAGCAAAGTCATGAATGCTCAATGTCTGCTCATCTCTACCAGGTATCTCACCATCCTGCACAACAACATCCTCATAATCATCATCTGAACCCACTACACTGTTGTCACTGCCTGTTGTAACTATACCATCCTGAATACCTGTGGCATCACCCTTTGACAACCTGTAAACAATTGTCTCAATTTGAGTATCAAGTTGACCGTTACTATCAATCTGTGTAATATCCTTTCCCACCACCTCCTGTGGCAGAGTAGAATCTGAGACCTCTACCTGGCTATCAGCTAGTTTCTCAAACTCCTCATGCAAGTTCTTGGAAATTGTGTCATCTGTCCTGTGAGAAAATCTGCCAAATAGAAATCCAGTCAACTTATCCACCTTAGCTGGGTCAGATAACATGTCATTTATACGGTGGTGCTCAACCAACTATTTAGACATGTCATGGCTTATTTTCATAATTTTATCTCGAATGTCTAAATAACCATCCTTTCTATTATTTTGACTCTGGCTATCAATTGTCCAAGATTGTTCCCTCTGAGACTCTGTACTATACCTGTCCATTCTGGATAAAGTAGAGTGTAACCCCAATAGGATATAACTTCTTCAAACACCAAGAACTAACATGAAAATGATTAGAAGTAGCATGCAACCATAGATTTGGACATGCAACTGATTAGAAGCAACATGCAACCACCAAATTATGACATGCAAGATCTGGGTAGTTGTCAAAACTGAAATGCAAACTTCTACAACCACCAAATTCACCAAGAACTAACATGCAAATGATTATAAGTAGCATGAAACTATAGATTTGGACATGCAACTGATTAGAAGCATGCAACCACCAAATTATGACATGCAAGATCTGGGTAGTTGTCAAAACTGATATGCAAGATCTGGGTACTTGTCAAAACTGAAATGCAAACTTCTACAACCACCAAATTCACCAAGAACTAACATGAAAATGATTAGAAGTAGCATGCAACCATAAATTTTGACATGCAACTGATTAGAAGCAACATGCAATCATAAATTATGACATGCAAGATTTGGGTAGTTCTCAAAACTGAAATGCAAGATCTGGGTAGTTGTCAAAACTGACCTGCAACTTCTACAAACCCTCAGGCTGGCAAGATCATGGCTCTGATACCACTGAAATGTCCCTTTTCTGATTTTACATGATATTTCCAACCTTTAATCAGATCTTTAAGATCAAACAACTAATATCACAAAGATCCTCCAAATTTCTCAAGAAACCCCAAATCGGGTATGCCAGAAATTGTGCCAAAAGCTTCACAGCTTCACCAATTACTAATAAATCTGAAAATGGAAATTTTTACAGAACTTTCAGCAGCATAACAGCCTACAAATTGAAATTTCCAGATCCGTATAGCCTTTACACAACAGCTCAAAAATGTAGGACCAAAACTATGCTCATCGGGCTCCCGAAATAGCACAAAATATGCCCGGAAACACCACAAGAACACTAATAATCTATCTCAGAAGTTTAATCACGTCCCAATATATATATTCAGATCTATTTTAACAGCTTAAAGTATAAAATACAGCAGCAACCAAAACTGATATGAAATACTCAACCGGAAACACCAAACTCTTACAAAAATACACCCGGAAACTCACAAATCTGCACTGTTCAGCACAAAGGCAAACTCTGTATGAGCATGCACATGGAATGGCTTCAAACTCCCATCCTTAGCCTTCCTAGAAACCTGCAAACTCCCGTTCTTGGGTCTCCCTGGAAACCTGCAAACTCCCGTTCTTGGGTCTCCTTCTCCACAGGTTTGGCAGCCTCTGAAGAATAACAAAGAATGAGTGAAAATCAAGTCTGGAATCCCCCCAAAATGCCTCCAAACCCCTTTAAAAAGGGCATAACTGTAACTCACGTCCAAGAGAGGTTAATGAAACATATTTTAATAACAATTATCATTTATTAGTCCAACGGTTTCCAAAGATTAACTCCCTTTTTCCGAAACTTCACTTTCTTGGGCCTGCCTGCCTTAGCAAAGATTTTCTTTTTTTTAAATTATTTGAAAAGGGGACATGACAAGTCCTCCCCTCCCAATCATTGCTTGTCCTCAAGCAATGGCTGAACAATAAACCAATCAATCCACCTGGATCCCAAATGTAGTCATGAACTATACTACTACCAATTAACATAGGCTCCTGCAATATCCTTTGCAATATGACCAAGAGGAATCCATAATCAAATTGACAATTATAGCTCAACCAAACTCCGAAATCACCACTACCACAAACAAAAACCCATGAGGCACAAACTCTTAGAACATCAGAACCCAAGTAAAGTGGACAAATCAAACTACCAACACAGTAAATACCATCAACGCATCCCACTGGCCTATATGGAATGTACAATCCAACTCTGAAACAATGGTGAACCCTCTTGAATGAAACTGTACCAAGTATGGAGAATCCACACACTGTACAACTCCTGCAGTCAACACAACTCTGCAAATCATCGGCCACTATCTCATAACCATAACTCCCATACACTGCTGATGGTGAAAAGACATTACAAGATAAAGAGTAAGAAATGGAATCCAAACCAAATTTTTCTACCATCAACTCCTCAGCACAAGGATCAAATGCTAACTGATGTACATACCCTGCAATATAATGTTGATAAAAAAAACCAACCTCAATCAACAGCTCACCATGAAGAAGTGATACAACCCACTGTGACTGATCACCAGCTAAGTCAAGAGATGTCATAGCCAAAGGAGTAGAATCAATAACAACACCTGCTGAAGCATCACTCTGAAACTCCTACTCTAAGTCATGTATTATCAAGCTGTCAACTGTAGAACCTATCGCCATGTCATGCCCATCACAACTCTCATCTTGAGGCATCAAATTGTCCCATAACTGATGATAAGCACTAGGAACCAAAGTACATCTCTGTATCATCATCTCATCAACATGGTCATCAAAGGTAGATAGATGAGCATACCTCACAGTGTAATGCCGATAGAATGCACCAATCTCAGTCAGTGGCTCAGACTGCAATCCAGATGTAACTAACTGCAATCGATCATTAACCAAATTGGAACTGACTACTACCTCTGAAGACATTGCGAAGGGAGTAGTATTACTAGTAGGAACCATGCCAACTATCAGCTCACCAATGTCACACATGGTCTTTGATACAACATCTCTAGTCTTCGTGCCATTAGTACTAGAGGTCACCACCATGTCAGGCATACAACAATCTGCTACAACACCCAACTCAATTGAACCTAACTCTAGTGGGAATGAACCTGATATTCCAATGTTAGTATCAAGAATGGATGCATCCCCATCTCCACTGTCTCTGACAATCTCGGCCATGGACATCCTCGGATCACCAAACACCACTGCTTGTGACTGTATAGAATCAGGTGAAGACTGTAGTCGCTCTAACTCCATGGTCACCTTAGCCAAATGAAACTGTGACTCCTTGAAAGCCAACTGTGTACTCTCAAGAATCTCAGAAGTCACCACAAGCTGCTCAGTAATCTCACTCACCTCATCTTCCTTGGCCAACAATGCATCATATGCTGTACTGCCCCACTTCATAAGATAATCTCTGTCGGCTACCAACTGCATATAATCCTGTCTCAGAATCTGGATAGCCTCCCATAAAGAGTGGAACTCTGTCAAGGAAAGATAACTGCCTCCCTGCTCATCACTAGTAGGAGAACCCCATCCATAAACTGCTAACAACTGACGAGCAGCGTCGAAATGCTGGCAAGTGATAGCAATGTCTTGGTCACTAACTCTCAACTGATTAGACACATGATGGCACTGGCTTGACTGTCTCCTACAAACCTCCTCTGATGCACTGTCTAAAGGAGTATCCTCAAAGTTACTAGTCTCTAGAGTATTACCATCCATATCCTATGAATCAAATCTAAAACTCATATCAACATACAGAGTATCAAAAACATTAGCATTTCTGTCCAACTCCTCTATACCCAAGGAAACTAAGTCTTCAAAATTGCCCATTGCATCCTTCTGGATGTCATCAATGCCAATATGATCCTGGGGCTCATCTATACACACTGCCAAATATGAAATATCATCAACACATTCCAACAAGTATGGCCGACTAGATATATGAACAAGGCCCAACATTGGTGTATAAAAACTAATACCAACATCAGACAAGATACTGGCACAAGAAAAGACAACACCATGTAATCTGCTAATCAAATCCATGATAGCACCCAAACAAACACTGCTACCAAAAAGTGTTAAAGATATCCAGTCAACTGAATCCCAAATGCCAATATAACAATCTCGAGTCCATATCCGTAAACTAGAATCAACTGGTAACTCAAGCAAACTCCTCACCTGAGTAATATGACCAATACCAACTAACTCCACATACCTGTCATGATGAGATAATGAAGTCACAATACTATCTTGGTTCACCTTCAGCTGGCTGGAGAAATCATGTGAAGTACTACCAGCCTCAACCTCATGTGATGAAGCATCTAACTGTGCCTGGTACTCTTTCTCAGCAAAGTCATGAATGCTCAATGTCTGCTCATCTCTACCAGGTATCTCACCATCCTGCACAACAACATCCTCATAATCATCATCTGAACCCACTACACTGTTGTCACTGCCTGTTGTAACTATACCATCCTGAATACCTGTGGCATCACCCTTTGACAACCTGTAAACAATTGTCTCAATTTGAGTATCAAGTTGACCGTTACTATCAATCTGTGTAATATCCTTTCCCACCACCTCCTGTGGCAGAGTAGAATCTGAGACCTCTACCTGGCTATCAGCTAGTTTCTCAAACTCCTCATGCAAGTTCTTGGAAATTGTGTCATCTGTCCTGTGAGAAAATCTGCCAAATAGAAATCCAGTCAACTTATCCACCTTAGCTGGGTCAGATAACATGTCATTTATACGGTGGTGCTCAACCAACTATTTAGACATGTCATGGCTTATTTTCATAATTTTATCTCGAATGTCTAAATAACCATCCTTTCTATTATTTTGACTCTGGCTATCAATTGTCCAAGATTGTTCCCTCTGAGACTCTGTACTATACCTGTCCATTCTGGATAAAGTAGAGTGTAACCCCAATAGGATATAACTTCTTCAAACACCAAGAACTAACATGAAAATGATTAGAAGTAGCATGCAACCATAGATTTGGACATGCAACTGATTAGAAGCAACATGCAACCACCAAATTATGACATGCAAGATCTGGGTAGTTGTCAAAACTGAAATGCAAACTTCTACAACCACCAAATTCACCAAGAACTAACATGCAAATGATTATAAGTAGCATGAAACTATAGATTTGGACATGCAACTGATTAGAAGCATGCAACCACCAAATTATGACATGCAAGATCTGGGTAGTTGTCAAAACTGATATGCAAGATCTGGGTACTTGTCAAAACTGAAATGCAAACTTCTACAACCACCAAATTCACCAAGAACTAACATGAAAATGATTAGAAGTAGCATGCAACCATAAATTTTGACATGCAACTGATTAGAAGCAACATGCAATCATAAATTATGACATGCAAGATTTGGGTAGTTCTCAAAACTGAAATGCAAGATCTGGGTAGTTGTCAAAACTGACCTGCAACTTCTACAAACCCTCAGGCTGGCAAGATCATGGCTCTGATACCACTGAAATGTCCCTTTTCTGATTTTACATGATATTTCCAACCTTTAATCAGATCTTTAAGATCAAACAACTAATATCACAAAGATCCTCCAAATTTCTCAAGAAACCCCAAATCGGGTATGCCAGAAATTGTGCCAAAAGCTTCACAGCTTCACCAATTACTAATAAATCTGAAAATGGAAATTTTTACAGAACTTTCAGCAGCATAACAGCCTACAAATTGACATTTCCAGATCCGTATAGCCTTTACACAACAGCTCAAAAATGTAGGACCAAAACTATGCTCATCGGGCTCCCGAAATAGCACAAAATATGCCCGGAAACACCACAAGAACACTAATAATCTATCTCAGAAGTTTAATCACGTCCCAATATATATATTCAGATCTATTTTAACAGCTTAAAGTATAAAATACAGCAGCAACCAAAACTGATATGAAATACTCAACCGGAAACACCAAACTCTTACAAAAATACACCCGGAAACTCACAAATCTGCACTGTTCAGCACAAAGGCAAACTCTGTATGAGCATGCACATGGAATGGCTTCAAACTCCCATCCTTAGCCTTCCTAGAAACCTGCAAACTCCCGTTCTTGGGTCTCCCTGGAAACCTGCAAACTCCCGTTCTTGGGTCTCCTTCTCCACAGGTTTGGCAGCCTCTGAAGAATAACAAAGAATGAGTGAAAATCAAGTCTGGAATCCCCCCAAAATGCCTCCAAACCCCTTTAAAAAGGGCATAACTGTAACTCACGTCCAAGAGAGGTTAATGAAACATATTTTAATAACAATTATCATTTATTAGTCCAACGGTTTCCAAAGATTAACTCCCTTTTTCCGAAACTTCACTTTCTTGGGCCTGCCTGCCTTAGCAAAGATTTTCTTTTTTTTAAATTATTTGAAAAGGGGACATGACAAGTCCTCCCCTCCCAATCATTGCTTGTCCTCAAGCAATGGCTGAACAATAAACCAATCAATCCACCTGGATCCCAAATGTAGTCATGAACTATACTACTACCAATTAACATAGGCTCCTGCAATATCCTTTGCAATATGACCAAGAGGAATCCATAATCAAATTGACAATTATAGCTCAACCAAACTCCGAAATCACCACTACCACAAACAAAAACCCATGAGGCACAAACTCTTAGAACATCAGAACCCAAGTAAAGTGGACAAATCAAACTACCAACACAGTAAATACCATCAACGCATCCCACTGGCCTATATGGAATGTACAATCCAACTCTGAAACAATGGTGAACCCTCTTGAATGAAACTGTACCAAGTATGGAGAATCCACACACTGTACAACTCCTGCAGTCAACACAACTCTGCAAATCATCGGCCACTATCTCATAACCATAACTCCCATACACTGCTGATGGTGAAAAGACATTACAAGATAAAGAGTAAGAAATGGAATCCAAACCAAATTTTTCTACCATCAACTCCTCAGCACAAGGATCAAATGCTAACTGATGTACATACCCTGCAATATAATGTTGATAAAAAAAACCAACCTCAATCAACAGCTCACCATGAAGAAGTGATACAACCCACTGTGACTGATCACCAGCTAAGTCAAGAGATGTCATAGCCAAAGGAGTAGAATCAATAACAACACCTGCTGAAGCATCACTCTGAAACTCCTACTCTAAGTCATGTATTATCAAGCTGTCAACTGTAGAACCTATCGCCATGTCATGCCCATCACAACTCTCATCTTGAGGCATCAAATTGTCCCATAACTGATGATAAGCACTAGGAACCAAAGTACATCTCTGTATCATCATCTCATCAACATGGTCATCAAAGGTAGATAGATGAGCATACCTCACAGTGTAATGCCGATAGAATGCACCAATCTCAGTCAGTGGCTCAGACTGCAATCCAGATGTAACTAACTGCAATCGATCATTAACCAAATTGGAACTGACTACTACCTCTGAAGACATTGCGAAGGGAGTAGTATTACTAGTAGGAACCATGCCAACTATCAGCTCACCAATGTCACACATGGTCTTTGATACAACATCTCTAGTCTTCGTGCCATTAGTACTAGAGGTCACCACCATGTCAGGCATACAACAATCTGCTACAACACCCAACTCAATTGAACCTAACTCTAGTGGGAATGAACCTGATATTCCAATGTTAGTATCAAGAATGGATGCATCCCCATCTCCACTGTCTCTGACAATCTCGGCCATGGACATCCTCGGATCACCAAACACCACTGCTTGTGACTGTATAGAATCAGGTGAAGACTGTAGTCGCTCTAACTCCATGGTCACCTTAGCCAAATGAAACTGTGACTCCTTGAAAGCCAACTGTGTACTCTCAAGAATCTCAGAAGTCACCACAAGCTGCTCAGTAATCTCACTCACCTCATCTTCCTTGGCCAACAATGCATCATATGCTGTACTGCCCCACTTCATAAGATAATCTCTGTCGGCTACCAACTGCATATAATCCTGTCTCAGAATCTGGATAGCCTCCCATAAAGAGTGGAACTCTGTCAAGGAAAGATAACTGCCTCCCTGCTCATCACTAGTAGGAGAACCCCATCCATAAACTGCTAACAACTGACGAGCAGCGTCGAAATGCTGGCAAGTGATAGCAATGTCTTGGTCACTAACTCTCAACTGATTAGACACATGATGGCACTGGCTTGACTGTCTCCTACAAACCTCCTCTGATGCACTGTCTAAAGGAGTATCCTCAAAGTTACTAGTCTCTAGAGTATTACCATCCATATCCTATGAATCAAATCTAAAACTCATATCAACATACAGAGTATCAAAAACATTAGCATTTCTGTCCAACTCCTCTATACCCAAGGAAACTAAGTCTTCAAAATTGCCCATTGCATCCTTCTGGATGTCATCAATGCCAATATGATCCTGGGGCTCATCTATACACACTGCCAAATATGAAATATCATCAACACATTCCAACAAGTATGGCCGACTAGATATATGAACAAGGCCCAACATTGGTGTATAAAAACTAATACCAACATCAGACAAGATACTGGCACAAGAAAAGACAACACCATGTAATCTGCTAATCAAATCCATGATAGCACCCAAACAAACACTGCTACCAAAAAGTGTTAAAGATATCCAGTCAACTGAATCCCAAATGCCAATATAACAATCTCGAGTCCATATCCGTAAACTAGAATCAACTGGTAACTCAAGCAAACTCCTCACCTGAGTAATATGACCAATACCAACTAACTCCACATACCTGTCATGATGAGATAATGAAGTCACAATACTATCTTGGTTCACCTTCAGCTGGCTGGAGAAATCATGTGAAGTACTACCAGCCTCAACCTCATGTGATGAAGCATCTAACTGTGCCTGGTACTCTTTCTCAGCAAAGTCATGAATGCTCAATGTCTGCTCATCTCTACCAGGTATCTCACCATCCTGCACAACAACATCCTCATAATCATCATCTGAACCCACTACACTGTTGTCACTGCCTGTTGTAACTATACCATCCTGAATACCTGTGGCATCACCCTTTGACAACCTGTAAACAATTGTCTCAATTTGAGTATCAAGTTGACCGTTACTATCAATCTGTGTAATATCCTTTCCCACCACCTCCTGTGGCAGAGTAGAATCTGAGACCTCTACCTGGCTATCAGCTAGTTTCTCAAACTCCTCATGCAAGTTCTTGGAAATTGTGTCATCTGTCCTGTGAGAAAATCTGCCAAATAGAAATCCAGTCAACTTATCCACCTTAGCTGGGTCAGATAACATGTCATTTATACGGTGGTGCTCAACCAACTATTTAGACATGTCATGGCTTATTTTCATAATTTTATCTCGAATGTCTAAATAACCATCCTTTCTATTATTTTGACTCTGGCTATCAATTGTCCAAGATTGTTCCCTCTGAGACTCTGTACTATACCTGTCCATTCTGGATAAAGTAGAGTGTAACCCCAATAGGATATAACTTCTTCAAACACCAAGAACTAACATGAAAATGATTAGAAGTAGCATGCAACCATAGATTTGGACATGCAACTGATTAGAAGCAACATGCAACCACCAAATTATGACATGCAAGATCTGGGTAGTTGTCAAAACTGAAATGCAAACTTCTACAACCACCAAATTCACCAAGAACTAACATGCAAATGATTATAAGTAGCATGAAACTATAGATTTGGACATGCAACTGATTAGAAGCATGCAACCACCAAATTATGACATGCAAGATCTGGGTAGTTGTCAAAACTGATATGCAAGATCTGGGTACTTGTCAAAACTGAAATGCAAACTTCTACAACCACCAAATTCACCAAGAACTAACATGAAAATGATTAGAAGTAGCATGCAACCATAAATTTTGACATGCAACTGATTAGAAGCAACATGCAATCATAAATTATGACATGCAAGATTTGGGTAGTTCTCAAAACTGAAATGCAAGATCTGGGTAGTTGTCAAAACTGACCTGCAACTTCTACAAACCCTCAGGCTGGCAAGATCATGGCTCTGATACCACTGAAATGTCCCTTTTCTGATTTTACATGATATTTCCAACCTTTAATCAGATCTTTAAGATCAAACAACTAATATCACAAAGATCCTCCAAATTTCTCAAGAAACCCCAAATCGGGTATGCCAGAAATTGTGCCAAAAGCTTCACAGCTTCACCAATTACTAATAAATCTGAAAATGGAAATTTTTACAGAACTTTCAGCAGCATAACAGCCTACAAATTGACATTTCCAGATCCGTATAGCCTTTACACAACAGCTCAAAAATGTAGGACCAAAACTATGCTCATCGGGCTCCCGAAATAGCACAAAATATGCCCGGAAACACCACAAGAACACTAATAATCTATCTCAGAAGTTTAATCACGTCCCAATATATATATTCAGATCTATTTTAACAGCTTAAAGTATAAAATACAGCAGCAACCAAAACTGATATGAAATACTCAACCGGAAACACCAAACTCTTACAAAAATACACCCGGAAACTCACAAATCTGCACTATTCAGCACAAAGGCAAACTCTGTATGAGCATGCACATGGAATGGCTTCAAACTCCCGTCCTTAGCCTTCCTGGAAACCTACAAACTCCCGTTCTTGGGTCTCCCTGGAAACCTGCAAACTCCCGTTCTTGGGTCTCCTTCTCCACAGGTTTGGCAGCCTCTGAAGAATAACAAAGAATGAGTGAAAATCAAGTCTGGAATCCCCCCAAAATGCCTCCAAACCTCTTTAAAAAGGGCATAACTGTAACTCACGTCCAAGAGAGGTTAATGAAACATATTTTAATAACAATTATCATTTATTAGTCCAACGGTTTCCAAAGATTAACTCCCTTTTTCCGAAACTTCACTTTCTTGGGCCTGCCTGCCTTAGCAAAGATTTTCTTTTTTTTAAATTATTTGAAAAGGGGACATGACATCCTTCCATAGCCTCAAGTCTTCATACCTATATCAGCACATGAAAAAAACTTGATTAGCATAAAAACACTATTTTCTATTTCTCTTCTTCTCCTTCTCATGGCACTTCTTGATTTTGATATTTGAATTGACATGTTATGATTGAATGATATGTAGCAAAGGTACATAGGAAGGCTTTCATTGCTCAGTTCATGCGAACTAATTCTTCTCTTTTACATTTTTTTTGTAGGTTGTTCTTGAGCTAGATGTGGGCTTGGGTCTTTTTCTGCTTCAACTATTAGCTTCTTGCTCAGGAAATGAAGGCTTTCCTTCTATCTCTTCTTCATGTCATTTACTTGTAGCATGTCTATTTAGTTTTGTATGTTTTATGCCTCCACAGGCTATATGGATTTTGAATGCCCTATTAATTACTATATATAATATGTGAACACTTGTACATTAGTTGAACATTTCATATTCTTTTATATCCATATATTAGCTTTGAAATGAAAGTGATCAAGTTTTCATTACATTAGTATTCTGTAATTTCTTTTCAGCATTTAGTTTACTCTGAAACATATGATATCTACAATGTAAAACATAGAGTTTTAAATCCAACAACAACTTGATAGTTAACCATTTAGGTGGTAGGCTAAATAGGTAATAGGTTGTGAAGAGAATAATGAGATACTTGAAAGGAACATAAGAGTTTGGTCTATACTACAAGAAGAATGAAATTTTTGACATAAGAGCCTACACTGATGCTAACTGGGTTGGAAACATTGATGACAAAAAGAGCACCAGTGGTGGAACAATTTTTCTTAGGCAAGAGACTAGTTACATGGACAAGCAAGAAATAGAGTTGTACTTCAAAATCTATTGCTGAAGCATAATATGTTGCTGCTACTATAAACTGCACAAACATTGTATGGATAAAAAAACTACTCAAAGGAATGAAGGAAGAAATCATAGAACTAGTGATACTTTATTATGATAATACAAGTACTATCAATATATCAAAGAATCTAGTGATGCACACAAAGAAAAAGCACATTGAAATCAAGTATCACTATGTAAGAGAATTAGTTCAAGACAAAGAGGTGAAGATGGAATATGCTAATTCAAAGGAGAAAATTGCTGATATCTTCACAAAACCATTACCTAAGGATTCTCGTGAGTATCTAAGAGGTAAACTAGGGGTGATACCCCTATCAAAGGCTATTTAAGAAACAAAAGGAGTGCCCTACATCAAATAAGCTAAAGTTCATATAATAAAAATTGATACAGTGGATCTTACTTTAGGAACTACCTAAAGTAATCATAGAGCTAAAAATTCAAATCAGTCACAAGCAAGGTGACAGAGGGAGAAACTGAAGAAACTATAAACACTTATATCTGCATTCTTCAAGATGACAAGTTTTTGGTATAGGTCTTTGGAATTGTTGTCATAGAGGAGAAAGTACATTAAATTGATCATCATTAGAAGAAGAGTTTTATTGATCAAATGTAAGAGATAAGAGAGAGAAAGTTCTAAACTGATCTACTAATTAGAGAGGAAACATTGATCAAAGAATTAAGTTAGAACAAAGAGGGAGACATTGATAAGAGCATTGATTAGAGAGATGGAAAGATCATCATTAGAGGCAGATACTCTACTAATCAATCTTATATAAAAGAAAGAGAGAGAAATCCTAATCTACCTAGTAGGAGGGAGATATAAGAAGGAACTCAGAGGGAGTTATAAGAAAGAGTTTTTGTAACCTAATCAGAAGATGGAAGTTGATAAAGGGAGAAATTTCAATACAAGTTTTCTTTTTGGTATTGTCTTACTATTTTAATCTAGTTAGTTTGGTTAAACAAGATGTTCATCATTTGATTAACTTGGTTGATCAGTTTGGTTTGCCATCAATGCTAAAGAGGGAGATTTTTGAAATCTGATTGAAAAGATCATTGATAAGAGAAATTGCTAAGAGGGAGATTGTTGAAGAATACTATGTGTTTCAATCATTGTTTTGTTACTGATCTCAAAACTATTATTTGCTAGTAACATAATTACTTATAAGATTCAAGTACTATCACTTAGTTGATTCATGAGAAGGATTTGATCAATAAGATGTAAAAAAGCACCTAAAGGAAAGGTTGAGTTATGATTATGTAATGACGTACAAGGATCAATTAAGAAAGTGATGACATGATGTATTGATGATCTACTTAAGGTCACAAAATGGTTGGCTACACTTAGAAAGTTTAGAAGAATAAGTTAAACAAAGTTTGTTTGCCAAGCTTGATCGAGTGGATAGTAGGTGCCGAGAAAAGTCAGTGCAAGCTGAGCAGAAAGTTAGTTGGAGCCAAGAAAAAGCAGATTCTAGTGAATGTTGAGCAAGATAGTTGATGCTAAGTAAAATTTAGTTGATGTTGAGAACCATTAAACTTTAGTTAATTTTGAGTGATTTTATAGTTGATGCCAAGAAATGTAGTATGTGTTGAGCATTAGAAGGTTGATAATGCCGAGCTATTGTATTATGATAAAAAATCAAGATTTCGTTAATCTAAGTTGACAAGTTTGTTCTCTTGAAACTTGTGAACTAGGAGGAAGATAAGGATGATGAGCTAGTGGTACAGAATTTGATGTTAACTATTTTTAGGCAAATTCAAATGGATTCTAGGAGAAGTTTCTAGAAAAGACAAGATATGGGGTAGATACATTGTATCCTACCTAATCCATCCAAAACTCTAATTTTGACAATGGATAACGAGTGGGAAAATATTCTAATTTCCTATTTATAGGAATATCTGGTCATGAAACAAGTGAGGTTGGTGTCATGTTTGAGAACCTAAGGATGAGAAGGAATTAAGGGTTTTGCTTTATCAAGTGACCCAAGAGAAGAGTGAAAAAGGAGTAGCATGTTACTAGTGGTTTTTCCCAAATTGGGTTTCCACGTTAAATCATTGTGTCAAGTGTGCTGATGAATGTGTTGTGTTTCATGCTTTACACTTCTATAAATTGATTTGATAGTAACATAAAAGTTTTAGTAAATACATAATGGATGCATGCATGGGTATGAATGTTTTATGGGTTCACTAAATTGTGAAAAGTTTTATTTATACACCAGGACCTTGGATAATTGATTCACCCCCCCTAGATTTATTCTAAAATAATTCCAACATGATCCACTTTTAATATCATATGATAGGAATGGATGAGTGGCATCTCTTCATTACAGCCTTAATATGAAGCTCTTCATTGCACCTATTGAGTGATCAAATAACTAATCCACTTTAGACTTAATTAGTGAATTAGCCATTCTTTGCAAAGTGATTTGTGATCTGTTCTCTTGCTGATTGAAACCAAAATTTCATTATTCTAAAAGTGAAGATAATAAATGGATATTATAGTAATAATGGTGATCACTCTACCTTAATGTAC
This sequence comes from Cupressus sempervirens, assembly GCA_028749045.1. Taxonomy (NCBI): domain Eukaryota; kingdom Viridiplantae; phylum Streptophyta; class Pinopsida; order Cupressales; family Cupressaceae; genus Cupressus; species Cupressus sempervirens. The sequence goes on along the minus strand of CM053791.1, from coordinate 679,500,605 downwards.
AATCCACCAAGTATTTTCCTTGCTTAAAGTAATCATTAATAATATCCAATGCTATTCAAAATTATGTTTGCTGATCATTGCTAAAGTAATATTTTAAATCTGCATCATACTTCCTTTGATACCATATTTGTCTTTAGAATATTAATGAAAGTAACTTTACAATTAATATGTAGAATGCCATAGAATGGACATGTCAGAACATGGAATCTCTATTTATTATGTGAACTTTATTGGTTTGATTTAATCAAGGGAAATATCATGATCTTCATGTTAATGAGGTTGGAAACTAATAAGATCATTGAATTGAGATCATACTTTGGATAAGCTTATGTATAGATTTTTCACTGGCACCACTTGGGGATGACTTCTTGAGATTTAGGACCTAGTCATCTCAAATTTTAGTAAGCTCTTTGTTTGTTTAGTGGCATCATTTCTGAGTTTATCTTAAAAGGTTTAATGCATTTTTATTCCTATTAAGGAGATGATTGGAGAAGCAATTTCAGAGGTGAAATATCACCCCTAGTCTTTTGGTTTCTCCAATGAGATGAAATCACTCTACGACTTTATTAGACTAACCAAAATTTATTCCCATCTTGCAGACCCATATCTCTCACATCCAAGGGATACCATTCTATCAACATAAAAAAAAAAATAGCAGCAACTGATCTTCAATAGTGATATTGAAGGGTTTCAACATTACAAATCATTCTTAGAGAAACATACACTATAGAAGTTGGAGTATTATGATGTGATTGTCCAAGGCGTATGCCTATCTCTACTATGAATAGGTCATGCATTGTTTAGAATTCAGAAAAATACTACTTTAACCCACACTTGTTGGCTATTCATGGTCACACATCAACTCTTGGAAATGTATTGGTAGTGCTGATCCTACTTGGAGTTGGCTATACCCAAGGAAAACATGGATACATATGTATATGTGTGTGCAAGGTGTCTAACAATGATATTGAAGTATCTGATGATATAGAATCATAATAGTGTTTTCCTTCTAGGTATGACTATGGGTCAAGTTTAACATCGACCAAGCAATAATATCTGTGATTCAGGGTGATCAATTAAACATCTGCACACATGAATCACTATCCATAGTGGGAGACATAAATTTAGGTGACTATTAAGCCAATGATACAATTGTACAACTACAAACCCACTTTCAACCACTTTGGCAAGTGGAAGGCTTTTTCAATCTACATTATACATATGTTGGACTCAACATCATCATACTACTTGGAAGCAATATCATATTTGGGCATGGAGACCTATTGGAGACTGCTTAATATATACCTCACTTTCATCATACATAGGATCATCCTTGATCATTCTGATCACATATAGAATACATTATCAGATCAGGTATTATCAATGGCATACTATAATAAATTATTGGGGTGATGGTGTATACTATCATATCAATTCCAAAAAAATAATTTTATCTCTACTTATTATTTTTGCATCTAAGCTCATTTGAATATTTCTTGATAATGTTTTCTACTCTCTATTCATAAGGTTGTTATCATTGTGATTTTGTGTTATTTGATGTTTGGTATGTTACGTTTTGTTATCAAAACATTGAAAGATAAGCAACACAATAAGAAACAACAACTTCAATATTAATAGGCTTCCTTATTGACCCCACATCAAAACCTATTTATCAAAGATTTGTTTTTCCATCATCACCTTGGAATTCTCTTTGATAGTATCGACATCAATAACCAAAGAATTATCCTTTGCTTGAACATTTGAACTAATTGACAAGCAGTCATCTCATTTCAACCTTTAGCTGATTGTAGCCTTACTAAATTTTAGTTTTCTCTAAAACATCTAATTTGAGCCCAAGCATCTTCCATACTATACTTATTTTACCATAGGTGGCATATGTTCTCATTGGCATTCCAAAAAACTTGTTTAGAAACATGTGTATCATTACTTGCTGTAGTCATTTCTTTGAGATCTTTATGAACTTTAATTCATATAGATTCCTTTTTATTTGTTCTATCTTTTCTTTGACCTTCATTATGTTAATATCAATAATATCAATTTCACTATATATCTTTTTGCTTCTCCAATAAATTTAAGGCTATTTGTTATTATTTCTTTGACCATTTTGCTAATAGGACTGTTATTTGTAGATCTTTATAGTAATATCCTTATTACTCTTTGAATTGAGGTCAAAAAAATTATCTACTATGTTCAATGACTAATTTGAATTGTTTATCATAGATTTGAGAGAAGAAATCAAGGCTCTTACATGTTCTTTAAGTTGATCCTTAGTATGTTTATTTTTCTTAATTTGTACTACCAGTTTAGTTGCTGAAACTTGGAAATTGTGAATATCCCCTTCATGTGAAGAAGGACTGAGATCAACTTTGGTGATATTTGAAATGTCTAAGAAGCAATCCCTCCCATTTTCTAAATACACAAAAAATGAGGTTAAAGTCAACTCCAACAAACTTTGGGAAACAGTCTATTTTATCTAACAAAAAAAAGTCAAACCCATTAGTAAGTAGCTGGCATGAAGTTTTAGGAAATCAACCCAAAAATTAAACCCCCTATTTTTTGGGCAAAAATTAGATTAAAAAATTACAAATACTTCCATGAAAAAATCTGCCAAAACCATAGTTCTATGGGGCTTGGGAGATGGGGGGACACAGGGATGGGAGGGCCAAGGGCTTTAATTTATTGATGGTGAGGGGACAACGAGGGGATGACAAAGAAAAAATAATGGAGGGGGTGGTATGATATACAAATTAAGGTGAACTGAAATTTTCAAGGCACAATCTGCAATATGACATCTCTACAATGCCCATCGAAAGACAAACTAATTTTCTGATGTTAAAGGTTGCCTTTAGTATGTAATGGCATGTGCCATATAGCAAGTGACTTTGGGGGAGACAATGGAGGTGGAAAAGGTGGTGGTTTTTCACTTATCTATCAATCTAAAACAACCATCTTCACATTTCCATGAGTGTTGGAATGAGAGAGTATTAATATCTTTTTCTTAAAAAAATATAGAAAAAAAGTAAAATATACAGATTTGTTAACAAACTTGAAGGATGTCCAACACAAGTATGAATATTCCAAGTTCTCTATGTGTATGGACATTGGAATCCAATTTATTGTACAATTCTACTCCAAAAAATATGCCTACCACCTTGGAGATGACTCCAAAGAACTGAATACCAACATGTAGATAGTACTAGGCTAGATCACACTATCGAAAGTAGTGTGCTATGATTGCACACAACAATGATTCCATTTATGCTGAAACCTTGTTTTCATGGAAGATCTTCATGTGCATCCTCATGGTGGTTGATTCTTTGAAGGGCCTCCCTAAGAATATCAAACTTAATGCCCCTAATGGTTCATGGATTCAAAGTCTGCTCTTAATAATTCATCTGTGCTTGGTGATGGTGCCAATAGCTCTGCTCCATCTGACCAGACGTGCACAATAGAATATCCCCTACTCACTTGCATAAACATCCCAAGTGCTAGATGCAAGATCCTCCTTTACCATCACTTTCCAAATCACCACAATGACACACTTGAACAACAACTACTGTCGAACCACACTCCCAAATTTGTGCCAATAGAGTGAGAAAGAAAAGCATCGTTAGGGAGCCATGCATAGCAAAAAAGTTGTTGCTTCATTCCACTCTTATAGATCTAATATCATTGATTTTATTTGGAATCTAGTATTGGATTCATCCTTTTCTCATTCTTGGAAATGGTTCCCTCATCACTCATGATAACCAACACAACTGCTAGATGATGGCTCTCCTTTTAGATCACTTTCTAGGCAACCACAATGACAACCGATATCAAATCATTCTGTAAATTTTGCTAATGAAGTTTCCTACAGATGACTTTGGGGAGCCCTTACATAGAAATTGGGATGCTTCATGACCCTCCAATAGAAAGGATGCTAATGCCAATATTCAAAATTTGGAAAATGTATCTTTCTTGAACACTAGCATTAATTCTATCGGAGGGTCATTGGGAGTTTTCGTGATCAAATATCCCATTAGCCATGATAGGTTCATAAAAAATTTCTAGAGAACCAAGTAGTGACCTAATACTAGATGAGGGCTCACCATTAGATTAACTTCAAAATTGTTGAATAGATGAGCTATAGAATGGCAATCGCTACCAAGCCTCTTCCAAAATTGCACTAGTCTAGGAAAATGATCTAAGAGAGAGTCAACAGGTAGGCATTCATCAGGGGATTCACCCACTCTATTTTTTTTAACCTTATAGTTTGGTCAAAATTTTGACCATCTCATCATGGCTTACCACCAACAATTGGTTAAAATTTTAACCAAACTTTTGGTCTTGACCATGGCATCATGGTCACAGGCTGGGCTAGAATTGGTCAAAATTTTGACCAACCCATTGGTTGTGACCATGGCAATCCTAATCATGTGATGGGCCAAAATTGGTTGAAATTTTGACTAATTCTTGAAAGTTTTCGACCAAGAATTGGTCAAAATTTTGACCAATTCTTGATAGTTTTCTACCAAGAATTGGTTGAAATTTCCACCAATTCTTGAAAGTTTTTGACCAAAAGTTGGTGAAAATTTTGACCAATTCTTGAAATTTTTCCACCAATAATTGGTGAAAATTTTAACCAATTCTTGTAATTTCTCTACCAATATTTGGTCAAAATTTTGACCAAAAGTGAAAAATCAGAGTGAGTAGAGACAAAATTTTTTTTATGAATGTGTTTGTTGAAATTTCAACCAACCTGCAAGTTGGTCAAAATTTCAACTAGAAAAATAGTGACAAACTGCTTGGTCAAATTTTTGACCAACTTCTGTCAAATTTTTGACCAAAATTCGTCAAAAATTGAGTCCAAATTTACTAGTGTTTGTTTCTTAATTTATTGATTTGATAGAAATTCTTGTGATTTACTTTGAATCCCTAGGTTTTTGTCTTAGTTTTAGCTACAAGTGAAGTTTTGGAATGTACTTATAGGTTGTGTTGGTAAAAATATTTGTTCTTTCAAATTATAACTCTTATATGCCCAACTTGGAACAATATCTGATTATAAACAGTTGAAAAGCCACTTGTGGATAAATTGGCTTCTTTGTGAATTGGTAGGTATAGCTCCCTAAAATATATTTGTAACGAATTATGTTTTCTCCCTAAATTAATTTGGGGGTATGTTCTTGACTCAAGAACAGAAGAGGTATAACCAAGCTAGATCTAAATAGAATCTAACTTAGTGAATAGATGTTCTAAATACTAAAATGGGTTTATGCATTCCCACATCTTATGAATTCATAAAGCTTATCCAGATAATAGCTAATACTAAACTAAGAAAACTTGAATCTAAACTATGATTAATAAATTGAAAATGAAGAAGGGATTTCTCTTTGAATGAACAATAACAACACCTATTACATTCATTCATTGCTTCAAAATAGGGGAGGTGAAACTCTATTCTTTCCTCTTTTCAACTCAAACAAAAGAGAAAATGCAAGACTAAATATAACAACAATTCAAACAAAAAATAATTGACATAAAATACCATTCAATTGTCTCTGCAACAAAAAGTACTTCACACCAAAAATTTGCTGACCTTTCATTAATCTTTCAATTTCATACATATAGAGTTTTGAGACGACCATTACAATGGAAGCTTAATTGGTTCATCTTTTGAAAATGACAAATGGCAAGATGCCATTTTTTCATATTACAAAATTACAAAAGAAAATGAAAAGGGGGCATAATATGAATCATTTAGACTTCTTCCCCCCCCTTTTTTTTCCCCTATATGCCTTAGCAACAACTATTACTGGAATTAGCTCCTCATGGTTGGGCATGTGTATATTGATGAATCTCAAGAGCCATTTTGAATGTTCTCTTGCCAGCTCCTTCACAACATTCAACTAATTTGGCAACTCCTCCTTGGCCGTGTATACAACCACTGAGTGTCTAGAGTTCTCCAATTCTATTTTGACTACTAAAAGTCTTTTTGGATAGATTATCCAAAAATGTAGAAAAGATATTTTTCATTATATCTATTCCAATGAGAGCCTTTCCTTGACCATTGGTTTGTGAATCAGTATGTAACCCTTTCATAAGTTTGAATCATCTATCTTGAGTCTTCTTTTCTTTATCCTCTATTTCCTTGAGTCCCTTCTTAGCTAACTAAATCATTTCTATCTTGAACTGCATACTTTGGAGCCATTTGAATAGAGGTTCATTCCTTTTCTTCAAAATCTTTGATTCAACTACTTCTTTCACTTTCATTTGGATGATCATCTTTAGAAGAGAGATGCAATCATCATATTTGACCCTTTCTTTGGCCAAAGTATTACTATTAGACATGATATTTTCCTTTTCTATTTCTAGTTTGAGGATAACATTACCAATTTGATCTATGAGAGAAACTCCTTCTAATTTGAGTTTCTCAATCCATTCTTTTCCAATTTTACCGAAGTGTCTATCCTCCTAAAGTTGAGAGACGAGAGCTTGTACTTCAGCAGTAGTAGGATTCTAGGTTACTGACACACCAAAGATAGTTCCCAGTAGGGTGACTAGTTGCTTAATGAATTTGTTCAACTCTTCCATCTTGGATTTCATTATGATCTTTGATAACTTAAGGCTTTCCAATTGTCCCTCTATTACTTCATTACTTGGCCTCCATAGACCACCCTTTGTGTCATGTCTGGCCTCTCCAAGATCAATTGAATGTAGAGTGAAATCATCTGCCATCATGTCCTTGATTCTCCCTCCTTTGTTTGGCTTGGCTATTTCCATTGTCAAATGATCTATTTTAGGATCTTGCCCAAGTATTAACAAAGTCTTTTTCTTCTTAAATTTTGTTAATGTAGTTCTAAAATGAACCGCGACAAATATAGTATCTTTTGTGGAAACACTTTCATCCTTTCTCTTTCTCTTCCTTTCAAAAGTATCTTCCAACTAGGAATTTGTTCCTATCACTTTGGAAGCCATTCCAAGTGACTCTATATTGAACATATTTTTCTTAACTAGAGTTATTATTATGGTAGCTAAAGAGAAAGGATTTTTCAAATTTGTAAAGATGAACTTGGAAGAAGTGTAGCCCTTCTCTACTTCTGAAGTTTTCTTTGCCACCTCATTTAACTCAATAGACTCGCTACTACTACTCTTTCCATCCCATAAGTCTACTATCTATATAGGGGAACCACTTGGCCTTAAAAGTGAAGTATTTACTGATGGAACAAGGCTATGATGAGGAGATGGAATTGGAGTGGTATGAGGGGATAGGACTGGAGTAGTGTGAGGAGATGGAACTGGAGTAGTATGAGGGGATGGGAGTGGAGTAGAGGCACTATCCTTTGGCTCTTCCATCTTCTTCTCTTCAGTACCAGCCTAGGTTCTTATGACTGGGAGAGAACCATCATGACAGGTCTTAGCTATAGGGACATTCTTGTTCGAATGTTGATCACCTCCTCCTAAAGGTTGAGCTAGAACTTGAGTGAAAGCTATGGTCATACTTGGTGTAGCACTCTAAGATGAAGTAGGCATTGTAGCTACTGGAGAAGCTTGAGTTTTTTCACTTTTACTTCAGCTCTTCCTGGTTGTCCACTCAACCCATTTCCCCATTCTCTCGATGATCCTAGCCATCATGATATCAAGGTTCTCTTCCACATCTACATATGGCTTGGAACTATGGGAATTCCCATTTAACTTAGTCAAATAGGTATTGCTATACATATTTTGACCATCATCCTCTAATCCTTCAACATTGAGATCGATACCATATGTCTTTACTTGTTCCACCATGAGCCTGGTGAAAGCACAATCTCAGCTCTCCACCTCATCCTTGCAATCTACCCAATAATCTTCTATAGTGGTGACATGCTTAATCACACTCCCAATTTGTAATACCTCTTGTGCATACCCATTTGGATTGAACATAGGTCTCACAACCTCATATTCCTTCAACTTGTACTTAGCCTTGAACACTTTGTGTATGTTTTTAGCATCAGAATGAGGCTCACACCAGTAAGCTCCAACCTTCAAAGGGAATTCATACTCTTTCCTCTTCAAACCTATGCTTAGCATGTTCACCTGGATCACTTGCCTTATGATCTCGATCAGCACAATCAGATCACTTGGGTATTTGGGTAGCTTCATGGGAAATTCGTTGAAATCTACAAGACATAAATATGAAAAGGATAAGAACTAAATAAAATAGGTACCAAATTGACTAATGGGCACCATTACTTCTGGGCTTAACCTCCTCTCTGGGAATCCTTGGAGCTCCTTGAAAATTCTCATTGTAAATGAGTTATTAACTCTAACATATTCTAAATAGCTATTCTTTAATTGCAAGCATGGATAAAATTCATAGCTTTTCATGTCATCAGGGAAGTTCTCTATTCTAGGAATGCCTAGCCACAATTGTAGGGAAGCTAACATATAAATAAGGAAGGACAACATGTAAAATATGTTGTAAAACTTGGTGGCACTGAGTGCTCTGGATAGATGCTCACTTACCTCATAGGCCCAATCAACATAATGTGTATCTGAATAGATGATTTTTATTGAAAAGAAATACTGTTCAATAAAATTGAGTGCTTCTACTTCACCTTTCAATTGATGTAAGAGAACCAGAATGTCTATGATCTCGAGCTTGAGATCGGTGCTGAATAGAGTCTTAGGAACCTTACTCTTAGCTCCTCATGGATTTTGAAACTAGGGCATCATGATTTCTTTTCTCCACACCATTTTCTTCAAGGAGAACTCAGACATAGCTCCTCCTACTATCAACTCAAAAAATTCTTCTCGCTCTAGAACTTAGAGGAAATTTAGTATAGTTTGCCTATCAATAGAGATTAGAATTGTATCGTCGGGCAGAAAAATTTATTTGGTTTCTATGTTGTAATGATTTATACATTTGACAATCAACTTAGGAGCTGGAACCACCACTAGAAATCTAGCTGCCCCCACTAGCTCACTTCCTTAATGCTTTTCAGTTATGGGGTGAATTGGTTCTGACCTTAGTCTCCTTTGAAAATCTTGCATATCAAAGAAATAGAGTGTGGTGTCTGTAACATTCTATAGTGTAGACTTAATTCCATTCATCCCATTGAAACTAGTGAATCTAGTTACCATTTTATCTGAGATAGAAGTGAATTGAAACCTTACAATTGAAAGTGGCATAGAGAGTAGAATTTGCAATTATATTAGCTTTGAAAATTCTATACAGTTCAACATCATAATAGTTCAATAAAGAAAGTGATAATTTGAAAATTTGTTATGTTTCTCTCTATATAGAAATCCTAATGCACTTGTTAATCTTTAAGATTCGCTCCACAAGAGTGAATTAAAGGATAAATCCATTAGATTATTAAATGTTGGAGTTTCTTACAGATTTTTCCATGTCTTTTGACTATTTTTGTTGGCCCAATAGTAACTTTCTTTTATTACATAGTTACTTTCCCCTTTTTCACCTAGTTCCAAAGAATTGAGAATGGAGTACTTCGTAAGGAAATACCCGCTCAGCCAGATTCTACTCAAAATACCTTTCCAAATGTGATTAACTCATTTCCATTACCACTTTTAAGTATCTTGTGATCAATTTATGTGCTCGACATGCTGATTTCTCACTAGATGCCAAAACTTGCCGAGGAGAAGGCGATCTCTATTTTTTTGCCCTTTCCTTTATTTCCACTTTACCCTTTAAGTCAATATGCCTCTAAGTTTCAAAAAATCTCAAAAAGGATGCAAAAGTTGAAAGGGATCCACTTTTTTTTTCTCTCACAAATGCCTTTATCAAAAAACTACCTTCATGGGTCGAAAGCCCGCCATGGAGAAGTTACTTTAGAGTTTTCCACTAGAGATGATTTTGAGCACTTATGATGAATCCTAAGCACCTCCAAAGGTGGAAGACTATGATAAAGGTAAGGCTTACCTATAAAAGACCCATTCTCTTCTTTTTTTAATCTACAAACCACATTTACTAACCTCTATGGAAAATCACTTACATGGGTCAAAAATCCGTCGAGGAAAAGGCAATGTGGCATTCTCCACAAGCTTTACTTTCTTTATGTGTAAACTATGATAAGCCACAAAAAAGTTCATACTTGGAAATAACTTTGTGAAAATCATTATGAAACAAAAGAATCTCCATTGAATTAGGTTCTAGACTACCCAAAAACTCATGACAACAAGGAAAACCCACTGGTTATGTAATGCGAGACAAGGGAAAGGTGAAAAACCTGATGGAGAAACTTTTCACTTGAGGGGAAATAACTAGACTTAGACATACCTAGACCAAATTGAGACACACGATCTTTTCCTCTTTGCAAAATGGGTACAAGATGAAAAGTGGGGCATGAGCTGGCTTTGACTGGGGACTTGGGTAGAGCATACCCAAGCAAGGAACTCAAAATCTCTAGTTTCAAAAAGAAGATAAAAGGTGGCAACACAACAAGACACAAACAAGGCAAATAATAGGAAAAAAAAGGCGAGGGAAAAAGGCTAACTAGGAAGCACAAAAAGAGACTAAACCTAACTATAATACAATATAGGGGTTACCTATTCTCAATTTTTAATTTGATAAAGCTTCAGGTCCTAACCATTATAGGTCAGGGGTAGTCCTTCACCATATTCATATGCCAACTTGAAAGAATTATTTTCAAATGCCTAATGAATTTTGAATGGGCCTTTCCATAAAGTGTCAAACTTCTTATGCATACCTTTAGGAGTGCTTTTCTTATCCCAAAGTAGCACATTGTCTCCTACCATGAATTTTTGTGGTCTTGTTTTCTTATCAAACAGATCCTTTACTCGCATCTGATGCTATATGATGTGATCTATCATTTCCTCTCTTTCCTCTTCAAGTTTTCTCAGGTATAGAACCCTTTTTTCTAGACCATTTTTATAAGTATTGTCTTCAATCACTATTTTGAGTTTATTCGTGGCTAATTCTAGAGGTAAGGGGAGATTAGCCTCAGTCCCATAAACCAATTCAAAAGGAGATATGCCAATTGCCCTTTTAGGTGTCACTCTATCTGCCTAGAGTGCTTCATGGATCTTTTTGTGCCAAGTCTTTTGATTATTTGAAACTAATTTCTTAACGATATTTATTAAATTCTTGTTCCTAGACTTGGCTTGACCATTTCCTTGAGGGGAATAATCAAATGAATGATCAATAGTGATCCCATACTCAAAGCAAAAATTGGTAATTTCAATTGAAGAGAAATAAGATGCATTTTCCATCACTAATTTAATAGGAACACCAAACCTGACCAATATGTTCTCCTTATGAATTCGCATACCACCTCAGAAGTAGTTTTCTTTGTAGCTGTAGCTTCTACCCACTTAGTGAAGTAGTCAGTTGTAGTTATTATGTATTGGTGACTGACATTAGATGTGGGACTAATTGGACCAATAAAGTCAATACCCCATTGTTGAAAAGGTCCTTTGATGATGATAGGTCTCAACGATAGAGTAGCTAGTTGAGGGTGCCCAGAGAACATCATACACTTCTTGCATCTTGCTACCCAGGCATAGGCATCTTTAAATATTCCAGGCTAGTAATAACATTGCCTCAATATTTTAAAAATCATGACTGTAGATGAAAAGTGTCCTCCACAAGCTTCATAATGAAATATTCTCAACAATGTTTCTTGTTGTTGCTTGTCGATGCATTTGGGAAAAGTGCCATCAATAGCTTTTTTGAATAATTTGCCATCCCAAATCACATACTTAGCTACTTTCAATTTAAGATCTCTTCTTTTTTTTGTAGATAGGCCTTCTAGACATTCACCATATGTTAGCAGGTAGGAGATATTCTCAAACCATTAATCATAGAGACCTATAGCTAAAACCAGCTGCTTTTCCCCGAATTCTTCTGATTCTTCAGTGATCTTGTTTTCTGCAATCACCTTACACAGGGAATTTCCCCTTATTAGCTTGGTAGATTTGATTTATACGTCATACTCCTATATTTTTTCTACCCATGCTCCTCTGACATTGCAACCTACATCTTGCTATGTTAACACACTCTTTATTGCTGCATTTGGGACAAATACTACGAAATGTGAATTCAAGATATAGAATCAAATTTTTTTGAGTGCCTTGACTACTGCAAAAGTGTTTTTTTCAAATTTCAAATATTTTAGTTCATGTTTCTTCAAAGCTATGCTCATGAAAGCTATTGGGGCTTGTACCCCTTCATCATTTTCTTGCATTAGTGTCACTAATAATGTGTGTTTAGAAGCATAACAGTAAATGAAGAAATCTCATTTATAATTTGGGTGACATAAAACTAGGGCATTAGCAATAATAGTCTTTATATCTTGAAAGGCCTGCTTCCCTACTTAATTCCATTGAAAATTTGAGTTCCCTTTCATCATATCCACTATATACTTAGTGGTTTTTACAAAATTGGGCACAAACCTTATGAGGAAATTCACTTGCCTAAAGAATGATTTAACTCCTATTTTATTTGAAGGCAATCTAAGTCTTTGAATGGCTTCCACTTGCTCGGGATCAATTCTAATACCTTCCTGGGACACTATATGACCTAGGAGTTTTCCCTTTGTCACATAGAAAACCAATTTCTTGGGATTGAGAGAGATCCCATGCTATCAACATCTTTGTAAAACTTTTCTCAAATCTTCCATATGATCTTTCCTCTTTTTCGAGAATATGGTGAGGTCATCCATGTATATAACTATGATTTGGTCTTTTAGATCAATGAATTTCTTGCTCATACATCTTTGGAATGTAGCACCAGCATTGATAAATCCAAAGGGCATTCTACGATATGCAAATGTACCCCAAGGAGTGGTGAATGCCATCTTATGCTAATCCTTATCCTCTACTTCAACCTGATTGTAGCTTGAGAAACCATCAAGCATGGACATCATTTTAGATCCCACCACCATTTGCAGTAAGTAATCCATATTAGGAAGATTGAAGTTATCCTTTAGAGATGCCTGGTTCAAATTGAAAAAATCAACACAGATCCTTATCTCTTCGTTCTTCTTTCTAAGAGGTACTATGTTAGCTATCCAGGTGGAATGATGAATGGGATTTATGATCCTTTCCTTCAACATTTTATCTACCTCCTAGAAAATGGAATTCGTGACCTTAGGATTATAATTCCTTTGTTTTTGCCTAAAAGGGATTGCATCAGGTTTGAGTGGGATTTGATGATTCACTTCCCCACCTCGATAGCTTTTCAAATCTTTGTAACTCCAAGCAAAAACATCTCTATATTCTATGAATAATTCTCTTGCGGCCTCTTTCTCTTTAGGTGAACAACATTTCCCAATATTAATCATCTTGGGAAATGTTGTTCACCTAAAGAGAAAGAGGCCGCAAGAGAATTATTCATAGAATATAGAATAATTCACCCATACCTTTCAATTGAACTTCTCCATTTTGATTTTGTTTCTTATTGACCTTAGAGCTTTCATGATTGCTTCCACTAGATTCATGTTCAAAATTAGACTTATCATTTTCCAAGAATAGCTACAAACTCTTATCATCATTGAAAACTTGCCAGGATTCTACGTTGTCTGGAATAGAGGATTGGTACACAATTTCAATATGATACCTTTTATCTTTGAAGTCTAGATGTGGAAGTAATATAGAAGCAGAGACTACAAGGGAATCAACTTTAGTGTTCATCTCCCTCAGTACCGCTTCAATAAAGAAGGCATCTAGGCCTTCTATCTCATCTAAAACTCTGTTCCTATAATTCTTTAGCTTGTTTTTTTTCACAGAATATTGTCCTTTTATTTGTCTCATAATGAGCTCTACATCACCTTGAGCTTTCAAGATCTTTATTCCTCTTTATTTTTCTATTATTAACCCTAGTAATAAAGCCTCATACTCTGCAGTGTTTTTTGTATTCCCAAATTCTAATTTGAAGACCATGGGTTCAAGTTCTCCTTCTGAGGATAATAACACCATACTTGTGCTAGAACCTGAGGAGGCACAATTTCCATCAAATTCAAGTGTCCATATGCTTGATGCATCTTTATTTTCATTAGAAACTCTTCCACTTTGATTTTTATCTCTTTGTTCATCTGGAGCCTTTTCAATAAACAACATGTAGTTACTGAATTCCAACCCTTGATATAGGATTTGAGCTTTAGGATCATTTGATTTCAAGACTGAAAACTTTTCCTTTTTTTTAGGTTCTAATTTGAATTTCTTATTCCCAATACGTATCACTACCTAAGACCAGTCTAGCTTTATTTCTCCTCCTAAGTCTTGATAGAAACTTTTTCTTAAAAGCAGTCTATAGCTAGCTAGAATGTCAGCTACTAGAATGGTCAATAAGAGCTTCTTTTTTGGATGTAAAGCTAAGGCTACTTGAGCATCTTTAATCTGCCCGAGAAAAGGAACTTTTTTAGCATCCATAGAATAACATCTCCCATGCACTTTAGTGAGGTTGAGAACTAAGGCTTTGGCTACAAAATAAGGCATAACGTTATCTAATGCACCCAAATCTATTATACAATTGTTGAGTTTACATCTATTGATATACAATGAGATATAAAAAAGGTTGGGTTTTTTCCCAGGAGATATCACTAAGACAGTAGAATCTTCTTGATTAAATAGACTAGATGTCAAGCTTTCATCTTCTTTTTCAATAGTCACACTATGATTTAAATTTGATTTGTTCCCTTTACACCAGTCTACTAGTCTCTTTAACTCAGAAGGGTGTGACTTCAAATAATCTACAGGGGAAATTTGAATTTTTGATTCTTTACATAATTGAACGAAATCAAAATTTATTTTGTCCTTACCTATTTGTGAAGTATATGCTCCTTGATTAGTATGTACATTACTTGTCGAAGGATTGGAGTCATTTTTGTGAGCATGACTAGATGATTGATTCTTCAACCTTTGGCCCTAAGTAAGCACTGTGTATGAAGTTCCATCGATGGTTGCATAGCATTCCCCTTTTGGTTTAGAATTTGATTTGTATTCTAAAAATAAATTTCCAAAGTTGCCATTTGAATATGAATCGGGCTCTGAACAAGGAGTTGCAGTGTTCAATTCATTAGTAGATAATAACTGCATCATATGACAAGTCTCTAGACAACTTTCACTATCATGATCTATGGTCAAGTGAAAGAAACACATATTTCCCTTCTTTGGTGCCACTTGAATTTGCAACTTGGGTTGTGAACCTATGAGCTTTGGGAATCTACCTTTGTTGTTCTTTCTTGGTGAGTTTTGATAATTCTGCTAATAGGAATTATTGAATCTGGGTAACTACTTCTTTACTGCTACTAGCTCATTTGACAATTTCTAAATCATCTCCTTGAACGATGTGGTATTACTAGAACTTCCTTTAGTTTGAAGTTCTTATTTTCATTTTTCCATAAAAATAAAATCATCTCACATTTGATCACTTTCTTTTGTGCGTTAGCTAGATCCATGGGATGTGCTCTCCTTAAATCATAATTGACATCTGGAGGCAATGCACTAATAAAAAAAGTTTTCAAATTACCAGTTGTGGGTCTATCGGTAGTTGGAATTCTATTGATAATCTTATTGAACTTGGCAAAAAAATCTCTCAGACTCATAGTAGATTGCTTTTTAATTGAAGTCAACTATGTTAATAGGGCATGTTCATCTTCTGCAGTCTTGAACCTTGTCTCAAAAGCCATTCTCAATGTATCCCAATTAGTTATTGAGTCATTAGCTAGATGATAAAACCAATCTACTACACTATTTGTGAGGGTCTCTATGAACAAACTTAAAGCAACATCTTCATGTCCAACCCCTAAGATATGAGTGGCTAAAAAGAAAGCTTTAATGTGTTTGTCTATAGTAACTTTCCCATCACTTGAGAATTTAGGAAAATTCTTCCTTGAACTAGCTGGGAGTGGATGATAAGAATTTAATGCTAACGACCCTATTGCCATAGCCCATAGAGCAGCCATGATTGTCCTGGCAGTATATGGTGGGAAATTAATAACTCGAGGAGTAGTAATTTTGTGTAGGGCCAATACATGACAAGTAGAATGTGAAGTGTTGGTGTCCTGATTCCTAACAAGGGAAGGCAGCCTGCTTCAGCTTTTATTTTCACTTTTCCACTTTGGAATGTCTAAGATAGAAAAACCAAGCTATGTAAACTTATCAAAGATAGGGTTTTACCCACCCTGTTCCTTGGTACTTCTGCAAAACCTAATTTGTTTTAGGATGCTAGGTTAGGTTTATCTCTAAGCTTCTTATCTCAATTATTTTTCTACTCTTCAGATGTTTCTCCTTTGAATAACTCTTTCTAAGGCTTTAGCTCTTCTTTCTTCTTCCTCCAATACCTAGCCAGAAATCCTATAATGTTTAGTGTTCCTCCTATGTCTCCAAAAAAATGTGTTGAGGCATGAAATTATGTCTTCTTGGTCATCTTGAAAACCAAGATTAGGTTGGAGCACTAGAATAATGTTTTCATGAGGTAGTACCATTTTTCCTCATGGTATAGACTCTTTACTCAAGTGACTGTTCATATCCCCAATAGAGTCACCAAAAATATGTTGGTAAATAGATTTTTTTCTTTCAAATTATAACTCTTAAATGCCCAACTTGGAACAATATTCGATTATAAACAATTGAAAAGGCACTTGTGGATAAATTGGCTTCTCTCTGAATTGGTAGGTAACACTCCCTAAAATAGATTTGCAATGATTTATGTTTTCTTCCTAAATTAATTTGGGGGTATGTTCTTGACCCAGTAATAGAAGAGGTATAACCAAGCTAGACCTAAATAGAATCTAATTCAAGTGAATAGATGTTTCGAATACTAAAATAGGTTTATGCATTCACACATCTTATGAATTCATAAAGCTTATCCAGATAATAGCTATTACTAAACTAAGAAAACTTGAATTTGAACTGTGATTAATAAATTGAAAACACTCAAGGGGTTTCTCTTTGAATGAACAATAACAACACTTATTACATTCATTTGTTACTTTAAAACATGGGAGGTGAAACTTTGTTCTTTCCTCATTTTGACTCAATCAAAAGAGAAAATGCAAGACTAAATATAACAACAACTGTGATAAAAAATAATTGACATAAAATACCATTCAATTGTCTCTGCAACAAAAAGTACTTCACACCAATTTTTTTTTTACCTTTCATTAATCTTTCAATTTCATACATATAGAGTTTTGAGATGACCATTACAATGGAAGCTTAACCAGTTCATCTTCTGCAAATGACAAATGGCAAGATGCTAGTTTTTCATATTAAAAAATTACAAAAGAAAATGAAAAGGGGGCATAATATGAATCATTTAGACTTCTTCCCGTTTTTTGTTTTTCACCTATATGCCTTGGTAGAAACTATTACTGGAATTAGCTCCTCATGGTTGGGCACATGTATATTGGTGGATCTCAAGAGCCATTTTGAATGTTCCCTTGCTAGCTCCTTCATAGCATTCAACTAATTTGGCAACTCCTCTAGAGCCACGTGTATACAGCCACTGAGTGTCTAGAGTTCTCCAATTCTATTTTGACTACTAGAAGTCTTTCTAGACAGATTATCAAAAAATGTAGAAAAGCTATTTTTGATTATATTTATTCCAATGAGAGCCTTTCCTTGACCACTGGTTTGTGAATCAGTATGTAACCCTTTCATAAGTTTGAATCCTCTATCTTGAGTCTTCTTTTCTTTATCCTCTATTTCCTTGAGTCCCTTCTTAGCTAATTGAATCATTTCTAGCTTGAACTACATACTTTGGAGCCATTTGAATAGAGGTTCATTCCCTTTCTTCAAAATCTTTGCTTCAACTAATTCTTTTGCTATCATCTGGATGATCATCTTTAGAAGAGAGATGCAATCATCACATTTGACCCTTTCTTTGACCAGAGTATTACTATTAGACATGATGTTTTCCTTTTCTATTTCCAGTTTGAGGATAACATTACCAATTTTATCTATGAGAGAAACTCCTTTTGATTTGAGTTTCTCAATCCATTCTTTTCCAATCTAACTGAAGTGTCTATGCTCCTAAAGTTGAGAGATGAGAGCTTGTACTTTAGTAACAATAGGATTCTGGGTTACTAACACACTATAAATAGTTGCTACTAGGCTAACTAGTTGCTTGATGAATTTGTTCAACTCTTCTATCTCAAATTTTATTCTGATCTTTGATAACTTATAGCTTTCCAATTGTCCTTTTATTACTTCATTACTTGACCTCCATAGACCAACCTTTGTGTCATGTCTAGCTTGTCCAAGATCAATTGAATGTAGAGTGAAATCATCCACCATCATGTCCTTGATTCTCCCTCCTTTGTTTGGCTTGGCTACGTCCATTTTCAAATGACCTATTTTAGGATTTTGCCCAAGTATTGACAAAGTATTTTGCTTCTTATCTTTTGTTAATGAAATCCTAGAATGAAATATGAGAGATACAATATCTTTTGTGGAAACACTTTCATCCTTTCTCTTTCCCTTCCTTTCCAAAGTATCTTCCAACCAAGAATCTATTTCTATCACTTTGTAAGCCGTTCCAAGTGACTCTATATTGAACATCTTTTTCTTAATTTGAGTTATTATTATGGAAGTTGAAGAGAAAGGAATTTTTGAATCTTTAGAGATGAACCTGGAAGAAGTGTAGCCCTTCTCCACTTTTGAAGTTTTCTTTGCCACCTTATCTGACTCAGTAGACTCACTGCTACTACTCTTTCCATCCCCTAAGTCTACTATCTATATAGGGGAACCACTTGGCCTCAAATGTGAAGCACTTACTAATGGAACAAGGCTATGGTGAGGAGATGGAATTGGAGTGATATGAGGGGATGTGACTAGAGTAGTGCAAGGAGATGGAACTGGAGTAGTATGAGGGGATGGGACTGGAGTGGAGGCACTATCCTTTGGCTTTTTCATCTTCTTCTCTTTAGTACCATCCTGGGTTCCTATGATTGGGAGAGAACCATCATGATAGGTCTTAGCTATAGGGAAATTCTTGTTTGGAGGTTGATCACCTCCTCCTTAAGGTTCACCTAGCCCTTGAGTGGAAGCTATGGTCACTGCTGGTGTAGCACTCTAAGATGAACTAGGTGTTGTAGCTGTTGGAGAAGCTTGAGTGGTTACACCTTTATTCTAGCTCTTCCTGGTTGTCCACTCAACCCATTTTCTTGTTCTCTTGATGATCCTAGCCATCATGCTATCAATATTCTTTTCCACATCTACTTATAGCTCAAAACTGATGGGAATCCCCCTTAACTTAGTCAAATAGGTATTGCTATACATATTTTGACCATCATCCTCTAATCCTTCAACATTGAGATTGATACCATATATCTTTACTTGTTCCACCATGAGCCTGGAAAAAGCATGATCTTGACTCTCCAACTCATCCTTGCAATCTGCCCAATATTCTTCTATAGTGGTGACATGCTTGATCACACTCCCAATTTGTAATACCTCTCTTGCATACCCTTTTGGATCGAACGTAGGTCTCACGAAGTCATATTCCTCCAACTTGTACTTAGCCTCAAACTCTTTGAGCATGTTTTTAGCATCAAAATAAGACTCACAACTATAAGCTCCAACCTTCAAAGGGAATTCATACCCTTTCTTCTTCAAATTTGCACTCAATATGTTCACTTGGATTGCTTGCCTCACAATCTTTATTAGCACAATCAGATCACTTGGGTACCTGGGTAGCTTCAAGGGAAATCCATCAAAAGATGCAAGATGCACATATGAAAAGGATGAGAATTGAATAAAATAGCTACGAAACTGACTAATGGGCACCATTAATTTTGGGCTGAACCTCCTCTTCAAGCATCCTTGGAGCTCCTTGAAAATTCTCATCATAAATGAGTCATTATCTCTGACATATTCTGAATAGCTATTCTGTAATTGCAAGCATGGATAAAATTCATAGCTTTTCACATCATCAGGGAAGTTCTCTATTCTAGGAATGCCTAACCACAATTGTAGAGAAGCTAACATATAAATCGGGAAGATAGATGCTCACTTACCTCATAGGCCCAATCCACATAATGTGTATTTGAATAGATGATTTGTACCAAAAATAAATATTGTTCAATAAAATTGAGTGCTTCTACTTCACCTTTCAATTGATGTAAGAGAACTAGAATGTCTATGATCTCAAGTTTGAGATTGGTACTAAATAGAGTCTTAGGAACCTTACCCTTAGCTCCTCATGGATTTTGGAACCAGGGCATCATGATTTCTTTTCTCCACACCATTTTCTTCAAGGAGAACTTAGACATAGCTCCTCCTACTATCAACTTGGAAAATTCTTCTCACTCTAGAACTCAGAGCCAATTTACTATAGTTTTCCTATCAATAGAGATTAAAATTGTATGGTTGGTCAGCAAAATTTGTCTGGTGTTTGGGTTGTAATGATTTATACATTTGACAATCAACTTAGGAGCTTGAATTGCCACTGGAAATCTAGCTTCCTCTACTAGCCTACTTCCTCAGAGCTTTTCAATTATGGGGTGAATTGGTTCTGACCTCGGTCTCCCTTGCATATCAAAGAAATAGAGCAAGGTGTCTATAACATTCTACAGTTTAGACTTAATTCTATTTAGCCCATCAAAACCAACAAATCTAGTTGCCATTTTATCTGAGATAGAACTAAATTGAAACATTACAATTGAAAGTGGCATAGAGAGTAGAATTTGCAAGTATATTAGCTTTGAAAATGCTATACGATTCAACAACATAAAAGTTCAATAAAGAAAGCGATAATTTGAAAATTTGTTATGTTTCTCTCTATATAAAAATCCTAATGCACTTGTTAATCTTCAAGATTTTCCCCACACGAGTGAATTAAAGGATAAATCCATTGGATTATTAAATGCTAGATTTTCTAACTGATTTTTCCATGTCTTTTCATTTTTTCTATTGGCCCAACAATAACTTTCTTTTATTACATAGTTACTTTCCCCTTTTTCACTAAGTTTTGGAGAATTAAGAATGGAGTACTCTGTAAGGAAATATCCTTTCAGCTAGATTCTGCTCAAAATACCTTTCCAGATGTGATTAACTCATTTCCATTACCACTTTTAAGTATCTTGTGATCAATTTATGTGCTCGACATGCTTGTAGAGTTGATTTCTCATTAGATGCAAAAAATCAACTTCATGGGTTTGAAAGCCATTGAGGAGAAGGCGATCTCTAATTTTTCACCCTTGCCTTTATTTTCACTTTACCCTTTAAGTCAATATTCCTCTAAGTTTTAGAAAATCTCAAAAGGGATGCAAAAGTGGAAAGGGACCCACTTACTTGTTTTCCTCTCTCACAAATGCCTTTATCAGAAAACTGACTTCATGGGTCAAAAGCCCGCCATGGAGAAGTTACTTCAGAGTTTTCTACTAGAGATGATTCTGAGCACTTATGATGAATCCACAGTGCCTCCCAAGGTGGACGACTATGATGAAAGTAAGGCTTAAAAGACTCATTCTCTTCTTGTTTTAATCTACAAACCACATTTACTAACCTTTGTGGAAAATCGCTTTCATGGGTCAAAAATTTGCCAAGGAGAAGGCAATGTGGGATTCTCCACAAGCTTCATTTTCTTTATGTGTAATCTATGATAAGCTACAAACAAGTTCATCCTCAGAAATAACTTTGTGAAAATCATTATGAAACAGAAGAATCTCCATCAAATTAGGTTCTAGACTACCCACAAACTCATGACAACAAGGAAAACCCACCTAGTTATGTAATGCAGGAGAAGGGAAAGGTGAAAAACCTGATGGAGAAACTTTTCACTTGAGGGGAAAGAACTAGACTTAGACATACCCAAACCAAACTAAGACACAAGATCTTTTCCTCTTTGCAAAATGGGTATAGGATGAAAAGTGGGGCAACATGTTGCAAGTTGAGATGTTATGCTTTGTTTCAAGTTTTGTAGAATTGTGAATGTTATCATTCCCTTTAGCATCTTGTCTAAAGTATATCCTTCTTATGAAATACTTATGTATGAGTTTCTTGAGGTCAATATTGTGCTCATCTTAGCTGTTCAAAAGTGTTTCATCGTGTTAAGCCAACAATATTTTTCATCACAATATTTGGTGTATCACCCCATTTACTTTCAACATTTATTTTCAAGTAATCCTCTTATCCCTTTCCCTCTGTAGTTTAATTTTCTAGCTAAAGAAGTAAATTAGTGAAATTTCATAAGGAATTTTCCTATAACCCATATATTTACTCCTAACCATGGTACTTACCCACTACCTAGGAGTGTTTCCATGTTACTCAAAGTTGACTGAGTTAGAATCCAGTCTAGGTGCAGCTTCTAGAGATAACAATTTTGGCATGCCCAGTGGGACTTAGAAAAGAGTTTCCAATCCTTTCTTCATATTTCTCACTATTTTTGATGTGTACAATAGCTGATCAACCTATTTACAGGTAAGGAATAAACATATTTGGTGACTCTAATTATGGAAAGATGAGTGCATATGATTTATGAGAAGAGTGCAAACAAGAAGTAATTTTGCAAGTTTTAAGTATAGAGAGTTATCCCCACCTAGAAGGAGAGCTACAACAACTAAAAGTATCCAAGATGCCCTCATTTATACAAGAAGAGCTAGATCTACTCCTCCACCAACAAATTTTATCATTGTTGTAAAGAAAGTCATTGTTTTGAAGAGAAGAGTTTTTCAAGCACTAATGGCAAGACAATTTTCTTTCATCCCTTTCAATCAAGGGATTCCATTACTCTTTTCTCAACATCATGATATCCATTTAGCTACTTTGAAAATTTTACCAAACTTCACTAGAGAAGGTTAGACAACAACATTTGAGCATATCAAAGATGTTGCTACATTATGCAATGTGCATCATGTCAGTGAGGAAGACGTTGTTGTGAATGTCCTTGCAACTTCATTCAAAGGAAAGGCTCTACAATGGTTTTGAAGCCTTTTTGTTGTCCCAATCAACTCTTGGGATGTATTGGAAGATGTCTTGAAAAGGAATTTTTAGGACAAGTCAAATTTTCTATCTCTTGTTGAGCAGCTCACAACCATCAAATGTGCTCCTCATGAGTAGATGATGGATTTTAGCTATAGATTCCAAAGAATATGGAGCTGAATACCAACTTAGGTAAGGCCTTTAGAAGAGCATGCTTTTCTATACTACTTGAGATGCTTAAATAAAGATATCTTTGTTATGATCCAATCTATGGGGGGTTATTCATTACCACAAGGTTAGGACATTGCTATAAGAGCTGAGAATAGTCTTATTCAAGCTAGTAAAATTATTCCTAGGCCTTTAATGCCTATCTATGTAGATATCCAACCTAACACACCTCTAGCCACATGACCTTTTAACCCATTACCAGCTATCCCAAGTCAGGAAATAGTAGTTTTAGGCCCTTCATTAGAACTACAAGAGCTAAGAGATGACCAAAAAAGGATATAAAGGTTCATGCAAAACCTTACCAATGAGCTAGTAAATATTAAGAAGGGAGGATATCAAGCTAGGCAACCATTGACCTAGCCTGAGAATCAAACTTCAAATCAACTTGCTTAGCAATAGTTTCAAGGAAAATACCAACCTAATATGAAAAGTTATAACTAGAGACCTTTTAGGCCTTATAATACTAATCCTTTGAATATTGCTCCTCCTTCAAACAATGTTAGAGACATGGTCCTTGCTCAAAATAACCTAGTAGTAGACTGTGATTGGTGTTATCCTTGTAATTAGCAACACAATTAGGCTACATGTTCCAATGGGATGATGAATCAAACCTTAATGGTTCATGGTGCTTCTAGTGCACAACCTACATCTGATGTTGATGTCGAGAGGCAAGTAGAGGTTTCTCTTGTAGATGCTACATTTATAAATACGAAAGAAGAGGAAAATTATGGTGTAAATAGAGATAGTACCTCAACTAGTGTCTACACTAGATCAAAGAAAAGTGCCTAGATGGTGATGTATGGATAAGGACATGTCAACTAAGAAGCCATCCTCACTCCAAGGATAGAGAGAGAAACAAAGAAATTCCCTTGCTATTACTCAAGAATAACCACATCAACAAATATATCCTATAGTCCCTAAGGTTCAAGATAAGGTGCATGTTACTGTGCCATTTAATATTGTTGAGAACATGAAAAGGATGAGTATCACCATGTCTATGTAGGATTCTCTATCTATTCTAGGATAAGCTAACTTGCTAAAGGAAGACTTGGTAGTAGATATTCCAAATCAAGTTGTTGATGAGCCTAGCAAGGTTGTATTCACAAATCAAGGAGCTATTACTTAGGATAGCCAAAAAAAAGGAAATCAAATCCAAGGTAATGAAATGAAACCCAACTATTTTATGTTTCATTGATTATTGGAAACAATTTGGCTCATAATTACATCGTTGATAGTGGGGCTATAAGCTCTATTATTCCCAAGAAGATAGAAGACCAACTAGGTTTAAAATGAACCCCTAAAGAAAGGTGTAGTCCAACTAGATGGTTCATGTGTCAACACACTAGGTCTCATAAAGAATGAAAGTATGACACTCCATGCATGTCCTACTTTTTCTATTGCCTAAGATATCTTTATTATAGATTTGCCCCATATTTTTTCCTTTTCTTGTCAAGAGAATTCACAGCCAAGATAGGAGGCTATCTATAAGTAAATTAGTTTCATATGCTATTTAGGACTAGATATAGAATCAAAGTAATAATCAGGATTGAATTGCTTTCCAAAAACCACATTGAACCTTACACACCTAGTGTGATCAATACTAATTGTATTACACTTGATCAAGAAGAAGACCTTGTCATGCAAGATACAAATAATCAAGTTGATAATATCCATGATGTCTTACTAGATGAGTGAGAAATCAAAAAGTCCCCAAGAAATGAGACCAATGACATTAGCATTGAAGATATTACAGATGTTGGTCTAGGGAAATATGTCTTCCAGGAAGCTCAACTAGTAATGCCAAACCTTGTAAAAAACACAACTGATCATCTTGAGCAGCAACATTAGGTTTGGGAGTTATACTTTGATGGCTCTAGGAGAAAGAATGGTTTAGGTAGGGGAGAAATGCTGATCTCTCCTTAGGGAGACACATATTATACAACCTTTCATTTCAGTTTTGCATACACCAACAATACAAATGAATATGAGGGACTGATTAAAGGATTAGGATGGACCAAAATGAGGGGTATCAAATGCATAAAAGTATCTAGTGATAGTGAATTAGTTGTCAACTAGGTGAAAGGTTTTTACATGACTAGAATGACAATTTAAAAGGCTATAAGCAAAGAGTGTGGGGTATAATTGAATATTTTGATGCTTTCAATATAGTTGTTATTCCTAGAAAATTGAATTAACATGCTAATAGATTAGCTATTGGAGGGGCACAATTTGATATAGTTGAAAACATTAGCAAAGAGGATATAAAGAGGCATATCAAGGTTGTGGTCAGATCTTCCATACCTAACAATGAGGTTAATTGGCAAATTTTCAATAATGATGAGAAAATTTTGAATTTTTTTCTTGAAAAAGATATGCATTCAACTTTCAACAAACATAAAGTAAAAGAACAATATGGTGATCAAGTTATACAACTAAGTTCTAATTGACTACCAAAGGGGTTGGTTACTCTAGAGTCTATCTTTAACATTGATGACCAAGTCAAGAGGAATAAAACTAGCTTGATGGTTCAACAACACCACTATGAAGACCTTAAGATTGTAGAAGGGAATAATTTAAATTTTGGTAAAAAAATTACTACTGAAGAAATACAATCTTACATCTAGCTTTTCCAAGATTTCAATGATATTTTTGCTTGGGAATATGTAGACCTTAAGCATTTTGATCAATACCTTGCCCAAAATACTGTTGAGTTAGAGCCCAATTCCAAACCCATAAGGTAGAATCAAAGGCTAGTCAATCCAAAGTTAGAACCCTTAATGTAGAAGGAGGTTTTAAAACTCATTAAGAGTGGAATAATATTTCCTATCAAACACACAAGCTAGCTATCAAATATGGTTCTTTTCAGAAAAAAAATAGGGAGCTAAGATTATGTGTTGATTTTAGAGACCTCAATAGAGTGTCATTGAAGGACCACCACCCTTTGCCATCTATGGAACAAATTCTTCAATATGTTTCAAGCTCTAAGAGATTTTCACTTCTAGATGGATATTTTGGCTATAATCAAGTTCTGGTCAAGGAGGAAGATCAATTCAAAATTGCATTCACCAAAAAATGTGGAACCATGGCATATAGAAGGATGTCTTTTGACTTGTCTAATGCAGTGGAAACTTTCCAAAAGGCCATGGAGATGACTTTAAATAATTTGATATATAAATTTGTGATGATATATCTAGATGATATCATAGTTTTCTCCAA
The DNA here is from genome assembly GCA_028749045.1 of Cupressus sempervirens. Taxonomy (NCBI): domain Eukaryota; kingdom Viridiplantae; phylum Streptophyta; class Pinopsida; order Cupressales; family Cupressaceae; genus Cupressus; species Cupressus sempervirens. The sequence continues at coordinate 679,474,271 of CM053791.1, read as the reverse complement.
GCATGCTGAAGATCACATTGAACATCTTAAGAAAACCATAGAAAAGTGTAGAGAGTTTGGCATATCTCTCAATCCAAAGAAGTGTGTGTTTTTTGTCCACAAAGGAAAACTATTGGGATATATTGTATCCAAGAAAAGCATTACTATTGACCGTAAAAGAGTTGCAGCCATCATGGAGTTACTTTTGCCACATCATAAAAAAGGGTTTGCAAAGTTTTATTGGGAGAATCAACTTTGTCAGACGTTTTATTCTAGACATTGATAACTTATTGAAGCCATTGACCTCAATGCTTAAGAAAAATATTTTCTTTAGCTGGTCAAAAGAGGCCAAGCATAGTTTTGTAGCAAAAAAAGAAGCATTACCAGCTACTCCTACTTAGGTGAATCTGAATTTCTCAAAAGACTTCACATTGTATGTGTATGGTAGTATGGATACAATTTCTGTAGTGTTGGTTCAACATAATGATCAAGGTTTAGAACAACTAGTTGCTTTCTTCAGTAAGGGTTTAAAAGAATGTGAGAAAAGATACAGTTTCATTGAGAAACATGTGCTTGTTTTGGTAAAAATCCTAAAGAAGTTTAGACACTTGATTTCTAACAATAAGATCCATCTTATGGTAGCTCACCCTAGTGTGAAAGAATTATTGTTAAGCATGGATCTTAATGAAAAGTGAATCGGTTGGATAATGTGAGTCATGGAATATGATGTGGATGTTTAGGTGACTAAGCTTATTAAAGGAAAAAGCTTGTGTGAGAAATTGACTAATGAGAAGACTCAGACCATAGATGACTTAGCAAAAACTATCCTAGCCAATCAAGAAATTCCATAACAAGACCAATTAGAAAGTTGGCTACAAAAGATGGTTCATTTCCTACAAACTAGAGAATGTCCTCCATTCCTAGACAGAGCCAAATGAAGGAATTTCAAGTTGTGCTATGTGCCTTATTTTTTGGTTGATGGTATTTTTTTTAGGAAAGATATGAATGGTGTATTCCTCAAGTGTATTGACAATAACCATACCGTTACATTTTTGGAGCAATTCCATGATGAATAAGGTCACTTCTCTCCAAAGACAATGACTCATAAGATCATTAGGGTTGGATATTATTGGCTCAACCTATTTAAGGATGCTCATGCCTAGGCAAGAAAGTGTAAGCAATGTGCACTATTTGATGGAAAGGAAAGGTTGGCAACCTTACCTCTACATCCTATTATAATTGACCAACCACTCATGAAGTGGGGTATTGATTTTGTGGGCCCTATAAATTTGAATTCTAGTGTTAGCTATAAATGGACCCTGACTGCCACAGACAATTTCACATGTTGGAAAAAAGAAATAGATTTGAAGGAGGCCAATGAAACTACTATTTTGAATTCCTATGATGATTTGATTTGTAGATTTAGAGTTCCTAACTTTTTCATATCCGATAATGGCCTAGCATTTGTGGGGATAAGAATAACTAAATGGGCATTAAAGAATGGAGTATACCTCAATATTTCATCAAACTATTATCCTCAAGGAAATAGTCTAGATGAAAGTATAAATAAGAACTTGTTGAGGATTTTGAAGAGGACTTTAGCAGAACGCAAGAATGATTGGCACTCCAAATTGAAGTGATCCTTATGGCTTGATAGAATCACTCCGAAATGGATTCTTAGAAATTCACCTTATGTTCTAGTATATGAGAAACAAGCTAAGCTACCTATTTTTGTAGAGTTTCCTTCATTAGATCTGGCTAATAATCTAATGCTTTTTGAAGAAGATGATCCATTAAGGTTAAGATATGATAAGTTACTAGAGCTTGAAGAAGAGAGAAATAAGTCATTCTAGACAATGGAATACCAACAACTTCAAACAAAAAAGGTGTTCAATAAGAAATCCAAGCTTAGAGTTTTTTAAAAAAAAAAGATTTGGTTCTATACTAGGATGTTTTAAATAGTAGATTGGGGCACCATAAAAAATTTGATCATATGTGGGCTGGGCCATTCTTTATTTCAAAGTGCAAAGAGCATAATCCCTACCAATTATAAACCATAGAGGGAGATGTTCTACCAATCCCTATGAATGGGATTCACCTCAAGATTTTTGTTGAGGTATGACCTTCAAGTTCTTTCTTGTATATAGTTTCCTACTTTTGTTTTTACTAAGTGCTACCCCAAAAAAAGTGCATTTTTGTTTCTAGTTGTTTTCTACTTTCAATAAAGTTTCTAAGTTCCAAAAAGTCGATCAAGCAAAGTGCCACACTCTGCTAGTGTAAAGGTGTCCTCATTTGTAACCATTTCTACAACTATTTATGATTAAACCACATATCTCTGAGCATGAGAAACTAGTTTTGAAACCCATTATCATATCTGTCTTGACTTTGTGCCTAATAGACTATTCAAGGCCACTAGTTTAATGTCTAGTAGGAAACCATTCAGAGAATTTGCCAAAAGTGTTACCATTTTTCATCACTATGAAAAAATGGGTAAAGCGTTGACCAATCTTTTCTTTTAGGGTGGTGGCCATATATATTTGAATTCATTTAATGCCATGCAAACTAAAGGAATACATAAATGTTTGACCATATTCTATCTTTTATATTTGTAAGTTTCTAATCCTTTTCCACATGTCTTATGCTTATGAATTTTTATATATAACCTTTTAAGCTTTTGTGGGCTGCATTTTTTATGTCATAAAGTTAGAAATCATGACAACCCTTGATATTTCAACAAATCAAGGGTCGTCATTATGTCTCTTTGTGGAGTTGCAAGGTCATTACTTATAGCAACATAACCACAAGAAAACACCCATCTTGTGTGACCTTTTTTCATCCGTGGGCCACAAATGAAGGGGTATCAGGTGAGTTGGCATATGTATGCATTCTAATTGTTCAAGGATACTAGCACAAATAGAGGCAAGCTTCAACATTTCAGCTATTAGATGATGGAGATTGAAAATCTGTGCATGCTCACATTTTGAAAGTGATTGATAGTTAGTGAAAGTGGGGATGCGCCTATAGGACACATTTTCTAGAAGGCCTAGAAAGTAAAGCTTGGAAGAGATGAAAAAATCACAAGTAGCCATGTGGCACATCTTTAGAAAGAAGTGAAGGGTCAAAGGAAAGTGGTAGGGTCACTTTCTGAATGAGTTTCATAAGGTCATCAATAAAGGAATGCATGAATTCATTCGACATCATTTATAAAAAGAAGCCATGAACCTGGGATGTTAAGATGATAAGATATTATGATGAGTCCTCCATCATGAGATCATCAGGGTAAAATGTAAAGCTCTCGATGCTATGAAGTCAAAGAGGATACAACTATTCTCGTGTGATCACCTGGCTAAAAGATGAAGGCTATGATCCTACACTAAGTTGTAAGATCATCAATTCATGACATCAACAATATGGTTTAATAAAGCTGAGATGGATATAATAAGATCATAGGAGAATGGATTTCATGCTGCAATGATATGCCTTTTCATAAGGTCATATGTTTGCATGATCGCCCGATCGTAGGATCATAAGTGTATAATGGCCTATGAAAAGTTGAAATGTCAATGTTATGACATATAGTTTTTCATCAAATTAAAGAGGAAGATTTGAGAGGCCAAAAACATGTGATGAAGGTGATTTCATAATATTGTAGTTTAGTGAAATGTGTCATAAGATTTTGACCAGGTGGCATGCTTTGAATTCTTGAGGGTTCTAACTATTCAAAGGGTTTCTAGTTGTTCAATGGTCATTGATCAAATGAAGATCTAGGGTTGGCTGACATTTTTTGAAGTTTTTTATGTAAAATAAGTGTTGTTGAGATTTCTTAAGAATCCTTCATGCTTTTCTCTACAAATTACTTTTCTTTATAGTCAGTCCTGGATGGATGTCGTTGAACTACCTTTGAAATCTAAATAAAGGAACAATTCAAGAGCCCTTCTTGTGTCTTTGCTACTTAATTTATTGATTTGATAGAGATTCTTGTGATTTACTTTGAATCCCTTGGTTTTTTTTTCAGTTTTAGCTACAAGTGAAGTTCTAGAATTTACTTATACGTTGCAAGTCAAGATGTTTTTCTTTCTTTCAAGTTTTGTAGAATTGTGAATGTTAGCATTCCCTTTAGCATCTTTTCTGAAGTATATCCTTCTTGTCAAATACTTATGTATGAGTTTCTTAAGGTTAGGTTTGTGCTCATCTTAGTTATTTAGAAGTGTTTCATCATGTCTGGCCAGGGACATTTTCGTCGCAATATTTGGTGTATCACCCCATTTATTTTCAGCATTTACTTTCAAGTAATCGTCTTATCCCTTTTCCTCTGTAGTTTAATTTTTTGTTTGAAGAAGTAACTTAGTGAAACATCATAAGGAACTAACCTATAACCTAAAGATTCACTCCTAACCATGGCACATCCCCACTACCTAGGAGTGTTTCCATGTTACTCAAAGTTGACTAAGTTAGAATCCAATCTAGGCACAACTTCTAGAGATAACAATCATGGCACACTCGGTGGGATTGAGAAAATAGTTGCCAATCTTTTCTTCATATTTTCTAATTGTTGTCAATGTGTACAAAATTTGATCAACCTATTTAGAGTTAAGGAATATACACATCTGGTGACTCTAATTGTGAAAGATTAGTGCATATGATTTATGAGAAGAGTGCGGACAAGAAGTAGCTCTAAAATTTTTAAGTTTAGAGAGTTGTCCCCACCTAGAAGGAGAGGTGGAACAATCAAAAGAATATAGGATAGCCTTTTTACATGAGAATAGCCAGATCTACTCCTCCACTAACAACTCCTATCATTGTTTCAAAGCAAGTCACTATTCCAATGAGAAGAGCTAGATCTACTCCTCCACCAACAACTCCTATCATTATTGCAAAGCAAGTCACTGTTCCAATGAGAAGAGTTTTTCAAGAACCAATGGAAAGAAAATTTTCTTTCATCCATTTCAATCAAGGGATTCCATTACTCTTTTCTTAACATCATGATATCCCTTTAGCTACTTTGAAGAGTTTACCGAACTTCATTGGAGAAGGTCGAACAACAATATTTGAGCATATCAGAGATGTTGCTACATTATGCAATGTGCACTATGTCACAAAGGAAGATGTTGTTGTGAAGCTCCGTATAGCTTCATTCAAAGGAAAGGCCCTACAATGGTTTTGAAGCCTTTCTATGGGCTCAATCAATTCCTGGGATGCATTGGGAGATGTTTTGAGAAGGCATTTTGAAGACAAGTTAGATTTTGTATCTCTTGTTGAGTAGCTCACAACCATCAAATGTGCTCCTCATGACTAGATGATGAATTTTAACTATAGATTCCAAAGAAGATGGAGTTGAATACCAATTTTAGTAAGGCCTTTAGAAGAGCATACTTTTTTGTACTACTTGAGAAGCTTAAATAGTGATATATCTATTGTGATCCAATCTATGGGGGGTTATTCATTACCATAAGGTTATGACATTGCTATAAGAGTCAAGAATAGTCTTATTCAAGTAGGTAAAATTTCTCCTAGGCCTCTAATGCCTACATATCTAGATATCCAACATAAAACACCTCTAGCCATACCACCTTTTAACACATTACTAGTAGTCCCAAATTAGGAAATAGTAGTTGCAACACAACCAGGCTTCATGTTCCATGGGGTTAGTGTCACCATTGAGATTGATCAGTTGAATAGGGGAAGTAAGCTTGACCATAGATTTCTCTTGATCTTTCTCCTTGTTCCCATCCTTCTCCCCAAATTTTCTAGTATCTAGAGGAGACCCACCTCCACAAGTATTAGTGATTGGAACATTCTTGTTTAGGGGCTAGTCTCCACGTTGGCCTATAGTGTAATGCCCCACTCAAAGATCCTTGGAAACAAGGATGAAATACAAGCAAATTTTTTTTTGTTACAAGTATGAATTCACATGACAACATCATACAGGGATCAAAAAGATGGCAATGGAAGACTTCAACACAATCTCGGCAACCGACAAATCTTCAAATGTCACTACCAAACTAACACATGCAAACAAAAGCCAACAATGATCATGTACATGATGAGGCCTCAAGAAATGACCACTCATCAAGAAAACACCAAGTTGGGGTAGAATGCAAAAACCTAAAATTTGGCAAGTTTGAAATCCTAAAGCCTTGAAAATTAGCTAAGTTTGGATTTCTGAAGCCCTGAAATTTCCTAGAATCTTTATCTCATCTCCGAGAGGTTTGAAACCTATCTCAAAAAAATTTTCACATATAATAAAATATATCTTAAGTATAAGTTGATGTATATTTAATTCCTTATACTTAAGATAAGTATATTTAATTCCTTATATATCATTTAAGTATAAGTTGGCGTATATTTTAATGTATATTTAATTCCTTATACTTAAGATAATTATATTTAATTCCATATATATCATTTAAGTATAAACTGATGTATATTTAATTCCTTATACTTAAATGATATATTTAAAACCCCCTAGGAAATCTATTTTGAACATGGAAGGTGTAAAACCCAAAAGGTTGTCCAAAACCAACTTCCAAACTTCCATTCGAAAAGCCTAGATAGCCCCTATTTCTCACATGAGAAAGTACACTCATCTCAAGTTTCATGCAAGAAAGTGCATGGTTTCGCATGAGGACATGCTGCACACTGCATGAGGACTTGCACTCTTACGCATGGACTTGTATTCTCACATGTGGACTTGCATGGCTTCGCGTGAAGAACTGCGTTTCGAGAAAACAAATCAACGCGACAACAAAATGCACTTAAAAAGCATAAAAAAATATGGAAACCTCCACACCAGGGAGTACCAGATCCACATAAATTGAAGAATGAAAATTCAAGAGAATAATCAACAATAGAAGAGGAACAACTATCCATCTAAACCATAATAGAATGAACATACTGAATGCAACATCGTAGTGAATAGAAATAGCATCACAATAACAAAACAATCAAACTAAGTACACGGTTCCTCTCAAACATCAATAGCATAATAAGACCATCATGGATCCTAGCCATCCCTCGTGTGTAACATCCCAAGCCATTGATCTAATCGTCAGTACTGTCATAATACGGATGTCACTACTACACATGCTACCAACATAAGCATAAGGAAATCTAACATGCTTGTAGTAAAGCATTAGATAATCCTACAAGTAGATAACATCGCCTATTAAATGATGAACATCATAATAAGGAAATCTAACGTACTAAACCAATAAGCAATAGATACTCTAATACAAAAAACACATCATTTAAGCATATGCTAAACATCATAATATGGGAATGTGTCAAATAAACTAACATCATCTAAACATGATATCCAAGCATTCCAATGAAAGCATAAATCACAAGAAAGCATACTTCTGAACCCAAAGTACCAAGTGAAAACATCCAACAACGGTCGCACTAGGACAAGACCGTCTCTGTACACTAGTCCCTAGCAGTGGTGTAGGTAGCTATGCCTCCAACCATGTGGCGCCCATAGGTTTACACCCGTCATGCTGATGGAAATAAAGATCCAACCACAAAACACACAAAACAATATCCATGGCTAACACTCACGCCAGACAGTATGATGACTGCAACCAAAAACCTAAGACAATGCAAGGAGTACAATTCCAAGTTAGACACTCAAAAGACTACTAAGTAGGGGTTGACATCATGGAGAGTCACTTGGCATCCAAAAGACCAACCTTAGATCACATGTAGCAACACTCTCAAGGGACTCCCTTGGAACCATCACATGAATGTGGATCTTTTCATTATCTTAAATTTCATTAACACTCACACATTTTAATTTAGTTATCACTTAAAACTTCCACTCCGTCAACCTCCAGTGCCATAAATTTTGAGCTACAAGATAGAAGCCCCCTCCATATGCTACCCTAGCCTACCCATGCTCATCCTACGAAAAGTGCTTGTGGGCATGCATACTCCCATCCCAACCCATATGATCATAGCTTCTAGAAGTACCACAAAAGATTAGGCCTCACATGTCACTTGAAAAATGTACATGCACATACTCATATGTGGTGCACCACCATCACGAAGATCAAAACACAAGGATAGGATGAGAGCACAATGGAAAACAAAACACCCAACTGAAAGAAACTCAAGAGGATGGATTTTACACGAATCCCAAAGCAAATAAAACCATACATCATAAAATCACTCAACTGGCCTCAATCTGAAAGTATGGATTCCACATGAATCCTAATGATGCAACAAGACCAACCATCATGAACTCACTTAACCGGCCGCAATCTGAAAGTATGGATTCTATATGAATCCTAGCGCTCATGAAACAAAAGCAAAGGTCTAAAAGAAACAATAACACAAGGTATGAAAATCAATCATCCAAAAACAAAGTCGGGAGTATAGATGTGACACACATCCCAATGCAACAAAAAAGTGCAATAGTGGTTTGATTGATGTCCAAATGGATCATCCAAGTCCATGACCCACATTGTGCCAAGAAAACTTGAGAAAACAAGGTGACACGCAAAACAAGGTAAAAACTTCAAAATTTTGGAAAAATTCAAAATTAAAACCTATTTGGCCTTTGGGCACAAAAACCCCAAAAAATATAAAAATAATCATGTTTGGACATCATATGCAAAAACAGCCAACATAACAGCGTAAAACTCCAAAACCTCATCTCAAAAAATAAGGAAATGTTTGTACCTGCCCAACTAGGTAGAACTAGCATACTGAAATGGAGGGGAACACTAGTTCTTAGCCTCCAAACAAATGGCTACCAAAAATAGAAGCAGAAACAGAGCAAAAACAATAAAACAGGAAAGTCCTACCTCACAGCCAAAAGGGCAAAATGAGAATCTGAACCATAAAATAAATATCTCGCAAAAGTAGTTGAAAATTACAGCAATCCAAGGTTTCCCCAAGCTGGATCCAACGAGCTCAACCTCGTGACGATCCCACACCCGTAGCTTCCACAATGAACAAAACAGTAAATCCTCATGAAGAGGATTTTGGGTTTTACTCTCCAACTTTCTAATTCAAAAGTGAGAAGTGAGGAATTAAATTCCTTTTTGGATACTTATTCACTTTTCGGGTGAATAATCGATTAGGGCATTTAACCAGCCAACCTAGTTAAACCTTGAATTAACCCAAATGAAAATAGGCTATTCCTATAAATAAGAATTCATCTATGGCAAAGCTGCCAAAAATTAAAATAAATCAAATAAAAGCCCAAAAACCCAAAAATACAAAAATTTCCTTAACAACTTTTGTAGCAATGCGAAACTCTAAATGCACAGACACCCTCACTGGTCTAATCACATAATGCAAATGAGTTCGGATTTAATAATCACCAAAAAGTTTAAATTTAAAAATTTAGTTATGGATTCGTTGACCATACAAGGGTGACATTGGTAAAATATGAAAGGCTGAATCACTAACTCCATGTGCCACTGCCAGGGATATAAATCCTGCACACTAAACAACACAATCGAGTGCAATTACATATAATAACATAGCCAAAGAAATAAATGCATTAACTCACCTAATTTAACCATTTATTTAATTATATTAAAATAATCTATTTACATCACTCACATTCGCATAAAGCATAACAACGCGGGAATAAAGTAAATAACCATAGCATTAAATCCATCACCTAACATAATCAGAGATATGTCCAGATACCAAATAACCGATATCATCATAAAAACACATTGTCATCTCAAAATGGCATCATCATGCAATATGATCAACTGAATAGAATAGTAGTCTAAAATCTATGATACTGAAATCAACATATAACATCTGACCCTCAGGTCCTCTAAAATATAAAACATCAAATAAGTAACAGATATCTCTTAGATAAAAAATATAAAAAGGTAAATGCCATAGCACATAACCAAATAGTCCAACATGAATAATCTATTTGTAATTACTTAAGAATTTAATAATGATTGTTTAAACAACATTTAAAGGCACTTAAAAGATATAAGAAAACACAGTCATAAACATGACTACCCACTGCTACAGGAACCCAGTTCAGTGTAGCATGGTAATAGTACATAGTGCAATCTCTGCACACATCTCAGGGTAATCATGGAATAACCCTATGATACCACATCAATCCAGGTAACCACTGGCACAAACCTCAGTAAACCATAAATCATAACATAATCTCATAAATCAGTCAAAGCATAATCAAAGCAACTGATGTAGAAACATAAATCCAAACACCTCAATGGTGTAGACCACTCATGGTCACAATCATGATCCATCACAACAAAAGATCAACAAGGTTGCATCCATTAGAATGAATTATAGAAGACAAATGGGAGAGGCACTACATATAGACTAAGCTGGGCCTATAAATATTGAAGTAGAAGTCATAGTGGTAGTCACTGCAGTTGATTGGGCAGCTCTAGAAGACACTCCACTAGTAGAATCAATGCTTTTGATTCTCTTCTTCCTTTCTTGGGTCCACTCTACCCACTTGTCCATCCTCTTGATAATTCCATGCATCATGACCTCCATGGTATCAATGATAGGACTTTTAGGTAGGGTAGGCACAATAGGAGTGCATTTTATCTTCTTGTAAGATGAGGAATGCATGTAGAAGCCATCATCTGTAAGGTCAAAAACCTCAATAGAATCATTATACAATTTAGCTTCATCAATTGTTAACTAGGACTAAAACTTATCCTAGGTTTGATACTCATTGAGACATCTAACATAGTAATATTCAATGCCTAGAAGATGTCTATACACATATCCCATCTTCAAATGATCTCTCATGAGGTTCAATAGGTCATACTAAGGCCCAAGTACCTCTTAATCAATCAACTTGACTTTACTTTCAAAACTCTTCACTAGATTTTGAGCATCATATCTAGAGGTATAGGAATATGGTACAACCACTATGAGAAAGGAAATCCCAACTATCTTGTTCATGTTTGAACATAAGGTGTTCACTTCAAGAATTTATTGACACAATTCAACAAGAACAACCTTGTCCTCTAGGTATCTAGGAAGTCTTTTGGGAAATCCATCAAAAGCACCTATCCATAGGTAGGATAATCTTAGAAATAGAATGAATAAGTACCCAAATCAACTAATAGCTAAAATGGCTTCTGGTAAAAATATCCTCTAAGGGAAGAGTTGTAATTCCTAGTATAATCACATTGTAGAGGCATTGTTCACTACCACATATTCCTCAAAGCTCCTTTACAACTATAGGTGTAGGTAGAACTCATACACCTTTGTACATTCATTATAATTTTGAATGCTAGGAATGTTAGGCCATAGGTGATGCATAGCCAAGAAATAGATTAGGTAAGAGGACATGTAGAAATGTTTGAATCCTTTGGTCAAATTCATCCATGAGGTGAGCTCATCATAGGTGATTTGGGCCCAGTCAATTTGTAGACATTCAACACAGATAGATTGCACTAGGAAGAAATGGTGCTCAATAAAATCTAGAATTTCCTCCTTCCCCTTTTGTCTGAGAAACAAGGTGAGGATATCTACGATCTCCCTTTTCATATTGGTCCTAAAAAGGGTCTTGGGCATCTTTCTCTTCTTCAAATGAGGCATTTGAAACTAGGTCCTCTACATATCCTCCCTTCTAAGGGTCTTCTTCTCATTGAACATGGATGCAAAGGATCCAAATTTGATGTCATAATACTCCTCCTTCATGGGGAGGTTGAATGTAAATTGTATTAAAGCCTTGTTTATTGAGAGGAGGATAGATCGGTCAAGAAATAGAATTTTCTTAATTTTTGGATTGTATCTCTTAATGCACTCTCTTACTAGCTTTGGAGCTTTTACTATTATGGGAAATCCAACCACCTCTACCAATCTTCTTTCTTTTAACTTATGAGTGATTGGGTGAATAGGATGAGAGTTAAGTCTTCTATGGAGATCACCTAAATCATAAAAATTGAATGATGTATCTGTTAAATCATTCAACTCACTCTCTAGGCTATAAACTTATTATAAACTATAACTCTACTTGCCATTTTCTATGATTGCACATGATGCAGTTCTTGATAAATAGTCATTTTAAAATACTTGAGCAAACAAATTTCTAATTTTCTTGATGAAATAGATATAGAAATTTGAACATTGCCACCACATGAATGAAATTAAGTTCAACCAATGTTCATATGGCAAGATTTTCATTAAATTTCAAAATCAATGACTATTTGAACTTTCCTTTTTCATGCACATAAAAACTTTTAACCTCAAAATCCTTATTATTTTACTTATAGTAAAGCCTTATCATTAAAGGCCACTTACCAGAATAAGGACTTTAGTTTAACAACAAGTGCCTCTTTTCCCTTAAGAGTTTGAAATGAAGACTTAATAGATAATTTAACATGTGTGATGAAGAGAGAGTAGATCAACTTTTTTGTAAGCCTAGATTTTCTTTGATTCAAAATCATAGTGTGGGGAATGATCTTTCAATATCTTGTTCACTTCATTCTTTCATTTTCTACCCTAAGCATTTAACACTTGATTTGCTTTATGTCGGGGTTGCACCTTCATAGTTGATTTTGTAGAAAGAGTCTTTTGAGAATCTCTAAAGAATATTCACCTATTAAAGTGACTTAGATTTCTATTTTCAAAGCCATTAGAGAAGTAGTCTTTTACATTAGCCGAGGACATAAAACCCCTCTAAAGGTAGCATTTTTCAAAGCAAAGAGAACTCTACAATATCTTCCTTTTAATCTTAATTTGATGGCTAAAGGTGAGGTCTCGAGCGTGGGTCATTCATCATGAGTTCATAATAGTTCCTTTTAAAAAATTCTTATCTTGCTTGTACATAAAAACTTAAAATTGGCACAAGCCATATTAACTTTGGAAGTAGAAAAAAAAACTACATTTCCATTAATGACTAGCTAGAAACCCACAAATCCATCTTTCTTTGTAAAAGTATATTTTTATGTCTACAAATTGACTTGACATATTCCTAACTTTGATTTTCACCTTTATAGATTATTTAATCATGAGATGATCAAGCGTACAACTTGTTGATACCTTTGTGACTTGTCTCTTTGGGTGCATGCTCAATGAACTTCACCAAGGGGGAAAACCTACTCAATTTCTTAGAATCCACAGGAAATGAGAATGATGAAGTGAGATAGCAAATATGAAAACAAGATTAAATCAATTCTCTTTGGGAAGATTCTCAAAACACATCCCATCCCAACCTATATCAACTAGACCCCAAAAAAATTGAAATAAAAAGAAACCCACATGTAGGAATAGGTAAAGGAAAAGCAAAGGAGACTCAAAAAATATACAAAGTAAGAGTCTTGGGAATTGATGAGAAGTAAGTTACCTGAAGGCTACTTAGACATGCAATTTGAAAAGAGACTCAATGAATACTTGTAACTCTAACTTGACAAGGGAGAAACTAAAAGTTGGGAACAAACTTAAAATACCTAATTAAAGACCTCTGACAAAAAATGCAAACCTGTTGCATTTTTCAGCTGCACCTAATGTTGTATGCATATGAATTGAGATTTCATATTGAACTATGGCCTCCTTTTACATTGTCTAAAACCAAGAGATTCACACATTTAGTTGTTATGCAATCATATAAGGTTAATGTTGAGCTTCACTTGGTTTTGAGAATAGTTTAATATTCTCCACTAATCAGAGCCAATCACATGAAGGTGGAAGCTCATCTGGCCGCACCCCCTCCCCCCAAACATCTAAATTCCCCATTAACATCTAAGATATTTAAGAAAGGATAAATATTTGAAGTAAATTTAATGTCCTCATTGCCTACTACTACTCTTAGGGGAATTCCATCTTCATTGCATATAAGCAATTCATCACAATTCTTTACTAATTATCATACATTTAACATAGGTACATCCAGGAATGTCCTCATCACCTCCTACATGAAATGAATCTAACATTACAAAATTCCCCCTAAGAAATAATAGTTCAAGTGAAATAAAAACATGAAAAATGAGAGAGAAAAAGAGGAATATACTTACCAATAGGCATTTCGATTGCATTTGTGGCCATGCTAAGTGTTGAGTGAGTTATATTATTTTTCTATTGTGCCAAGATCTCTTTGTTTATATACATACATACATACATACATACATAGACACACAAATATATGTGTGTGTAAGTATATATACATACATACATACATATACAAAAATCACAAGGGCACGACAACAAGATGCAAAGATCACAAGCACATGACAATGAAATGCAATGATCACAAGGGAAAATACATACATACATTATATACATACATACATACATACATACATACATGTATATATACATATAGATCTTTTTTAAGGTGTTAAGTGACTTACCTCAAGATCCTGCACACAAATAATGCAGATGAGGAAAAATGAGCAGTGGTTGCAACAAATTTTACAAAAACATATCATACTAGATATTTTTAGAAAGAAGCAAGCCATAACCCAGTGAAATGGGTATAATTACTAATTAGTTGGTTTGATTACAAATTCCTATAGAACTATCATCAGATTAGGTATAATAAAATGAATCAGATGTAGAGATCACAAGGGCACAACAAAAAAAATGCAACAATCATAAGGGCACAAAAATGAAATCCTAGATCTCCACTAATCTCTGTAATCCATAAGATCTCTCTGTATATATACATAGATAGATAGATAGATACACACATATATACATATATACACACACATACATATACATACATACATACATATACATGGATGTATGTATGTATGTATATAGAGAGATTTGTTTAAGTTGCTTATTACTTCTTAGCACAATAGAAAAATTGATCAAACTACATACATATTTTAGAATCCAAAAAAAAAAAAAAAAACTCATTCAACCCATGCTAAGTGACTTATCTCAAAATCTTGCACACAAATAATGCAAAGTTAATGGGCAATATATATATATATATATAAATGTATGTATGTATGTATGTATGTACGTACATACGTACGTACGTATGTATGTATGTATGTATGTATGTATGTAGGGGAAATATGATGCCTATTAACAATGACATTAACTGTGCCCATTTTTCTTGGTCTATATATATGTACATAAATACATACATACATACATACATCTGCATCCTTTACATGGTTTAGAGGTAATATCATTGTGGAAGACATTTTTGCAAGGGAACAGGCCTCGTGATTATGACATTTAGACAAAACAAATAGGGAATGATTAATGTCACATTTTCTTTTCTTTTTTGTTATTTTATGCAGTCATCCATATGGCCTATTACAAATATACACTCTCCACCAATGTTTAGAGCTCTCCACAAAATCCTAGATCTCCATTGATCTCCACCAAGGTTTAGAGCACTGCACCCTTATTCAGAGCTATCAATGATCAAACATTACAGAAAGTGCTTGACATGAGAGGTCTGCAAGTGAAGGTGTTGACCAATCCTGAAAACTTGAATGCTGAAATGAAAGCTAGCAATGATCAAACACCTACATTAGAGTTACAAGACAATGTAAATTTGAATTTAGATATGGTAGAGGTAGATATTCAAAATTTTGATAATCAAAATTTAAGGCACAAGAGTGAAGGAGAAGGAAACTTTATATCAAACCATTCCTTATAAATTGGGGAATGTGCTCCATGCCTAGCATTCAAGTGATGCATCTACATATGCAATTTTATCACCTTGGAAAATTGTATTTCATCTTGCTATAAGCTGGGAATAGTTGATTGTTTGTTTTATTGTACCTACTCTGATGACAGTTCTATAGGAATTTGTAATCAACCCAACTAATCAAAAACTAGACCAATTCAACTAGTTTATTACTTGTATATATATGTATATACACATATACATACATACATATACATAAATAATAGTAATATATGTATTGCATCTGTATTTTCTTTGCCATTGCTTATAAGAGTATTTCAAGGTTAGTAACCACTTCAAAATCCTTTGCATGGTTTAGAGATAATGCCATTTTGGTAGAGGCTTCTACAAGGGAATGAGCCTCATGATTATGGCATTTATACAGAAGCAAAACTTTCTTTTTTAACTCCTTACACTTAACTCTTCATTGAAGTTATTCTTCCAGCAATGAGAATAGATACTACAAATTCTTGGGAGCCAAGGGACCCTCAACCTATGCTATATTTTCTAGAGACATGGGAGGATATTTCATAACATTATAGATCATATACTGATGCCCAAATTAATACTAGCAGTAGATACTTGGATCCTTGTAGGGAGAATATGCCAATATATGCATGATACATCCTTGGCTTCCATTGTTGGGCAAACGTATGTAGCCTTTATATCAAACCATTCATTATAAATTGGGGGAATACAGTTCATTCCTAATATTCAAGTGATGCATCTTCATATGCAATTTTATCACTTTGGAAAGTTGTATTTGATCCTACTAGCTGGGAACAACTAATTGTTTGTTTTGTTGTACCTAATTTGATGACAGTTCTATAGGAATTTGTAATCACCATAGCTAACCAACAACTAGACTAATTTAACTAGGTTATGGCTTGTATACATACATACATACATATACATAAATAATAGTAATATATGTACTGCATTTGCATTTTCTTTGCCATTTCTTATAATAGTGTTTCAAGGTTGGGAACCACTACAACATCCTTTGCATAGTTTAGAGGTAATGTCATTATGGTAGAGGCTTTGGAAAGTAAATGAGCCTCATTATTATGATGTTTACACAGAAGTAGAACTTGCTTCTTCAACTCCTTACACTCAACTCTTCATTGAAGTTATTCTTCCAGTAATGAGAATAACTGCTACAAATTCTTGGGAGCCAAGGGACCCTGAACCTATGCTACATTTTCTCGAGATATGGGGAGAGATTTCATAACATTCTAGATCATATAGTGATTCCTAAATTAGCAACAACACTATATACTTGCAATCCTCATAGGGAGAGCATGCCAATACATGCATGGTTACATCCTTGGCTTTCATTGTTGGACTAGTGTATGAAGCCTTTATATCAAACCATTCATTATAAATTGGGGAATGTGCTTCATGAATGACATTCAAGTGATGCATCTACATATGAAATTTTATCACCTTGGAAAACTTTATTTGATCCTATTAGCTAGGAATAACTAATTGTTCATTTTATTGTACCTAATCCGATGATAGTTCTACAAGAATTTGTAATCAACCCAGCTAATCAACAACTAGACTAATTTAACTGGGTTATAGATTGGGCATGTGATATTCCTATTTATCATATGGTTGAAATGTTGGAGGGTAATATTTTTTCCAAAGTGGAAATAGGTTTTGTATCACTTTCTTTGTTGAAGTCTTGATTTTGATGAAGTAACAAAGTGGTTTGTAGGGTGGAAATGACTATTTTTCCCTGAGCTTCTTATGCCAAGATCTCTCTGTATATATACATACATAGGCACACACATATGTGTATATGTATATATATACATATGTATATACATCCATCCATCTATCCATACATACATACACTGTAGAAGTTGTGAAAACCAACTTCATAGATTGCTAAGAACACCTGCATGCAAATAACCTGTGCTGAAGAGAAACCAGAGAAGGAAAAAGAAGAGCTTGGAAAATCTCAATGGTGTGAGAGAAAAAATGTATTCCACATTATGAAAAATGAAAAGTACAAAAGTTCAACCTTAAAGGTGAACAAAACCCTAAAGGGAAAGAAAAATAGGTTTGTACATGATAATTAATATAAAATATTAATTATATGTACCTAAGAGAAAGCTTAACTAGACTAGAGTAATGCATGAATTAATTAATTAAATCAACACGATCTAATTAATAAGCATAAACAAATAATTAATCTAACACCCCCCTTTAAGAAAAGCTTAGGAGGTAAGCTAACCTAAAAAAGCTATGAAAGCAGGAAAAAATGGGTCCCGACAATAAGGCCTAATCAGGTACCCAAAACAAGGAAATCTCTGTAAATCGGAGACAAAGGAGAAAACCTGGTGGGAAAACCCCTCTCCAAAAAGAGATAGAACTAACATGTTGAAAAAAACATGCAAGAAGGAAAGCCTCAACAAGACCCCCCAAGGACAACTTTTGTAACCCCAAGCATAGACCACAACTGAAGATAGTGAGGTGATGCAAATGACTTGGTAAAGATGTCGGCAACCTGGGCATTAGTGAGAATATACTCCAAAGAGAGAACACCATCATAGATCAGCTAATGGATGAAATTCATATGAAGCTCAATGTGTTTAGTACACTAATTCTCCACTGAGTTGTGTGAAATATGAATAGCACTCTAATTATTGCACCATAGAATAGTGGGACAATCAGGAGGATAACTGAACTTAGTCATCAACTACCAAAGCCATAGAATCTCTTGACTAGCAAGCACTGTTGTTCTATACTCAACCTCTATAGATGAAAGTGCATGAACATGTTGCTTCTTGCATGACCATGTGATAGGACTAGAGCCAAGACAAAAAACAAAGCCAGAAGTAGACTTCTGATCATAAACATCACTGGCCCAACTGAGTTAGTCTAGCCAACAATGTGAGGAGCCCCTGATGTATAATGAATGCTATACATACATGTGTCCTAAATGTATCTCAAAATACACTTGGCATCTTTCCAATGACTCTCATGAGGCTCATGGGAAAATTGAGAGACAAGACCCACTACAAAGGAGAGATCAGGATAAGTCTGTGTCAGGTACAACAAGCTGCCAACCAACTATTGGTACAATGTGGGATCCATTGAAGGCAAAGTGCAAGAGGTAGACAAAGAAAAAACTAATTGAAAAGGTGTGGGAGTAGGCTCACAATCAAGCATGTCAAATTGTTGAACCATGTCAAGAGCATACTTCTACTGGTAAAAAAACATTCCAGTAGAGGACTGAACAATCTATAGACCAAGAAAATAGTTCAAGAGACCAATATCAGTCATCTCAAACTATTCCATCAATGCTCACTGAACATCCTGAATCATAGAGGACGAGCTACCTATGAGAATATGGTCATCAACATATAGCACAAGGATCAAAATCTTAGCCTCAAGACGCTGAATATACACTATAAGATTGAAATGGCATCATATGAATCCTGTAGAAAATAGAAAGGAGTCCATCTTCTCATACCAAGCTCGAGGGGCCTATTTGAGAACATACAATGAGTGTCAAAGTCTACAAACCAAGGAGGAATCCTACACAAATCCTTGAGGCTACTCCATGTAAATATCCTTAGTAAGATCACTATAGAAGAATGCACTCTTCACATCCATCTAAAAAATCGGCCATCCCTATGAAGGTGTGAGGGATAATACAAGGTGAATAGAGTTCATCTTGGTGATAGGGGTAAATTTCTTAGTGTAATCAATACCCTCAATCTGTGAAAAACCCTTCACAACAAGATGTGCCTTATTCTTATCAATAGAACCATCAATAACAAACTTGGTACAATACAACCATTTGCATCACACTAACTTTCTTCCCTTAGGAAGAGAACAAAGATCCCATGTATGATTCTTCATCAAAGAAGAATACTCCTTCTCCATTGAACTATCCCACTTAGAATGTCCTATCACTATTGCAAATGTCTAAGGATCATCACAAATAACATGATTGAGAAGACTAGAACCTAGAGTATGAGATCAGGTGCGACGGGAAGTGGAAGGGTTGTCGGCTAGAGATCATACAGCCTCAACTATAACTCAAGCCCATTTCAGGATCTAGGGATGATCTTTTGGTGGAGGTAAATGGTGATCATCATGAGCATCATCCTCATCATTTGGAAAAGAGACTAGAAAGAATGAGGGAGTAGTGGTAAGTGAAGTACACTCTGGAGATAGGGTATCTACTATAGGAAGGTGCTCATCAAATTGGACATCAAACATCAAAATAGGACCTCTTTGGAATCAAGATCAAACAACCTATAGGCCTTAACATCCTCATAGTAGCTAGAAAAAATGAGGTGTCGACTCTTCTGCTCCATTGCTCTCTTTGAGCATCTGGTACAAATGCCCATGCTTCACTACCAAAAACTTAGAATGAAGATACATTAGGCTTGACATGAGATCAAGCCTCCTCAATAGTCATATGTTGAATGACCTTGTGAGGCATCCAATTCTAAATATAGTTGGCACAATTGAGTATCTTTTCCCAAAAAGATGAATCCATGGACTTGGACTAAATCATACAATTAGCCATCTCCCAAAGTGTTCTCCTCTTTCTCTCTACCACACCATTTTGCTGAGGGATGTAGGGCATTGAAAACTAATGATGAAGACCATGTTCAAAGCAAAAATCCCTAAAAGCTTGGTTCACATACTTCCCCCCATTATCTATGTGTATTCATTGAATAGAAAGACTAGACTACTTCTCTACAAATGTCTTAAAGACTCAAAATGAATCAAATACATCAGACTTGTACTTCAAAAAATACACCCATGTACATCTAGAGAAGTCATCAAATAACATAAGCACATATCTAGCACTAGAAAAAGGAGTGGGAAATGACATGAGGTCACTATGAATCAACTCCAATGGTGCTAAAGCATGAGTGGCTCATCCATGTGGAAAAGGATCCCTATGTTGTTTGCCAAGAGCACAACACTGACAAACACCATCTATGCAAGAAATCTGGGGAAGCCCAAGAACAAGTGCCTGTGTTCTCATCTGTTGAAGATATCTGTAGTTGAAATGGCCCAAACACTCATGCCAAAGTCTTCTTACTGAATCTACATGTGCTACAAGACATCAACATGTGTCATAAAAAGACTCAAATCCATCAAATTTGTAGAGGTGAGATGTAGAGTCAACACTCCCAGTAGCCACAATCAAATTAAAATCAAGTGAGTCCTAAATAACCACATCATGTGGTGAGAACTTAACTATCTTACTAGAGCTAGAGTGGAAAAACTAATAAATAGACAATAGATTCATTGTGATGTTAGGGACAAAAAGAACATCCTAAAGAGAACCCCTAGCTAATGCAATAGAACCAAAACCCATGATTGAAAGATGTAATGAGTTCCAAACAACAATTTGTGAAGTAGCATAAGGAGAAAGTGAGGTGACCAAGTACTGAGTATTTGTCATATGGTAAGAGGCACTAGAATAAAAAATCCAGGTAGGCCTAGAAGTCATAGCTCATGTAGTAAGAGTGTGACCTTTACCTATAGGGGGGGATGAAGACTTAGGAGCTGAAATGTGATGCTCCTGCATAGCTTCCTCTAAAGCCTCCAAATGTTTCTAACACCTAGAAACATGATGTCCATCCTTTTCACAAAAAATGCAGGTCTTATCTATTTTCTTTTTAGTCTTGGAGGTAGACTTAATAGACTTTAAAGAAGATTTACCCTTGGAAGGATTAGCTAGAGGTTTAGAATCAATTTTTGGTGTATCTTTCTTCAGTTTAGATTTTTGTTTTAGTTTCCCTTGAGAAGTATGAGCAACCAATGCTTGGCTAGAAGAGCTAGAGGCATCCACCTATTAGGTCTTAGCCTCTTCTTGTGTCAACTAATCACAAAATGTCTCAAAAGAAGGAATCTGATGTTTATTACCCAAAGCATCCATAGTGGAGTAGAAAGTGGAAGAAAATATCTAATACTATCCTCACAACTCTGAGAGTATTAAAAACATACACTCATCATCTATTTTATTTTTCCCACATCCTTGCAGAATAGTACATAGAGATTTAAACTTCACCAAGAAGTCCTCAATGGTGGGGAGGCTGGTAGGTGTCAAAGAAGTCAACTCTGCATCAAGTTGAACTGCCCAAAACTCATTCACTATGCTAAACAAGTTGTAAAACTTGGTGTAAATAGCCCGAGGAGTGGTCAAACCATCCAAGTGAAACAATAGACTATTAGAGATGTTTAGTGCAATCAATCCCATGGCTTCATCCATTTTTTTCCTGTGCTAAAGAACCTCAAAAGGGTGCTGCAAGCTAGGTTGATTCTCATCCAAACATGACCATAAGCCACATGACATAAGAAGCTAAGTCATGTGTGCTTTCTAATTGTGATAGTTATGTGGCATTAGACAAGCCATAGAATGGGTCCAACATTGAGAGAAGAAGACAAAAGTAGAAGGATTGATAGTGAAGTAAATTATAGAAAATGAAATACTCCCCTCCACAATGTATAAATATATCTCTCAAAAACTAAAGAAACAACTACTGGAAGCACAAAAACTAAGAAAAAAACTTGGATGCTAGATGTAGAGAGGGAGGAAACTAAAGCCTCTACTTCAATGCCAAAAATTGGAGCTCAATTAGACTCAGAAAAAAATAAAACTTACATCATTGTCTCCATTTTAGAACCAGCTTTCTAGTGCTTCTTTTGGATTGAAAAAAGAGCTTTGTATGCTCAAGTAATGACCAAAAAATTAATTGAACCTCTAAAATTGAGCTCACTGGAAAAATACAGTCATGAGAAAAAATTTGATGGCTATATCACCATCAATTACCCATCACTAGAAAAAAATCTAATTGCCAAAAATATGAAGTTAGCAACCAAAAAGGTGACATTAGCTTAGAGGAAAATGATGTCAATATGGGTAGAAGCCACCAACTGGAATGATGATATCAATAGCCTAAAAATGATGTCACTTGACAAAAAAGTAACATTACCTATCACAAAGGTGATGTTAGCTATTGGTATCCTATGTTAGTGTTTATGGTGGTGGTTGGATAGAGCTCCACCAATAGGAGCAATGAGTGGGCTGAGCATCGGCAGCACTCCATTGGTGGAGGTGGCCAGAGGGTGACCCTCTAGTGATGGTGGGGCATAGGTGATGCTGCTAGCATCACGTTGGCCTATCAAATGTGGTTCTCTGATGGTGGCGAGGTGGCACTAGGGTGGCTAGTGGGTGGAGCGGCCCAAAAACAAGATTTTTTTATTTTTGGTTTTTTTCAAAAATCATGTTTATATGGCCTTTTAGGGGGCCCAATTTTTTTCTAGAGGCTACAGTGACCAAAAATAATTTTTTAATATGATTTTTGATTTTACTGGGCCTTCTGGGCATGATGGTAGGATCTATTTTTGCCCAAAGTGTACCAAAAAAATGTGCTTCCTCTCGATTGAAGAAAAAACCCTAAAAAAAGGGGGTTTTCTATGTTTGAATCATGACTTCAAAATCTTCAAACCAGGAAGCAATAGGGATGCTCTGATACAATGTAGAAGTTGTGAAAACCAACCTCATAGATCACCAAGAACACTTGCACGCAAATATCCTATGCTGAAGAGAAACAGAGAAGAAAAAAGCAGAGCTTGGAAAATCTCAATGTTGTGAGAGCAAAAATGTATTCCAAGTTATGAGAAACAAAAAGTACAAAAGTTCAACCTTAAAGGTGAATGAAACCCTAAAGGGAAAGAAAACTAGGTTTGCACATTATAATTAATATAAAATATTAATTATATGCAACTAAGAGAAAGCTTAAGTAGACTAGAGTAATACATGACTTAATTAATTAAATCAAAATGATCTAATTAATAAGTATAAATAAATAATTACTCTAATATACACACACATAAATACATACATACATACATACACATAAATAATAGTAATATATGTATTGCATATGCATTTGCTTTTCCATTTCTTATAAGAGTGTTTCAAGGTTGGGAACCACTTCAACATCCTTTGCATGGTTTAAAGGTAATATCATTGTGATAGAGGCTTCTACTAGGTAATGAGCCTTATGAGTTAACATATAATGCTTTGAAATATTTAAGTGCTACCTAACTATGTCCAAGATGTCTACACACTAGATGCATACTCTAACTACCAGGCTACCTACATACCTGTATCCACGGGATCAAGACCCTTGAACTACTCACTATAATGAATATGTAGTTATGGTTTCTAATTGTTTTGATGTAGTTTTATTCCTATAACCATTGGTGATCTTTAATTACCTAATACAACTCTTCACCATCATAGACCCACTTGGGAAAATTAGATAGTTTTTTATAATTACAATACTATAATACCCTACTGCAACCTTTGTGTTGTAGTTTATAGTTAATGCAAGGTTAACCTATATACATCCTAACTCACTCCTTATATAGTTATGTTTAAAATCTTGTGACAATAATCAATGGATCTAAATAGACCAATCAAGTTAATGTTGAAAATCTGAGTTTAGGCTTCTATTTTCAAAAGCCAGGTAGACTATGTTGCATCTTCTAAAATGTCTTAAGATAAACCACAAGTAAGGATTCTCTGTTCTATAAGGGGACCCTTTATTTAGATGTAAAATTGGTTGCGTGTATAACTTCAATGAAGAGTTGAGTGTAAGGAGTTACTACCCTAAACCTATGCTACAAATTCTGGGGAGCCAAGGAAACCTAAACCAATGCTACATTTTTTGGAGACATGGTAAAATTTGTTGTTGGCTTCAATACTTCATAATATTCTAGATCATATAGTGATGCCCAAATTAACAATAGGAGTAGATACTTGGGATCTCATAGGGAGAGCATTCCAATACATGCATGGCTACATCCTTGGCTTCCATTGTTGGGATGGACACATGATGGTCTTTAGGTTTATGGCTTTGGAACTCTTGGTATTTATCTATATTCAAAAAAACAACAAGTGTTTGCATAATCGAGAGATAGATTGGTGATTACATCATTGGAGCAGCTAGTTGAGGTGCACTTTAATCAAACTAGAGGAAATCATTGATAAACCAAACATATAATGAAGAGGAAACTTGAAAACATGAATGCTAAAATTTTGAAATGAAAGATATCAAGGATCAAACACCTATGCCAAAGTTATAACATAATGTGAAGTTGATTTTAGATATAAACAAAAAGAAAAAAGAAAACATGATGTAAATCATTCTCTATTTCTTTTATTGTGGAGAGTTGCATGTGAAAGAGGGTTGAGAGTTTTGAATGAGGGTGGAGAGCTCTAAACATTGGTGGATAGCTCTTATCTCAAAATTTTGGCGGATATTTCATTGTCATGCCCTTATGATTGCTACATTTCATTTTCGTTCCCTTATGATCTCTACATTTCATTTTCGTGCCCTTAGTGGAGATTAGTGGAGATCTACAATTTCATTGTCATTCCCTTGTGATCACTACATTTCATTTTCATACCCTTGTGATCTTTGTATTTTGTTGTCATGCCCTTGTGAGTGCTTCATTTTATTATCGTACCCTTGTGATCTTTTCATTTCTTTGGTGTGCTCTTGTGATCTCCATGCCCTTTCTCTATGATTTCACTCTTGTGTCGTGCCCTTGTGATCTTTGTATCCTTTGCAGTATAACATTTGGGGTCAAATTGTGAGGATAGTGTAATTTGTGGTGATTTTCATGTCTTTTTTTCAATTTGTGATGATGGTGTAATTTGTGCCCAAATGTAGTAGTGTTTGCTCTAGATTTTCTTCAAGAGGAGAAGAGATACCTATGTAAATGTTCTTTTATTTTCCTTCTAAATATGTATCTCTTTATATTTCTCATAGTAGGTGATTAGAGAATCTTCTCTTTATGTATATGTATGTTTATATCTATATACATACACACACATAACTATGTGTCTATTTATGTATGTATATATAGACATGTATACATATATACATATACAAAGATCACAAGGGCACCACAATGAGATGTGAAGATACATACACACACACATACATACATATAAACATACATACATACATACATACACACACACACACACACTTAGATACATACATACATTTGCATATGCAATTTTATCACCTTGGAAAATTGTATTTGATCTTTTCTCAATCACCAAGAGATAATATAATCTATAAGTAAATTTTTTTGCATACTTAGTTTGGTATGAATAGTTTTGATTGAATTTTTTTGGGGAGAGTGAGTCTACTAATGATGATAATGGCTCCATTTATTGGGTCTTTAGAGGAGAGAGACTTACAAAAGATTAGATGAATTGTTTCTAGCTCAAATGTTCCTAATTTTATGTTCACAACTCAAATGCTCTCCCATAGCTTGAGCTAAAACCCTCATTACTGCATCCAAAATTAAGGAATAAAATATGATTATGTCCTCAATGGAGAATTGAAATTCATATTCAATATAAATTATAGAGTCTTTGAATCTTAGTACTCTAATCCAAGCTAAGAGCCTTTTGAACATTGAAACCACTAAATTGCCTAGGACACTGAACTTATTGAGCATATGAACTTCCTTGAACCAATGGAACCATTTTGAAATAGGTTCAATGAGGTTCAAAACACAAGAGGGACTAAGATATGAACCTCAAACAAGCACTGTGTGCTATAGTGGGGTAGGAGGAAGATGGTTGTGTGAGTGGATAATCGAGCAAGTTGTAGAAAATTAGGGTGTCAGTTGCAAGTAGTATCATTAATTTGATAAGGGAACCAACTTTGAAAGTGAGATGATCAAAATTGGCATGTCCATCCTTGAGATAGATGTCTCTATCTCAAAATAGAAAATTACCTCAAATAACAAGTGAAAAATTATTAAATGTATGGAAAATTAAAAGAACATTCACCTATAATATTTTTGAAGGACAATAATATAATAAATATAATTTCATTGAAAAAGCCATGAGCTATGTGGCTCCACATTGTTACTATTCTACTGTCTAGTAGTGGAAACTCTTCATGTTAAATATGAAGATATTGAAATTAAAAATGATAACTATCAGAGATCTATATTTTTGTTTTAGTGATAACAAATATACAATCTAATTATAAGAAAAATAATAGTCTTAAATGTATGTGATTAAATAAAAAAAACAAGAGTACTAGTTGTAGTTGTATAATTCTAGTATACTGATTATGTTAAACATAATGTTCAATAAAACAAGTATGAAGTAACATAAATGGATCATCTGCTTGATCCTATTATGACTTAATGTGAATGCATCTGATCATTACCTAGATGATATTATGCATAATATCTTTACACAATCATTAAGAGATAATATTATATGTAAGTACAGATTCCTACATACTTATTTTGGTATGAATAGTTTCGATTGAAGCAAGGATAATTTCTTGTGTGAATTCAAGACATAAATAATTAATTTAATTCATTACAAGTACTATGCAAGTGTGTATATATGCATCTAAAGTAGTTCACATAGTGAACTGATATACATACATACATGAAAATATGCATGCAATCATCATAATTAGTTATCCTTAAATTTGACCAAAGTTATTATATATGAACAAGAGATACATCTATAGAAGGAAAAAAAGGAACATTTACATAGGTACTTGATCTCACTTTGAATAAAATCAAAGAGCAAGGACACAAAGATCACAAAGGCATGACACGACAACAAAATATGGTGATCACAAGGGAATGGAAACAAAATCCTAGATCTCCACTAATCTCCACCCTTGTTCAAAGCTCTCCACCCTCATTCAGAGCTCTCCACCCTTGTTTGGAGCTTTCCACCCTCTTTCATGTATAGCTCTCCATAATCAATCAAAACAAATGGGGAATGATTAATGTAGCATTTTCTTTTATTTTTTGTTTATAATCGACAAGATCTCTCAATATACATACATAGACACATATATATACATATACATATACATATACATATACATATACATACATAAATACATACATACATACATATACATACATACATACATACATACATACATACATACATACATACATATATATACATACATCCATATATATACATACATCCATATATATATATATATATAGATATACATACATACATGAAAACAACAATGGTAGAATGAATACTGAAATGAAAGCTATCAATGATCAAACCCCTATGCCAGAGTTAAAACATAATTTGAAGTTGATTTTAGATAAGGTAGAGGAAGATATTCATAAGTTTGATAATCAAAATTTGAGACATGAGAGAGAAGGAGGAGTGGTTTTAGAAAGAGAAGGAGAAGGAGTGGCTTTAGAAAGAGACTGCATGACAGAAATAATAGCTAGAAACAACTCCTTACACTCAACTCTTCATTGAAGTTATTCTTCAATTCCTTACATATGCAATTTTATCACCTTGGAAAACTGTATTTGATTCTACTACCTGGGAACAAATGATTATTCATTTTATTGTACCTAATTTGAGGATAGATCTACATGAATTTGTAATCAACCTAGCTAATCAGCAACTAGACCCATTTAACTGGATTATGGCTAGTTTCTTTCTAAAAATATCTACTATGATATGTTTTTGTTAAATTTCTTGTGAACTATGCCCATTTTTCCTAGTTTGCATTATTTTTGTGGAGGATCTTGAGGTAAGTCACTTAGCATGCGTTGAGTGAGTTTTATTGTTTTTATTATTGGGATTTTGGAATATGTATGCACCTAGATCAATTTTTTTGTTGTGCTAAGATATAATAAGCACCTTAAAAACATCTCTAAATATACATATTTGGAAGGAAATATAAAGAGATACATGTTTAGAAGGAAAAGAAATGAACATTTACATAGCCCTTGAAGAAAATCATAGAGCTAGGGTATGACAACAAAATTTTAGAGCAAGGGCACAAAGATCACAAGGGCGTGACCTAAAAAAAAAATTGCAAAGCAAGGGCACAACAGTGAAATCATGGAGCAAGGGCACAACAACATAATGAAGAGGTCACAAGGGCATGACAAAAAAATTATAGAGCAAGGGTATGATAAAAAAATGCATATATCACACCAATGAAATCATAGAGTAAGGGAACAAAAATGAAATACAAAGATCACAACAATGAAATGCAGCGATCAGAAGGGAACAACAATGTTCAGAGATCTCCACCCTCTTTCATACACAACTCTCCCTAATCAAAATAAATGGGGAATGCTTTATGTCTTGTATTTTTAATTTTTTATTTTAATACTCATATGGGCATCAAAATTATGATGCCAATTTTGGTAATGTGATGACATCCTGGAAAGTTGCAAAAAAAAAAAAAAAATCATCACAAATTACACTGCTATCACAAATTGTCATCATAATTTGACCCCAAATGTTGTAGTGCACACATATAAAGTATAATCATGTGAAAATTTATGTAACAAAAAGTGATGGAACTAAGATTAAATGGTATGAAGGGTTATTTTCTTCCTAAGTAGGTTTTGAAACATATGATGAGGTGGACTATGACACTTTTACATTGGAATTCTCCATATCACACTGGTACATTTTGACTCATTTTTTGTTAGTCAAAATTTTGACTCATGTTGCTCAAATTTTTGACCAATAGTGTTGTTACTATGTTTTTTCATCAAAATGTCAACCAAGTCTACTGAGAATCAAAATATTGATGCACATGTTGGTTGAAAATGTCCTACTTGCACTGAGAAAATTGGTGAATGGGATCGTCAAAAATTAGACCAAGTTTGATCAAAATTTTGACCATTTTTTATCCTTCATTGACCAAGATGCCAAACCCATGACAACATTATGGTTGATGAGTTGGTCAAAAGTTTGACCAAACTTGGTCAAAATTGAGAAAGATACATACTAGCATTGGTTAAAATTTTGACCAACCTAGTTTGTTTTAAAAAAAAATGAAAATTGGATTCTCATGATGATGGTATGTCTTTGTCTATTCAAACTAGGGATGTTCTTTCACCATTGTTCAATATGGAACACCTAGAGCACATCGATCTTAGCTTCAATGGCTTCTCTAGAGTTCCTGTCCCTACTAGATTTTCTAGACTCATTAGTTTACGCTATGCAGACTTAGAATAGGTTGGGTTTAGTGGAGATGTTCCTACAGACATGTGGAACATCTCTACTTTATATTACTTGCACCTATTTGGGCTTGGGTTGAGATTGGTAGACATGCAAATGTAGAGGGGAAACATGAGAGATTTAAGGGAGCTTATCTTGATAGAAGTGGATATGTCAATAGTGGATTTGGGCTTATCTTGATATAAGTGGATATGTAAATAGTGGAAAGAAACAAGCTGGATATGTCATCCAACTCATTTCATTCCACTATTGACATATCCACTTCTATCAAGATAAGCTCCCTTAAATCTCTCATGTTTCCCCTCTACATCTGCATGTCCACCAATCTCAACCCAAGCATAGAGAGGTGCAAGTACTGCAAAGTAGAGATGTTCCCCATGTTTGTGGGAACATCTCCAATAAACCCAGCATGTGGTAAGTCCAAGCAACACAAACTTCTGAGCCTAGAAAATCTAGTAGGGATGGGAACTCTAGAGAGGTCATTAAAGTTGAGATCAAGGTGCTCCAAGTGTTCTATATTAAACAATGATGAAAGAATATCCCTGGTTCAACTAGATAGAGACATACCATCATCAAGAGCATCCTCCAAATCATGGAGATTAAGGTGAATAACATGGTGTGTGTGTAAGGATGGCATTGGATTCTATTCCACTCACAATAGTTGAAGTCATGCCATGATTTCAATATTTGATGGGAAGCATCAATAATAAACACCTTGAAATGAAAAAGGGAATCTCTTTCATGGCCTCCACAACACCAACAACCATTAACATGCAAGAGCATAACAAAGGCCACAACTATCCAAAATATTTTTATCACATGCCATCGACAACTTGCACTTACTTTTATGTGGTAGCTTTTAATATGTGTAGTAAGTATTTAAATATAGATAGAGAATTCCTTGAAGCCCTCTCCTATTATCTATATGAAAGCAAGTGTGAAGGTCACTATAGAAACCAGAGAATTTGAAATAAATTAAACGTATTCAAAAATGAACTTTCTATGAATACCATTGATACATATTTAGAATTAAGATTAGACATTGAACGAGTAGAATATGTCAAAGGTAAACCAGAACAAACATGATTGAATCTACACAAAAAACATAGGGTACCACCATTCTTGATATCATATTCATAAAATGTTCTACCCACCATAGAGGTCCACTAATAAGAATATTCATGTGTTTCTACAATATTGTGTACATATACAAGTCCAAATGTGA
Source organism: Cupressus sempervirens (assembly GCA_028749045.1). NCBI lineage: Eukaryota > Viridiplantae > Streptophyta > Pinopsida > Cupressales > Cupressaceae > Cupressus > Cupressus sempervirens. The sequence continues at coordinate 679,443,371 of CM053791.1, read as the reverse complement.
TTGTAACTTGATCATTGCCCTCACATACCCTTGCAAATCAAACCACTTCAACCAGGGAATATAATCCCCAATATTAACACACCCATGATATACCAAAGACTCCTCAATCACCTTGGAAATAATCTCCTCCAACTTCTACAATTCTAGCAAATCCTTCCACAATAAGAGGCCATGTCATTGTTGGCTCCATCTCAAACCTCTAATTTTCTTTGTGAATGCTATTGAAAGTACATTGGGTTACAACACTTACATAATCACACCAATAAAAATTGTGCCTTGGCATTTTCAAACATCTAATCTTTAGTATTAGAAGATGATTGAACAAATTTCATATTTTGAATTTAATTTTTCTATCATCCTCTATATCTCCAACAATTGAGATTCTCACATTGTATAACTCAGTTTACACAATCTACTATAACATGATATTAATTCTTATAAAAAGTGAAAAGTTTTAGACCAAGTCATAGTTAGAGACAATAATGAAACATTTCTTCTTGCAATGAATTAGTCCACAATAAAGTCTATGTAATTATCTTTATAAAGTATCATATAGACTGAAAAAGAAGTCTAGCTCTCATCTTCCATTGGTTTTACAAAATATGAAAACTTTTTTATAATAACCAAGTAAATGTAGCTATCTTAGATTAATATACTATCAATGATTGCTAACTTAAGGTGGCTCTTTAGTAGTGCTACAACCATACATCAAAAAAAAATAATGTAGAAAAAAAGTATTTTCAATCAATTTTTTTTACAAAGAACAAAAAAAGACCCATTGCACCAAATACCTTTTCTCAATAACTTCTAATCACTCCTCCATTTGGCTCCCACCTATTTAACTCCCCAACCTATGAAGTAGTGCACACAATCTTAACTTTTGACCAGAAGATGTTGGTTGCAATCATTAGCTTAGATATATGTCATCTAAAAGACAAAAGAAATAAAAATTTCTAGTTAATGGACATGGTTAACAAGCACTAGAAGTAGAGGTTTTCTCTCTCCTATCATTCAACTGGATTTAGCTTGCTAACATAATGCCCTTATTCGTGAGTTCTTAAGTCACAAACATGCATCCTGGATTTTCATGATATCTAAATTAAGGATACACAACCTATATGGTTGTGACACCTAAATAGGAGGGAAAAATCCTAATTTAACAAGCATTATGTCTATGAGAACTACAAATATAATCAGTAACAAAAAATCTTGGAAGAATATTTCTTGTACTACACCACTATTGTCCATCCATGTGATGTATAGATGCAATACTATCTCTGCAACACCTTCCTAGTGAATGTGTACTTCAAACAGATACTATTAATTCATATATTCAATATTTAGAAATATATATCAAAACTTATTATATGCACACTAGTAATTAAAGATCAACATCTTTTGAACTCCTAGAAGAATCTATAGATCCATATCCTTAAATCCCTAGCTACTACTTCCCCTAAAACAAATGGAAAATCCCAAATGTGATTTAAAGAATGATTAAATCAGTGTAAAAGAGAGAATTTAAAATGAAATATTGATATTTATAAATTTTTATTGTATTTTTTTAATAATTTTTTATTGATATTCAATAGATGATTCTGCAACTTACGTTGGTGTATTGTATTTGTAGATGCCTAGAGCCAAGTATACCTGTCAGCGAAAATGGTGAGTATTAAAGAAAGTTGGTATACATATGAATTAAAGTATAGAAATGTAGCTAAAAACAATTACAAATAAGTACCTAATCAAATTGATAGTTGTTTTAGTTCTTGATAGGGGAAACATAACATTATCTAGATGAGTAACAAGACTAAGTATTGCAACTTTCTTTAAAAGGCTTGCAAGATCGTTGTTTATGAATCCAACAAATCTTGTCATGGCTCCTTGCATTATTCAAATACAAAATATAGCTAGTTATATGAAATTATTTTCTATATATGTATACGTAAAGATTGAATTGAAGGTTAGTTCAAAGGTTGTTGATTGCAAGGAGATTTGATAGAAGGTACAATGGTTATCATGGAAGAAAATATGGATGCAAGGTGCATTAAAAGGTCATATATATTCAAGACACAATGCAAATGCATTGGTAAGTTATGCAAGGTTTTTATTTCTAGTGGTTCTATTACTATTATTTCAGATGAAATGCTTGGCAAGTTGAATATAGAAAAGATAACACATAGTACACCTTATAGAGTGTATGGAATGAATAATGATCAATGGGTCGATGTCAAAGAAAACACATATACTTCACAAGTTCCCTATGGGGCTCATAGTCTATTCAACCCACCTCAAAAGAGAAACACTCACACAATTCATAACACCAATACAATTCCATTTTGAATCAACAAAATTAATAATAATTGATTGTTATCCATGTTGGTGTAAATAATTATTCACTATTTACACTTACTTAAGTTTACTTAGGTTAATGCATAATTTTATTTTGTGAGACACTTAGGAATTTGTGTACCTTTATGCGTTGTCATGTTGACAACACAGAAGTATGCAACTCTAATTTAGCACATGGTGTCTACAACATTGAATTTTGCATCATTCACTAAGTTGTCATGTAGACAACACAGTCATTCACACTCCCTTTTTAGCACATGTTGTCTACAACATTAATTTGCATGATACACCATTGTAGGTTTATCCTCTCATCATTCCACTTACTTCCATTCTTAATGGAGGATAACCCATATTTGGTGGACATGTGCCTAATTGTATGACTTATCATGATGCTAATTCTTAGGCATTCTAGATGCATCTTAGAGGCCTTTATATATAGGCACTCCTAGTGTACTTTCATGGCATATTGAATTGAATACATTGTTATTTTGATCATACTCCTTTCTAGGCTATAGTTGAGCTTTTGTTTGAGTTCTTAGTTTCTGGGTGAATTTTTTCCTAAGGCAAATTCTTACATGCTATTAGAGCTTGGAGAATCTCTCTTCACATAGTCATTTGATCCATTGTTGCTTCAACACCTCGGCCCAAATCTGGAGTACCACAGAAATTGAGAGCATCTAGAGCCCAAAAGAGGACCTTGCCATTGCGTCTAGAATATTGATTCGGTGATTTGACTATAAATTTGCCTATTTTGGGCCATAGTCAAAATTGAGGCAACATTTTTTTTTTTTTTGCAAACTGGAAACCCAAAGGCCCAATTTGTAGAATTGGTATGATCATTTTAGATTTGTACATTTAATTTTCAAATCTACATTTTTTTCATCTACATCTCTGCTATTTTTTTGGATCTTCATTATTTTGCAGAATTTTTTTGGCCATAAGGCCATAGGAGAGATTTTTTGCAAGTGAAGGTTGGTGCTTACTAATGTAAATCAGATATTTGCATCACATTTAGAAGGCCAAAAACCCCCAAATCAAATTTTATTTCATCCAAATTAGACATCTTAGGCAAAATCTAGAGCCATTTGATTTTTGGAGATGTGATGGTGGCGATTTAGAAAAAATAACAACAATGATTTTCAAACATCGATATCTTCCTCATATAGACTCCTTTTTGCCAGCAAATTTTTTTTTTTGGGTAGAATTTCATGATCTTTACATTGGTACAGGTGGTTTGAGATCTTTGTTCTTGAATTTTTTGGCAACTCACAAATCCTATTTTTTCCACTTAAAATGCATAGTACAGGGTCATCTGGACTCCAAATCAAGTTCCATTTTTTTTGAAAGTGAATTTTTTTAGTCTACTTTCCAGATCTTTAATCATATTATAGGTTCTATGGATAGAAATACTACTTTCAAAAATAGTTCCTACATTAGCAAGTGGCTACCAAGAGCCTAAATCATCCATTGGGGGGTTCTTTGATTCTTTGGGGGTTCATTGATTGATCTCATGGAGTCTTGTTAGATTTGTTAGCTTGGTATTAGACTATAATTGAAAAGAAGGAACTATCACAAATGGAGTGCTTTAATACTTAATCATCTAAAACATCATCACAAATTGCTTCCTTATCTCTATTCATTGCCATCGCATTTTAATTAGACACATCTTGTGCACCTTCATTACTTTCTGTATAATAGTATGAGTAAGGAAACTTTTGCTCGTCTTAGAATGACAAGTTTTCCTCATGATATTTGGATGTCTATTTGGGAAGCATATGGAGATTCATGTGTTCCTCCATCTCTAGAGGACATTCTACATCTAGTCACTCCATCTATGGTTTCTTCAACTCTAGATGCTCTTACTACTCCTACTAATCCTATTTTAGCCACAGATGCTTTGGATTTAGTGTAGTGGGACCCTTTATGTCTTCCTACTTTACCTTCATGTGATGATTTCCTTCCATACATTGCACAGCTATTTGTGGAGTCTCACATTAAAGATGTGGGAGACATCCTTGATAATATTCATCTTCTCTTTGAGGCAAATTTTTCTGCTACAGTGATAGATTCATGTACTTCATCATAGAGATTCTTTCTACATGCAAGGGAAGCATCTCACAGGTACTCTTTCCACTATTTCTTCCAAAGGGGAGGAATATCATTCAACAATCATGGATCAGCTTCTACATTGGAGCATTTCTCACTAATTGACACCTTACTTTTAGGGAGAGGAACTACCTTGTCTCCTTCTTCTTCTTCTTTATGGGGGGGACTTTTTCCTCTTAAGGGGTTTTTTCCTTCTCATACTTTATTCTTGTATATTCTTGATGTATGTCATAATGAGGGGGTCTTGATTACTCCATCCATCAATCCATCTAGTCTTTTCATCTCTCTCTTTTTAGGGAGGGGGGGGGGGTTTGTGTTTCACACAAGGTTTTCCCTCTTTCTTTGCTTTATGAGAGATTTCATTTCATTATGTACATGGGTACCTAACATGGCCTAGTAGCTAGGACCCATCATGCATTTCATTCTTAGTTTTTGTAAGCTTAAGGGCATTCCCCTAAGTTGCACTTAAGGGGGGGTGTTGGTGTAAATAATTATTCACTATTTATACTTAATTTTACTTAGGTTAATGCATTATTTTATTATTTTATTTTGTGAGACACTTAGGAGTTTGTGTACCTTTATGAGTTGTCATGTTGACAACACAAAAGTACACAACTCTAATTTAGCACATGGTGTCTACAACACTGGAGTTTGCATCATTCACCGAGTTGTCATGTAGACAACACAATTATTTGCACTCCCTTTTTCTCACATGTTGTCTACAATATTAATTTGCATGATACACCATTGTAGGTTTATCCTCTCATCATTGCACTTACTTCCATGCTTAATAGAGGATAACCCATATATGGTGGACATGTGCTTGATTGTATGACTTATCATGATGTTGATTTTTAGTGATTTTAGATGCATCTTAGAGGCCTTTATATACAAGCACTCCAAGTGTACTTCTATGTCATATGGAATTGAATACATTGTTATTCAGATCATACTCCTTTTTTGTCTACAGTTGTGGTTATGTTTGAGTTCTTAGTTCTTGGGTGAATTTTTTCCTAAGGAAAATTCTTACAATCCAAAACATTGATATTAAATTTTTTTACAAGACCTAATAGAATATTTGTTTGAATAAAATAATCACCATCCAACCATTCAACGTATACCAAAACATCCTTGTGGTCAACTATGTTAGCATTTTCACCACAAACATTTTTATAATCAGAATGAAGAAAGGATTATGCAAGAGAACATCATGATACTAGAAACTACTATTACAATTCTTTAGAATAATTGAGAGGGGGGGTGAATTAGTTATCCAAGGTCCAATGATGTCCAATACAACTTTTTTTTTGGTCAAATCCTTACTCCTATATAATTGAAATTATCATGCATGCAATTAAACATTAATCAACCATGAAAAGTAAAGATGCATCACATCATAACACAAAGGATTTTGGTGAACTAGAAACCCTCCAAGAATAAGAAGGTGAAACTGGGGTGGGGATGACACCCAAAAAATGACTCCGCAATTGATTTCAACCACTTCTCAGGGTTTTCCCTATTAAAGGCTTGCCCTGTTAAAGGCTTTACACACTATCAAATGTGACATTTTTAAAGGATTTCTACATTCTATTAGGTGTGTGCCCTGTTAGAGGACTTAAGCAAATTCAACTTAAAATGTCACCTTGTTAAAAGATTTACATAGAGCTGTTAGGCCCATCCCAGTCCATGGCATTTATAGTCACCTTCTCAAAAGAATCTTTTATCCCTCTCTAAGGATCTCTTATCCTTCTCTTGAGGATCTCTTAAACTTCTCCAAGGATCTCCTATCCTTCTCCTAGGGATATTCTATCCTTTTCCTGATGCTTATCCACCTAGATATTAAGCTAACCTAGCAATGTAGGATTTCAATGTCTAATACAATGATAAGAAAGTATTAGAAAGGTTTTGACTTGATAAATTTTACAACCCTAACCTTGTAGATTTTAGATCACTCTTCAGTTATTTTCTTTGCTTGGCTTTTCTTCCCTGCAATGTTGACAGCTTCTTCACCCTTCAAGATCTGTCTCCTTGAGTTCTTCCACTCATTATGCCCATACACCCCATGGTCACTTGATCAACTCAAAGTCTTGATGCTCTGTGCTTGCTCCTCACTGTTTCCTCCTTCACACTAGCCTTCTCTTGGCTTCGACCACACTTATGACCAACTCCCTCTCACACTCACTTTTGATCTTTGATCTGTAACTCCTTATAAAGAAGTTTTGTTCTTCATTTCCCACTCATCAATTTGAATTGATCTTTTAGAAAACAATATTTTTTTCCCTCCAAATCATTTTTTCTAGAAACTTCATGAGTATTCACCTTGAATTGGTTTGCATGGATTACATAGAATTCTGTGACATCTATTCATCATCCTTTTCATCTAACTAATTCACAAAATTTAATGTAACAAACTTATCGTTATTGATCTGGCGAATCTTTGACTTGACAAATAATGTAGCAACTTGACATCATTGGTTTACTAATGCTCGACACCTTTTGTGTTACTCGGCTTCTATTACATTTACTAATTCTTAGCTCCTTCTGTGTTACTCGACTTCCTTTGCTGTTTCTACTTTACTCGGCACCTAAAGCCTTTTTGTATTGCTCGACACCTAAACAATCTTGTGTTACTCGACACCTGAATGATCTTTCTTGGCACCTAAAGGATTTTCTCAGCACACACTGAAGTTGAACTTGCTCAGCTTCAACTAAGAATTTTCTTGGCACTAACTAGCTTGCTCGACACTCACAAATGATCTTAGTTATTCTTTACAAATGGCTTAGTTAAACCTTGCATTTTGAGTATATTTGAGTGTGTCCATTCCCTGTGTCTTAGAGTATGTCATCAATACATTATTTCATCAATGGCTTAGCTGATCCTTATACTTTATTACAACATCATAACTTCAACCTTTCTCTAGTGCTCTAGTTACATCTTATTGATTGCCTCCTCCTTGTCAATCAACTAAGTGATAGTATTTGGATCACTAAAGCAATTGTCATTCCTGTAGTTAGCAAGTTTGACATCAATGACAAAAAAATGATTGAAAACATTCTTTACCAATTCCATCATTCTTCATTCATGATCTTTTCAATCATTTCCAACAATCTCCCTCTTTGGCATTGATGGAAAACCAAACTGATCAATTGATCAACTTAGTTACCTCCAAAATTATATATGTTTTCGATTTGGTATATAACTCCCTCTTTTGTTGATACAAACTAAATCCTTTGTTCTGCTTCTCCCTCTAGACTGTTGTATCCTTACTCTGTATTCTTGATAACTCCCTCTTTTGATGATACAATTTGAATCCTTTTTTTTGCTTCTCCCTTTGGATTGCTGCATCCTTACTCTGTATTCCTTATCCTTCATAGCTGCTTACTGATTCTTATCTCTTTGGAATCTCTCTCTTACTTTTTATTGATCAGTTTCTCATATCTCCCTATTTGACATAAAAGCCAAAGGTGTAGCATCTTCAACATGCTTTCTGTAAGCTTTGCATCTCATGTTTTTTTCCTTGTCACCATGTTTGTGACTAATCTGGATTTTCTATTCATGTTGTCATCCTCTACATTATTCTTTTGATATTTCAATGATCTATTGTTGTTGATGCAGGGTAGCTTCTTTGTTTCTTTAGACTACTTTAGTTAGGGGCTTTACCCCCAACTTGCCTTTAAGATATTTATAAGAATCCTTGGGAAATGGTTTGGTGAAAATATCTACAATTTGTTCCTTTGTGTAAATGTACTCCATCTTCACTTGTTTGTCTTCCACCGATTCTCTGACATAGTGATACTTGATTGCAATATGCTTAGTTTTTGCATGCATTACTGGATTCTTGGATATGCTTAAAGCACTTGTATTATCACAATACAGTATCACAAGTTTGGTTACCTCTTCTTTCATTCCTTTCAATATATGTTTGAGCCACACAATGTTTGTGCAATTGACTGATGCTGCCAAATATTCTGCTACTGCAATGGATTGAGATGTGCATGCTTGTTTCTTGCTAGTCCAAGTAACTAGCCTTTTACCTAAGAATAATTCTCCTCCACTTGTGCTTTTCCTATCATCAATGTCACTTTCCCAATCTGCATTTGTGTATGCATTGAGCTCAAACTTCTCATTCTTTTTGTAGTATAGGCCAAAGTCATCAGTTCCTTTGAGATACTTCATTATCCTTTTCACTACCATGAAATGAATTTCTCTAGGATTAGCAGAGAATCTAGCCACTATTCCAACTGCTAATGCTATGTATGGTCTGCTATGTACAACATATTGTAGTTTTCCAATCATGGATCTGTACATTTGTTGATTGACTTCAACTGATTCATCATTTTTGGATAGCTTATGTCCTGTTGCCGTTGGTGTGCTAATAGGTTTGGAGTCTTCTAATCCAAACTTCTTCAATATCTCCTTGATGTACTTTGATTGTGTCACAAATATGTCATGTCTTAGTTGATGTACTTGCAATCCAACAAATAATTTGAATTCTCCAAACATAGACATCTCAAACTCATGTTTCATTTTGTCAGCAAAACTTTTGTAAAGTGCTTCCTTTCCTCCAAATACTATGTCATCCACAAAGATTTTAGATACAAGGATATCCTTACCTTCTTTTGATTTGATGTACATGTTGCTGTTATCATCAATTCTTTCAAATCCTATTTGCACTAGATACTTGTGAAGTCTCTCATACCAAGCTCCAGGGATTTGCTTAAATCCATATAGAGCCTTATGTAATTTGCATACCTTGTTTCTGTTATTTTCATCAACAAAACCTTCTGGTTGCTCTATGTAGACTTCCTCTTCAAGTATACCATTCATAAATGTGGATTTTGCATCCATTTGATAGACTTTAAATTCTTTGAAGGCTGCATATGCTAGTAAGGTCCTTACTCCTTCCATTCTAGCAACTTGAGCAAAGTTTCTCCATAGTCTAGCCCTTCTTCTTGTGCATACCCTTTATAGACTAGTCTTGCCTTATTCCTTGTGATTTCATCATTCTCATCTAACTTGTTTCTAAACACCCACTTGGTTCCAATCACATTCTTGTCAGCTGGTCTTGAGACTAAAGTCCATGTCTTGTTCTTTTCAATTTGTTCTATTTCTTCTTTCATAGCATTGTACTAGTCATCATCTTTTATGGCTTCACTTACTAGTTTTGGTTCCATTTTGTTGAGCATACATGTCTCACTTCTAAGTCTATTCCTTTTCATTGGTCTTGCCTCTTTGTTTCCAATAATTTGATCTGTAGGATGATGTCTTCTTACATACTTTGCCAATACTGGTTCTTTCCTTGTTTGCATGTTGTCTCTTTCAGAATCTGAATCTTGATGTGTATTTTCATCAAATATTCCTTCATTTCCTTCATGTTTATAGTTTTAAAAATTTTAATGAACAATCCCTGTATTTTGTAGCTCAGCTTCTGAATGTGTCTACTATTTGGCATTCACTATCTGTGACTTGACAGATATTGGATTTTGTTGCTGATTTCCATTTGGAGTTGCAAGTTCATTATTATTAGTCATACTTTCATAAAAGTATACAAAGGTCTTGTATTCTTCTACTTTCTTGGTGTCCTCAACACTTTGAACTTCTACAAGCTCATCAAATTTCACATTTGTGATTTCTACTACTTTGTCAGTGTTAACATTCAAGCACTTATAAGCTTTGCTTCTAGTAGAATAACTAAGAAATGTGCCTTCCTCACTCTTTGTATCAAACTTTCCATTTATAGACTCTTTATATATATAGAATTTGCATCCAAATATTTTGAAATGTTTTACATTAGGAGAATGCCCATACCATAATTCAAAAGGTGTTGCATTTGTACCTTTCTTGACTTGAACGTTGTTGAGTGTGTAGACTGTAGTACTTATAGCTTCTCTCCAGTACTTGAGTGCAACATTATTCTCCATCATTAAGGTCCTGGCACAGTCAATAACTGATCTATTCCTTCTTTTTGCTATTCCATTCTGAGGTGGAGTCATAGGTGCTGATGTCTACCTTTGATTCCTCTTTCATTGTAGAATTCTTCAAATTCTCTTGATGTGAATTCATCTCCTCTATCAAATTTGAGACATTTTAGGCTCTTGCTAGTCCTCTTTCTCAAGTTTTGCCAAGTACCATTTGAACATTTGGAATGCATCTAATTTTTTTTTTAGGAACATGACTGTCATCATCCTTGAGTAGTCATCTACAAATAGCATTATGTATCTATCACCTTTGTAGCTTTGCACTTGAATAGGACCACACAAGTCAGTATGAACTAGCTCTAATACTTCATTAGAAGTATAAGCCTTGCTTTTGAAAGTTGACTTGGTCATCTTCCCTAGTTGGCATTATTTGCACATGGTGTTATCAAGCTTCTTCAGCTTTGGTAGACCTTTGACTTTCTTCATTTTGCTGATGCTTATCAGATTGTCAAAGTTTACATGACACAGCCTCTTGTGCCATAACCATACATCATCAGTTTGAATAATGAGACAAGAAACATCTTCCATGTCTAGGTAGTACAAATTACTCCTAGTCTGATCACCTTTCCCTATTAAACTTTCTTGAGAATCATAGGTCTTGGCAACTCTATTTTCAAATTCAACCTTGCATCCTATGTTGCCTAACTATGAGACACTTAACAAGTTATAATTTAGGCCTTCAACATAGTATACATTATCACATGATATCCTTTCAGTAAGTTTGATACTACATTTCCCTTTGATCTGACATGGTGCATTGTTACCAAATCTAACACTATTTCCTTCATATTGAGTAAAGGAAATGAACTTACTTTTATCTCCAGTCATATGATGAGAGCATCCACTGTCTATGATCCATTTTTCATTCTTGTTCATGCAGGTTACTAGGACAGTTGCTTCATCTTCATTTGATTCATCTTTCATAGCCACATAGACTACTTCATCATCATTCTCATCAGAGTCTTCTTCAACAATGTAGCATATTTTGCCTTTACCTCTATAGTACTTGTTGTCCTCTTTCTTGTTTTTGAAGTTACCTCCATCCTTGTAATTTTTCTTTTGCGTGCATCTAGCTGCAATGTGACCAACTTCATTACAATTGAAACAAATGATTGGCAGCTTACCTTTGAATTTTCCTCTTCCTCTGTGAAATCTTCTTGCTAGTAATGCCTCCAATTGGTCTACATCATCTTCATCAGTGCTACTATCACTAGATACATACTTTCCTTTTCCACTCTTTTTCTTTGTTTGCACCTCCTCATTGTCTTTTATTGTCATCTTGGCTTTGAATGCAGATTCAAAGTTCTCTGGCTTGTAGTTGTCAAAGATGGATAGTTCAAAGGTAGTGAGTCTTCCAATTATTCCTTCAAATGACAATGTGTTGCCTGGTACACACCTTGGCTCTTGGATGGCTGATACTCTTATAGCATAGATAGGAAGCAAAGTTTGCAAGTATTTGCTACATACTATTTCTTCTGATAACTATCCTTCTAGGCATCTTATGGTACTTACCACTTCTTTCATCCTTACACCATATTCAGCAACATTCTCTCCTTCTTCCATTTTCATGTCATCAAACTGTCCTCTTAGGCTCTCTCTTTTGGTTTTCTTGACATTATCATCTCTTCCATAGATGCTTGATAATTTTTTCACATCTGATGTGCAGTACTACATGTAGACACGTAAATTTGATTACATTGCTTTGGTAATCCTATTTAGTTATCTCTAAAGGCATCATTAATTAAATTCCTATTTAATTAATCCTTTTCCATCCCCTAGCTGATTAATTTAATTAATCATCTATAGTCCTAATTGATAAATCAAATAACCTATTATTTATCAATTAAATCCTATTCTTCTATCTAAATCCAAAATCTCCATTTATTAAATAAACCTATTTGATAAATAAAACCCTCAAATCTAATAACCCCTAACCTATCCTAAATCCCCCTTTTAGCCTAATCCACCCCATCCACCCATACTAACTAAGCTTAGCCACTAACTCACCCACCCTCATGAATGCCATCCACTTGCAAATCTCTAACAAGCCTAATCTAATCCTAAACCCAAGCCTAATCCACCCCCTAATGTTGTCACATTCCCTAAGCAAGCTTAAGACTTTCCTAAGCCAAGGAAAGTCAACAATCTCAACTCCCTCCAAAATATCCCAACCACCCAACAATGAATGCTCTTACAAAAGCTATAAAGACTCTTAAAAGCTCTTACAAGCCATAATGAAGGGTCTTTATGAAGATATTATCCTTTGAGCCTCCTTTGTTGACTCATCCTTCTCCTTTCCTCCATCCACTCACCTTGTGACATGTGTCACTCCCTAGTTGGTGCTAAACAAGCACAATCCATGTGCTCCTTTTTGAGTGCATCCTAGCCCTCCTTAAGCTTTCATCTTTCCTTCCATCTTAGCCCTCCATCCCTCAAGCCCTTAGCCTATAAATTGAATCCCCTCCCAAGCCATTTCATCACAATCTTGGAGCTAAAGTTATAATGCCCTTTTGAGAGCCAAAAGCCATCAACCATACCCTTATGATGCCAAATTGAGAGCTCACAAAGCTACCAATTTACCATTTTCCATCTCCATTGAAGCTAGTTTTTGGGAACCTTGAGCATACATCCCAATCCTTAGACCCATCTACCAAGCTAGGAGCTAAATCCTATTGGGAGAGTCCATTCATTTGGCTCAAATTTCCAATTGGGGTTTCCTCTTTAGTCTCTCATTTATGTTATAGTTTATATGCTAGTTAATGCTTTTGTTTTTGAATAGATTAGTATTACTTGCTAACATATTTCTCATATACATTTTGGCACGCCCGGTGGGGCCCCACTATGGGTCATTTAATCCTCTATTTCTATCTATATATTGTTTTTTGCTAATATTCTAATGTTTCTTGTCATTTGAGTGAGTTGTAGGGTTTAATCTTGTTCTTGTAGGTTAAAGAAAGCATTAGGGAGAAAAAATGAAGCTTCAAAAATAAAATTCCAAAATAATTCTAAAGAAAATCTGCATGTTTTAAACCAAATTCTGCATAGTGTCGTCTCCGCAGATCGGCGTCTCTGACTGCTCGACTGTTGTCTCTGAATATGAAACTGTCGTCTCTGAAGTGAATTCTATCATCTACACAGATCATCATCTCCATGTTTCAGCATCTCCACCTAGCTTTTATCATCATCTCTGCCTCTAACCATCATTTCCACCTGGCCATTTTCTTATTCAAAATCCACTCTGTCATCTCCGCTGCCGCCATCAATCAAACTGTCGTCTCCACTGCTGCCAGCAAACAAACTATTGTCTCTGCAACCTAGACTGTCATCTCCACCACCGCCAACTTAATCTATTGTCTCTACCTCTTCCTATGTCATCTTCATAGATTAGTGTCTCCACAGATCAACATCTTCGCAGTTTGGCATTTGCACCTGATGAACTGTCGTCTTCGCCAGTTAAACTATTTTAAGCATTTTTACGCATAGGAAAAACAACAAAAAAAGTTTAAATTTTTTTTCCCATAGTTAAGCTTTCCTTTTTTGAATATTTTGGTGACTAATCAATTTTTTTTTTGTCTTATTGCAGGTTGGAGAAACTTTTTGGGTGACTAATCATGTTTTTTTAAGTTTTTCATGGAATGAACTTGAATGGTTAAACACATTTTCTATTGAATGAATGTTGCTCAAAAAAACACTCTTGAATGCCATGGATTAAAATCAAATTTTCTTTGAATGCATGATTAAAAACAAAAAATCCAATCTTGAATGCCAAGGATCAATTAACCATTGCAATATCAAACACTTCATCTGGAGCTTCTAAAATTGAACAAAACAAATCTCTTTTCCACATGAAATCTAGGTAAAGTTTGATTTTTGGACATTTAAGAAACTTTGTTAAGTTAAATACAAATTTGCAAAAATCAATTTGAGTAGTTCCTTGGACTCACTTGTTTTCTAATCACCCATCAATTCAACCATTGGTTGCAATCTCAGTGCCATTTATGGGGATGGGTCTACTTGAAAAAAGTGTTAAATGTTCCACAATCTAACTCACTCACTTGGTCTTTGAACGTTTGCTTTAACTTTATCAAAATTCTTAAATGATCAAAACTCTAGATTAAATCGATCACACTTCAAATTTGGGCACTAAAATTGAACAACTATTGATGTGGAGGGCCTCCGGGCACATGCTTGACAAATCGAGTCTCACACATCTTTTCTTTGGGCTTTAAAACAAAATCACACCAATTCTTGAATGCTTTAAAAGGAAATTAATCGATACTTGACGTGGAGGGCCTCTGGGCACGAGGGTTTACTTTTTTGTTGACCCTAACTCTTCTTCTTGTATTCATTCTTCGCTCGATTTTGTTTTGTTGGTGCTTCAAGTTGGAATTGAACATTGTCTCTTAAACATGAGTGCTTGCAAAGTCTAGATCAGCACACATAAGAGTCTATTGGTAAAAGAACAAGCATGTTTTTTAACCCAAGGTCATCCAAGTCTTCTCTCCCCTTGTTATCTTTTGAGGCCATCTTGGGTGCATAAGATTAGGATCCAAAACCTTGTTTCTTTTTAGGAGGCCTGCTTGGGGATTTCATCACCCCTTGGACGACCTCAACTCCAACATTCTGGCGGAGTATAAGAATCGGGAGGTGAATCGAAAGACACCTCTCTTGGAATCAAGATTTTTGTCCTCTCTTGGAATCAAGATTTTTGTCACTCGGGCTAAGCCTCAAGGAACTTTATACCCTTGAGAAGTGAAAGAGGAGAAGTGGGTTACCACTCCTCTCGGCTGTGTGACATCTTGTTGGTTTAATCTACTGATTTGGGCCTCACGTACCTTTGGGTATATCGAGGACTCCCTAGCTAAACCAACTGTCAGCCTTGTAGACAACCATCTAGAGTGTTAATGTGTTTGAAGTGATTGATCGAAACATTTGTAAAACATACACACTCCTCAGTGCAAGTATCACATTCTGAGAATCAAAAACTTCTATCTTGTTGTTCCTATCTATTGCTTGCTTTTTTATTTGTTGAATGAATGTTTGCCAAACTTGGTCAATCCTAGCTTAGGGTACACTTAGCGTAGTCACTGCCTATTCTAGAAGTTGAACAAGTTGAAGCAAAATAATGAAGGTCTCTCAAAGCCAAGCAGATTCAAGAATTGATGTCAGAGCAACCCAAACCCAAACAGAAGTTCCACAAAGTTAAACTCAAACCATCTCAAGCATACCATGAACTTTCAGCCAAGAGAAAGGAACTAACACCAAGTCCTTGAATTGCTAAACTCCACAAAGCAGAGGATAAAGTTGTCGATGAAGCACTTCAAGACGCCTGGTTAGAGCACACCATCAAATTTAGCCAACATCCAGGAGTTAATCCTGCTTATGCCTTACCATGTAATGCCCCGCCCGGAGATCCTTGGAAACAAGGATGAAAACAAGTCAGAACAATTTTTTTTTTACAAGTGAAAATGCACATGAGACAACCTACACAAACCAAAAGATCGCAACAGAAGACTGAAAGACAACCAAGCACCAACGGATCTCCAAACGCCACTACCAACCAGAACACAATCAAAAAACCACAAAGACCTACCAAGCTGAAAGACATAAGCTGACTCTTGGAAACTGGCTAAGTCTGAAATCCTGAAGCCCTGAAAATTGGCTAAGTCTGAATTTCTGAAGCCCTGATTTTTCCTAGAATCTACACGTTAGCTCATAGAGGTCTGAAACCCATCTCAAATGAATTGTTGCATATATTAAAATATATCTTAAGTATAAGGAATTAAATATACATCAACTTATACTTCAACTTATACTTAAATGATATATGTTAAGCCCCTTACAACATCTGAGAAGCACTAAGAAGGTAAGAAAAACAAAAGGGTATCTAAAACCAACTTTCAAACTTTTTTACAACAAGCCAAACTAGCCCCTATTTTTCACGCGAAGATAGAGCACCAATATTTCTTCTCGCGCGAAGACTTTTACCGGCTCGCGTGAAGATTCTCAACGGCTCGTACGAGGACTTTTCATCCTCGTACGAAGACTTGATTTCTCGCGCGAAGAAATCTGCGGCTCAAGCGAAGATTCTCATTCTCGCGCGAAGATTCTCATCCTCGCGCGAAAGAGAATCATCCTCCTGCAAAGATTTGAATCAGCACACACCCAAAAACATAAAAAAACAAGGCTAGAAAAAGAACGAAACAAAGTTCCTCCACATCGGGGAGTACCGGATCCACTTTTTGAGGTAGGGACACTTGAAACCAAGCTAAGAGATGGACAACTGGAAGCAAGGTCTAACCATCTAAAACAATAGCAAGGGAAGAACAAAAGGAAACATTGCAATAAACTAAAGTAACATCGTAGTGAACATGAAAATAACCTTTTACATTTAAGCATAAATATTAAAGCAATAAAGAAATTAACCAAACTAGGTACGTGGTTCCTCCCAACCGTCAATGGCGTCATAGGACCATCGTGGGCCCTAGCCATCCCCCGCGCATAACATCCCAAGCCACCGATGAGATCATCAGTACTGTCGTGATAGGGACATCACTACTAACATGCTACAATATAAGTAATGAAATCTAACATGCTAGTAGTAACATAAGATAACCCTATAATCAGATAACATTATCTACTACATGTTAATCATCATAATGAGGAAAGCGTTAAAACTAACATCATCTAAGCATGATAACATCATAATGAGAGCATAAATCACAAGAAGCATACTTCGTATACCGAAGTACCAAGTGACACATCCAGCAACGATCACGCTAGAACAATGGACCATCTCTTTACACCGGTCCCTAGCAGTGGTGAAGGTAGCTACGCCTCCCAACCACGTGGCACTCGTAGATCCACACCCGCTGTGCTGATGGAGATAATGATCCAACCACACACACACAAAACAAAAACCATGGCTAACACTCACGCCAAGCAGTATGATGACTGAATCCAAGACATAGACAATGCATAACTATAGGTCCTGGTCAGACATCTCAATAGGCTACTAAGTAGGGGCTGACATCCTGGAGAGTCGCTTGGCATCCAAAAGCCCAAGCTCGGATCACGTGTGGCAACACTCTCAAGGGACTCCCTTGGAACCATCACACGAATGTAGATCTTTTCATTATCTTTAGTTTTATTAACTCTCAAAATTTTATTTAGTTATCACTTACTTAAAACTTCTTATCCTCCGTCAACCTCTGACGCCATACGCCGAGCTGCGAGATAGAAGCCCCCTCCAGATGCTACCCTACCCTACCCATGCTCATCCAACGATGAGTGCCCGTAGGCATGCAAATTCCCAACCCAACCCCAATGATCAAAACTTCCAGAAAAGACATGGAAGGTCGAGACTCGCAAGTCCCCCGACAAATGTACGCGCACGTACTCGTGTGTGGCGCACCACCATCACGAAGATCATATCATAAGGACTAGATGAGAACACGAAGCAACCAGCCCCTCAATTGTAAATAAAATCGAGAGGACAGATGCAACATGCATCCCAATGCAACAAAAGATGCAAAAGTGGTCTAACTGGTATCCAAACAGATCACCCAGGTCCACGAACCACAATGTGCCAAATAAACTGGATAAAACAGGTTGGTACGCAAAATGAGGTAAAAACCCCAAATTTTGGAAAAATTCCAAAATTAAAACCCATTTGGCCTTTGGGTTCAAAAACCCCAAAAATCCAAAAATAAATGAAAACGGACACCGTATGCAAAAAATGGCCAGCATAACGGCCCATAAACCCAAAACCCCAGTCCAAAACAGGGAAAAACATTCATACCCAACCAACCAGGTAGAACTAGCAACTAGAAATGGAGGGGAACACTAGTTCTCCGCCTCCTAACATATTGCTACAAGAAACGAAAGCTGAAACGGAGCGAAAACTATAAAATGGGAAGGCCCTACCTGAAGGAAAAGAGGCAGAAACTGAAACCCGCACAATAAAATAAACCACCCGCCAAAATAGTTGAAAATGACGGCAAAGCATAAACTCCTCGAGCCGAATCTAACGAGACCAACCTCGCGCAGATCCCACGCTCACAGCTCCCAGAAGAAGCAAAACAAGAATCCTTCAGAAGAGGTTTTCCAAATTTTGCTCCACAATTCTATTTTCAAATTGTGAAAAGTGATTTATGAAATCACTTTTCCAATACTTATTCATTTTTTTGGGTGAATAGTCAATTTTGGAAAATAGCTAGCTGGAGTAGTTAAACTCCGAATTGACCCAAACGAAAACAAGTTATTATCCGCAACGGGATTTCATCTAAGGCAAGGTTGCCAGAAATTAAATTTGAAAAGATTAAAATCCGAAAACCCCAAAAACATAGAAAAACACTTAACACTTTCGTGACAAATGCGAACTTCTAAATGCACAGACACACTCACTGGTCTAATCACATAATGCAAATGAGTTCGGATTTACTAATCATCGAAAGGTTTTGATCTAAACAATAATAACAATAAGGGTACGTCGACCATATAGGAACGACATGGGTAAATATGAATAGCTAAATCACTAACTCCATGTGCCACTGCCAGGGATATAATTCCTGCACACTAAAATACACGATCAAGTGCAATGGCAAATAATATCATAGCCGAAGCAACATGTATTAAAATACCTATTTAATCCATTTACATCACTCACATTCGCAGAAAGCGTGAAGATACAAGAATGAAGTAAATAACCAAAGCATAGAATCCATCTCATAACATAATCAACAAATAGGTCCAATACATCATATAACTAGATATCATCATAGATCTACTGTCATCTCAAAATAGCATCAACATGCAAATATGATAAACTGAACAGTATAGCAGTAAAGCATCTATGGTACTGAATCCAAGTATAACATCCAACCCTCGGGTCATCATAAGGTACAAAATAAGAGTATCAAGTATCTCTCAAATCAAAATAGACAAGGTACAAACTGCAAACACGAGAGGCACTACATACCAACTAGGCATGATTTCTATGATTAGACACCCTTGTTTCTCCACACCTTCTTGGATAAGCTTCACCTTAGAGTCATCTTTGTAGAAAAGTCAGCCATCTTAGGTTATCCCCTTAAGCATTATTAGCTCATCCATCTCATTTAGGACCAAACCATCTAGCCAGCAATCCAAAATCTTCACATCCAAGCCTTCAAAAATTGTTGTCACCTTGCTAAAAGTTTGCCATTCCTAAAATCTTTCAAAACCACCAATCTCACCAAGGTTATCCCTTTGACAAAGCTTTGTCTAGGGTAATATAGCTTTACCACTTGTTATCCCTCATCACCTTGAGCTAAAGGTTGGGATCCACAAGTGGTCAATCTCGTGTTCTTCCTAAAGGATCATCAGTCTATCCTTAAGTTGACACAATCACCACCAAGCTTGCACATAGGAAAGCAGACCTTTTGTGCTTTGGCAACATATCTTTGAAGTTAGAATCGCCAACCCAATCCTCAGGTTTTTTCATATAGCTTTGCCTCAACCTAGGAAATCATTTGCATAGAAAAGCCTTCCTCCCTTTTGCATCCACCAACATTTGTTGCATCTCGTCCTAGGAGCATTTTTCATGCCACCCATCACTCTCTTAGCCAAGAAGAAAGAAACAATGGAGCCCTATCATTTGGATCGAACAACCTCACCCCCCTTGAGCACTCAGCCATCCTTCAGCCTAGAGAAAGCTATGCCATCATCTACTAACATTGAAGCTTTCATGAACCAACCACGAAATGTAGTATTGGTAAACGCCATTATAGACAAGAACAAAGAGACAATCATGGCTAATTTTTGAAGGGAAAATGTAGGAACCTTTAACTTTGGAAGACCCCCTCCATTATCAGATCCATCTCACCCATTGTTTGGGCATCCAAATTATCCTCAATATATGCCAAAAGAAGAGCCTCCAGCCAATCCATATGATCCAACAGACCCAAACATACCATCATCCACCCAAGTTGAAATCTCCATGCTGCAAGCCAACCCAGCCACCACCACTCCAGCCTTGGTTCATACCTCTCTGCTCCAAACCCCCTTTACCCAAAACACCTCACCGTTCACACCCTTCACTATTGCTATTGTTGCTCCCCAACCCAGCCTTCCAAATCCACCCATCTCCCAAATCAGTGCTAGAATCTTTGGCCAACCTCAGCAATATACAACAGGGATGCCGCCCATGGGGCCAAGTAATCAACCTTTCATCACCCCCAGCTTGTTCACCATAGCCCAAAGCACAATCCCATCATTTCCATTAGGTCTTGGGAGCTTAGTGCCATCAGCCACAAATCCACAAGCTACTACCCTCACCCCACAAAGCTATCAAACCCCACAACCTACTACCAATGTTCTACCCAGCTCTCAAGTGAACCCAAGCTCCCGCCACCACTCTACCAAGCTTCCAAATCCAGCCACCAAGCTATCAAACCCCATCAATTCCATTTCCTAGCTTTCAATTCCCACCACCTCCACCACCAACTAATCCATTACCTCATATTACCAACTACTTTTCAATGCCACTTCTAGGAGGTAACCCACCAATCCAGCCAACCACCAATTATTTGTAGGTACCATCCCAAATGGGGGTGCAGCCCACATACCTTGGTCAAACCCCACAAGCCCCCCGATCCTTTCCCCAAGCTTCACAACCATCTTATAACTTACCTCCACAAAGCAATTCATTTATCCCACAGCCAACTTATGTTCCTCAATCTCAACCTCAAATCCCATATCAACAGCAAGCCTCACAGCACATGCAGCACTATGCGCCACCTCCCCCTCAGCAAAATGTCATCCACCATGCAGCTGCCCAAACAATGTACAATCCTTATCAGAAAATCCCTTACAGCCATCCATATTCAGTGGCCTCATCTAGTGCATACCTACCTCAAGGCACTCCTACATTGGGGGCACCCCAGCCATCACCCATTAATTCAGAATGGGAAGCCATGAAAACAACTTTGAAGAACATCCAAGAGGGAAATGATCCAAAAACTTTGAAGTTTGAGAATGTGTTCCCTTACCCATTGGACAGAGCCATTACCATGACACCATTCCCTAAGCATTTTGAGACACCCAAATTTAACAAATTTAGAGGAAAAGGAGACCCTATCACACATATCAAAGAATTTTACATGCACTACCAAGAAGTGGCATACGATGACATCTTCCTCTTGCGTCTCTTTCCCAAAAGCTTGGCTAGACCAGCTCTTGAATGGTTTTATAGAATCCCCTATGGCACAATCAAAAATTTTGTTGAATTATCTGAGGCATTTTGTAGCCCAATATGCCCATCTTGTTGAAACAGAGCTATCAGTAGTTGATCTTGTCCACACCAAGCAAAAAGGCGGAGAAAGCCTTCTCGAATATCTGCAAAGATGGCAAACCCTTACCACCCGCATATCTTGCACCTTGCCAAAGTGCCATTTGGTGAAAATGTTTATTGATAATGCCCATCCTATCTTGGCTCACCACATGACCATGAACTATTTGCAAACCTATAAAGATATCAAAGAGAAAGGAATGATCCTTGAGCAAGGACTCATTAAAGATGGTGTGGTCAAGATTTACAAGGAAGCCAAACAAAATCAATAACTTCCAATGACAAGTCTAGGTATTGGAACAAAAACAAGCATGTTGCAACAGATGGCGTCACTTACACCAGACATGTGAATATTGTTGGTCCTTCTCACAACCAGTCCAACCCACCCTATCAACCAAACAATCAGCAAGCTATCAACTACCAATAGCAGAATAACCATAGCTATCAAAACCATAGTCCAAGACCAAACTTTCAAGGGTCTAGCAATCAAGCTAATGCCATCAATGTCGTTGCAGGACAAAAGCCCAGATTCCAACCTACACCTAGAAACTATACACCCCTTGGTGAGCCATTGGATGTCATTTTTGAGAAATTAGTCAAGGAAAACCTCATCAAATTTCCTCCTACCCAGCAAATTGACCCAAGCCAATCCAAAGCTGCATGGTACAAAGATAATAAGTATTGCAAATTTCATAGGGTAAAAGGTCACACTACCCTCAGATGCATGAAATTGAAAGACTATGTGCAGGACCTCATTGATCGGAAGGGAATCACTGTTGGTGCCCAAACCTCTCCCAATGCAGGCTTACAGATCTATCAAAATGCTTTTCCTCCTCACAAGAATCAAAATCTTGGAAAAGCACCTATCCAAACCAACAACAACAACACTAACAACCATCAGCCAAACCAACAGCATGGGAAGAACAATGATCACACTTCATCCTATATAGACTATGGTAGCCTTATAGGTTGTATATCCGAGAAAGAGCCTTCTATCAATGTTATCAATATCCAAGGACCAAACAATGAGTGTCCAGTCACCACTCGAAGAACTCAATTTAACATTGTAGGCCCACCCATTTCACCAACACCATCAGCTCCATCAAAAAGCCATTACAATATCTTAGAACACCTTGGGAACATGCCAACCCAAATCTCCATTTTAGACCTTCTTCACACTAGTCCTGTGTACAAGAACATCCTTGACAGTGCTCTCATAGAATCCAGTGTCCCTTCTAATATCAATGCTACTGATTTTCGTAATCTTGTTGGACACCTTTCATCCTCATGTGCCCTATCGTTCAAACCCATCGACATACCCATGGTCGAGCCAGATCACACCCTTCCGCTTCGCATAGCCATCATGGTATCCAATTTATCCGTGAAAAGAGTAATGATAGATAATGGATCAGCCTTGAATATTTGCACCCTAAAATTCATAAAACAAGCTGGGTATACTGAGGCAGATATCATCAGTGAGGTTATCACCATCAAAGCTTATGACAACTTGGAAAGAACCATAGAAGGAACTATTTTGCTGCCAATCAAGGTTGGGCCAGTCATCCAAGAAACACTCTACCATGTTATTGATCTAAACCTACCATTCAACATCCTCCTCAGTCACCCATGGATTCATGCCATGAAAGCCATTCCATCCACTTACCATCAGTGCGTCAAATTTCTGCTTCAAGGCACTGAGGTAACCATCCATGCCAATCCAAAACCCTTTGCTTATTGCAATGTGGTTGAAGCTTCATATACAAACCATTTCCCTAGAATTGATATCAGCACATCCATCGCCAGCTCATCCCACACTTGTAATGACCCAAAAACCATCCTCGCCTCTACCCTATCTACCATGAAGATCAATAACAAGGGCTGTTGAGAGTATAGTCTGTCAGATGCATTTGCTGTTGGGGCACTCCAACTTGATCTACATGCCCATGGAAAACTGACATATCACAAAGCTAAGGAGATTCCACCTCCTTGATACAAACAGTATGGCCCAACAACCCTTGTATCCTCGAAAATCCCTCTTCATGAGGAGCTCACTCCAGATATCAACAATTGGTTACATAAGGATGCACCTTAAAGGAATCAGGCACGCCTTGATCACTTCAGCTAGAAGTATCCCCAAGAACATAAGCTCATCACTAAAAAATGGAACTATCAAGGTGGTGGTCTAGGACCAGAAGAAAGAGGCATCCAGTGCCCCATCGATGCACACAAGTGGGAATCAAAGTCAGGTCTTGGCTTTGGCATATCCACAACTGAGGGCACCAATACAGATGGTCACACTTTTTTAAACATTCACTGCAACCTTTTTGAAATTGAAGACATTCCTGAGGAAGTTGAAAAGAGAGCTTATGATGATATCCTAGACCAAATCTCCCTCGGAGACTCTATTCTCCAATAACTATCCATCCACCTCATTGACCTACCACTCGCCCATCCACAACTCATAGATTGGGACCAACCAAGCGTCATACACATTGATGAGTTCACATTAGAGGAAGCGCTTCTGAGATTCATGGGAGCTGAAACACCTCACAAGAAAACAAGGCCAGATTCTGCCTATATCTACAAGCTAGATCCCAAGGGGTATTTTGGACAAAATCCCTAACCTAGTTCCGATACACCCAAAACTGGAACTAAGGTGAATCTGAGACTAGCTAAGGTAGCGAAGAGAACCCCTCAGCAAGAACATCCAGAGCCACAAGCAGAACATGAGGATTTAGCATTAGCTCCTCAAGATAATCGACCAAAGATATCTTCTATTCTAATTGAGGATACTAGGGAAGTCAACATCGGTTCTTCAGAGATCCCTAGGCTTGTTCACATTGCTGCATCCCTATCACAAGACCAAGTTGATCTCCTCTTTGAGGTCTTAAGAGAGAACATTGGCCGATTTGCATGGTCATATCAGGACATGCCAGGGCTTGATCCAAAGCTTGTAGTTCATCATCTTGCAGTCAATCCACAGATCAAGCACATCAGACAAAAGCTTAGAAAAATGCACCCCAAGGTGGCATTACTGGTCAAAGTTGAGTTAGAAAGAATGTTAGCTGCTAAGGTTATCCAACCTATCGACTATTCAGAGTGGATCTCCAACATGGTCCCCATCACTAAGCCTTTTGGTGACATCAGAATCTGCACTGATTTCAGAGATCTTAACAAAGCTTGTCCAAAAGATGATTTTCCCTTGCCCAACATAGATATGATTGTAGATCTTACAGCTGTACATGAAATTTTGTCTCTCATGGATGGATTTTCTGGGTATAATCAAATCAAGATTGTAGAAGCAGATCAGCATAAGACAGCATTCACTACCCCTTAGGGAACCTTTTGCTACAACATGATGCCTTTTGGCCTAAAGAATGCTGGGGCTACCTATCAAAGAGCTATGACAACCATTTTTCATGATCTCATCCATAACATTTTGGAGGATTATGTGGATGATTTCTTGGTCAAGTCTCATACCTTCATGGATCATCTTGCTGACCTGGAGAAAGTCTTTGATAGGTTAGCCAAATATCATCTCATGCTGAATCCCAAGAAATGCATCTTTGGGGTCACATCTGGCAAGATTCTAGGCTTTATAGTTTCTAAACGAGGTATAGAGATTGACCCCAAGAAGGTCAAGGCTATCTTAGACATGCATCCTCCCCAGACACTGTGACAACTTCATTCTCTTCAGGGAAAGCTTGAATCTGTTCAACACTTCATCTCCCAGCTTACAGATAAGTGTACACCATTTTCACATTTACTGAAGAAGGATGAGAACTTCAAGTGGGATCCTTTATGTCAGTGCAGCTTTGACCATCTCAAGCAATATCTCATCAATCCCCCTATCTTGGTTCCACCAGTTCCTGGTCGTCCCCTGATTTTGTACATATTAGCAACACCTACTGCTCTAGGGGCACTTCTAGCATAGCTCGATCACTACAGCAGAGAAAGAGCCATCTACTACATCAGTAGAACCCTAGTTGGTTATGAACTCAATTACACTCCTATGGAAAAAGCTTGTTTGGCAGTTGTTTTCTCAACTCAAAAGCTTCACCATTACATGCTAAGTCATACCATCCAACTAGTCTCCAAGATTGACCCTCTCAAGTATATGCTCTCCAAAATAGCACTTACAGGCCGTTTGGCCAAATGGGTTATGCTCCTTAGCAAATTTGACATCCAGTATGTGGACAGAAAGGAAATCAAAGGGCAAGCTATAACAAATCACCTAGCTGATGCACCTCTAATAGATGCTTATCTATTGATCACAGAATTTCCAGATGAGCATATCTGTCTAATTGAAGAACAACCCCCATGGAAACTTTATTTTGATGGCTCATACACATCTCATGGATCAGGGGCAGGAATATTGTTGGTCACACCTCAAGGAGATTACATTCCAAAACCCTTCAAGCTACAATTCCCTAGCACCAACAATATAGCTGAATATGAGGCCCTCATAGCAGGATTAAAGATAGCTGCAAAATGGAACATTGCTGAGCTACAAATATTTGGTAATTCTTAGCTCATCATCAAGCAAGCCCTAAATGAATATCAAACCAAAGATGAAAAGCTATTACCCTACAAAGAGCTAGTTGATCAGCTAACCTAGCATTTTACAAGGCTTCAGTTTACACAAGTGCCTCGAATACAGAAAAAAGCAGCAGATGCTATGGCTACTATAGGCTCACTCTTGGAAATTCCCCAAGCAGCTACACAGAATGAGTTTTTAGTGGAGCAGCTCCTCACACCCGCCTATGCGAATGAAGATTCAAACTGTGTTTGTATCTTGGTTGGTCCCCAATCCCCTTGGTACCATGAGATTCACACTTACCTTAACGATGGTATCATATCCCCTCACCTCACACGTACCCAATGCTAGAACCTCATCCAAAAATCATCCTGCTATGTTATCATAGCCAATACCCTATATCATCGGGGTTATCACGATACTCTCTCTTAATGTTTAGACCAAAACGAGGCCGCGATGGTGTTAAAGGAAGTACACTCTAGACTTTGCGATGCCCACATGAGTGCTATTTTCCTAGCACGACAAATCCTTAGAGTAGGCTACTATTGGCCTGCCATTGAAGAAGACTCATGTGAATTTGTCAGAAAATGTCTCCCATGTCAGCAGCATGCAAATCTTGTGCACGCTCCAGCACAAGATCTACAGCCTATTGCACAACCTTGGCCTTTCGCTTGTTGGGGCCTTGATCTAGTTGGAACTATCACACCCCTCTCATCTGATAGACATAAATGGATAATAACAGCTACAGACTATTTCACTAAATGGGTGGAAGCAATCCCCCTAGTCTCAGCTACAGGAGTTCAGGTCTCCAAGTTCATCTTTTACCACATTGTTTGCCGCTTCGGCATCCCATCCACCATCTTCACCGACCATGGAGGTAACTTTGAAAATCTCAACATGGAAGAATTATGCACTTCCCTCCGCATCCATCACCGCTTTTCTAGCCCATATTTCCCACAAGGTAATGGCCAGGCAGAGGCAACTAACAAAACCCTCCTCAAAATCCTAAAGAAAGTTGTCAATGATTCTGGTCGTGATTGGCACCTATAAATAAATCTAGCCCTATGGGCCTATCGAACTTCCTTCCATACATCCATAGGCACAACTCCATACTCCTTAGTCTATGGTGCCGAAGCGATACTACCTATAGGGGTTGAACTTCCCTCCTTGCGCATATCTTTGCAAGGGAAAATATCAGATGAAGAATATAGAGTAGCTTGGATCACCCAGCTAGATCTCTTAGATGAGAAGTGACAATAAGCCTATGATCATCTGACAGTCTATCAAACTCGTCTCAAAAGGAATTTCAACAAGAAGGTGCTTCCACAACACTTTCAGCCAGGTGACATGGTCCTCAAAGAAAACATGAAAGTCCAAGCAGATCGAGAAAAGAAAGACAAGTTTGAACCTACATGGCTTGGTCCTTATGTTGTCACTGCTTCCTTTGGCTCCAGAGCCTATCGGCTATCTACACCAGAAGGAGAACTCTTGAATGATCCTACTAACATCATTCATCTCAAGAAGTTCTATGCTTGAAGATCCTTGGTATACCCAGCTTTTGAAAAATACAAAAAAAAATAGTAAAGAGAAATAAGCGTCCAATGGTGAAAACTTGTCAATTCAAGCACCTTCGATAGGTACCTTGGTGAAAACCTGGTAATTTAGGCGCCTTGTGTACTAAGACTAATCCATTATCTATCACTATCCTATCCCTCATCCATTCACCCACCATCCCATAAAACACTTTCTTGTTCCCTTGGTGTTCCAACCAAATATCCGAAATCTAATCGAGCTTGTAAATACCTCCTGTACAGCTTGTAAAATCTTGTACCTCAGCTTGTAAAATCTTGTACCAAAGCTTGTATTATACCTTGTAAATCTTGTACCATACCTTGTATATCTGAATCTTGTCCAAAGTTTGTACCATATTTCAGCCTGTAAATAATCTTGTATCCTAGCTTGTATACTATCACGTGCACACACAAAACCCCATTTTCACTTAAGCTTTTCGCAAACCATCTACCTATCCACCTATCACCTATTATAGACATCCCATCCTTCATAAACATTTTCATCTCACAAAAACCAAAACATGAACAAACTTTTACATTTGTAACATATCTTGGTCCATCAGCTTGTACATACTCTTTAGCTTAGTACCATTGTATCTATCCAGCGTTTATGTTAGTTTGTCCTTGATCAACATCTTGCACCCATCGCACATCTTGGTTAGCTATTCCAATGCATCCTTTAGCTAGATTTCCTATCACCAAAGTGTTATCTTTCTTAGTTTAGCTTGCCAGATGCATCACTCATCCAAATCCACCAGCTTAGGTGCTCTCTGATAGGTCCTTGCAGGATATAGCTTTTCTCATGTCTGATCTTGGTCCGTTAGTACCTCGTCCTACCCATCTCGTTGGCAAACGGTTCTCTTTTGGATTTTCGCTTTCTTTTGATTTGGACTCTTCCCTGTTGGGTCTTGAAATATCTTTTCCAAGCAATCTCCTTGTTCCCTCCTCAAGGTTGCCACGATCTTCCATATCATGGTATACTGCGAATGGGGCAATTAGAACGTAAGGTCTTGATCATGTCTTTTTCTTGCTTTCTTTTTTGCTTGTGGGTTACCCAGTGTCATTTCCACACTGCTTCCTCTGGGATTCATGTGTGATACTGGAGAAATCCTTGCATGTTTGTTTTGAGTCAGTTTGTCAGTCCTCTGGACAGTTGGTGAAAAGGCCTTGATGTTCTTGGTAACCTTGGCAATTAACCAACAGTCCTGTAGCAAATCTAGTGCTCAACTACATGGTGTTACTTCTCTTTGAAGTATCCCCCCGCTCAAAAAGCTTCAATAGTTTTCCTTCATCTCCATTATCCCCCATCCATATCCAACATCTGTCTCTCCTACCCTAGCTTATGCATCAGTATCTCTTTGAATCACTCCTCACCTTTATCTTTAGGGATCCACAATCCTAGTCTTAGGGATCCACCAATCCAAATCAATCCACCAAGTCTCATCTTTGGAGATCCACAATCCTAGTCCTAGGGATCTCGAAAACCCATCTTCCACCAATCTGACTCTTTGAAATCCTATTGCATCAGCTTTATAATCCCCTCATCCATCTTTCTATCCTGAATTCCTTTTTATAGTGCTCCGCTCCTTCATCCTCCACCTTCCCTAAAGTCTTAAGCTTGCTTCCTCTTGTGCATCTGATTCTCCTTTATCATCCTCCCATAGTGAGAGTTTGAGCTAATTCAGCCCCTTCTCTTTGCCAATCTGAGTCTCTTTGCTCATCCGAGATTCTTGTACTTTTCAAGAAGCCATCGAGCCTCACTTTCTCTCCCTGCCGCCTTCTTGAGGGGGCATCTCACAGTCCATTCTCTCCTCTTCTGCTCTAGCCTTGGGCATCTTATTTTCTTATCTTTGATGCCATGCCACTTGCGGCATCACATCAAAGAGGGGCAAAATGTAGACACCTAAAAATCCTTTAGAAAATAAAGTATTTTTATTTTCTGAAAATTTCCTGATGACATCATCATTTATTAATTAATTAATTATTTAATTTATTTATTTATTTTTATGCCATTAAATCCCTTTATCTTAATTAAAAATATTTAATTAAGGAATCCCTCCCAAAAATGTTTAAATCTTATTTAAACATTATTTCCTTATTTATTAATTATTTAATTAATAAATTGACCAAAAAACCCAAAATAAATTTAAAATTTATTTTTTGCCCAAAACTTGGCCAATTTCCTTAAGACCACTAACCTCTTCCAAAATCTTCTAATCCTTCTTTAATTTTGATTAAAGGCTAATCCCATCATTTCCTACCCCTAATCCCAACTCAAAATATTTAATTAAGATTAAATATTAATCCTCATGTTTATTAAAAAAGTTTTAATAAATATCTCCTCAACCCAAACTCTTGAAATAAATAAAACTTTATTTATTTCCTAAAAATCTAATTTATCCTAATCCTAAGAAGTTCTAGACTCTTCTAGAAAGTCTTCATCCTCATCCTAGGAAGTTCTAGACTTTTCTAGAAAGTCTTTATCCTCATCCAAAGTCTAGAATCTTGTAGAAGATGTCTTTAAACTTAAACCTAATCCCCTCCTAACCTTGTCACATTCCCTAAACATGGGTTAAAACTTACTAACCCAAGCCAAAGTTAACAAATATCTCCTCCTTCACCCACCCTCATTAAATGCCATCCACTTGTCTATCCCTAAGCTAATCCTAAACCATCCTAATCCATCCTCGAATCATTTGCACAATCCTAAGCAAGCTTAAAACCCTCCTAATCAAGCCCAAGTCAAAATTGCTCTCATCTCCCTCAAAATATCTTAACCATAAAACTTTATGAAGCCCACTAGGCCATAAATGACTCTTCCAAGCCCTTTTATTGCTCTTACAAGCCATTATGAGGGTCTTTATGAAGATTTGATCCCTTGAGCCTCCTTTGTTGACTCATCCTTCCCCTTTTCTCCATCCTCTCACCCTGTGACATGTGTCACTCCTTGATTGGCTATAAGGAAGCACAATCCATGTGCTCTCCTCTCATGCAATCTAAGCCCTCCATGAGCTTTTTCCCATCCTTGCATCTTAGCCCTCAAACCCTCAAGCCTCTTACCTATAAATTGGATCCTTCCCCTTTGCAAAACAACACAATCCATGAAGTAAAGTCATAATGCCATTTTAAGAATCCATTTTACATCAAAACCATAAACTCACACCCAAAATCCAACTCCATTTGAAGCCCTTTTTGAAGCATAAAGCTTGAGCATACATCCTATTTATTTAGACAAAGCTACTCAATAAGAGAGCTTCTTATTGAGAGAGCCCATTAATGGCTCATATTCTTAATTGAGAGCTCATCTTAGTCTATCTTGAAGTTTATGAATTTCGTTTAGTTTGTAGAAGCTTTATTTAAATTTGGTTTCTATTAGCATACTAACATTGCTCATATACAGTTGGTAGTCACTAATTACTACAAACAAAAAAGACAAGGCACATAATAGTTTGTAAAATATAACACAATGCTCAAAAAAAGAAATTCTCATGTGAATACTAGTTCTTAAAAATGGTTTTCCACATAACATAAAGTAATTGGAGATAATGTTAGAGAAGAAAACCCTGTTAAAGTAGAAATATAGCTTTAGGTAACAAAAATATGTCTACACCCTATATAAAATTCAAAACTTCAATTCTGACTTCTAAATTAATTCACAAGATCTTGATTTTTTTAGAAAGATTTTCTACATGTGAAAAGTAGCAAGTACACAAATGAACATAGAACATTCCAAATATTTTTGGCAAAAGAAAAAACTAAAATTTATAGAATGAAATCTTACCTATGACAACAATCACAAGAATAACATCAAAAGCTATACTTCCACCATCATATCACCTTCCTTGATGCCCTACATGTTGCAAAGTGAAAATTTGTTGCTAACTTCAATGTTTTAAAAGAGAAAGATATTTAGCCATATTATTAGGAGAAATGCAAAAGGTTAAAATGATTCTATGACTTACTTCAGTTAAAGCCTACATCTACCTTGGTTGACTATTGTCATTAGGGTCAAAATCATCATCTTCACTCATCTTCAAGTTTGAGGATGCTATTTTTTAGAATTTCCATGCCCATGTAGTATTGTAAGCATCTTCAAAGATATGGATGGCATTACTTTATCTTTCTTCACAATGGTGGTGGTATATAGGGAATCCCTTAATGAGCCATCAATTCATGAAGCCATCAAAGTCAAAAGACATTTTTGGGAAATTTTCTATGTTACATTGGAAAAAAGGATACAAGTGTTGGCATTCATTCTAATTAAGTCTAATAAGAAATACACATTCATTTGCATATCTTTATTAATATACAAATTTCCAATTATAAGTAGATAACAAGATAATTGCCAGTAATAACACTAGAAAAGATCTGGAATTACATGTGATAATTTTCTATACAAATTCAAGGCTCAAAACATTAAGATAATTTAATGTACACCTAAGATAAAAAGCACACCTTACTATGAGCACCTTAGTTAGATCCAAGGTACTAGAAAGATGATTGAAAAATGGCCATGATATCTTGATAGCAATTTGCAGAGCTTTTTGGTTTAATTTCCATGTCTTCAATATTTAATCAATTAAAAGAAGTAGTGGTAAAGAGATATTTTGAAAATAAAAAAGATAAAATGAACATATTAATCTAATACCATGTTCATAAAAAACAAGAAAATATCACAATGTAGGCCATATGCTGATAGCATATAGCTATGCATTTAGGACAATTTAATATTAAAACCTTTGGAAGAATTAGAATATAAGGCAAAATCATAGTTGCTACTTCTTTCAACCAATTTGGATATTGGACTAAGAAACTTGATGATGTTAGTTCAAGGCATAAATTGACAACACCATAATCTTTTCCTTTTGATGCCTTGGAACCTACAAAGACAAATAACATCAATAATGTGTCTTTAAAATAAAAAAAGAATAGGCACATACATGCAATATATCAACTTTTTTCAATAAGGTATTAGTATTCCACATGTCTTAATGAGTATAATATCCTTGAGTGAAAGATAAAAACAACTAGATGGGCTAGTAGGGGCTTAGAGAGTCATGTTGATGGACTTAAAAAGATGCACCATGAAGACTTTTCTACTGGAAAAAAACCTAATGTATACAATAGAACAATAGTTGAAGGAAGAAAAGGTATTGGGATCAAGATTATATTTCTTGGTAACCAAGCTAAAGATGATCAAGATTCATTCATCCATTTATGAACTATAACATTCAATCAATACAATCACATAACATTCATTAATATGATACAAAATCCATTAATATGAAATACTAAGCAAGACTCCATTAACACATAAAAATATTCATTAACATTGCATAAAAATCAATGTTAATACACAACATTCATAGATAATTACTCAAAACAACATTCTTTCATTATCCAACAAAGTTTATCAAAGTGCATTTCCTCTTTTTGTTTTTCTTAGCTTTCTTAAGGTAAAGGCTAATAGGAGCATCAATATCTTCCTCATTTTTCTCTTCTTGTGGCACATGTAATGTCAAATTATGATGCCTCCTCTTGTTTTGAGGAGTAGGAGGCTCCTGCACTAAAGGGTGCTCTGTTGCAATAACAAGTAAATGGATTAAATTGGCAGTCTCTTTTTTTAATTTTTTTATTACAAGTATTTAATTAACCAGTAGAACATAACATGAAATTTTATTACTTAAAAATACTACATCATGTACAATAGCATTTTGATCCCCCACCACCTCAACATGTTGAACACTTGGAACATGCTCCACTCCTTCACCATGATGTTCAACATGCTCTAAAATATTCAAAAAAAGATTACATGTCAAATTGAAATTGAAGATGTTAAATTATATCCATAATTGCATAATTAATTTCCAATATAAAATTAATACCTCCACCACTATGATACACGTCATGGCCTTCATCATGTGTAGGTTTTGTGATAGGATATGAAGGTTGTAGTGAAATGTTATGCACATTGTTATGTAGTTAACATATGTTAGAAATGAACACTTAAAAACAAATTTCACAACTATTCAATTTGACTTACTTTTCATTTGACCAATTTACCTATGTCTCATTTGGTGCACCAGATTCTTGGGTATGACTTTCAGATTCTTGGTGTAGGCATGCAACCATGACTTTATAGCTTTCTAATGTAACAACCCAACCTTTCTTCCAAACCTCGAAGCTCTCTCAGGGCTACCTTATGTCATTCACTAGACCCACTGGGGCTTCTTCCCACCCTATGCTTACTAGGACCTTGCTCAACAGATCCTAATCCTTCAGTTGGGGGCACACCATGTAGTGCCTGCCCCTAGGTCACATTTTAGTTATAATTGTTGAACTCTTTTAGAGCTAGTTTTATGTTGATGGTTAACAACATTGTTTTGAGACTATTAGATATTGTGCTATGGATTCAGTTGATATATGATGAGATTAATTAGACTCTACATTTCAGGTATGCATGATGATCATTACATTGCTTTCAGTTATTGATAATGATTAGATTAGATGGTTTATTATCGCATGTGCTTTCTTATGGATACTTACCCCATACTTGCATGTGTATGGTGTGCATGTTTGTTTTCTTTCTGTATGGTGTTTCTGATGTGGTTAAGGAAGGGAGTCGTAGTCACCTATTAGTCAGGATCTACATGATGCACCACTTCCTACCATTGCCTTTTTGGCTTAGTATATATTGTGTATGTACATGCATGGTTTTTATGTAGGTTGTAGGTATCAGGTATCGACTTCCCTGAATTGCCAAGATAAGCGTACCTTATCACATTATCTCAATGGTATGAGAGGGGAGATAAATTCTCAAGTCCAATCCCAACCCTTTAAGCCATTTGTCCTAATTGGAAATTAGGACAAGTATCTGAGTTGAGTACCCTTTGAATGTGTCAGATGACGTAATTCATGATATTAACCCTTGG